>OX422220.1:168027239-169227239 GCA_949130495.1 Sambucus nigra | reverse complement strand
ATTCAAATTTCCAAAATTGTCATTTTATTCACTCGTGACATTCAATATAATCAATATCATATATTACTTTGCTCATTAGTAATATTCAATAAATTTCCCATAATTACTAACTCTCGTCACGTTAATAATTATAACATGATTAATTTTCGGATTTTTATTAAATAATTAACTCACATTAAATTTAATAAATCCCCAAATTAATATAGCATAAAAATACGGGGTATTACACAAAATAGATAGAAAAATCTAGACTATCAATACTCGTTGAACTAGGCTGATACGTCTTCAACTCAAACTTATCATAGGCATGGAGGATACTCATGTACACTATCCTATGACTCAAATATTTTTGTTCGGAATTGAGCCAACACTACATTAATACTCAATTGAAAATTTGTGTCCTTACATTTGGGTTGTTTCCATGTGTTTTGTGTTATTCCTAGTTTGTTTGGTCTAGCTAATTGTTTGGGGTAAGGTACGCCCTCCCCTTGTTTTGGCTCTTATGGCCTTTGTGAGGCTTCATTTTCTGTACATTATTTTCTTTTATATATACATTTAATTACCCAAAAAATCTTGGCTACATCAACTAGGGGATTCATCTATATTTTGTCATCTATGATAGTAGGTTTATGGTGGATTAGTTTGAATTTAGGTTCTCTCTTCTAAGCCACCACCGAGCTCTATGTCTTAAGATCACCACTAGGTAGCCCATTTAGTTCTATCTTCTTACCCACCAAGTTATAAGCATGGCCTTTCCCAACAGACAACATTGGTACAATATGCTCATTATTCAACACTATAGCTTTCCAACCTTGCATCTGATTGAAACCCTACCACCATTAGATTATGTAGTAGTTCTGAACTTTAGAATATCCTCATAAGGAAAACATTTGCTCTTGATAAAAAAACCTTTGTTCTTGATAAAATCTAAGTATACATTCTTCTCTTCATTTAACTCTTATATTCTTTTCACGTTGGAGTTAGCTCAAGCAATGGACTCTTCAAAAGTCACAATTTGGCCCTCTTCAACAGTATCATCAACCTCAACTAACAAAGTGGAGGAAACCTTGGTGTTATTAACAAGTAGAGATACATGAATTCTAGAAGGATATAATACCATGTCATAAACTAGAATGGGAGTGGAAACATCACCCCCCCCCCCCTCCCCCCAAAGAAAATCGAAGGTAAGTAAGAGGAAGACATAGGGGAGGAGGAGGTGTATTCAAAGGTTGATGTGAGGGCTAAGATCCTTGGGACTACTTACAGTTGAGATTTGGGGTTATGGTACTTGGGATATGTACATGTAGAGTTTGAAATGAATGAGATGGTGTTTAAGAGTATTTGTCTTAAAATAAAGTGTCAAATTGAGACTTTATTATAGCAGATATTATTTATGAGGATTGTTAGGATATGTAATGAGGTGCTTGGGTAATCATAGAGTGACCTAGGAGTTTCATGTGATTGATGTGTATTTTTGATTGACGGGACTAAATATGTATAGGGAAGGTTAAGTTTTAGTGTTGTACACTCTTAATAACTACCTAATCTAAACAGAAGTGTATTAGGGGGTTCCTTATTTGGATTTCATTTATAAGACGTCCCACGTATGGAATCTGGAGAAGTTTGGAGTTTGGAGTTTAGGATTACTAAATTTTTTACGTAAGTATAATAGTGAGGTTATGCGTATTTGGTAAGTGGTTATTGAAATGTATGTCTTGTGAGTTGATTATTAAAATGTATGATTTATGAGTAGACCTTTTCATAACTAATGAGTTGTCTAGGGAACGTTTGAAGTACCTTGCGAGTAAATTATGAGATAATGTAATGTGATTCCTTTGTGGTTTTTGGATAATATTAAATTAATGAATTGAGTTAGATTCCTTGGTATTCAGAATCAAGAGTTCGTAGTTGTTTACTTTTAGTGACTATCTAATCTAGACAGAAGTGTTACGGGAAGTTCCTTGTTTGGATTTTGTTTTTGAGACGTTCCATGGATGGAGTCGAGAAAAGGTTGGAAGTTGGGGAGTTTAGGACGTTTTACAAATTCTTGTAGAAAATTAAGGAGTGTGGATTTTTAGTTATGGTTCGATGGGAAATACCCTTTTGACTGCATATTTGAGGAAAACGGTTAAATATGGATTCTTGGTGTGTCACACGGTAAATTCGACATTGTATGGTAGGTGGCGACAGTTTGTGCGACAGTTCTTTATGGAGTATGGTTTGATATGGACTTTTGGTGCATTACACAGTTTTTGGATATTTCCCTCCGTGCAAATAACAAGTGGCATCGGGATGTTCGAACTTTCTCTTACAAATAACTACAAATGGTTGTAACGATGTTACCTGGATGTACCTCACAAGTAAAATAATTCCATGCCTCAGATGTGCGTTTCTTGTTTGTTTGTTTTACCGCTTGAGAACCATTACTAACACCTTGATTTTAGCTACTAAGTTGAGTGAGGGGAGACGCATTTGGGATGAAGGAGCGTCGCTCAAGGTTAGGGTGGAGAAGAAGAGGTTTGGAAAGAAAAAAAAAAGAAAAAAAAGGGTAAGGGTTTTATTTTTGGTTGTTGTCGGGTGGGTTTTTGTCTGATATTTTTTATTCCTCTTTGCATTGTTTTAAACCATTTTTAAAAAGGGTTCTTCTTTTTTTTTGGGAAAAATTATGTATATATATCAACAACTGAAACTACAACAAGTACACATAGAGATGAAACCCATCACCTCCCCTAGGGGTATGCCCCACAGGGGAGAAAACCATTTTTAAAAAGGGTTCTTCTATTTTCTTTGTTTTAAGCCAATTACTCTCTTTTAATTTTTTAAAAAGTATTATTTCTCCACTTTTTTTTAAATGAGTGGTTAACATTTTTATATTATATATTTATATTATATATATAATAAATATTATATATAATAACTGTATATAACTAATATTAATAATAAATACATTACGAAAATAGATAATCAAAAAAACTGATATCCGCAAATATGGATGCCCTACTTCAGATACGGATTATCCGTGTCGGACACATATACTATTTGTATCCATTTTTTGAATATTTTAGTACATTATCCATATCCGCTCTTTCAAATATTTTTCTAATTAAATATCCGCAAAATTTGGACTCGGATACCGAACGGATTTGAATTTTCGAATATATATATATATATATATATATATATATATATATATATATATATACGGACAGTCCGCTTGTGGGTTAAATGAAAATTGGATAGGGGCGTTCAAATAAGAGGGGCTTTGTTTGTTAGGTCAAACAGGTCAAAACAAAAGAGACAAAACTCTTTAACCCACATACCTGTAGACAAAACCCTTTACAACACTTTTAACCCACAAATCCCCCCCCCCCCTCTCTCTTCTCCTCCACATTAAAAAAAACCTCTGTTAATTTTACCCCCAAATCAAGGGGCTGATTTTCTCAAGGTTGTCTTTCTAATTTGAACATTTTTTTATTTGCAACAAATGAGTTCAATTTTGCTTGCTTCTAATAATGAGATATTTCTTTTGAAATATCCCTAGCTATTTTTTGTAATGAAACAGCAAGGTCTCAAACTCTAAATTGGTAAAACGTTAAAGCATTAAATTTCTACGTTACATTAATTTACCATTGCATTAATTTTTACCATTCAGATTTTTTATAATGAAAAGTTTGAATTTGGAAGCATGGAGTGGGAAAAATAATTTTTTATGTTGTAGGGAGCAGTGGTGAGAATACCGAAATGGAAGTAAAGAGTAGCGAGAATGTTATTGAGAATATGGAAAATTCATTTGATGGGTTTATAATCCGCAAGTTTCAACTGAGATCAAACTGAATATTGGTCAAGAATTCCTAACGCTAGATGATGTTTATAATTTTTACAATACATATGCAAAAGCGTCTGGATTTAGTATTAGAAAATGGTCTAAGAGGAAGAGGGTGGGTAGTGATGAGATTTTGAGTAAAGAATATATGTTTTAAACAAGGAAACGGTTCGATGAGAGCGGACATTGACGCAACAAGATGACAGGGATCATGAAAAGAAAATTGTTACACAAAACTTGGTGTTTTAAAATCAAAATATAGTGTGTTTATAGTCAATATGTTTGTGGAGCCCCATAGTCACCCTTTGTTTACCCCACGAAAACCCATTTGTTGAGATCTCATCGAAAAGTTTCAAGTGCGCAAAAATGCTTGTCTCAACAACTTAGCATGGTAAATATACCAACACACAAATAATACAATTTCTTTGGAGTCCAAGCTGGTTCCTTTGAAACTATTGGGTGTACTGAAAAAGATTTATATAATTTTAAATGGGATAGATATAATGAGATGAAGGGGCATGATGGTAAAATAATATATGAGTTTATGCAATTGGAACAATGCAAAAACCCATCATTTATTTTTAAAATTGAGAATGATGATGAAAATCGCATTTCTCGTTGTTTTTGGCCCGATGGAACCTTTTGACGGGATTATAATTTTTACGGTTACATTTTTATATCTGATACTACATACAACACCAATCGATATGTTTTAATATTTGCACCACTAATGGGGGTTAATAAGTACGATCAAATAATTATATTCCTTGTGTATTTTTGTGTGATGAAATAGTCGAGTCATTTGTTTGACTTTTCCATTAATTTTCAGAGAATATACCCGGTGATGCCCCTAAAATGATAATTACAGACCAAGATCCCATAATGACAAAAGTAATCTCCCAATGTCTCCCTCATACCTATCACCAGTATTGCAATTGTCATATATTGACCAAGTTTTCTAAGAAACTAGATTCATTAAAATATAGTGTATATTATAAAGAATTTTCTAATTGTAGTTGGAATTCGAAGAGAAAAGAAGAGTTTGACTAGATATGGATGGATCTCGTTAAAAAAGGTGGGTTACATGATAATAAGTGGCTACGAAATATGTATGAAATTAAAAAATATGAGTTCCTGCATACGTGAATCATGTTTTCTCACCGGGGATGTCTCGTAGTCAACGGGCTGAAAATGGCCATTCATTCTTTAAGAAGTTTTTTGTGAAAAAATTATTTAGTTTTTTTTTTTGGGAAAATTATGTATATTATAACCAGAAACAATCAACGGAACAAATTAGAGGAAAAAAAACCTCAACCCTCCAGAGGGGCATACCCCAACTGGAAAACCAAAGAAACAAAGGACAAGGACCAAACAAGCCCTAAATCGATCCTACTCCAGAGTACTCTCTGGGATACCCCAGTTCATGCAAGCCATCCAGTTGACGTAGCTTCTTCTCCCCTTCCCCCAAGTCATGACTCTAGCCCTCACCATCTCCTCAATCTCTTTTAATATGGCCCCAGTATTTTTCTTCGTCTTCTTGTGGAGTCTATTATTTCTCTCCATCCACAGGCAGTAGTACGTAGATGAAAAGGAAATGCATCTGATACGGTTATATAACTTAGGCCCTCCATAGTTGGAGATAGCAACTTGCATCTCCCCGTCCCAGTCTCTAGCCTCCCTATACTCCTGGTTCCTGAACCTCACTTCCTCCCAGACCTCCCTGGCCACCTGGCACTCGTTGAACAGGTGAGAGCAAGTCTCCTCCCCGTTGGAGCAGCTGCAGCAAAGGTTGTTATCAGCGATGCCCCAGCTGAAGAGCTTATTCTTCGTTTGCAAAGCGTCCCTACAAACCAGCCAAAGAATGAAGGCACACTTGGGGATATTGTTCTTGTTCCAAACTAAGTTATGGCAGGTGGTGGGAGGGAGACCCGGACTCAAAGCCTCATAAGCCGAACAAATTGTGAACCCACGTGGCCTGGGGACCCAAACCACCTCGTCCGTGGTATCAAGCCTAATACTCGGTAACTCCGCATTCCTTATCTCAAGAAGTTCCACAGTAATCGTAGAGGGCCACCTCCACCACTCTCAGCAATGTAATCAGCCACCAACGCCTTGTGGTTGCTAGCAGCGTCATAAATAACCCTATCCCCATAGAGGGGGTGCAGAGGCCCTAAGGGGTGCCAGTTATCATGCCATAGGAATGTCCCGCTGCCATCGCCAATAATGCACTTGATGAGAGGCCTGGTTAAATGTCTAAGTTGCATCATTTTCCTCCAACTCCATGTAGTGTCATTAGCAATATCGATAGCCCACAAGCTCCTCCTTTTTAATTTGTAAACATTGCACCATTTGACCCACAAACCATCCTTCTTGCTGCTGAGGTTCCAAAGGAGCTTCATAATGGCAGCTTCATTCCATCTCTCAATGTTCTTAATTCCCAACCCCCCCTCTTCAAGTCTACAGCACAGGTCCTTCCAAGCCACCTTTGCTCCCAAGTGTTTCAAATCGGGCCCAGTCCATAAGAAGTCCTTCATAAGCTGCTCGATACTAAGGATAACTCTTTTAGGCAGGATGAAGATGAACAGACTAGACCAGTACACCTGGATACCGAAGTGAACAGACTTAATGTGCTGAAGACGACCAGCGTAGCTGAGAAACCGATTGGTCCAACACTTAATCTTAGCAGTAATCCTGTCTATCAGCCTTCTTGCAATCCTCACTCTTGAGTCTCGTAGTAATGAGGGGCACACCAAGGTACTGGAATGGAGGCCTACTGTGAGCGAACCCTAGCATACTACCAATCTGAATAATCCCACCCTCGTCAATGCCGGAAGAGTAGAAACTGCTCTTGTTAGGGTTAGGCAGGAGCCCCGAGATGCTACAGAAATCCACAAGCACTTTCTTAGCAACCGAACAGGAGGCAAAGTCCCCCCCACTAAGAATAATCAGGTCGTCAGCAAAACATAAGTGGTGAAGACCAATCTCCTTACACCTCGGGTGGAAGGTAAAAGCTTTCATGGTTCACTTTATGAGGGAGGGATTCAAAGACAACATCATCAATCATTAGTCTCGAACAATTGAGACGTGACTGAGGAACCAAACATAAAAAATTTCAATGATATTTTAGTCCAAATGGTTGATCTTTACACACGTGAGGTGTTTTTCAAATTCCGTGATGAGTTGTGTGATAACTTTAATTACAAATTTGATCTTCAAATCAAGTCAGGCACTAATAACATTTATAAGATTCAATGAAAAGGTGTTGATACATATAAAGGTCGACAGGTAATTTTTTATGTAAGATCTGATTTCGCTTCATGTACATGCAAAAAAATGGAGAGCTCGGGGATTCGATGTAGACACATTTAACGTACTTGCATAAATATCATGACTTTGAAAGAGTGTCGGATCAATACATTTTGAAGAGATTGACTAAATTGACGAAATCAAATGTGGTGATTGATGGTGTTGGTCTGGAGGTAGTTGATAATAAATCCTATCTCTTTAAACAAAGTCGTTTAATTCAATGTTATTTGGATGTAGTTGACAAAGCCCTCACAAGTACCGAAGCGAAACAAATTTTAATAGATGCTTTGGGTGATGCTCTTGAGAAAATTAATTTATTGGTTGGTTATGATACAAGTTCCAAGAAGATAAATGAAATCATTGAGAATATTACACCCACACAAGTGTCCAAAAATTACTTGTAACGTGGAACCTCACTATCATGAACCGAATCAAGTGATATTTAAAGGTTGTGGCAAACGCCTTAAGGGTGGGAAGGAAAAGGCGCTAGGAATATAAAAAAAAAATCAAAAGTACGACGTTGTCATGGGCGTGGACAAGTTGAATAAGCGCATGATAAAAGGAATTTCTCGGTGCTCACTAATCGGTAAGAACACAAACATCCAATTGTTTTTTTAATCTTCATGTTTGTACAAATCATTTTTCTTATTTTTTTTATATCTCGGTACTATCACCTGTAATGACAAACCAACTTCGAATGATAGTTTCAACACAAGTCCGGATGATGGAGATGATTATTCGGCAGGTAATGTACGCATTATTCATTTATTGTTTTTAAATTTTACATGTTATAAGTTGTATTATAATTGATAAGTACTTCATTTGAATTACATGGGGGTCACTTCTTTGGGAGTAACTATTTGGCTTTTGCAAGAGGATCAATACATTTTGTACTTTAAATTGTATTTTTAATAGACTTTGAGATCAATACTTTTAAAGAATGGTATGTAATTACTTTGGTAGTCTAAATTGACTTTTGTAGCCTAATTTAGCATGTAATGTAGTGGAATTTTATAGAATGGCATGTTAATGCAGTAGACTTTTGTAATCTAAATTGTCTTTTGATTTTATTGCAAAACGGATATCTCATTGTTGGAAGCAAGAAAAACAGAACGCATTTGTTGCAAATAAAAAAAAATCAAATCACAAAGACAAGCTTGAGAAATTCAGCCCCTTGATTTGGGAGTAACAAGAGTTTTTTTTTAGTGTAGATGAGAAGTGAGATAACAGAGGGTTTGTGGGTTAAAATGGTGTAAAGGGTCTACGAGTATGTGGGTTAAAGAGTTTTGTCTCGTTTGTCTTTTGTTTTGACTTGTTTGACCCAATGAACAAAGCTCCTCTTATTTTAACGCCCCTCTTTAATTTTCAATTAATTTGCAAGCGGACTGTCTGCTTGGGAGACTAACTGTGTACACACACACACACACAATAGTTGTGCGCTTTAGTTTTTCGGTTTTGAAAAAAAACAAAGTCAAAAATAAGTCACCAAACGCACACCGAAATTTAAAATGCAAAAATATGAATTTAAAAATTATAATTAATAATAAATTTAATGTAATTTTCTAAATACATTAATAAACTTGTCCAAAATGACTATACATGGAGGTTAAGTTACAAAAAGGAAACCGACTCCATTTTTTGTTACGTAGATATAAAAATATTTTTTTACTATGTCAGCCTAATGCTCTCCAATGGGTCAGTCCAGGCCATCCCGACACTTTTAAAAGTGACCCATGGGCTGTGACGAGTCGGGCTTGGTAGGGTGATGACTCTTAATAAACCAGGTCGGCCCCTTAGAAACATAAATATTACATCCTAACCTTATTCAGTACTGGAATTATAAAGAACTAAAGGGACAGATCGGGATAAACGACACTAACGCTAAATGATCAAAAATATTATTTTTTATACATAAATATTAATTAATTTAATAATATTTTTATAAATATTTGCTATTCATAAGTATAATAAATAATAAGTTTTTTATATATATAGGTTCTATGAGAATAGAGTTTCCCTAATTAAGTCCTATTGACTTTTCAACCATTAAATAAGTACTATTCTTTTGGGAGTTTTTTTTTCCCATAATTTTACCCTTTTAAAACCAACCATTCGTAATTTCTCGGGGGAAGTTACATAAGTGATTGAATTTTTTTTCATCCTATTTTTAATCTTCAAATGATCATAACTTTTGAATGACAAACTCGTTTTTCGCAAAATTACTATTTTTGAAATCTGCTCGCCGAGATCTATCAAACAAGATCCATGAAGCCAATAAAATCTTTAAGAAAAAAATTACATACAGTAAACTTTACTGTATGCACCAAAAAATAAAATAATTTTATATCTGTGACATTTTCACAAACAATAATATTTACTGTGTTAATATTATACAGAAAGTAAAATTTAGTGCGTTCACAAGAAAATGAAATCCTTATATTTATCAAACAAGATCAATGGAATCCATAATATTTTAATGAAAAAATTACACAGACGCTAAGATTTATTGTCTGCACTTTTAAAAATAGAACTTAATTAATGGTTAAATAGTCAATAGGACTTAATTAAAAAAAATCTCAAAAATAGGAATTATACATAATAATACATATTAAGTGGGTTGTCACATTAGTTGTTAGGGTTAAATAATAATACAAACAAATTGGTTAAATAAATGAATCAATTAATGTACCCATATATATATTGTAAAAAAGATACATATTTTTAGTTTAACCCATTTAGTCGCTCAAACATCCATTTATCCAATATTATCTTATCTTTAAATGTCCGCATCACCAGCATCCTATGCCACCCCTACTCATCCCAAATCGAAGCTCCAGTGCATCCAAACCCCTTTTTGTTAATATTCTCTTATTTTTAAAGTTTCACGCTAGTGACATCCAACCTTCACCCCCCCCCCCCCCCCCCACCGTCAGAGATCCGATAATATTCTCATATTTTTAAAGGTCCGTGCTAGCGGCACTCAATCCCTACCCCACCCATTCCCATTGTCAAAACTCCAACGATCATCATCGAAGCTCCGATTTGGGGTGGGTAGGGGTGGCATGGGGTGCCGCTTGCGCGGATCTTTAAAAGTAAGAGAATATTGTATAAATGGGGGTTGGATCCACTGGAGATTCGGTTTGGAGCGAGTAGGGGTGGCATGGGGTGCCACTGACATGAACCTTTAAAAATAAGAGAATATTGAATAAATGGGTGTTTGATTGACTAAATGAGTTAAACTAAAAATAAGTGTCTTATATATATATATATATTGACTATATGAGTTTATACATTAATTGACCCATTTATTTATAATTGTTTAATCCTAACAACTAATGTTACAACCTAGTTAATATGAATTATTATATGTAATTCATATTTTGAGATTTTTTTTATTTAAGTCATATTGACTATTCAACCATTAATTAAGTTCAATTTTTAAAGGTGTACACAGTAAATATTACTGTTTGTGTAATTTTTTTAATTGAAATATTATGGACTCAGTGGATCTTGTTTGATAAATATACAGATTTTATTCTTTGTGAACATAGTAAATTTTATTGTCAGTGTAATATTAACACAATAAATTTTACTATTTGTGAAAACATCATGGATATAAAACTATTTTATTTTCTGCTGGATACAGTAAAGTTTACTACTTGAGTAATGTTTTAAAAAAAATTTATATGCTTCATGCATCTTATTTGATAGATAACGAAGAATAAATTTCAAAAATAGTAATTTTGCGAAAAACGAATTTGTCAATCAAAAGTTATGATCATTTGAAAATTAAAAATAGGATGAAAAAAAAGTTAAATTACTTATGTAACTTATCCCAAGAAGTTATTGATGGTTAGTTTTAAAAGGATAAAATTGTGAAAAAAAATTCAAAAAATTAAGAACAAAACTTATTTAATGATTGAAGAGTCAATAACACTTAATTAGAAAAGCCCTATTTTAATAGGACCTATATATAAAAAAAAAACTAGAAAACAAACTCGTGAATATTTTTCTTTCCTACCCCCTTCAGCCAAAGTGTAAATAATAAACGGAGATTTTATTTCAGTTCGCTTTTTTTTTTCTAACCACCACAGTTTTAGTATACCCCTATTATTGGGTTGACTTCTTATTTACCCACCCCAACTTATAGGATGGTTCAAATGAAAATAGAAATATACTTTAACCACACATGCAAACTGATGCAATTCAAGGAGCTGAATATATTGAAGATGAACGCGGGCCTGATTATACACATTGGAGTGGAGATAAATTTGCACAAGACCCTTTGTCACTTTCTAGTGGTCCAATTACAAGACTTAGAGCCAAGCATTTTAAGGAAGCACTTATTGGGCTGATCCAAGAGAAGTGGATTGATTCTGAAAAGATGGAGACCAAGATGGGCCTAAATGATAATCAAAGTTTAGTCCATGTCATTAAAGCAATTTGGGGAGCTAATTATCATGCAAAAACGTGACCATCATGTTCACACCATAAATGGACATGCATTTATCTATTTTCAAGGTTAATAAATGGGGGATGAATCTAATCTAGTCTTGGCTGGTTATCTTTAAATTCATTGAACTTAGTCATTTAGTCATATTTTATTGTTTTCCAAGTCCAAGTGGCCTAAAATACTTGGGAACTTGTTTACTTTGACTATTGTGTTGTTTAATGCAGTATTTATTTCATTTCATATTCTTGGAGGGTTGTTTCAAGTATAAATGACGGGAGCTACGAATTTTTTAAGCACTTTTGGATATAAACTAATATTATTGTGAGGTATTTTTGTTCCTCTTGGTTCTTAAGAAAACTTTATGAACTTATCAAGTTAATCTTGCGGCGTTCATACAACCAAACTTATCACCTTGATTCGTGAGAGATTCTTGGGTTTCTTGGTGTGGCATTTTAATCCTTTGTAGTCTTCGTTCTTATCTTACTAGGTAACGGGTCAAGGCTTAACAAACTTTGTTTATACGATCTTGGGTTCTTTAACCATCATTGTTATAGGGTTTCATCACAATTGTTGGTGAGATTCATATCATTTGGTATCAGAGCATATTTTTAAGGTAAGTTTGACTATCCTTTTTTTTCCTTGTTTCCGCCTTTAGAAAAACAAAACAAAAAAGAAAATAAAACAGAAAAAAGGGTTTTAGGAGGTGAGAAACAAGATTGAAACACAAAAAAATTGTACGCGTTCTTTTTTTTCGTACTGTTGAAATCTTAGAAACTGTGCGATTCATTCATTTTTTTTCTCCCGCAATCAAATTCGTTACATTGTGATGAGTTTTGGTTGCTCCTCAATCTGAATTGCTGGTGGTTAATTTGATTTTGTTTATTGAGTTTGATTAAGAACTAAAGAGGACACAAAAGAGTGGAAAAAAGGCAAGAGAGTGTGAGATCATAATAGGGTGAAAGCCATTTTGAGTGAAAACACGAGTGTAAGTGAAACACGCGAGGGAGTGCTTGTGAGGTTTCTAATTTTTTTTGCAGATTCTAGACATGTCCAATATTCAAGAAGAAGATACAACCGAAGAAGTTCAACAACTAGCCGTTCCAAACCTTAAAATGCAAGCATTGATAGGGGAGATGAGGCGTATGTTGAGGGCTGAATTATAACCTATTCAAGAGAGGCTGGATAGGGTAGAAGAAGGAACTCCTAGGGGGCAGCAACAAGACATTCCCAATAGGAGACATGGCGGGCATGTTCCATGGGGAAATATTGAGGAAGAAGTAGAGTTGGAGGAGTTTGATGGGCCAAATGTGAATCGAGGTAGGTTTGGGCGTGGAGATGTTAGGATGGATAGACCTAGGAGGGATAATGATTTAGGAAACATAAAGGTTAAAATCCCATCTTTCCAAGGTAAAAATGATCCTGAAGATTATTTGGAGTGGGAAACTAAAATGGAGATGGTGTTTGATTGTCATAACTATTCAGAGATGAAGAAGGTTAAGTTGGTTGCAATTGAATTCATCGATTATGCCATTATTTGGTGGGATCAATTACTAATTAATAGGAGGAGGAATAGAGAGCCACCCATTGACACTTGGGAGGAGATGAAAATGCTTATGAGGAGGCGATTTGTACCCAACCACTACTATAGGGGTTTCTTTCAAAAATTGCAGAGATTAACTCAAGGTTCCAAGTGTGTGGATGAGTATTACAAGGAGATGGAGGTAGATATGATCCGAGCTAGTGTGGAAGAGGATCGGGAAGCTACCATGGCTAGGTTTTTGCAGGGTTTAAACCATGAGATTGTTGATATGGTCGAGTTGTAGCACTATGTTGAGTTGTCAGATATGGTGCATCAAGCCATAAAGGTGGAGGAACAACTCAAGCGAAAGGGGTTAACAAGGAAGGGACAATTTGTGTCTACCAACAACACATGGAAGACAACCCTTGAAAGAGATGAGAATGTACAAAATAAGCCAAAATTTGAACCCTTTAAGAATGTCAAGTCAGCGACAACCACAACTTCGGGTAACACGGATTCTTCTACTTCTAAAACACGTGATATTAAGTGTTTTAAATATCATGGACGAGGTCACATAGCCAGCTAATGTGTAAACAAAAGGGCGATGGTGATTAATGCGCAAGAAGAGCTTAAGTCGTAGAATGAAGAAGAAGTAGATGATGACATGCCACCTTTGAAAGACATTGATGATGAGCAAAATGTTGTTATTGGAGATTTATTAGTAGAAAGGTGAGTTCTCAATGTGCAGGTTAAGGAGGAAGAATGTAACCAAAGGGAGAACTTGTTCCATACTAGGTGCTTTGTAAATAACAAAGTTTGTAGAATTATTGACCGGGGGAGTTGCACAAATGTGGCCAGCACTGATTTGGTGGAGAAATTGGCATTAACAACCTTGAAATATCCCCGTCCTTACCGACTTCAGTGGTTGAATGAATGTGGTGAAATCAAGGTGACGAGGCAAGTGTTAGTGGCGTTATCCATTGGCAAATATGAGGATGAGCTGCTTTGTGATGTGGTTCCTATGTACGCATGCCATTTATTATTGGGGAGGCCATGGTAGTTTTGACCGGAAGGTAACCCATAATCGGTTCACAAATAAGTATTCTTTTACTCTTAAAAATCAATCTATCACTCTTGTGCCATTAACACCAAAAGAGGTTATAGAGGACCAACTGAAGTTGCAAAGGTCAAATGAAAAAAAAAAGAGAAAAAGAAAGGAAGTCCGAAGTTGAGAAAAAAGAAAATGAGAGAATAGAAGTTGAGAAAAAAGAAAATGAGAGAAAAGAAGTTGAGAAAAAAGAATCTGAAAATAAAGAAAGAGGGAAGAAATTTATTTACATTGCAAAAAAAAGTGAGATCAAGAGAGCATTATTTTCACATCAACCTCTTATCGTACTCATGTACAAGGAGGCTCTTTTAAGTACTAATGATTTGACCGGTTCATTACCGAGCAATATTATCTCTTTTGTAGGAGTTTGAAGATGTCTTTCCAGAAGAGGTACCTCATGGCTTGCCTCCAATTAGAGGAATTGAACATCAAGTTGATTTCATACCTGGTGCATCACTTCCAAACCAGCCTGCCTATAGGACCAATCTAGAAGAAACAAAGGAGCTTCAAAGGCAAGTAAGTGAATTAATGGAGAAAGGGTATGTGCGGGAAAGCATGAGTCCTTGTGCGGTTTCGGTGCTGCTAGTTCCTAAGAAGGATGGGACATGGAGGATGTGTGTTGATTGTCGAGCCAACAACAACAAAACGGTAAAGTATCGTCATCCCATTCCTAGATTAGATGATATGATGGATGAATTGCGTGGTTCTTGTATTTTAACAAAAATTGATCTTAAGAGTGGATATCATCAGATTAGGATGAAAGAAGGTGATGAATGGAAAACTGCCTTTAAAACTAAATATGGCTTGTATGAGTGGTTAGTAATGCCTTTTGGTTTAACTAATGCTCCCAGTACTTTATACGTTTGATGAACCATGTTTTGCGTGCCTTTATTAGCAGATTTCTAGTTGTATATTTTGATGATATCCTAATTTATAATAAAAGCTTGGAAGAACATGTAGTACATTTGAAATCTGTTTTAGATGTGCTAAGGAAAGAAAAGTTGTTTGCTAACCTCAAAAAGTGCACCTTTTGCACGGATAAGCTTGTGTTTCTTGGCTTTGTTGTTAGTGCTAAAGGAATTGAAGTGGATGAGGAAAAGGTGAAAGCAATCCAAGAGTGGCCAACGCCTACAACAATCAATCAAGTGAAGAGTTTCCACGGACTAGCTAGAATTTATAGACGGTTTGTGCATGATTTTAGTAGCTTGGCCGCCCATCTCACTGAAGTCATCAAGAAAAATGTGTCGTTTAAGTGGGGAAAGGAGCAAGAAAAGGCATTTAATATGATCATAAAAAAGTTAACTGCACCTTTGCTTGTTTTACCTAACTTTACTAAAACATTTGAAATTGACCGTGATGCTTCAGGAAAAGGTATTGGAGCTGTTTTGATGCAAGAAGATCGTCCAGTCGCCTATTTTAGTGAAAAGTTGAGTGGCGCAACCCTAAACTATCCCACCTATGATAAGGAGATGTATGCTTTGGTGAGGGCTTTAGAAAATTGGCAGCACTATCTATGACCAAAGGAATTTGTGATTCACACAGATCATGAATCCTTGAAGCATTTGAAGGGACAACAAAAGTTGAACAAACGTCATGCCAAGTGGGTGGCATTCATTGAAACATTTCCTTATATGATCAAATACAAGTAAGGTAAGGAAAATGTGGTGGCTGATGCATTATCCAGAATGTATGCTTTACTTTCCATTTTAGACACAAAATTTCTTGGTTTTGAATACATTAAGGATTTGTATGAGCAAGATTCTGATTTTTGTGATGTGTTTTATGCATGTGAAAACGTGGCATTTGGAAAGTTTTATAGGCATGATGAATTTTTGTTTCGAGAAAATAAATTATGTGTGCCTATGTGTTCATTGCATGAATTGCTTGTGTGAGAAGCTCACGGTGGTGGTTTAATGGGTCATTTTGGTGTAGCTAAGACTTTAGGAATTTTACATGATCATTTTTTTTTACCTTATATGAAACGTGATGTGGAAAGAATTTGTGAGAAATGTATCACTTGTAAACAGGCCAAGTCAAAGTTGAAACCCCATGGTTTGTACACCCCTTTGCCTATACCTAATAAACCTTGGACTGATATTTCTATGGATTTTGTTTTGGGTTTACCTAGGACTAAGAGGGGGAGAGATTCAATTTTTGTGGTGGTAGATAGGTTCTCTAAGATAGAACACTTCATTGCATGTCATAAAACTGATGATGCATCGCATATAGCTGATTGGTTTTTCAAAGAAATTGTTAAGTTACATGGCATGCCTAGGACCACTATTTCTGATAGGGATGCAAAGTTTTTGAGTTACTTTTGGAAGACTTTATGGGGAAAGTTGGGAACCAAGTTGTTGTTTTCCACTACCTGTCATCCACAAACTGATGGCCAAACTGAAGTAGTGAATAGAACTTTGTCTTCTTTGTGGCATGCTATCATTAAGAAAAATTTGAAAGTATGGGAGGATTGTTTGCCACATGTTGAATTTTCTTATAATAGAAGTATACATTCTGCAACTAAGTTTTCACCATTTGAAATTGTGTATGGGTTTAATCCATTATCACCTTTGGATTTAATTCCTCTACCTTTGAGTGAACATGTAAACTTAAATGGCAAAAAGAAGGCTGAATTTGTAAAGAAGATTCATGAAAAGGCTCGAATGAACATTGAAAGGAGGACTGAATAATATGTCCATCAATCCAACAAGGGACGCAAGAAGGTAGTGTTTAAACCAGGAGATTGGGTTTGATTGCACTTGAAGAAGGAACGTTTTCCAAGTAAACGGCGTTCTAAACTCCAACCTCGGGGTGATGGACCATTTCAAGTTTTGGAACGCATCAATGACAATGCATATAGGCTTGACTTACAAGGTGAGTACAGTGTTAGTACAAGCTTTAATGTTGCTAAATTATCTCCTTTTGATGCAGGTGATGATTTGAGGACAAATCCTTCTCAAGAGGAGGAGCATGATGCAATTCAAGGAGCTGAATATGTTGAAGATGAATGCGGGCCTGATCATACACATAGGAGTGGAGATAAATTTGCACAAGACCCTTTGTCACTTTTTAGTGGTCCAATTTAGACCTGACAATATTTGACACGACCCGAAAACCCGACTCGAACTCGACACGATTTTTGTGAGTCAGGTCATGTCTAAACAGGTCCGGGTTTAAATCGGGTCAGACCCGTTTAACCCGTTTATTAAACAGTTCATGTTTCGGGTCAACCCTTTAACCCATAATTGACTCGCAATTGACCCGCTTATTTTTCGGGTTCATTTCGGGTCACATTCGGGTCAAAAAACCTAATAAACCCATTTAGACACGCTTAATTTTAAACCATTGATTTTCTAATCTAACGGTCCAAAAAATGAAAAACTAAAAGGGTTAATTGAAAAACCTAACGTAACCTAACTCATTCTAAAAAAAAAGGGGAAGCACAACATCGACCTTCTCTCCTTCTTCTCTCCTAACTGAGCCGCTGACCTTCTCTCTCTCCTATACCGGCACAACCTCCTAGATGGGTGGGTCTTCTCTCTTCTCTTATCCACACACAGCACACAGCACATAACACACGAGCATAGAACACACACACACAACACATAACACACGCACACAGAACACACACACTGAACACACACACACAGCACACGCATATAACATACAACACACACGCACTCACACAACACACACACGCACAGAACAACACACACGCACAGCACATACACATCTTCTTAGTTAGTTTTCTTCACACGCACAACCTATCTTATTTAGAAAATAATTTTGATAGCAATGATGTTTGTGTAATGCTATTTGATTGTAATTTATTATCTTCGAAACTGAGTCACAAATTCATAAATTCGTATTTTGATTGTAATGCTGTGTGTGTAGAAATTTTTTGTAGCCTTTTGCTAAATAAATAAATCTCTATACAATATGTACACTCTTCAGTGTACATAAACACCTAATTTTTGCTAAATAAATGCATAAATTTGTTTGAATAAATATTTTGCTAAATAAATACACAAATCTGATTCGGGAAATTGCAAAGTGTATTTGTTATTAATTTGCTAATAAATATTAAATAATGTCTTTTTTGTAGATGGAGTCGGATGAGCTAAAATGTCAACTTGCTCAATAATTATATTGATGTTAATGTAATGATGGAGGATGATGATGATGACGATGATGACGTTGTAGAAGTGGATCAAGTACAACCTCTTTTTCGGTTTCGGGTGTGTAATTATCATATTTTTCTTTTTTAAAGTTATAATATTTTAACATCTATTCATTCGAATCATTTCTAATGGATGCTTACTTTTTTTTGTAGGTATATGAGTGGAAGGGTTCCTTTTTGGCGCAGATTTTAAAGACTTGAAGATTAAGTTCACATTTTTATAATTTGATTGTTTATATTTGGATTTGGATTGTATGATGGCACTTTAAACCTTTTATGGATTAGCATCGTTTTGTACTTGTTTATGGATTTGATCAAAATTCATAAACTTCTTTATGGATTCGTTTAAGTATCTTTGTAGTTTGGTTGTTTATATTTTGGATTTGGATTGTATTATGAAACTTTCAACCTTTTATGGATTCGTTTAAGTATTGTTTTGTACTTGTTTATGGATTTGATCAAAATTAATATGTTACTTATGTTATATTATGAACTTATGTTAAATAAATAATTTAATGGTTAATAATGTTGTACGTACGACTAACTAAGGACCTATTTTATAAAATATTAAACATATTTTATAAATACGTCAACGGGTTGAAAAATATTAAACGGGTTATGTCTTGTTTTCGAGACCCATTTATTAAACGGGTTATGCGGGTCATGTCAGGTTTTGGAGTTAAACACGACCTATTTATTAAACGGGTTATGCGGGTCGTGTCGGGTTTTCGAGTCAAACACGACCCGTTTATTAAACGGGTTATGCGGGTCATGTCGTGTGAACCGTTTGTTAAACAGGTCGTGTTCGGGTTAGATCTTTTGACACGATTAATAAACGGGCGTGTTCGGGTTGGGAATATTATCAGAATACATGTGTCTCGACCCGACCCGAACACAACTCGCGAACACGAATTGCCAGGTCTAGTCCAATTACAAGACTTAGAGCCAAGCATTTTAAGGAAGCATTTATTGGGCTGATCCAAGAGAAGTGGGTTGATTCTGCAAAGATGGAGACCAAGATGGGCCCAAATGATAATCAAAGCTTAGTCCATGTCATTAAAGCAATTTGGGGAGCTAATTATCATGCAAAAACATGACCATCGTGTTCACACCATAAATGGGCATGCATTTATCTATTTTCAAGGTTAATAAATGGGGGATGAATCTAGTCTTGGCTGGTTATCTTTAAATACATTGAACTTAGTCATTTAGTCATATTTTGTTATTTTCCAAGTCCAAGTGGCCTAAAAAATGTGGGAACTTGTTTACTTTGACTATTGTGTTGTTTAATGTTGTATTTATTTCTTTTTCTATTCTTGGAGGGTTGTTCCAAGTATAAAATGAGGGGAGCTACGAATTTTGTAAGCACTTTTGGATATAAACTGATATTATTGTGAGGTATTTTTGTTCTTCTTGGTTCTTAAGAAAACTTTCTGAACTTATCAAGTTAATCTTGTGGCATTCAAATAACCAAACTTATCACCTTGATTTGTGAGAGATTCTTGGGTTTATTGGTGTAGCGTTTTAATCCTTTGTAGTCATGGTTCTTATCTTACTAGGTAACGGGTCAAGGCTCAACAAACTTTGTTTATACGATCTTGGGTTCTTTAACCATCATTGTTATTGGGTTTCATCACAATTGTTAGTGAGATTCATATCATTTGGTATCAGAGCCTATTTTTAAGGCAAGTTTGACTATCCTTTTTTTTTCTCCTTGTTTCCTCCTTTAGAAAAAAAAACAAAAAACCAAAAAAAAAGAAGAAAAAAAAACAAAAAAAGAAAGAAAACAAAAAAAGAGGTTTTAGGAGGTGAGACACAAGATTGAAACACAAAAAAATTGTATGCGTTCTTTTTTTTCATATTGTTGAAATCTTAGAAGCTGTACGATTCATTCATTTTTTTTCTCCCGCAATCAAATTCCTTATATTGTAATGAGTTTTGGTTGCTCCTCAATCTGAATTACTGGTGGTTAATTTGAATTTGTTTATTGAGTTCGATTAAGAACTAAAGAGGACACAAAAGAGTGGAAAACGACAAGAGAGTGTGAGATCATAAGAGGGTAAAAGACATTTTGAGTGAAAACACGAGTGTAAGTGAAACACGCGGGGGAGTGATTGTGAGGTTTCTAATTTTTTTTGCAGATTCTAGACATGTCCAATATTCAAGAAGAAGATACAACCGAAGAAGTTCAACAACCAACTGTTCTAAACCTTCAAATGCAAGCATTGATAGGGGAGATGAGGCGTATGTTGAGGGCTGAATTAGAACCTATTCAAGAGAGGTTGGATAGGGTAGAAGCAGGAACGCCTAGGGGGCAACAACAAGACATTCCCAATAGGCGACAAGGCGGGTGTGTTCCATAGGGAAATATTGAGGAAGAAGTAGAGTTGGAGGAGTTTGATGGGCCAAATGTGAATCGGGGCAGGTTTGGGCGTGGAGATGTTAGGATGGCTAGACCTAGGAGGGATAATGATTTAGGAAACATAAAGGTTAAAATCCCATCTTTCCAAGGTAAAAATGATCTTGAAGCTTATTTGGAGTGGGAAACTAAAATGGAGATGGTGTTTGATTGTCACAACTATTCAGAGATGATGAAGGTTAAGTTGGTTGCAATTGAATTCACCGATTATGCCATTATTTGCCGGGATCAATTACTAATTAATAGGAGGAGGAATAGAGAGCCACACGTTGACACTTGGGAGGAGATGAAAATGCTTATGAGGAGGCGATTTGTACCTAACCACTACTATAGGGGTTTGTTTCAAAAATTACAGAGATTAGCTCAAGGTTCCAAGTGTGTGGATGAGTATTACAAGGAGATGGAGGTAGCTATGATCCGAGCTAGTGTGGAAGAGGATCGGGAAGCAACCATGGCTAGGTTTTTGCAGGGTTTAAACCATGAGATTGCTGATATAGTCGAGTTGCAGCACTATGTTGAGTTGTCGAATATGGTTCATCAAGCCATAAAGGTGGAGGAACAACTCAAGTGAAAGGGGTTAACAAGGAAGGGACAATTTGTGTCTACCAACTACACATGGAAGACAACCCCTAAAAGAGATGAAAATGTACAAAATAAGCCAAAATTTGAACCCTTTAAGAATGCTAAGTCAGCAACAACCACAACTTCAGGTAACACGGATTCTTCTACTTCTAAAACACGTGATATTAAGTGTTTTAAATGTTAGGGATGAGGTAACATAGCTATCTAATGTGTAAACTAAAGGGAGATGGTGATTAATGCGCAAGGAGAGCTTGAGTAGGAGAATGAAAAAGAAGTAGATGATGACATGCCACCTTTGGAAGACATTGATGATGAGCAAAATGCTCTTATTGGAGATTTATTAGTAGCACATGTGCAGGTTAAGGAGGAAGAATGTAACCAAAGGAAGAACTTGTTCCATACTAGGTGCTTTGCAAATAACAAAGTTTGTAGCGTTATTATTGATGGGGGGAGTTGCACAAATGTGGCCAACACTGATTTGGTGGAGAAATTGGCATTAACAACCTTGAAATATCCCCGTCCTTACCGACTTTAGTGGCTGAATGAATGTGGTGAAATCAAGGTGACGTGGCAAGTGTTTGTGGCGTTATCCATTGGCAAATATAAGGATGACCTGCTTTGTGATGTGGTTCCTATGCACGCATGCCATTTATTATTGGGGAGGCTATTACGGTTTGACTGGAAGGTAATGCATAATGGGTTCACAAATAAGTATTCTTTTACTCTTAAAAATCAACCTATCACTCTTGTGCCATTAACACCAAAAGAGGTTATAGAGGACCAACTGAAGTTGCAAAGGTCAAATGAAAAAAAAAAGAGAAAAAGAAAGGAAGTCCGAAGTTGAGAAAAAAGAAAATAAGAGAAACGAAAATGAGAGAAAAGAAGTTGAGAAAAAAAATCTGAAAATAAAGAAAGAGGGAAGAAATTTAATTACAATGCAAAAAAAAGTGAGATCAAGAGAGCATTATTTTCACATCAACCTCTTATCGTACTCATGTACAAGGAGGCTCTTTTATGTCTAATGATTTGGCCGGTTCATTACCGAGCAATATTGTTTCTCTTTTGCAGGAGTTATAAAATGTCTTTCCCGAAGAGGTACCGCATGGCTTGCCTCCAATTAGAGGAATTGAACATCAAATTGATTTCGTAGCTGGTGCATCACTTCCAAACCGGCCTGCCTATAAGACCGATCCAGATGAAACAAAGGAGCTTCAAAGGCAAGTAGGTGAATTAATGGAGAAAGGGTATGTGTGGGAAAGCAGGAGTCCTTGTGCGGTTCCGGTGCTGCTAGTTCCTAAGAAGGTTGGGACATGGAGGATGTGTGTTGATTGTGGAGCCATCAACACCATAACGGTAAAGTATCGTCATCCCATTCCTAGATTAGATGATATGCTGGTGTAATACCTCGTATTTTTATGATATTTATTTATGGGATTAATTGAATTAAATGTGTATTAATTGGAAATTAATCCGGATAAAAATACTAGCGAGATGCGAGTTGGTATTTGATTTTAATGAGTAGATATGGCTATATATGAATATTGAATCATGAAATTTGTCGTGAGATTGAAATACGGCAATTTGGAATTTTTGTTGGGACGCGTGTGACAGTCGCGTCAGGAATATAATTATTTTAATTAAAAAGTAAATTTTATTTTTATTAACCGTATGGTCATTTTGAGTGCGCCAACGCGTCCGGAAGGGTCGAAATAGTCAGAAAACACTAGCCGGGAGTTTAGTTTGGGCCCCGGGGCATTTTTAGGCCATACCGGCAACTTAGAAGGGTATTTTGGTAATTTTGGAATTTTGGAAATTAAAACCCACGAAAATTAGAGTTAAAAATCTGACTTAGTCTTAACCCACTAAGCCATTTCCAACCCCAATCTAGGTAGTGGGCTACGGGAGAAGTTTAGAAACCTTAAACTTGCCAAAAACCAACCTCCACCTCCATTGTCATCCTTAGAGAAGAAATTTGTAGAGAGAGAGAAAGAGAAGAGAATTCTGCAGAGAGAGAGAGAGGACAATTCAACCTTCAAGATTCAACCTCAAATTCAGAGAAAGATTAGAGGCAAGTGGTTTAATTATGTTATTTACTGCGAATGCTTCTTCCATGCGTAGAAATTTGTAAAAATTGCATTGTTTTGTGATAATGACAAAAACCCATGAAATTGGAGATAGAAATTCAAGTTATGATGTAGGGATTGCATGTAGAATGTTATTGGGTGATTGGGCTAAAAGAAATACAACTTTTCATGATGTAAAAATGGAATTTAAATATGGAAAATTGATGACTTTGAATTCTAGGGTTCATACACATAAGGTTTGGGGGAAACTTTGGGAGATTTAATAATTGGGTGTTGTATATGAAGATTTGATCCCATGAATGTGCTAGATTATGACCTAGGAATTTTTAGGAATGTTGAGGAACCTTAAAATATTGTTGGAATAATTTTTAGAGGAGTTTTGAGGAGAGGAAATTGGTGAAAAACGAGATAGGAAATTCTGGGCTCGAAACTGGCATCTCGTTAGAAGACCTGCCCAGGTCGTTCGAACGAGCTCGTTCGAACGAGCTTCTAACGAGGTGACAGTTTGCCTTCTAATGAGGGGGAAATTCGTTCGATGCCTTTCGTTCGAACGAACCCTCGTTCGATGCCCACTTCGTTCGAACGAACTCTCGTTCGAACCAGCCTCATTCGAACGAGACTTCTAACGAGCTGACAGTTTGGGCTTTTTGGCCTGATTTGATTTCGAGTGTTCCGTAACCTTATTAAATTGTAGAGTTGACATTTCCTTGACGACTAATTGACATAGTTGGGACATTTGGGATATATTGGGGAGTAAAATATAGAAGTGCGGTTTGAACCAAATGATATTTATGCGTTAGAACATGAGTACTAATTATGACGTGAGGATAATGGGTGACGTATAAATCGGGGACAAGCGTGTGGGTATAAGAACGAGAAGAATACCACTAAAATAAATATGGTAATAGCTAAGATGTGTGTATGCTTAGTATATATGATTTGATGTGTATGACATACCTACCATACTTGCTATCACGGGAGGTTTGCGTTCGTTTACGGCCATCTAATCTTTGTGTGCCTACGGGGGGATATAGATTGGTACCTCGAGAACATAGGTCAGAGAAGGACTTATTGGTATGTTAATAAGTCTGCTGATCGTGGGAGCGTAGGTATGTGCGTGACCCATGTGATGTGACTGTGTTCTCCTCCATTGTTTGTGATTTGCTATTATCTGAGAACGATTCCTGAGAGATTCGGAATGTGTGATCCTTATGTACGTGATGTACCGGGATGGATAGCAGAGTATGTGTGCACCGCAGCTTAGTCTCGGGGTGCTTGTATTGTATATTTATGACGTGAATAATATACACTTAAATTAATGAGAACTTTCATGTTGGTATTGTGAGTATAAATACGAAAACGCTTGAGTAACTATAAAGGGGTAACCTGTAATGAATTGTATTGCTAATAATCGAGAATCCGAGTTTAAGTAAAGCCCTCTATTTAGTTGATAACGCTAGAATGCATAATAAGAATCGAGTAGTAAGGGGTAGAACTTATTACGGTTTGGTTAGATATGTATGTTACTTAGATGGGTACGGTACGTTAGGAGTGCACAAATTAGTCGAGAGGTGAGTATTTCATGTGAGTGCACGTCCTAACATGTATTTTGCATTCATTGTTTTAATGTCATTAAAGCACTTGCTATTTTTATAATACTCTCCACTTTCGGGCTCTGACCCGTTTGCTTTCAAATCTATTTTTGTAAAAACCATTTTAGGTGCCCAGCCACCAGGACACCATGCTTAGGATCCTCATTCAGGTGACGAGCTGTAGCTGTTTGTGGAAGTTACAGGACTTTGCTAGTAGACGCTTCATCTATCTTGACTCTACATTCAGCTTTCATCAGTTGTAGGGCATGTCGCCCATTTCTATTAGAAACATTTCCTATTTCAGATTTTCAGACTTTTGGCATGTAATTGATTCAGGTTACTTTGTTTTATTTAGTTCAGTTGTGGGATTGTTGTGAGGAGTTTTCCTCCGAACTTATTATTATTTTGTTGGTTATTCTATTGCTTCATTATGGTGAATGGTTGTTATTCTTTCATTATCCTTTTACTGTATGTTAATCAGAGTTAACTTAAAATTTGGCAACTCACTTTTTAAATACTAGGTGGTTAGTAATCATAAAAATATTTTCGACAGTGATGCTATTAACTGATCCAACTTGGCATTTTGTATTAATTTAATAAAGGAGTAGCTACCCGGTATTTAATTAGTCGGGGTGTCACAGGTGGTATCAGAGCATCAGGTTCTAGCGTCCTTTAGGATCTGTACGGCTTATTATGTTTCCGCTGAGCTTTCTTTGATGTAGAGCCCTATATTTTAGGACTGTTGTATTCTTTTGTATATGCTACGTTCTTCAGCTATTTTGAGTTTATAACTGCGAACTTATAGACTTTATTCTTGTTTCAGATGCCTCCACGACGTGCACAACGGGTTCCCAGGGATGCAACGCCAGAACCACAGCCCGCACCAGTTCAGGGCACGATGAACGCCGCTGAGGTTGCAGCCATTGTAGCCCAAGCGGTAAATGCCGCACTAGCCTGTGACACCCCGACTAATTAAATACCGGGTAGCTACTCCTTTATTAAATCAATTCCAAAATGCCAAGTTGGTTCAGTTAATAGCATCACTGTCGAAAACATTTTAATAATTACTAACCACCTAGTATATAAAAAGTAAGTGCCAAATTTTAAGTTAAGTCCGATTAACATGCAGTAAAAGAATAATGAGGGAATAACAACCATTCACTATAATGAAGTAATGAATAACCAACAACATAAATATAAATCTAGAGGAAAACTCCTCACAACAATCCCACAACTGAAAAATAATACTACAAGTCTGAATCCTGAATAATTACATGCCAAAAGTCTGAATAACTGAAATAAATGAAATGTCTCTAAAAGAAATGGGCGACATGCCCTACAACTGATAACTGAAGAATATCGAGTCAAGATCGATGAAGCGTATACAAGCAAAGTCCTGTAACTTCCACAAACAGCTACAGCTCGTCACCTGAATGATAATCCTATGCATGGTGTCCTTGTGGCTGGGCACCTAAAATGGTTTTTACAAAAATAGATTTGAAAGCAAATGGGTCAGAGCCCGAAAGTGGAAAACATTTTGAAAACAGCAAGTGTTTTAACAACCTTAAAACATTAAATGCAAAATACATGTTAGGACGTGCACTCGCATGAAATTCTCACCTCTCGACTACATGTGCACTCCTAACGTACCGTACCCATCTATAAGACATCCATATCTAACCAACCCGTAATGAGTTCTACTCCTTACTACTCGATTCCCACAATACATTCTAGCGTTATCAAATAAATAGAGGGCTTTACTTAACTCAGATTCTCAATATGTAATACATTTCACTATCGGTTAACCCGTTATGTTTTCTCACTACATTACCATAATTATGTTTACAATAACAACATGAAAGTTCCCATTAATTAAGTGTATATTATTCACGTCATAAATATACAATACAAGCACCCCGAGACTAGTTGCGGTGTACACATACTCTGCTATCCATCCCGGTACATCACGTACATAAGGATCACATATTCCGAATCTCTCAGGAATAGTTCACAGATAACAACATCACAAATAATGGAGGTGAACACAGTCACATCACATGGGTCACGCACATACCTGCGCTCCCACGATCAGCAGATTTATTAACATCCCAATAAGTCCTTCTCTGACCTATGTTCATCGAGGTAACCAGTCTAAATCCGGGCAACACAAGGATTAGAGGGCCCTAAGCGAACGCAAACCTCCCGTGATAGCAAGTATGGTAGGTATGTCATACACATAAAATCAATACATATACTAAGTATTCACGCATCTTAGTAATCACCATAGTATATATTGGTGGTGTACTTCTTATTCTCGTACCGACATATAATACTACACACTTTATATGTTCCCCGATTAATATAATAAATTAGGCCGTCAATAGTTCGCACATCGTAATAGACACTCACATTATACTTCATATTTTCCCTTAGGTTCAAACTACACTTCTAGGTTTGACTCCTCATTATATCCCAAACATCCCAAATATATCAATTACTCATCAAGGAAAGGCTATCTCTACCTATACACAAGGTTACGGGGCACTCGGGATCAAACAGGCTAAAAAGCCCAAACTGTCAACTCGTTCGAAGTCTCGTTCGAACGAGGCTGTTCGAACGAGACTTCGTTCGAACGAACTGAGTCTTCTAACGAGATCACGTTCAAACGAAGTGGGCTTTCTAACGAGATCTCGTTCGAACGAACTTCACCCTCATTAGAAGTCAATGGTCAACTCGTTAGAAGCTCGTTCGAACGAGTTCGTTCGAACGACCTGGGCAGGTCTTCTAACGAGTGACCAGATTCGAGCCCAGATTTCTTATTTTCGTTTTTCCCATCTCTCTACACCTCAAATCTCATCCAAACATTACTCCAACGATTGTTTAAGGTTCCTAATCGTCCCTAAACATCCTTAGGTCACATATTAACATGTTTGGGGTTGTTTCTTCATCCTAACATCATTCAAATATCAAATCTATACATATTTTTCCCCAATTTCAAACACATGAACCCTAGAATTTATATATATCATCAAGAAGTCTAATTAAATCCGTTTTTGGTTTCATACTAATTGTAATATCATCAGAATAATCATCAACTACAAATCTACATGCAATTTCCTCATCAAGGATGTACTTTCTATTTCCAATTTACATGGGTTTTTCATTAACTCCCAAGAACAAATCAGATTTTTATCAAATCCTACACATGGAAGAAACATTCTCTATAAAAACGAAATTAAATCACTTGCCTTAATGGTAACTCTGGATTTGATGACGAATTTGACGAATGGATCTCTCTCCTCTGCAGATTTCTCCTCTCCTCTCTTTCTACAAGCTTTCTTCTCCAAAGTTAATGGTGGTTAGGGTTTGTGCTTTAGAAATTCTTAGGAACAACTTTCAATAACCTCCGTAGCCTATTTGGGTATTAGTGGGCTTAGTGGGTTAATGCCTAATCAGATATTAATTCCCAATTTTCGTAGCTTTTAATTCCTCAAAATTCAAAATTACCAAACTACCCTTATACGTTGCCGGTATGGCCTAAAAATGCCCCGGGACCCAAACCAAACCCCCGGCTAGTGTTTTCTGACTATTTCGACCCTTCCGAACGCGTTGGCGCACTCAAAACGACCATACGGTTTATAGAAATAACATTCACTTTAATTATCATAATTATATACCATGACGCGACTGTCACACGCGTCTCAACAAAATTTCCAAATTGCCGTATTTCAATCTCACGACAAATTTCATAATTCAATATTCATATATAATCATATATGCACATATAATCAAATACCAACTCGCATCTCGCTAGTATTTTTAATCCGGATTAATTTCCAATTAATACACATTTAATTTAATTAATCCCATAAAATAAATATCACAAAAATACGGGGTATTACATAGCCGTGGTTCTGCAGGCACCACCTCAGGCGCCAGTTTCCGCGCCAGTCCATGCACGTGCATTCCCGTCTGCTTGGGAACGTGTTCGAGATGCTTTTCAAAAAGCACACCCACCGGAGTTCGCAGGTAACTCCGATGTTGTGGTTTCGAGTCAGTGGAGGAAAGACATTCAGCGGCACTTGAGGATGTATGAGTGCACCGATGTCCAGAAGCAGATACTAGCTACCTTCAAGCTAGTTGGATCTGCACTGCAGTGGTGGGAGTCTATTACCACCGTGGAGGAGAGAGATACTCTCACTATCCAGGAGTTTTGGGTGCGGTTCGTCCGCAAGTACTTTCCGTCAGCTGTTCACACGGAAATGAGGAGGAAGTTGATGAATCTTAGGCAGGAAGGTAAGACTGTGGCCGAGTATGAGGCCGAATTCACAAATTTGCTGAATATTGCCCCGGATGAGATACCGACAGAAGAGAAAAAGATTCAGAAGTTTACAGATGGATTGACTTGGAGGATCCGTCAGCACTTGTTGGGGAATCTATCGTTGGCCACTTACTCTGATGTGGTTAACGCTGCACTGTTACACTGCCAGGATCACCGCTTTCACATGGCTGAGGGCAAGAGATCGGGAGAGTCCAGCCATCAGGGCAGGACTAGAGGACATGGTGCCAGTGGGGCACAATCTGTTCAGGGGCAGAGACAGGGTGACCAGGGTTCCCAGCAGGGGGATCACAAGAGGTTCAGATCGAGAAATTTCAGGCATGGACAGGGAGGTTTCCGGCAGGGCCATCAGGGTCCGAACGGCCATCAGGGCCAGCAGGGTCAGAATGGCCAACAACAGTTTCAGCAGGGCCAGGGGAGGAACGGTAACGGCCACCAGGGCCGGGGGTAGCAGGGACAGAGAGGGGGGAACTTCCCGGGGAAGTGTTACGTTTGTGGCAAGACTGACCATAAACGCCAGGATTGTCCGGATAGGGGCAGGGCCCCGCAGCAGCAGCAGGGTGCTCGACAGGAGCCGCAGAGGCCTATGTTTCCCGCCGCCCTCCCTGCACCACCACAGATGGCAGCATTACCGCCCATTCCAGCGGTCCCAGTTCAGAGCAGGGACAGCTGCAGTATGGGAGAGTATATCAGCTTCAGCAGGCCGCAAGCCGCAGCTCCACAGGATACACCAGCCATTGAGGGTATGTTCTCTATTCAGGGGACTATGGGGCGTATTTTGTTTGACACGGGGGCTACACACTATTTTATTGCTATGAGATTTGCACGCACCATTGGGTTGTTAGACACCGCCGAGAGTACGGTTACTTGTGTAGATTCGCCGTTGAGTAGGGGTTCCGTGATTTCACGTGTATGTAGAGGCGTGGGTATAGAGATCGGGAAGTTTACTTTACCCGCGGATATGTTAGTATTAGAGATGACCGAGTATGATGCCATTATTGGTATGGATTGGCTTGTTGCGTACCGAGCCATGATTGATTATTTTAGTAGATGTATTATCTTTGCCATTCCCGGGCAGGAGATGTTTTTAGTGGCGATGCCTCGTCCTGAGGGAGGATCGTCCACTCATTTGTATTATATAGAGGAGGAGACCTCTAAGGAAGTGGTGATACCACTTGATTCGATTCCGGTTGTTCGAGAGTTCGCCGACGTATTTCAGGATATACCTGGATTACCTCCGAGTAGAGAGATAGACTTTGTAATAGACTTGACGCCGGGCACTCGGCCTATTGCCCGCGCACCTTACCGTATGGCTCCAGCTGAGATGAGAGAATTACGGGATCAGATTGAGCAGTTGTTGGGTCAGGGGTTTATACGGAGGAGTACTTCACCGTGGGGTGCCCCTGTGTTGTTCGTAAAGAAGAGGGATGGATCGTTGAGGTTGTGTGTGGATTACCGAGAGTTGAATAAGGCCACGATACGGAATAAGTATCCGTTGCCCCGAATCGATGACTTATTCGACCAGTTGAGAGGAGCTTCTTTCTTCTCCAAGATTGATTTGCGATCGGGATACCATCAGTTGCGTATCAGGGAAGAGGATGTCTCGAAGACTGCGTTCTTAACGAGATATGGTTCCTACGAGTTTCGGGTGATGCCTTTTGGTTTGACAATTGCTCCAGCCGTGTTTATGGACTTGATGAATAGGGTGTTCAGAGAGTTCCTTGATCAGTTCGTCATTGTATTCATTGATGATATTCTGGTTTACTCCCAAACAGAGGAGGAGCACGCCGAGCATTTGAGGCAGGTTTTGCAGACCCTACGTCAGAACGAGCTGTATGCAAAATATGAGAAGTGCGGGTTTTGGCTGAAGTAGGTTCAGTTTTTGGGGCATATTATCTCCGACCGGGGGATATCTTTTGATCCGGGGAAGGTGTCCGCGGTGAGGGAGTGGGGACAGCCCACGACACCAACGGAGATCCGTAGTTTCTTGGGACTAGTAGGATACTACAAGAGGTTTATTCGGGGATTTTCGAAGATAGCAGGTCCTTTGACACATCTGACTCGTAAAGGTGTGCCGTTCATTTGGAGTGATGCCTGTCAGCTGACATTTGATGAGTTGAAGGACAAGTTGACCTCAGCACCTGTGCTAACATTGTCGAGACCAGGAGTTGAGTATCTAGTTTACACCGATGCGTCCTTACAAGGACTTGGAGGTGTATTGCAGCAGGAGAGTCAGGCCATAGCTTATGCTTCCCGTAAGCTTAAGCCTCACGAGAAGAATTACCCCACTCATGACTTGGAGTTGGCGGCAGTTGTATTTTCCCTTCGGATTTGGAGACATTACCTTTTGGGGGAGAAGTTTCGATTGTTCACGGACCACAAGTCCCTACAGTACCTATTCACGCAGAAGGAGTTGAATATGCGGCAACGGAGGTGGCTTGAGTTCGTGAAGGATTATCAGTTTGATATCCAATACCACCCGGGGAAGGCTAACGTGGTAGCAGACGCGTTGAGCCGTAGGCCAGTAGATGAAGTGGCAGGGGTGTGGAAGGCTAAGTGGAAGGAGTTGGGACATCAGGATGCAGTGGCCCGATCATTCATGTCAGTGATGACTGTTACACCACAGATTGTCACGAGAGTGGTAAAGGCACAAGCAGATGACGCGTTCTGTCAGGAACAGATAGTTCGATTATTAGCAGAGGGAGCCGAGTCCTATACCGTTAGCTCAGACGGGGGATTACGCTTCAATGGGAGACTGGTAGTTTCGCAATGGGAGGAATTGCGACACGAGGTGATGACAGAGTCGCACGGCTCACGGTTCGCGGTACATCCCAGTGGTGACAAAATGTACCAAGACATGAGAGACTGTATTGGTGGTGGAGCGGGATGAAGAGAGATATTGCCGTGTTTGTTTCTAAATGCGCCACTTGTCAGCTGGTAAAAGTGGATCATCAGAGACCGGCAGGACTTCTACAGCCATTAGAGGTCCCGATGTGGATGTGGGAGAGCATATCCATGGACTTTATCACGGGGTTGCCTACGTCACAGAGAGGTCACGACTCCATTTGGGTAATTGTGGACAGGTTGACCAAAGTTGCTCATTTTCTACCCGTAAGGACCGACTACACTACGGGACAGTATGCCCAGCTCTTTATTGCAGAGATAGTGAGACTTCACGGTGTGCCCCTAAATATCGTGTCTCACAGAGACAAGATATTTGTTTCACGGTTTTGGGAGAGTTTTCAGGAGGCAATGGGCACGGAATTGCGGTTGAGTACGGCGTATCACTCGCAGACCGATGGGAAAACCGAGCGTACAAACCAGATGTTGGAGGACATATTGCGTATGTGCATCATTGATTTCGGGGGTGGATGGGAGAAGTATCTTCCCCTAGTGGAGTTTGCTTACAACAACTCCTACCAGTTCACCATTGGCATGGCTCCATTTGAGGCGTTGTACGGTAGACCTTGTCGTTCCCCAGCATGTTGGTTGGAGGTGGGGGACAACAAACTACTTGGACCGGAAGTAATTCAGGATACTTCGGCGAGGATAGAATTGATACGGAGTCGCATTCGGGTAGCTCAGGATCGGCAGAAGAGCTATGCTGACGCAAAGAGGTTCTTCAGGGAGTTCCAAGTGGGAGACCAGGTTTTAATCAGAGTATCTCCTATGAAGGGGATTATGCGATTTGGGAAGAAGGGGAAGTTGGCACCGAGATACGTGGGGCCATTCCCTATCATCGATCGGATTGGGTCTGTTGTATATAGACTTGGGTTACCGGAGCATTTGCATCGGATTCATGACGTGTTTCATATTTCCTCGCTAAGGAAATATCTTAGAGACGATTTGGCTCATTCTCACATTGCTTTGGAGGACATCGATCTCCAGCCTGATAGCTCCTACGAGGAGGGGCCGATTGCTATTTTGGACCGAAGTGAGCGGAAACTGCGGTCAAAGATAGTTCCGTTAGTGCGTGTTCAGTGGCGACATCATAATGTCGAGGAGTCCACATGGGAGCGCGAGGATGAGATGCGCGAAAGTTATCCAGAGTTGTTCTTACCAGGTACTTTCTAGTTCCGAATTTCGGGACGAAATTCTGTTATTAGGGGGGAAGTATGTAATACCCCGTATTTTTATGATATTTATTTATGGGATTAATTGAATTAAATGTGTATTAATTGGAAATTAATCCGGATAAAAATACTAGCGAGATGCGAGTTGGTATTTGATTTTAATGAGTAGATATGGCTATATATGAATATTGAATCATGAAATTTGTCGTGAGATTGAAATACGACAATTTGGAAATTTTGTTGGGACGCGTGTGACAGTCGCATCAGGAATATAATTATTTTAATTAAAAAGTAAATTTTATTTTTATTAACCGTATGGTCGTTTTGAGTGCGCCAACGCGTCCGGAAGGGTTGAAATAGTCAGAAAACACTAGCCGGGAGTTTAGTTTGGGCCCCGGGGTATTTTTAGGCCATACCGGCAACTTAGAAGGGTATTTTGGTAATTTTGGAATTTTGGAAATTAAAACCCACGAAAATTAGAGTTAAAAATTTGACTTAGTCTTAACCCACTAAGTCATTTCCAACCCCAATCTAGGTAGTGGGCTACGGGAGAAGTTTAGAAACCTTAAACTTGCCAAAAACCAACCTCCACCTCCATTGTCATCCTTAGAGAAGAAATTTGTAGAGAGAGAGAAAGAGAAGAGAATTCTGCAGAGAGAGAGAGAGGACAATTCAACCTTCAAGATTCAACCTCAAATTCAGAGAAAGATTAGAGGCAAGTGGTTTAATTATGTTATTTACTGCGAATGCTTCTTCCATGCGTAGAAATTTGTAAAAATTGCATTGTTTTGGGATAATGACAAAAACCCATGAAATTGGAGATAGAAATTCAAGTTATGATGTAGGGATTGCATGTATAATGTTATTGGGTGATTGGGCTAAAAGAAATACAACTTTTCATGATGTAAAAATGGAATTTAAATATGGAAAATTGATGACTTTGAATTCTAGGGTTCATACACATAAGGTTTGGGGGAAACTTTGGGAGATTTAATAATTGGGTGTTGTATATGAAGATTTGATCCCATGAATGTGCTAGATTATGACCTAGGAATGTTTAGGAATGTTGAGGAACCTTAAAATATTGTTGGAATAATTTTTAGAGGAGTTTTGAGGAGAGGAAATTGGTGAAAAACGAGATAGGAAATTCTGGGCTCGAAACTGGCATCTCGTTAGAAGACCTGCCCAGGTCATTCTAACGAGCTCGTTCGAACGAGCTTCTAATGAGGTGACAGTTTGCCTTCTAACGAGGGGGAAATTCGTTCGATGCCTTTCGTTCGAACGAACCCTCGTTCGATGCCCACTTCGTTCGAACGAACTCTCGTTCGAACCAGCCTCGTTCGAACGAGACTTCTAACGAGCTGACAGTTTGGCCTTTTTGGCCTGATTTGATTTCGAGTGTTCCGTAACCTTATTAAATTGTAGAGTTGACATTTCCTTGACGACTAATTGACATAGTTGGGACATTTGGGATATATTGGGGAGTAAAATATAGAAGTGCGGTTTGAACCAAATGATATTTATGGGTTAGAACATGAGTACTAATTATGACGTGAGGATAATGGGTGACGTATAAACCGGGGACAAGCGTGTGGGTATAAGAACGAGAAGTATACCACTAAAATAAATATGGTAATAGCTAAGATGTGTGTATGCTTAGTATATATGATTTGATGTGTATGACATACCTACCATACTTGCTATCATGGGAGGTTTGCGTTCGTTTAGGGCCATCTAATCTTTGTGTGCCTACGGGGGGATATAGATTGGTACCTCGAGAACATAGGTCAGAGAAGGACTTATTGGTATGTTAATAAGTCTGCTGATCGTGGGAGCGTAGGTATGTGCGTGACCCATGTGATGTGACTGTGTTCTCCTCCATTGTTTGTGATTTGCTATTATCTGAGAACGATTCCTGAGAGATTCGGAATGCGTGATCCTTATGTACGTGATGTACCGGGATGGATAGCAGAGTATGTGTGCACCGCAGCTTAGTCTCGGGGTGCTTGTATTGTATATTTATGACGTGAATAATATACACTTAAATTAATGAGAACTTTCATGTTGGTATTGTGAGTATAAATACGGAAACGCTTGAGTAACTATAAAGGGGTAACCTGTAATGAATTGTATTGCTAATAATCGAGAATCCGAGTTTAAGTAAAGCCCTCTATTTAGTTGATAACGCTAGAATGCATAATAAGAATCGAGTAGTAAGGGGTAGAACTTATTACGGTTTGGTTAGATATGTATGTTACTTAGATGGGTACGGTACGTTAGGAGTGCACAAATTAGTCGAGAGGTGAGTATTTCATGTGAGTGCACGTCCTAACATGTATTTTGCATTCATTGTTTTAATGTCATTAAAGCACTTGCTATTTTTATAATACTCTCCACTTTCGGGCTCTGACCCGTTTGCTTTCAAATCTATTTTTGTAAAAACCATTTTAGGTGCCCAGCCACCAGGACACCATGCTTAGGATCCTCATTCAGGTGACGAGCTGTAGCTGTTTGTGGAAGTTACAGGACTTTGCTAGTAGACGCTTCATCTATCTTGACTCTACATTCAACTTTCATCAGTTGTAGGGCATGTCGCCCATTTCTATTAGAAACATTTCCTATTTCAGATTTTCAGACTTTTGGCATGTAATTGATTCAGGTTACTTTGTTTTATTTAGTTCAGTTGTGGGATTGTTGTGAGGAGTTTTCCTCCGGACTTATTATTATTTTGTTGGTTATTCTATTGCTTCGTTATGGTGAATGGTTGTTATTCTTTCATTATCCTTTTACTGTATGTTAATCAGAGTTAACTTAAAATTTGGCAACTCACTTTTTAAATACTAGGTGGTTAGTAATCATAAAAATATTTTCGACAGTGATGCTATTAACTGATCCAACTTGGCATTTTGTATTAATTTAATAAAGGAGTAGCTACCCGGTATTTAATTAGTCGGGGTGTCACAGCTGGATGAATTGCATGGTTCTTGTGTTTTTACAAAAATTGATCTTAAGAGTGGATATCATCAGATTAGGATGAAAGAAGGTGATGAGTGGAAAACTGCCTTTAAAACTAAATATGGCTTGTATGAGTGGTTAGTAATGCCTTTTGGTTTAATTAATGCTCCCAGTTCTTTTATGTGTTTGATGAACCATGTTTTGCGTGCATTTAATGGCAAATTTCTAGTTGTATATTTTGATGATATCCTAATTTATAGCAAAAGGTTGGAAGAACATGTAGTACATTTGAAATCTGTTTCAGATGTGTTAAGGAAAGAAAAGTTGTTTGCTAACCTAAAAAAATGCACCTTTTGCACGGATAAGCTTGTGTTTCTTGGCTTTGTTGTTAGTACTAAAGGAATTGAAGTGGATGAGGAAAAGGTGAAAGCAATCCAAGAGTGGCCAACGCCTACAATTTTTGTATTATTTGGCTCTATTTCTCTTTTGTGTTTATATGTTTACTTCATCTTTGATATTTTTTACTTTTTCAAAATACACACAAATAATTAAAAAATTGTCAAACATGGACCCATTTTTTTTTTAAATAGCAAAAAAGTCATTTTTAGTCATTTTTTTATGCGTACCCTTACAAATTTAAAATTCACAAAAAAATCAGCATAGAGAGAGAGAGAGAGAGAGAGCGGTTCTCATGCATACCCTAGTTTGCATATCGTTGGCGCAGACAATTTTTAATAAAATAGTAAAAAAAAAAATTCGGGCATATAGTTTTTTAAACATTTCAGTAAGACTTAAAAATTCAACTCAAAATGAAGTTTTTTGTTATTTTTAAAAAATCGGTCAAACTTTGTTAACTTTTAATAACTTAAAAACTAACAAAATTTGAATGATTTTTTTGAAATAACAAAACAATTCATTTTGAGTTGAACTTTTTTTATGGTACTGATGAGGTTAGAAATCATATAAAAAAATAGATTATGTACGTTTAGGACTTTGAATAATATTGATTACGAATATAGGACAACAAATATTTCGTTTTCATTTTTAGTCCACAATTTCAAATTAAAGGGACACGCGCCAGCGTCTTTATTCAAAAATAGGGAGTAAAACTATAAATAAAATATTTGTTGTCCTAATTTCAAAATACATGTTACAATAGGTCCTAAATTTACAAAGCTTCATAAAAAAACTAGTCAATTTTTTTTTACTACTTTAAAAAAATGGTCCGTACAGAGGGGATGGAAACTGGGTATGCATGAGATCCTTTATATATATATACTAGCGGATACCCGTGCCGAGGGCACGGCGATAAATTTGCTCCCGTGATAAAACTCAGGCCATAAAAAAATGCCCCCGTGATAAAACCCCGCCCATAAAAAAAGAAAAAAAAAAGAAAAAAAAAAAACTACTTTTAGCATGTCATTTCATGCATGGGCATGAAATGTGAAAAATATCATACATGCCTTTTTGCCATCTCCATATGGCTCCATATTATATGGATATATATATATATATATATGTGTGTGTGTACACAATTGTATATATATATGTACTAGCGGATGCCCGTGCTCGAGGGCACGGTGATAAATTTTTTCCCGTGATAAAATTCAGCCCATAATAACCCGTCATTTTTTAGAAAAAAAAAAACTTTAAAAAAAAATAAAAAAATTATTATTTTTTTAAATATTTTAATAAAAAAATAATTAAATAATAATGTATGTATGTATGCATGCTTACATGCATGTGTATGCATGCAAGCATGCAACACATAAAATACCATGCATGTTTATCATGCATGTCTTATCATACATGAGTTACTATTCATAACACCATTGTCCCATATTATATAGATATATTTTGAAAAAGTAAAAAATATCGAAGTTGAATAAAACATATAAAAGCAAAAAAAAAAAAATTGTTTTGAGAATTTGTATGTCTAATTAAATTATATTTCGATTTTTATTTAGGCCAGCCATCCCACGAGGTGGGGTGGATAAATAAGAAGCGAGTCTATAACAAAAGCATATTAAAATGAGAATTTATAATTAGGTCCCTTGATAACAGTTTTTAAATATTTAAGGGCAATTTACTATTATGTCCACTTGTAATTCCACTAGCGTGGAGTTATACAAGAAGAGAATTAGCGGACCTAAGTGTTTAAAATTTGTCAAAATTTATTTATTGTTTAAAATTTATTTGTGATGGATGTAAGTGTACTTTTCCCTATTAAAATTAGGGTGGTTGAAAAAAAAAAGATTGATTGAAATAAATGGGACTTAATATTAAACATATTAGATCTTCCTATTAAGTCCCATTTATATGAAATATTTTTTAATAGGTCATATCGCAATATTTTTTGCTGAATATGTCTTATTTGTATATATAGTGAATATTCATTGTATGTTTACAAATAGGATCTATTAGAAAAAAAATCTTTTTACATGGAACCTGATGGAGTAAAAATAAAATGTTAGGACCTATAGAACTACATAATAAATAGAGTATCACTACACTTTCATACTCCCCTAATAAGACAAGATAATAAAAGTTTGTACTTTATATCATGACGGGACACATAACAACAATGTACAAAATTTTAATGTACAGAATATAAAAAAGAGTAGTGCTATACGTACAGCAAAACTCCATACCACAAGACAATGTTTAATACCTACAGAAAAAAATATGTAAAATTCACATTAAATTTGAAAAAGATTTTGAGGAATTTTTTGGACTCGTAACATTATTTTATAAAAAATGGTTACAAAATGAGTTCATCCAAGCTTTATCTTAATAAATAATGCCCACCACCGAAGCGGGCCACGAATTCTTTTGGAGAGGTTTATGCAAGCCAAAGGGCCTCGTTCTCACTTTTTCTTTCCTACACCCTTCACACGGAAAACCCAACAGAGTGGTGGTACAGTACTCTCTCTAAATGATTCTCCCGGAAAAACTGCTTGATAATTTTTCCAAATTGGAAGCCCCAGAGCAACTACTGTTTCTTTGATTTATTGATTACGAAAGAAATAAATGGCAGTAGTTCTAAGAAATGGGGTGGTTACGGTAATGTTATATTGTTCCCTCCTCTGGGTAGCGAGTGAGAGAGGGAAGTCGGAGCCGACAGAGGACAAGCAAGTCCTCCTTGCTTTCCTGTCGCAAGTACCTCATGAAAATCGGCTACAATGGAACGCATCAGATTCGGCGTGCAACTGGGTTGGCGTTGAGTGCGATGCCAATCAATCCTCAGTTTATTCACTCCGATTACCTGGCGTGGGGCTTGTGGGCCAGATTCCGTCGAACACAATAGGTAGACTGTCTCAGCTCCGTGTTTTAAGTCTTCGCTCAAACCGTCTCTCCGGTGGGATTCCCTCCGATTTCTCCAATCTCAAGCTTCTACGGAGCCTGTACCTCCAAAACAATCAGTTCTCCGGCGAGTTCCCTTCGAGTCTAACCGAGGCAACCCGACTGACCCGTCTAGATCTCTCCACCAACAACTTCAGCGGAACAATCCCCTTCGCTGTCAACAACCTCACACACTTGACCGGACTTTTCTTAGAGAACAACGGGTTTAGAGGTAAACTCCCAAGCATCAATCCCCAGAACTTGGTGGACTTGAATGTATCACACAATCGTCTCAACGGTTCGATTCCCGCGACCCTTAGGAGATTCCCTGCATCGGCCTTCACAGGAAATGTAGATCTATGCGGAGGACCGTTGCCGCCGTGCAACCCATTCTTCCCCTCACCGGCCCCGTCACCGGAACGGCCACCAAGCCCACTGCACCACAAGAAATCCCCAAAGCTATCCAGGGCAGCTATCATCGCTATATCAGTGGGTGCCGCTCTAATTCTCTTCCTGCTCTTTCTAATTCTCATAATCTGTTTACGCCAACGGGGACGATCTCGCAAGGTTGCAAAGCCGCCCGCAACAGCAGCCACTGCGATTGCCATGGGGGAGGGTGGAACATCATCTTCAAAGGACGACCTCACTAGTGGGTCCGCCCAAGGTGGGGGTGAGAGAAACAAATTAGTATTCTTTGACGGTGGGATTTACAGTTTCGACCTGGAGGATCTACTGAGAGCTTCGGCGGAGGTTTTGGGCAAAGGGAGCGTGGGTACGTCCTACAAGGCTGTGTTGGAGGAGGGCACTACGGTTGTGGTTAAGAGACTCAAGGACGTCCTTGTCACCAAGAAAGACTTCGACTTGCAAATGGAAGTTTTGGGGAAGATCAAGCACGATAATGTGCTGCCTCTCAGGGCCTTCTACTTTTCCAAGGATGAAAAATTACTTGTCTCTGATTACTTGCCTGCTGGTAGCTTATCTGCTCTTCTTCACGGTATGTACATTTCGGATTTTCACTCCCTACCTCTACACTTAAGTTTGTGCCAATTTTTTATGGAATGGTTGTACACTTCATTAAAAAAGAAAAAAAAAAAATCTTGACACTTTTGTTTTTTTAGTAAAGCGTACAATTATTTTGTGCAAAGTCGGAGCACAATTTCGGTGCAAGTATTATTTTTTTTTTCTTAATTATTTCTTCTATCTTAAACGCACAAAATATCTTTACATTTTTGTATTTGTTTCCAGAATTTTCCCTAAATTCTGGAGATAAAATTTGTCCATGATCTTGCTGGTTATTATACTCTCAAAGCATGAGGTTATTATACTCGAGCATATTCTTAATTTGTTTTCTTTTTCTTTTTTATAGTTCTAGTTTGTTAATGTAGTTCCTGAATATATCTTTGTTATTATGGAGTTGATAATGGTGAGGTCCCTTGTTTTTTTTCTTTTTTGTTTTCTAAATCTTTTGAGACATTCCTTAGTTTGTGAATTGCGCACCCTGGCGCACTAACAAAGGGCGTGCCTTTTTAATGAGTTGTATTTCACGCTAACATAAGCAACAGACACCAATGATTTCCACCGACATGTTTTCTTTAAAAAAAAAAAAAAAAAGTGTTTCATGATGCGAATGTTTTTTATTTATGTTTTAGTAAAGTGGGGTGAATGTATTTTCAGGAAGCAGAGGCTCAGGGCGTACTCCACTGGACTGGGACAACCGCATGAAAATAGCGATGAGCGCTGCGAGGGGAGTAGCTTATCTACACTTATCGGGAAAAGTGGTCCATGGGAACATAAAGTCGTCCAACATCCTCCTCCGGCAAGACAACCAGGACGCCTGCGTGTCGGACTTTGGGCTAAATCCGCTATTCGGAGGCACCAACCCTCCTAACCACAGAGTAGCTGGGTACCGTGCGCCGGAAGTTGTAGAGAACCGGAAGGTGAGCTTCAAGTCGGACGTGTACAGTTTCGGAGTGTTAATGTTGGAGCTATTAACAGGGAAAGCACCGAACCAGGCTTCTCTAGGTGAGGAAGGGATAGATCTGCCGAGATGGGTCCAGTCGGTTGTTAGAGAAGAATGGACTGCTGAGGTGTTCGACGTGGAGCTGATGAGGTACCATAACATCGAGGAAGAGATGGTGCAACTCTTGCAGATTGCCATGGCTTGTGTTGCCACCGCACCAGATCAGAGGCCTTCCATGCCCGAGGTTGTGAGGATGATTGAGGATATTAACAGAGCCGAGACTGATGATGCTTTACGACAGTCGTCTGATGATCCCTCCAAGGGATCCGACGCTCACACACCGCCGCCGGAGTCCAACACCCCACCTCGTGCTGTCACTGTCAGCGTCACTCCCTAGAAAGAAGACGGACAAACTTTAGCCTTAACAAAGAAAAAAGCGCCAGTACGGAGGAGCATCCTTACAATGCGCAGGGTGCGTACTAAATGGGTTAAAGTGATTAGGGTGGACGCATCATGTCTTGGATTCCATTTGAATTTATTTTTTTATTTGGTGGTTTATTTTTAAAAAACTTTGTCAATGATTTTTATAGGATGGAGCTGGGTTTTGAATTGTTTCTATTGCGAGGGAGGTTCAATGAGCTGATTGGAATTGACCATATGATGCATTTACTTACCTTTTCTTTATTTAATTTTTTAGAATATAATTATTACAACGAATATATGCTTCTTGAATATGTTCTGTCTTCATCTTACTTATAATTCCGTTATTTATGGTACATGTACACCGGTGAGATGAAATTTTCATCTTTATAATTTCGGACCCCTCTCAGGTCAATATTTATAATCTGGCAGATTGGAGTCATTTTTTATTAATTGCGGATCATTTAAGCGCACATGTTTGATTGCCACGTGGCTCAAACCCAGTGTGCTGATGTGCAGTAGGGGCAGAATCGAGGTTTAGAAGGAAAGGAACTAAGGACTGAGATGGAATTTTGTCCGTTTAGAGGAGGGGTGTGTAACTGTTGTCACAGGCTGGCCGGCTTTGCCTGTGACCAATCGTTTTTCTCTGGCACATAAAGGACAGTGTCTTTGACTAAAGAGGAAAATGTCAGCCATTGATCCTAGCAATAGCTCTACCCACCAAGCTATTGAGTTTTTTTATTTAAAAAATATATATTTATTATATATTTATTATATATTTACAAAAGGTCTCCCCACTTTTTTCATCTTTTCTTGACATAATTTGGGTGACAAATGATATTTTGGTCCTCATGTTCACTCCTTCCAACGTGTTTTGGGTGATAAATAATATTTTTGTATTTATGTTTATATAATTTAAATATTATATTTTTTTACCTTCAATTAAAATAAATACATTTAATAAAAATAAATAATTATATTTTCAATAAAAAAAGGTTTTTTATAAAAAGAAAAATTGTTTATAAAACATAAAATCATATCTATTTTTTATTTATTAAAAAACTATTTATAAAACGTAAAATTTGTTTTCTTAAAAAAATGTTTCTTTTTACTTTTTTAAAATAGACGGTTTAAAAACTGTTTTGATAATAAAAAAAACTGTTTTGATTAAAGTTGTTTTTTTTATTAAAAATTGTTTTGATTACATAAAAATGTTTTAATAAACAGTTAATTTATACATTTTTTTTAAAAACAGTCTTCTTTTTAAATTGTATAAATTAATTGTTTATTAAAAAAAAATCTGTTTTATAACTGTTTTAAAAAATCAAAAAACCATTTTCGTTGTCTTAAAAAAAATTAACTATTTTAAAAATTTGTTTATAAAAACTAAAACAATGTTTATATAATATAAAAAAAAAATTATTACAAAAATAAATTGTTTTAGTTGTTATAATAGTTTTTTATATATAAAATATTTTAAAAATAATCCTTTTACTGTTTTAAAAAAATGTCCCCGCCAGCTGTATGTATAGGCTGTCTGACCACCTATATATATCACTGGGGCGGACCGACATATTAAAATAAATGGTCTGCGCCAGCGGTGTGTATAGGTGGTCTGACCGCCTATACATAACACTGTCGCGGACCATATTTTTTTTAAATAGTCAAAAGATTATTTTTAAAATTGTAAAAAAAAATCGTTTTTAACCAAAAATAAAATTTATAAAAAAAAACTTTTCTAAGAAAATCGTTTTTTAAGAAAATAAATTTAACGTTTTATAAACAGTTTTTTAATAATAAAAAAATAGATAAGATTTTACGTTTTATAAGCAGTTTTTTTTAAATAAAAAAATAGTTTTTTAAAATAAAAAAACAGTTTTTTTATTTAAAATATAATTATTTATTTTTATTAAATATCTTTGTTTTAATTGGAGGTGAAAAAATTGAACATTTAAATTATATAAACATAAGGGCACAAATGTTATTTGTCACCCAAAGGGTGCGGGGGAAGATGGGAGAGATGAACATAATGATACAAATGTCATTTGTCACTTAAAAGGTGTGGGGGAAGATGAAGAGGGGTGTGGGGATAGCCCCTCCCTTTACAAAAACAATGCACTTTGTATTACACTTTATTGGGTAAAAGAGTTTTTCTAGTGAAATCGCAAAGTAAAGTTAAATTAAATTGGTTGTTAATTAGTTTTTAAGATTTTGGGTTAAGTCTAAAATGAGGTTGATCCAATTTTTTATCTGGCCCACATTAAATTGTGAAATATCACTGTCTTTTGTCAAGTAAAGCCATATTACTCTATTAATCTTGTCATTGTCAAACATAGTTAACATCAAAATATTATGTTAATATTGAAATTATTATTTTTGCACTTATTAACAATAATTTCACCTTTTGAAAATATGGGAAATATGTTGTAATTAATTTGATGTTGATTTTTTTTAATTTGAATTCTGAATGCCTATAAATATGATAGAATACTCGTTATTAAGGTACAAGCTTTATCATCACTTAGCATATTTTCATACACATTCCCTCTCTTTTTTTAGTATATTAGATTAGGAAGATATACAAGGGAGAAAGCACCACCTCTGACTGATACCTTTCAACGTTACAATGAGAAGTACCTAAAAGGAAAAATGAACCCTCTGATCGTATTATTCCCGGATCGATGGGGAAGGTGCATAAGGCCTTGAGAGAGAAGGAGGCCATAAAGTCAGTATGTTCTCTCCCAACGTAGGAGTTCCTTCACGAATGCCTCGAAGAGCTCGAAAATGCTGATGACTGGTTTAAAGAACCCTGTACAACAGCTGTGGAATATGGGTACTTGGAGATGGGCAACTCATCACTTTTGGAGAAACATAATCTCTCGAGACCTAGCCACAAGGTTAAATTTGTAAGTATTTGATTATATTATTACTATATTGTTTTCTAATTAGTATACATTTCAACATAAATTTTTACTTGAAATAGGTCACAACTATACGTCAGCCAACCCAAATGGGTTGGGTCACTTAACAATAGAGATTAGGGATCCAATCGGTACCCTCGGTGGCTCAATCCATTATTATGTCCTTGATCCCGAGTGTGAGTGGGCGAGTCGAATTGCTGTTAAAAACGTCTTGAAATCAAGATGTTTCCATATTCATGGCAAGTCGGACTGCCCGTTCCTTGAACATTACTGTACCTAACATTTACAACATACTCGGGGATGACACACGAGAAATGTCAAGTGATAAAATTTCTAAGATCATTGTGTTTTATGTGCTTTTATTTTTGTATTGGTTTCAAGTTTTATCTCGATTCAATGAAGTTAAGCAGTGACGAAAACGGTTTATAATACAAGTAAGTTAAAACAACAGTAAATTGCAATTTTATTAAAATGTACATAAATTAGTTAACAGAAAATACATCATTTAGAGGACCCAAATTAGCTCAAAGAACACCAGTCATCACAGAACATAGTTGTGACACCCTGACTAATTAAATACCGGGTAGCTACTCCTTTATAAAATTAATTCAAAATGCCAAGTTGGCTCAGTTAATAGCATCACTGTCGAAAACATTTTATTTTTACTAACCACTTAGTATTTAAAAAGCAAGTGCCAAATTTTAATTTAAGTCTGATTAACATGCAACAAGAGTAATGAAGAAATAAATAACACCATTCACCATACTGAAGTAAAACGAATAACCATCACAATAGTGTAAATAAAGTCTGGAGGAAAACCCCTCACTACAATCCCATACTGAAATAAATAAACTGAAACAATATATGCTAAAGTCTGAAAACTGAAATGTAAAAGATGTCTAAATGGAAATGGGCAACATGCCCTACAACTGATAGATAGATCGTGACTCTGGAATCCAAAAGATAGAAGTGTCTATGTGCAAATCCCTGTAGCTTCCACAACCAGCTACAGCTCGTCACCTGAATGAGTACCTATGCTTGGTGTCCTTGTGGCTGGGCACCTAAAATGGTTTTACAAGAAAAAGATTTGAAAAGCAAACGGGTCAGAGCCCGAATGTGTTATATTTTAAAAACCTGCAAGTGCTTTAAAAATATTTAAAACATTAAATGTAAAGTACATGTTAGGACGTGCACTCACATTATATTCTCACCTCTCGTCTAACTGTGCACTCCTAACGCAAGTATCCATCTATAACTACCCATACTACTAGCTAAGTGACAACATATCTAGCTAGACTGCCAAAGGTTCTACCCATAATACTTGGTTCCATCATCATATAACGCTCTTAATTAAATAGAGGTTTAACGTACTCTCAGTTACTAAATATGCCATATATATAAGTATCAGTTAACTCCTTATATATTTCGAAACAATACCGTAATACAGTTACAACATTAACATGAGGATTCCCATTAATTAAATGTATATTATTCACATCATAAATATACGATACAAGCACCCCGCAATCTAAGCTGTAGTGCACACATACTCTGCTATCCATCCCGGTAAATCACGTACATAAGGATTACATATTCCGAATCTCTCAGGAATAGTTTACCGATAACAACATCACAAATAATGGAGGCGAACACAGTCACCATCACATGGGTCACGCACATACCTACGCTCCCATGGTCAGCGGACTTATTAATATCACAATAAGTCTTTCTATGACCTATGTTCATCAAGGTACCAGTCTATATCCCCCCCGTAGGCACACAAGGATTAGAGGGTCCTAAGCGAACGCAACCTCCCGTGATAGCAAGTATGGTAGGTATGTCATACAAACAATCCATATACCAATACTAAGTAAATACACGTCTTAGTAATACTGTATTTTTAATCGTAGTACATATCGCATTCTCGTACTAACTATAATTATCACAATTCGTGCTATTCCGGTTTGTAATTATACGCGCTATAATTCATCCTCACATCGTAGTAGTCACTCACGTCCCAACCCAAATGGTTCATTGAATATAACTCTCGTATATGATTTACTCATCCCGATAACCCAAAAGTCCCAAATCAATCACTATATCATCAAAGGAATACTAACTCTACCCTTGAACCAGTTCCCGGGACTCCAAAAGTCAAAACAGTCCAAAAAGGGTCAAACTGTCAACTCGTTAGAAGTCTCGTTCGAACGAGGCTTCGAACGAGTTTGGACTGTCAGGTCGTTAGAAGTCTCGTTCGAACGAGGCTGTTCGAACGAGATCCCAGTTCGTTCGAACGAACTGACCCTTCTAACGATATCTCGTTCGAACGAGATATCGAACGAAAATCCTACTCGTTAGTAACGACTGGTCAACTCGTTAGAAGCTCGTTCGAACGAGCTCGTTCGAACGACCTGGGGGCTGCTTCTAACGAGTGGCCAGTTTCGGCCCAGATTTTTCCAAGTACGTTTTTCACCATTTTTATCACTTCTAATCTCATCCAAGGTTCATCCCAATAACGTTTTAGGGTCTCTAATTCATCCTAAACATATTTACATCATCTCCTAACATGTTTTCAAGGATTGAATCATCATAACATCAACTAAATTTACAAATCTCTACACTTTTCCCAATTTCTCTAGAACATGAACCCTAGGTTTAAATCATCCTCAAATCCCAGAATTTATTTCGTTATAATTCCTTCAAATCACAATTAATATAAGGGGAAATCGTCTCCTATCATACTACATGCAATTCTCTTCACAATATTCAAGTTCTAACTTCAAACTACATGGGTTTTCATTATCTTCCAAGAATAGTTGTAATTTATCAATCTTCTAACATGGAGGAAACATTCTACGAATTTAAATATGATTAAAACACTTGCCTTGGTTTGATTTCTGGTTTTGATGTAGGTTTGATGAAGTTTCTGCAGAGTTCCTCTCTCTCTCTCCTTCTCTAAGTTTTCTTCTCCAAAAAGCTATGGTGGCTAGGGTTTGCTTTGGGGGAACTTATGAAAACCTAATTTAATAAACCTCCGTGGCTTGTTGGGTTAATAAGGGTTGGTTGGGTCAATTCCTTATCAGATTACAACTCTCAATTTTCGTCACTTTTAATTACCCAAAAATACTAAATTACTAAAATACCCTTTATGGTGCCGGAATGGCCTAAAAATACCCCGGGACCCAAACTATACCCCCGGCTAGTGTTTTCTGACTATCTCGACCCTTCCGGACGCGTTGGCGCACTCAAAACGACCATACGGATTATAGATTTTAAATTCACTTTTCAATATCAAAATATTATACCGTGACGCGGCGGTCCCACGCGTCTCAACAAAATTTCCAAATTGCCGTATATAAATCTCACGACAAATTTCATAATACCAAATACATATATAATCATATATGCACATAATCAAATACCAATTCACATCACATTAGTATTTATAACCCGGATTAATTTCCAATTAATACGCATTTAATTAATTAATCCCAAAAATAAATATAGCCAAAAGTACGGGGTATTACAATAGTATTTGGATGGATCTAGTGATAAAATCAAATGCCTTTATATGTCTATTTGCATTACGTATGCATTCTAAGCACTCTTGTAATTGTCAAAGCATTCGATTATTGCATAAGACAACCCATCAACAGAGGGTTTGCACTTTTTCCAGCTATTGTAAATCCTGTTTTTCTTCTTTAAAAATCACAATGTATTTATTTTTTGGCATGGTTGAAACAAGATAGGTGTAGAAGGATTGTATTAAAGACAGACGAGTATCTAAAGACGCATTACAACTCGGTATTTTATACCAAATGTAATGGGAAATTATTGAAGACAAATACTATTCCCTCACTTGGCATCATGGTGTAGTCTTGTCTATGGAAAATCAGGCATGTGAATTACAGGCATGCCATACACTGTTAACACGAGAACAGTGCACCCTATCTGTTGGTTTTGTAAGAATGAGAGTGTAGTCTTTTGAACCTACTAAGTATGGTCATTTACTTGTAATGATGAGAGAAATCGGTGCCAACTTCCCCTTCTTCCCGAAACGCATAATCCCCTTCATAGGAGATACCCTGAGCAAAACCTGGTCCCCCACTTGGAACTCTCTGAAAAATCTCTTCGCGTCAGCGTAACTCTTTTGCCGGTCTTGAGCTACCCGAATGCGACTCCGAATCAACTCAATCCTTGCCGAAGTATCCTGAATTACTTCCGGCCCAAGCAGTTTGTTGTCCCCCTCCTCCAACCAACATGCTGGGGAACGACAAGGCCTACCGTACAATGCTTCAAACGGAGCCATGCCAATCGTGAACTGATAGGAGTTGTTGTAAGCAAACTCCACCAGTGGAAGATACTGCTCCCATCCACCCCCGAAGTCAATAATGCACATGCGTAGCATGTCCTCCAACATCTGATTGGTGCGCTCTGTCTGCCCATCAGTCTGCGGATGATAAGCCGTACTCAATCGCAACTCCGTGCCCATGGCCTCCTGGAAACTCTCCCAAAACAGCGAAACGAATATCTTGTCTCTGTCAGACACGATATTCAGGGGCACACCGTGAAGTCTCACAATCTCTGAAATGAAGAGCTGGGCATACTGTCCCGTAGTGTAGTCAGTCCTTACGGGTAAGAAGTGAGCGACCTTGGACAACCTGTCCACAATTACCCAAACGGAGTCGTGGCCCCTCTGCGACGTAGGCAACCCCGTGATAAAGTCCATGGATATGCTCTCCCACATCCATACCGGAACCTCCAACGGCTGTAGCAATCCTGCTGGTCTCTGATGATCCACTTTTACAAGCTGACAAGTGGCGCATTTCGAGACAAACTCAGCGATATCTCTCTTCATACCGCTCCACCAATACTGCCGTCTCATGTCTTGGTACATTTTGTCCCCTCCGGGATGTACTGCGAACCGTGAGCCGTGCGACTCTGCCATCACTTCGTGCCGCAATTCTTCTCCTTCCGGAACTACCAATCTCCCATTGAAGCGCAATCCCCCGTCTGAGCTAACGGTATAGGACTCGGCTCCCTCTGCTAGTAATCGAAGTATCTGCTCCTGACAGAACGAGTCATTAGCCTGTGCCCGTACTACCTTCGTGACAATCTGCGGTGTAACAGTCATCACTGACATGAAAGATCGGGCCACTGCATCCTGGTGTCCCAATTCCTTCCACTTAGCCTTCCACACCTCTGCCACCTCATCTGCTGGCCTGCGGCTCAACGCGTCTGCTACCACGTTAGCCTTACCCGGGTGGTACTGGATGTCGAACTGGTAGTCCTTCACAAATTCAAGCCACCTACGCTGCCGCATATTCAATTCTTTCTGCGTGAACAGATACTGTAGTGACTTGTGGTCCGTGAACAGCTGAAACTTCTCCCCCAAAAGATAGTGCCTCCAAATCCGTAAGGCAAATACTACCGCTGCCAACTCCAAATCATGTGTGGGGTAGTTCTTCTCATGAGGCTTAAGCTTACGGGAAGCATAAGCTATGGCCTGTCTCTCCTGCTGCAATACACCTCCAAGTCCTTGCAAAAACGCGTCGGTGTAAACCAAATACTCAACTCCCGGTCTCGGCAATGCTAACACAGGTGCTGAGGTCAATTTGTCCTTCAATTCATCGAATGCCAACTGACAGGCATCACTCCAGATGTATGGCACACCCTTACGAGTAAGGTGTGTCAAAGGACCTGCTATCTCCGAGAAACCCCGAATAAACCTCCTGTAGTATCCTGCTAGACCCAAGAAACTACGAATCTCCGTTGGTGTCGTGGGCTGTCCCCACTCCCTCACCGCTGATACTTTCCCCGGATCAACAGATATTCCCTGGTCGGAAATAATGTGACCCAAGAACTGGACTTCCTTCAGCCAAAACCCGCACTTCTCATATTTTGCATACAGCTCGTTCTGACGAAGTGTCTGCAAAACCTGCCTCAAATGCTCGGCGTGCTCCTCCTCTGTCTGAGAGTAAACTAGGATATCATCGATGAAGACAATGACAAACTGGTCTAAGAAATCCCTGAACACTCTGTTCATCAAGTCCATAAACACTGCTGGAGCGTTGGTCAAGCCGAAAGGCATAACCCGAAACTCATAAGAACCATATCTCGACAAGAACGCAGTCTTCGAGACATCCTCCTCCCTGATACGCAACTGATGGTATACTGACCTCAAGTCAATCTTCGAGAAGAAAGAAGCTCCTCTCAACTGGTCGAATAAGTCATCGATTCGAGGCAACGGATACTTATTCCGTATCGTGACCTTATTCAACTCTCGGTAGTCCACGCACAATCACAGTGAACCATCCCTCTTCTTCACAAACAAAACTGGAGCGCCCCAAGGTGAGGTACTCCTGCGAATAAAGCCCTGCCCTAACAGCTGCTCTATCTGATCCCGTAGCTCTCTCATCTCAGCTGGAGCCATACGGTACGGTGCACGTGCTATAGGTCTCGTACCCGGTAGCAAATCAATAACGAAGTCTATCTCTCGACTGGGTGGTAAGCCTGGTATCTCCTGAAACACATCCGAATACTCCCTGACAACCGGGATCGAATCTAAAGGAATAACAACCTCCTTAGAGGTATCCTCCTCTATGTAATACAGATGAGCGGTCGATCCTCCCTCTGGGCGAGGCATCGCCACTATAAACATCTCTTGCCCCGGAATGGCAAAAACAATGCTCCCGCTGAAGCAATCAATCATGGCCCTATATGCTACGAGCCAATCCATACCGATGATCACATCGTGAACATGCATGTCTAACACTAACATGTCTGCAGGCAATACCAAACCACCAACCTCTACCCCGACTCCCCGGCATATAAAGAAAATAAGTGACCCACTCCCTAATGGTGAGTCGACACACGTCACTGTGCTCTCTGCCGTAGCTAACAATCCTAAAGCTTTCGCGAAGTGTGTAGCTATGAAACAATGTGTAGCACCCGTATCAAATAACACCCGACCCATAGTGCCATGAATAGGAAATGTACCCTCAATCGCGGGCGGTGACTGTGGAACTGCAGCCTGGTGAACGTTGTAGACACGTCCATACTGTAGCTGCCCCTGCTGAGCTGGGACTGCTGGAATGGGTGGCAATGCTGCCATCTGTGGCGGTGCAGGAAGAGCGGCGGGAAACATAGGTCTTTGTGGCTCCTGGCGAGCACCCTGCTGCTGCTGCTGCTGTGGGGCCCTGCCCCTATCTGGACAATCTTGCTTCTTATGGCCAGTCTTGCCACAAACGAAGCATTTCCCTGGGAAGTTCCCTCCCCTCTGCCCCTGCTGTCCCCGGCCCTGGTGGCCGTTACCATTCCTCCCTTGGCCCTGATGAAACTGCTGCCCATTCTGTCCCTGTTGGCCCTGATGGCCGTTTGGACCCTGATGGCCCTGGCGAAAACCTCCCTGTCCCTGCCTGTAGTTCCCTGACCGGAACCTCTTGTTGTCCCCCTGCTGGGTACCCTGCTCATTCTGTCTCTGTCCCTGACCGGTTTGTGCCCCGCTGGCACTATGTCCTCCAGTCCTGCCCTGATGGCTAGACTCCCCCGACCGCTTGCCCTCGGCCATATGAAAACGGTGGTCCTGGCAGTGTAATAATGCAGCGTTGACCACATCAGAATACGTGGCCAACGATAGGTTCCCTAGCAGATGCTGACGGATCCTCCAATTCAACCCATCAGTGAACTTCTCTATCTTCTTCTTCTCTGTTGGAATCTCGTCTGGAACGATATTCAACAGGTTAGTGAACTCGGCCTCATACTCGACCACTGTCTTGCCTTCCTGCTTCAGACTCATCAGCTTCCTCCTCATCTCTGTATGGACTGCGGATGGAAAGTACTTGCGGTCGAACCGCACCCAAAACTCCTGAATCGTAAGAGTATCCCTCTCCTCTGCGGTGGTAATGGACTCCCACCACTGCAGTCCAGATCCCACTAGTTTGAAAGTAGCTAGCACCTGTTTCTGAACATCTGTGCACTCATGCATCCTCAAATGCCTCTGCATGTCCTTCCTCCATTGGCTCGAGACTACTACATCTGAGCTTCCCGCAAACTCTGGCGGATGAGCTTTCTGAAAAGCATCACGTACACGCTCCCAAGCAGACGGGAATGCATTAACCTGTACTGGCGCGGCAACCGGCGCCTGCGGTGGTGCCTGCTGAATCACGGCATTTACCGCTTGGGCTACTATAGCAGCAACCTCAGCGGCGTTCAACATGCCCTGAACTGGAGCGGGCTGGGGTTCGGGCGTAGCATCCCTGGGAACTCGTCGTGCACGTCGTGGAGGCATCTGAAATAAGAACAAAGTTTATAAGTTCACGGTTTATAAACTTAATATAGCTGAAGAACGAAGCATACACAAAAGAATACAACAGTCCTAAAATATAGGGCTCTATATCAAAGAAACGTAGCGGAAACATAATAGCCGTACAGATCCTAAGGATACTAGAACCTGATGCTCTGATACCACCTGTGACACCCTGACTAATTAAATACCGGGTAGCTACTCCTTTATAAAATTAATTCAAAATGCCAAGTTGGCTCAGTTAATAGCATCACTGTCGAAAACATTTTATTTTTACTAACCACCTAGTATTTAAAAAGCAAGTGCCAAATTTTAATTTAAGTCTGATTAACATGCAACAAGAGTAATGAAGAAATAAATAACACCATTCACCATACTGAAGTAAAACGAATAACCATCACAATAGTGTAAATAAAGTCTAGAGGAAAACCCCTCACTACAATCCCATACTGAAATAAATAAACTGAAACAATATATGCTAAAGTCTGAAAACTGAAATGTAAAAGATGTCTAAATGGAAATGGGCAACATGCCCTACAACTGATAGATAGATCGTGACTCTGGAATCCAAAAGATAGAAGCGTCTATGTGCAAATCCCTGTAGCTTCCACAACCAGCTACAGCTCGTCACCTGAATGAGTACCTATGCTTGGTGTCCTTGTGGCTGGGCACCTAAAATGGTTTTACAAGAAAAATATTTGAAAAGCAAACGGGTCAGAGCCCGAATGTGTTATATTTTAAAAACCTGCAAGTGCTTTAAAAACATTTAAAACATTAAATGTAAAGTACATGTTAGGACGTGCACTCACATTATATTCTCACCTCTCGTCTAACTGTGCACTCCTAACGCAAGTATCCATCTATAACTACCCATACTACTAGCTAAGTGACAACATATCTAGCTAGACTGCCAAAGGTTCTACCCATAATACTTGGTTCCATTATCATATAACGCTCTTAATTAAATAGAGGTTTAACGTACTCTCAGTTACTAAATATGCCATATATATAAGTATCAGTTAACTCCTTATATATTTCGAAACAATACTGTAATACAGTTACAACATTAACATGAGGATTCCCATTAATTAAATGTATATTATTCACATCATAAATATACGATACAAGCACCCCGCAATCTAAGCTGTAGTGCACACATACTCTGCTATCCATCCCGGTACATCACGTACATAAGGATTACATATTCCGAATCTCTCAGGAATAGTTTACCGATAACAACATCACAAATAATGGAGGCGAACACAGTCACCATCACATGGGTCACGCACATACCTACGCTCCCATGGTCAACGGACTTATTAATATCACAATAAGTCTTTCTATGACCTATGTTCATCAAGGTACCAGTCTATATCCCCCCCGTAGGCACACAAGGATTAGAGGGTCCTAAGCGAACGCAACCTCCCGTGATAGCAAGTATGGTAGGTATGTCATACAAACAATCCATATACCAATACTAAGTAAATACACGTCTTAGTAATACTGTATTTTTAATCGTAGTACATATCGCATTCTCGTACTAACTATAATTATCACAATTCGTGCTATTCCGGTTTGTAATTATACGCGCTATAATTCATCCTCACATCGTAGTAGTCACTCACGTCCCAACCCAAATGGTTCATTGAATATAACTCTCGTATATGATTTACTCATCCCGATAACCCAAAAGTCCCAAATCAGTCACTATATCATCAAAGGAATACTAACTCTACCCTTGAACCAGTTCCCGGGACTCCAAAAGTCAAAACAGTCCAAAAAGGGTCAAACTGTCAACTCGTTAGAAGTCTCGTTCGAACGAGGCTTCGAACGAGTTTGGACTGTCAGGTCGTTAGAAGTCTCGTTCGAACGAGGCTGTTCGAACGAGATCCTAGTTCGTTCGAACGAACTGACCCTTCTAACGATATCTCGTTCGAACGAGATATCGAACGAAAATCCTACTCGTTAGTAACGACTGGTCAACTCGTTAGAAGCTCGTTCGAACGAGCTCGTTCGAACGACCTGGGGGCTGCTTCTAACGAGTGGCCAGTTTCGGCCCAGATTTTTCCAAGTACGTTTTTCACCATTTTTATCACTTCTAATCTCATCCAAGGTTCATCCCAATAACGTTTTAGGGTCTCTAATTCATCCTAAACATATTTACATCATCTCCTAACATGTTTTCAAGGATTGAATCATCATAACATCAACTAAATTTACAAATCTCTACACTTTTCCCAATTTCTCTAGAACATGAACCCTAGGTTTAAATCATCCTCAAATCCCAGAATTTATTTCGTTATAATTCCTTCAAATCACAATTAATATAAGGGGAAATCGTCTCCTATCATACTACATGCAATTCTCTTCACAATATTCAAGTTCTAACTTCAAACTACATGGGTTTTCATTATCTTCCAAGAATAGTTGTAATTTATCAATCTTCTAACATGGAGGAAACATTCTACGAATTTAAATATGATTAAAACACTTGCCTTGGTTTGATTTCTGGTTTTGATGTAGGTTTGATGAAGTTTCTGCAGAGTTCCTCTCTCTCTCTCCTTCTCTAAGTTTTCTTCTCCAAAAAGCTATGGTGGCTAGGGTTTGCTTTGGGGGAACTTATGAAAACCTAATTTAATAAACCTCCGTGGCTTGTTGGGTTAATAAGGGTTGGTTGGGTCAATTCCTTATCAGATTACAACTCTCAATTTTCGTCACTTTTAATTACCCAAAAATACTAAATTACTAAAATACCCTTTATGGTGCCGGAATGGCCTAAAAATACCCCGGGACCCAAACTATACCCCCGGCTAGTGTTTTCTGACTATCTCGACCCTTCCGGACGCGTTGGCGCACTCAAAACGACCATACGGATTATAGATTTTAAATTCACTTTTCAATATCAAAATATTATACCGTGACGCGGCGGTCCCACGCGTCTCAACAAAATTTCCAAATTGCCGTATATAAATCTCACGACAAATTTCATAATACCAAATACATATATAATCATATATGCACATAATCAAATACCAATTCACATCACATTAGTATTTATAACCCGGATTAATTTCCAATTAATACGCATTTAATTAATTAATCCCAAAAATAAATATAGCCAAAAGTACGGGGTATTACAATAGTATTTGGATGGATCTAGTGATAAAATCAAATGCCTTTATATGTCTATTTGCATTACGTATGCATTCTAAGCACTCTTGTAATTGTCAAAGCATTCGATTATTGCATAAGACAACCCATCAACAGAGTGTTTGCACTTTTTCCAGCTATTGTAAATCCTGTTTTTCTTCTTTAAAAATCACAATGTATTTATTTTTTGGCATGGTTGAAACAAGATAGGTGTAGAAGGATTGTATTAAAGACAGACGAGTATCTAAAGACGCATTACAACTCGGTATTTTATACCAAATGTAATGGGAAATTATTGAAGACAAATACTATTCCCTCACTTGGCATCATGGTGTAGTCTTGTCTATGGAAAATCAGGCATGTGAATTACAGGAATGCCATACACTGTTAACACGAGAACAGTGCACCCTATCTGTTGGTTTTGTAAGAATGAGAGTGTAGTCTTTTGAACCTACTAAGTATGGTCATTTACTTGTAATGATGAGAGAAATTAGTCCAATATATGAATAATGCAAATCAATGTTTGAATAAATAATTGATTATAGGGGTTAAATTAGACTTATTGTACTACATTAGTACTAACATCCTACCAAGTGTGAAGTTAGTAAATTAATGAGTTTTGTAAAATAAGAACAAAAACACGATGCTCTCCCTTCACTCCAAAAACACCAACCAAACATCTATCAAAAACCATCTTTACACCCCCCCTCCTCCTCCTAGATCCCCCATGGCCTCGTGCCATAACCCCAACCTGAAGTCTCTCCCCACTGCTACTCATGGGCATCCAAGCATGCCTTCCTTCGTCCATCCATGGTATTTCTATGTTACCTATTTTTGACGTAGTTGGTTTCCCATCTGACACCTCCCCACCTTCTGTGGGTGCTCTTATGGCCTCAACCAGGCGGGAGGAGCTTGAAGAATGTCAAGTTCTAGAATCTGAAGTAAGTACCTTAAGAGATAACTCCCATGTTTCCAGGCTTTAAGAGTTGAATGATGAGAAAAACGTCTACTAGGACTTTCTCAAGATCAAAGGTTACTCCTACGATAATATTAACCTGTTTTTCTCCATGAAACCCACCTCTGAAGGCGGAATGCAACCCTCTACTAGCGCGAGGGTCACCTCAACGTTGGACTCTGAGCTAAGCCTTGCCAGTGGCATAGGAACTAAAGGTACGACTATGGGCGTTGGTGGGACTGCATGGGAAAAGATGTCAGAAGATCTTGGGAAAGATAATGCAAACCCTATCTTACCTAGTACCGCTCCCGTACCAGGCCGTACTTGGAGTAAAGTGGTGTCTCCCAAGAGAGTTACCAACTTGAACCTAACCTACTGTGACACCCCGACTAATTAAATACCGGGTAGCTACTCCTTTATTAAATTAATTCAAAATGCCAAGTTGGTCCAGTTAATAGCATCACTGTCGAAAACATTTTAATGATTACTAACCACCTAGTATTTAAAAAGCAAGTTGTCAAATTAATTAAAGTCTGATTAACATGTAACAAGTGTAATGAAGAATAATAACACCATTCACCATAACGAAGTAAATAGAATGACCATCACATAATGTATATAAAGTCTGGAGGAAAACTCCTCACTACAAATCCATGAACTGAAATAATTAAACTGAATACTGAATCAATACATGCCAAAGTCTGAAAAACTGAAATGGAAAGATGTCTCTAATAGAAATGGGCAACATGCCCTACAACTGATAGATACTGCATCTGGAATCCAAATGATAGAAGCGTCTAAAAGCAAATCCCTGTAGCTTCCACAAACAGCTACAGCTCGTCACCTGAATGAGTATCCTATGCATGGTGTCCTTGTGGCTGGGCACCTAAAATGGTTTTACAAGAAAAATAGATTTGAAAGCAAATGGGTCAGAGCCCGAAAGTGGAAATCATTTTAAAAACTGCAAGTGTTTTAATAACTTTAAAACATTAAATGCAAAATACATGTTAGGACGTGCACTCACATGAAATTCTCACCTCTCGACTATATGTGCACTCCTAACGTACTGTACCCATCTACATGACATACACATCTAACCAAACCGTAATAAGTTCTACCCCTTACTACTCGATTCCCATATTAACTTCTAGCGTTAACAATCTAAAACAGAGGCTTTACATAAACTCAGATTCTCAATTAGTATTACAATTCACTATCGGTTAATCCGTTATGTTCTCGCTACATTACCATAATTATGTTCACAATAATCACAAGAATATTCCCATTAATTAAGTGTATATTATTCACGTCTTAAATATACAATACAAGCATCCCGAGAACTAGCTGCGGTGCACACATACTCTGCTATCCATCCCGGTACATCACGTACATAAGGATCACATATTCCGAATCTCTCAGGAATAGTTCTCAGATAACAACATCACAAATAATGGAGGCGAACACAGTCACATCACATGAGTCACACACATACCTGCGCTCCCACGATCAGCAGACTTATTAACATCCCAATAAGTCCTTCTCTGACCTATGTTCATCGAGGTAACCAGTCTAAATCCGGGCAACACAAGGATTAGAGGGCCCTAAGCGAACGCGAACCTCCCGTGATAGCAAGTATGGTAGGTATGTCATACACATAATATCAATACATATATACTAAGTATGCACACGTCTTAGTAATCACCATAATATATTGGTACTTATCTCTTCTCGTACTGACATATAATATACTACACCATTTATATGTTTCCCGGTTAATATAACGCATTAGTCTGTCGATTGCTCACATCGGAATAGACCGTCACGTCCTACTTCATATTTTCCTTTAAGTTCAAACTACACTACTAGGTTTGACTCCTCATTATATCCCAAACATCCCAAATATATCAATTACTCATCAAGGAAAGGCTATCTCTACCTATATACAAGGTTATGGGGCACTCGGGATCAAAACAGGCTAAAAAGCCTAAACTGCCAACTCGTTCGAAGTCTCGTTCGAACGAGGTTGTTCGAACGAGACTTCGTTCGAACGAACTGAGTCTTCTAACGAGATCTCGTTCGAACGAAGTGGGCTTTCTAACGAGATCTCGTTCGAACGAACTCATCGAACGAACTTCACTCTCGTTAGAAGTCAATGGTCAACTCGTTAGAAGCTCGTTCGAACGACCTAGGCAGGTCTTCTAACGAGTGGCCAGTTTCGAGCCCAGAAATCCTTATTCGTTTTTCACCAATTTCTACACCTCAAATCTCAACCAAAATTCGTCCCAATAATGTTTTAAGGTCTCTAATCAATCCTAAACATATCAAGGTCACATACAAATGTGTTTTACGGAATTAATGCATCCTAAACATCATTAAATCATCAAGTCTCTTCATTTTTCCCCAAATTTACATGAATATGAACCCTAGAATTTATAATCATTAATTTACCCAATCAAATCCGTTTTTGTTTCTTGCAAGATATAACAACATCAGATTAGTCCTCTAAATACGATTCTACATGCAATCCTTTCCTCAAAGTATAGTATTCTAACTCCAAACTCATGGGTTTTTCATTAACTTTCAAGAACAAATGTAAATCTTAGAATAATGTAACATGGAAGAAACATTCTATGAATTAAACGGAATTAAATCACTTGCCTCTAGTGTCTCTGAATTCGGTGTTGATTTGATGAAGCTTTTCTGCAGAATTCCCTCTCTACAAGCTTTCTTCTCCAAAGGTGGCTATGGTGGCTAGGGTTTTCTTAGGGAAAGTTTTGGAAACCTAATCTAATAACCCCCGTAGCTTATTGGGTCATTAAGGGTTGGTTAGTGGGTTTAGTGGGTCAATTTCCAATCAGATAAAGACTCCTAATTTTCGTCATTATTAAATCCCAAAAATACAAAATTACCAAAATACCCTTATAAGATGCCGGTATGACCTAAAAATACCCCGGGACCCAAACTAAACCCCCGGCTAGTGTTTTCTGACTATCTCGACCCTTCCAGACGCGTTGGCGCACTCAAAACGACCATACGGTTAATAGAATTTAAATTCACTTTTATAAATCAAATAATTATATCCTGACGCGATTGTCACACGCGTCCCAATAAAATGACCAAATTGCCGTATATCAATCTCACGACATATTTCATAATTCAATATTCATATATCACCATATATACTCAATATAGTCAAATACCAACTCACATCTCGCTAGTATTTTATCCGGATTAATTTCCAATTAATTCTCATTTAATTAATTAATCCCAAAAATAAATATCGCCAAAAATACGGGGTATTACACCTACCACAAACCAGCCCTCGTTAATTACAAAATCACTGTTTCTCCTCCTCTGGACATTGCACACAGAGGTTACTCTAAATGGGAAATTAGCCTCGTTGGATGTTTCCTGGGACGTAAGCTCCTATACTCCCACGTCTGCAACGTTGAACATAAGCTTTGGGATAACTATGGTCTCAAAGACATCATAGCCCATGACAATGGGTTCTTCTTCTTTATGTTTGATAACACGACCATGCGTGATAAGGTTCTATACTCTAGACCGTGGTTCTTCTCTAGTAACCCTATCATTCTAAAGAGATGGATACCTAATTTCAAATACAACAAAGAAACTACGAAGAAGCTTCTTGTCTGGATTAGATTCCACGATATCCCTGTTCAGTTGTGGACTGAAGAAGGATTAAGTTACATTGATAGCTCTTTGAGTATACATTTATATGCAGACAACGTCACTGAAGATATGAAGAGGATCAACTACGCAAGAATATGTGTCGAACTGAAAGTGAGAGATGAATTCCCAAGAACCGTTGATGTGGTGATGGAGGACGGCGAGGTAGCTGAGATTGGAGTGGAATATGAAGGGAAACCCCCCTCTTCCAAAACGTGTGGCATCTTTGGTCACTCCATTCTCAAATGCACTAAAACCAAGCAAATGTGGGCTCAAAAAGGAAACAAGGAGGAATCTTTCCCAGTCCCTAAACATGGGGAGGTTATGAAGGCTTTGAAGGAAGGCTGGATCATTATCAAGAGAAAGAACAATGTTGAAGCAACTAATCCGAAGACTACACCTTCTGCTACCTCTGAGAACGGCATACCTCCTAATGAGGGACTCTCTAAGAAAGTGGAAATCATCAATGATTGCAACAATGCTGCCCTCACTGATGTTTCCCCTTCTATTAAGATGCCCCTCCCCTTCTATCAAAGTGTCCAATACTTTTGAGGTGTTTAGTGGAAACGCTGAAGATGTTGAAGAGCTCGATGCCACTCTTAAATCGTATGGGTTAGCCTTAAAAGTCACAGCTGTGGATGAGTTAGTTGACAAGAAAAAGCTTCCCCCCTTCACTCTACTAACAACAACAACAGTGGGAAAGGGAAAGGTAAAGGGAAAAAGAAGTTTGGAAGCAAAGCAAATAAATCCTCATGACTAAGCTAGCCTCTTGAAAAATTAGGGGGTTTAACTCTCCCCATAAACAAGTCGAAATAAAGAGGCTCATAGCTAATCATAAGCCATCCCTCATATGTATCCTTGATTCTAAAGTTAGAAGACCCCACTTTGAGAACATCTCCAAGAATTTCTTCTGTAACTGGGAGGCCATCTCCATAACTGTCCTGCCAATGCTGGGGTGGCCCGTGTTATTATTAGTTGGGATCCTTACCATCTCAAACTTGAAGTTGTTCTTGAGCACCCCCAAGCCATCTTCTGCAAGATTGAGATGGTTGGCCTCAACAAGCCCTTCTACGCCACTTTTGTGCAACAATATCCAAATGGAGCGAACATCTCTTTGGACCTTCATTCCGAGTAACTATCACATTGCTGATGAGATGTAATGGATCCTCATGGGCGACTTTGATATTGTGCGAAGAAATGAAGAGAAGAAAGGCATCCACAACATTGACTTCAACGCAGTCCAGCAGTTCAATAACTGTATTCATGATGACCAGCTTGATGACATGAATATTAATGGTCTATGGTTTACATGGAACAAAAACAGTTCTCTTGCTTGTAATGTGCAATCTAGAATTGATAGAGTTTTGCAAAACAATCAGTGGAGCTCCATCTTCCCTAATTCTTAGGCTGAGGTGCTATGTCCCGGTGTCTCTGATCATAGCCCCATAATTATCCACATTCTGCCTCATGAGGAGAGAAGAAATAAACCTTTCAAATTCTATAACTTTTGGGTGAAGCATGATGACTTCAAGGACATCCTCAATGACTCTTGGAGTGAGGATTGTCCTGGTAACCCTATGAACAAGCCGTATTTAAACTTAAGAGGCTTAAACCCTTGCTTAGAAGCCTTAACCTGAAGTTCTATAGTCGTATTTTCTTGCGTGTCAATGCAGTGAAAGACCAAATGCACGCTATCTAGAGACTCAGAGATAGAGAAGGTTCCAACCCCACCCTCATTGATGACGATAAGATTATTATCAGAGAGTAGGCTAACCTTAGAGCTAGTGAAGAAGCCTTTTACAAGCAGAAATCCAGAATCAATTAGTTGAAGGAGGGTGACCTGAACACTTCTTTCTTTCTTAAATGAGTGAACAAGAATACTGCTAGAAGGAAAATCATCACCATCAAGAACAACGAGGGCTGCACAGTTGAAGGGACCACTAATGTTACAGCAAAGGCCATATCTTACTACATCTCCCTTTTTAAGACGCCAGTGGACTATAGGTATTCGACCTCGAACCTGAACTTGCCCAGAACCCTCAACCAGGTGCAGTTTGAGACTCTGGATAGATTTGACACCTATGATGAGAAAAGAACTGCCATTTTCTCTATGGGCTCTAATAAAACTTCGGGGTCTGATGCCTTCAATGCTCACTTCTTCAAAGCCAATTAGGAGGTGGTTGGAGAGGATATGATCAAGCCTGTCTCGTACTTCTTTGCTAATGGGAACATGCTCAGACAATGGAATTTCACTACTCTTGACCTCATCCCTAAGGTTAACAACCCTAATGAGATGAAGGACTTTAGACCCATAGTTTGTTGCAACACCATTTACAAGTGCATCTCCAAAGTTCTTGCCAATAGAATCAAACCTATTATGCCCTTCCTCATCGATGGTAGACAAATAACCTTTGTGGAATGAAGAGTAATTGTTGACACCATTCTTCTTCTATAAGAGATCATGAGAAACTACCACAAAGATCTTGCTCCCAGATCTACCCTTAAGATTGACATCCTCAAGGCTAACGACTCTATGAGTTGGGATTTTCTCTTTGAGATTATGCGTAAGCTTGGCTTTCCCCATGTCTTTATTGGCCGAATTTTTTATTGTGTTACCACTCCTCCTATGTTCTCTATTAGCCTCAATGGTGAACTTCATGGCTTCTTTAAGAGCTCTTGAGGTCTTAGGCAGGGATGCCCCCTCTCTCCCTGCCTATTCCTTTTTATTATTGAGGCCTTTGCATGTATCATTGATAAGAATTGTTCTCAACCCCCTTATTCTTATCACCCTAAGTGTCAGCATCTAAACATCAACCATCTCCGCTTCGCTGATGACCCGATCATCTTGAGTAAGGGGGATACTCAGTCTATTGTATACATCAAGAGAGATTTGGACGAATTCTCTTCTTTATCTGGCCTAAATCCTAATCTTGCCGATAACAACCTTTACATCTCTGGTACTTGCAAAGCTGACATAAACATCATGACTTCCATCACTGGCCTCATGGCGGATAAACCTACATTCAAATACCTGTGGGTTCCCCTAATCTCTACTAGGCTTAAGTTTGAGGATTGTCGGATGCTCATTGACAAAATCACACAAAAATTCAAGTGCCGGACCTCCAAATTTCTCAGTTACGCTGGAAGACTACAATTGGTTAAGGCAGTCCTCTTTAGCACCCAAGTTTATTGGAGCAACTTATTCATTTTTCCTAAGAAGGTGCTTGACTCTATTGACAAAATTCTTATAGACTTTTTGTGGAATGGCTCTGATTTAAATCACTCTAGGGCTAAGGTTGCTTGGGTTGAGGTTCGCAAGCCTAAAAATGAAGGTGGGTTTGGCATTAACTGCCTCCACGACTGGAATAAAGCATCCATGATGAGGCATTTGTGGAACCTGAGTAAGAAGAAAGCAAACCTCTGGGTGAAATGGTTCAATACGTGCAAAATTAAGAACATAAGTATATGGGCCATCAACATTCCTACTGATTCCTCATGGAGCTAGGCTGGAGAAAGGTGCTGAAGCTAAGAGAGATTGGAAGACCTCTCATGAGGTCCAGTATTGGGAATGGTAAGAATACGTTCACGTGGTTTGATAACTGGCATCCTAGGGGTCCCCTTCAACCTATCTATGGCAACAGAACCATTTATGACGCTGCTAGTAATGATAAAGCCAAAGTGGTTGAATTTATGCATGGTAGGATATGGAGATGGCCTAGCTCCACCACTTGGGAACTCGATGAAATTAAAAATGATACTCTCCCTAGCTTCAACCCTTCTGAGGAGGATTCTCTCATTTGGCTTCCTGCTATTAATTGGATGTACAACACCTCCTCTACCATGAGAGATATTACGGATCACCTTCAACTTAAGACCTGGAACAATCTTGTTTGGCACAAAGCTAACATCCCCAAATGCTCCTTCATTCTTTGGTTAACTTGCAGGAATGCTTTGAATACTAAAGACAAACTCATGATGTGGGGGCTGAGTGACAACACCAGCTGTGAGTTTTGTGACTGCGGAATTGATACCATCAACTATCTTTTAGATGATTTCCCTTACTCCAAGGATGTATGGAATGAAATCCTATACAGAAACCAGCTGTATAGAACTATGGGGACTTGGCAGGATGAGGTCAATGCGGCTATGCAGGTGGCTCATGGTAAATCTTTCATGGCCAAGATCAGTACCCTGGCCTTCTCCACTACTGTGTATTGTATTTGGATCGAGAGAAACAATAGGATACATAGAAGAAGCCCCAAGAATACAAATGAGATGATCCTGGACATTGAGTTCATGATGATATACAAAATCTTAACGTGGAAAAAAGCTAGAAGAAACTACTACAACTGGATGGCCTGCCTGTATTGGAAAATTCTTGAATCCTCTATGTTTGATTAGTTTAGTTGTATGGGTTTCTTTTCCTTTTATTGGTTTAAATACCCCGTATTTTTATGATATTAAATAATTCTGGGATTAATTATTATTGTTAGATTAATTAAATTAAAAAAGGTCGGGAAATTTAATTGTTAATTAATCCGAATTTAAAATAATTATTAACTAGCTTGCCAAGAGTTAATACTTATTGATGAAAATCATTGATTATTACTGTGGGTATATGTAATATGGAATTATATAATTTTTATAAATTATCATAGTGCGAAATACGACAGTTTGGTATTTTAAGTCAGGACGCGCGTGTGAGCCGTGCCGGGACTAATTGTATGAGATAAAAAGATAAATTAATTTTTTATAACTCTTATGGTAATTTTGAGTGCGCCATTGAGTCCGGAAGGGTCAGATAGTCAGAAAACTCTACCCCAGCATTTTATTTGGAATCCGGGGTAATTTTAGGCCTAACCAACACCCCGTAGGGGTAGCTTTGTCATTTGGATTTTTGGGGAATTAAAATGGATGATAAATAGATAATTAGTATATCATTTACAAGAGTTCCATTATGGTTAAGTTACACATAAATCAAGAGGGAACCAAATAGGGTGAGGGAGAGTAAATCCCAAAGGAGGAAGGCCAATTAACACCACCTTGCACAACCACCACCACCATCGTGTAGATCGAAAAGTGAAGAACGCAAATATACCGACATCACCAGCAGATTAGACATTCAAATTTGAGGCAAGTGTTTATTACTTGCTTTCCTTTAGATCCTGCTCATGTTAGTGTAGGTGAATTTGATCATGAATTACATATGAAATTGGATGAAAATTGGAGGTTTAATTTATGATTATGGACTTATTTGATTAGTATTTTAATTCCTTCATGTATGTAGAGAATTAATCACAAAATTGGAAAATAATATCGATGAACAAATCTGGGTTGGTTAGGTTCTTAAATGGAAAATTGGGAAACTAGGGTTCTTATGATCTAAATTTGGGGATTTTGAATTATAATGATGATGGGTGATGATTTACTGATGTTATATTAGTGAAAATCATATATGCATGTTAGCAAGTTAATTTAAAATGGTTGATTGGTGATTGGGAATGATCAGTAGAGGTTGTAGGTGTTGAAATGGTGAAGATAACATAAATGGGTAGGGCTGTCTTTTTACAGGTGTAGGTTCGGACCGCTTTTTAATAGGTCTGAATCGTTTTTTTATTAATAGGTCCGGTCCATTTTTCATTAAAAGGTCCGGATCATTTTTTCTTTAAAAGTCCCGGATCGTTTTTCATTAAAAGGTCTGGATCGTTTTTCATAAAAAGGGCCCGGATCGCTTTTCCTTAATATGTCCGGACCAGCAAGCTGTATTTTCCAGAATTGAATTGTGGACCTCTAGGACATCCTTCGGTACTTGAAATGTAAGAACTTTAATGAAGTACACTGAGATTTGAAGTGATATTAAGGCAAATGTGATTTAAGACTTGGGCATATGTGGGATGAATGACCCTTAGAAAATTATGAGAGGGATCATAATCATAATTATTAACACGTCGAGAGCATATGAACTTACTACGAATAGGACATGATACTTAGTTGTGTGAATACCTAGAGATTATAATAGGTTGTGTGTATACCTATGCATTGATTTATTATGTGTATAGCATACCTACGCTGCTTGCTATCGAGCGGAGGTTTCGCGTTGTGAACAGTCTTATCCTAGGTGAACCGATGGGGGGATATTTGACTTGTACCCAGAGTATATGAACTTGGATACATGCTATCTATTACGTAGGATAGTTTCGACGGTTGAATGGGAGTGTAGGTATGTGCGTGACCCATTTAGCTGGTGAGTATGCCCGCCTCCAATATTTATGTTATGAGATTTACGGTTCGTGAGAGACGCCGAACCAATTGTCCTTTATGCAGCAAGTGATGCACCGGGACACGATAACAGAGTATGCATTGCGCCAAGTGGTCCTAACCAAGGGGCGCAGGTTCTATATATATATATATATATATATATATATATGGGATGATGTGACTATATGTATATATATACAAATATACTGGAGAATGAATGATTCTAATGTGTGAAATTAGAAAATGTATAAGTATGGATAAGTAAAGTTATTTCAGTGAATAAAAGACTTCTTATCAAAATGGTGAATATAAAATAGGTAACTGGCATAAAAGAATATTATTAGCGTATTGTATGGGCGATGCGGGTCACTCCCTTGAGATATATTTAGGAATTCATGTCAATAACCTAGTTGGGAATATTATAGGTGACATACGCTAGGTGTGCACATATTAGTAGAGGGATGAGGATCTCAGTCGAGAGTTCAGAACTAATATGCACATAATAATTGTATATATATATATATTATACCAGGTGTATATCCACAGGGTTACCACCAGACTTAGACACGTGGATCATTCGACGAGCTGCAACTATTGTGGAAGCTGTAGGTTATTGATATTAGACGCTTCTCTCTTTTCGTTCAGTTCATAGTCCAGACATTTCAGTTAGGGCATGTGCCGCCCGTTTCCAGCTTAGTTATTTTAGAGATTGTATTTTCTTTTAACTTTTCTTTTCCCGTTGGATTGAGTATTATGATTCTATTGGTTTTAGACTTTGAACTGGAATGTTTTATCTAGTCTCATGATTTCAGTATTTAATTCATGTTCAGTATTTATTCTCGTGGAATGGAATTGGCATATATATTAAAGCATGGAATTTATTAAGGGATTAATTGGGCATAATTAATTTGGGTAAATGCTTTGATAATTAGCTTAATTAATTATTAGGTGATTAATAATAAAAATTGTTTTCGACAGTGATGCTAAGAATGAACCAACCGGACACTTTGATTTTAATTTAATAACAGACTGATCACTCGGTATTTAATTAGGCGGGGTGCACAGGTCGTATCAGAGCACCAGGTTCTAGCATTCTCTCTGCTTAGCGTTCTTTGATTTAGAGCCCCAATATTATGAATGTTGTATTCATCCTTACGTGTTGTAAATTCGTACTTCTATGATTTAATTGTATGAATGTTGAACTCATACGGTCCATTCCAATTTTTAGATGGCACGTCAAGAAGAGCAAGCTAACACTGTTGGGGGAGTCAATGAGCAAGGTCAGTCGATACCTCAGGTATTCCCGGAGAGAGTATCAATCGCCGAAATCGCAATTATTATGGCCCAGGCAGTTACCACTGCAGTCTTACAATACCATGATCGCAATATGCAGCTTAAAGGAGGTAAAAGAACAAGAGAAGATAGTTAACTTGACATGACTATGGTTAACAATTGTGGGAAGACTACAATACCACAGTTACGAGTTCCTCAGGGTCGTAATGACCACGAAGGTAATAGACCCTGCGTGAAGAGCCAAAAGCGTCAGGGCCAACATAGTCAGGGACGGAGTGATGTCACAAAAATATGTTTCAAATGCAGAAGAGATGGGCATAAACGTCAAACTTGTCCGGATCAGGCTGGAGACAAACCCCGACCTGACCAACAAGGACAGCAAGGCCAAAGGGAGCAAGGAATTTCATGACTCTGCTATAAGTGTGTACAATAGGGACACAAGTGGAAGGACTGTCCTCAACCTGATATTGTTTTTCATCAAGATGCTCAGCAGGACTAGTAGGGCCAAGGAAGAAGTGGAACTGAGCAACCGAGCCAAAATCAACAGAGTCGTAATGTGGCACAGTTTGTTGATGAATGCTTCAACTGTGGCAAGATGGGTCATAGGATGCAGGATTGCCCAGATAAGGGGAAAATACCCCAGCAGTAGGGGCAGATACCGAGTGGACGTGTGTACAACGTCCAACAGACAACCGTTCAGCAGCCACCACCCTCCATTGAGGGTATGTTCTCCATTTATGAGATTATGGGATATATATTTTGTTTAATACGGGGGCCTCACATTCGTTCATAACCGCTAGAATTGCACGGGCCACGGGATATTTTTCTTTTTGACACGACCAACAAGATGATTACATGTGTAGACTCATCGCGTGGTAATAGGTCATTGACTGTCTTTTATGTCGAGAAATAGGGATGGAGAATGTGAGACTTATTTTACTTGCCGACATGCATGTATTAGATATGTCAGAATGCGAGGCGACTATTGGTATTGATTGGCTTGTTGCGTATAGGCCCATGATAGATAACTTTCGTAGGTGTATTTTTCTGCTATATCGGGTCGGGAGATGTTCCAGGTGGCGATACCTCTGTGACTCCCCGACTAATTAAATACCGGGTAGCTACTCCTTTATAAAATTAATTCAAAATGCCAAGTTGGCTCAGTCAATAACATCACTGTCGAAAACATTTTTATTATTACTAACCACCTAGTATTTAAAAAGCAAGTTGCCAAATTTTAATTTAAGTCTGATTAACATGCAACAAGTGTAAAGAAATAAATAACACCATTCACCATACTGAACTAAAACGAATAACCATCACAATAGAGTAAATAAAGTCTGGAGGAAAACTCCTCACTACAATCCCATAACTGAAATAAATAAACTGAAACAATACATGCTAAAGTCTGAAAACTGAAATGTAAAAGATGCTCTAAATAGAAATGGGCAACATGCCCTACAACTGAAAGATAGTGACTCTGGAATCCAAAAGATAGAAGCGTCTATAAGCAAATCCCTGTAGCTTCCACAAACAGCTACAGCTCGTCACCTGAATGAGAATCCTATGCTTGGTGTCCCTGTGGCTGGGCACCTAAAATGGTTTTACAAAGAAAAAGAGATTTGAAAAGCAAACGGGTCAGAGCCCGAATGTGGAGTTATATTTTAAAAACCTGCAAGTGCTTTAAAACATTTAAAACATTAAATGCAAAGTACATGTTAGGACGTGCACTCACATGATATTCTCACCTCTCGTCTAACTGTGCACTCCTAACGCAAGTACCCATCTATAACGACCCATACTACTAGCTAAGTGACATCATAACTAGCTAGATTGCCAAAGGTCCTACCCATAATACTTGGTTCCATTAACATAATAACGCTCGTAATTAAATAGGGATTTAACGTAAACTCAGTTACTAAATATGCCATATATATAAGTAGCAGTTAACTCATTATATATCTCGAAACAATACCGTAATACATTTACAACATTAACATGAGGATTCCCATTAATTTAATGTATATTATTCATATCATAAATATACAATACAAGCACCCCGCTATCTAAGCTATGGTGCACACATACTCTGCTATCCATCCCGGTACATCACGTACATAAGGATCACACATTCCGAATCTCTCAGGAATAGTTCAGATAACACAAATCACAAATAGTGGAGGCGAACACAGTCACCATCACGTGGGTCACGCACATACCTATGCTCCCACGGTCAGCGGACTTATTAATATCACAATAAGTCTTTCTATGACCTATGTTCATCAAGGTACCAGTCTATATCCCCCCCGTAGGCACACAAGGATTAGAGGGTCCTAAGCGAACGCAACCTCCCGTGATAGCAAGTATGGTAGGTATGTCATACACACAATCCATATACCAATACTAAGTAAACACACATCTTAGTAATACCGTATTTTAATCGTAATACATATTGCACTCTCGTACTAACTATAATTATCACAATTCGTACTACTCCGGTTTGTAATTATACGCGCCATAATTCATCCTCACATCGTAGTAGATACTCACGTCTCAATCCAAATGGTTCATTGAATATAACTCTAGTATATAATTTGCTCTTCTCAATAACTCAAAAGTCCCAAATCTATCCTCTCATCAATAAAGGAAGGTCATCTATATCCTCGAACAAGTTTACGGGACTCCAAAAATCAAAACAGTCCAAAAAGGACCAAACTGTCAACTCGTTAGAAGTCTCGTTCGAACGAGACTGTTCGAACGAGTTTGGACTGTCAGGTCGTTAGAAGTCTCGTTCGAACGAGGCTGTTCGAACGAGATCCAGTTCGTTCGAACGAACTGTCCCTTCTAACGATATCTCGTTCGAACGAGATATCGAACGAAATCACTACTCGTTAGTAACGACTGGTCAACTCGTTAGAAGCTCATTCGAACGAGCTCGTTCGAACGACCTGGGGGCTGCTTCTAACGACTGGCCAGTTTCGGCCCAGATTTTTCCCCAATTCGTTTTTCACCATTTTTATCACTTCTAATCTCTTCCAAGGTTCATCCTAATAACGTTTTAGGGTCTCTAATTCATCCTAAACATATTTACATCATCTCCTAACATATTTTCAAGGATTGAATCATCATAACATCAACCAAATTTACAAATCTCTACACTTTTCCCAATTTCTCTAGAACATGAACCCTAGGTTTATATCATCATCAAATCCCAGAATTTATTTCGTTTTAATTCCTTCAAATCACAATTAATATAAGGGAAATCATCTACCTATCATACTACATGCAATTCTCTTCAAAATTTTCAAGTTCTAAACTTCAAACTACATGGGTTTTCATATTTATCAAGAACAAACCATAAATCCGAATTTTCTAACATGGAAAGAACATTTGCTGAAATTAAACATAATTAAACCACTTGCCTTGGTTTGATTTCTGACTTTGGTGTAGGTTTGGTGAAGATTCTGCAGAGTTTCCTCTCTCTCTAAGCTCCTTCTCCAATGGTGGCTTAAGGTGGCTAGGGTTTGATTTGGGGAAGATTGTAAACCTAATGTTAGCCTCCGTAGCTTAAAGGGTTAATATGGGTTGGTTATGGGCTTAGTGGGTCAATATCCACATCAGATTTAATTAACCAATTTTCGTCACTTTTAATTCCTCAAAATGTAAAATTACCAAAATACCCATTATGGTGCCGGTATGGCCTAAAAATACCCCGGGACCCAAACTATACCCCCGGCTAGTGTTTTCTGACTATCTCGACCCTTCCGGACGCGTTGGCGCACTCAAAACGACCATACGGATTATAGATTTTAAATTCACTTTTATTATCAAAATATTATACCATGACGCGGCGGTCCCACGCGTCTCAACAAAATTTCTAAAATGCCGTATATAAATCTCACGACAAATTTCATAATACCAAATACATATATAATCATATATGCACATAATCAAATACCAATTCGCATCATATTAGTATTTATAACCCGGATTAATTTCCAATTAATACGCATTTAATTAATTAATCCCAAAAATAAATATAGCCAAAAAGTACGGGGTATTACATACTTCCCCTCTAATAACTGAATTTCGTCCCGAAATTCGAAACTAGAAAGTACCTGCTAAAATAACTCTGGATAACGTTCGCGCATCTCATCCTCGCGCTCCCATGTGGACTCCTCGACATTGTGATGTCGCCACTGAACACGCACTAATGGAACAATCTTTGACCGCAGTTTCCTCTCGCTTCGGTCCAAAATAGCAATTGGCCCCTCCTCGTAGGAGTTATCCGGCTGGAGATCGATGTCCTCCACAGCAATGTGAGAATGGGCCAAATTATCTCTAAGGTATTTCCTTAGCGAGGAAATATGGAACACGTCGTGAATCCGATGTAAATGTTCCGGTAACCCAAGTCTATACGCAACCGGTCCGATCCGCTCAATAATAGGAAACGACCCCACATACCTCGGTGCCAACTTCCCCTTCTTCCCGAATCGCATAATCCCCTTCATCGGAGATACCCTGAGCAAAACCTGGTCCCCCACTTGGAACTCCCTGAAAAATCTCTTCGCATCATCATAACTCTTCTGCGTGTCTTGAGCTACCCGAATGCGACTCCGAATCAACTCAATCCTTGCCGAAGTATCCTGAATCACTTCCGGCCCAAGCAGTTTGTTGTCCCCCACCTCCAACCAACATGCTGGGGAACGACAAGGCCTACCGTACAATGCCTCAAACGGAGCCATGCCAATCGTGAACTGATAGGAGTTGTTGTAAGCAAACTCCACCAGTGGAAGGTACTGCTCCCATCCACCTCCGAAGTCAATAATGCACATGCGTAGCATGTCCTCCAACATCTGATTGGTGCGCTCTGTCTGCCCATCAGTCTGCGGATGATAAGCCGTACTCAACCGCAATTCTGTGCCCATGGCCTCCTGGAAACTCTCCCAAAACCGCGAAACAAATATCTTGTCTCCGTCAGACACGATATTCAGGGGCACACCGTGAAGTCTCACAATCTCTGAAATGAAGAGCTGGGCATACTGTCCCGTAGTGTAATCAGTCCTAACGGGTAAAAAGTGAGCGACCTTGGACAACCTGTCCACAATTACCCAAACGGAGTCGTGGCCCCTCTGCGACGTAGGCAACCCCGTGATAAAGTCCATGGATATGCTCTCCCACTTCCACACCGGAACCTCCAACGGCTGTAGCAATCCTGCTGGTCTCTGATGATCCACTTTTACAAGCTGACAAGTGGCGCATTTCGAGACAAACTCAACGATATCTCTCTTCATACCGCTCCACCAATACTGCCGTCTCATGTCCTGGTACATTTTGTCCCCTCCGGGATGTACCGCGAACCGTGAGCCGTGCGACTCTGCCATTACATCGTGTCGCAATTCCTCTCCTTCCGGGACTACCAATCTCCCATTGAAGCGTAATCCCCCGTCTGAGCTAACGGTATAGGACTCGGCTCCCTCTGCTAGCAATCGAACTATCTGCTCCTGACAGAACGAGTCATTAGCCTGTGCCCGTACTACCTTCGTGATAATCTGCGGTGTAACGGTCATCACAGACATGAAAGATCGGGCCACTGCATCCTGGTGTCCCAATTCCTTCCACACCTCTGCCACCTCATATGCTGGCCTACGGCTCAACGCGTCTGCTACCACGTTAGCCTTACCCGGGTGGTACTGGATGTCGAACTGGTAGTCTTTCACAAACTCAAGCCACCTACGTTGCCGCATATTCAACTCTTTCTGCGTGAACAGGTACTGTAGGGACTTGTGGTCCGTGAACAGCTGAAACTTCTCCCCCAAAAGATAGTGCCTCCAAATCCGTAAGCCAAATACCACTGCTGCCAACTCCAAATCATGTGTGGGGTAATTCTTCTCATGAGGCTTAAGCTTACGGGAAGCATAAGCTATGGCCTGTCTCTCTTGCTGTAATACACCTCCCAGTCCTTGCAAAGACGCATCGGTGTAACCCAAATACTCAACTCCCGGTCTCGGCAATGCTAACACAGGTGCTGAGGTCAATTTGTCCTTCAATTCATCGAATGCCAACTGACAGGCATCACTCCAGATGTATGGCACACCCTTATGAGTAAGATGTGTCAAAGGACCTGCTATCTCCGAGAAACCCCGAATAAACCTCCTGTAGTATCCTGCTAAACCCAAGAAACTACGAATCTCCGTTGGTGTCGTGGGCTGTCCCCACTCCCTCACCGCTGATACCTTTCCCGGATCAACTGATATTCCCTGGTCGGAAATAATGTGACCCAAGAACTGGACTTCCTTCAACCAAAACCCGCACTTCTCATATTTTGCATACAACTCGTTCTGACGAAGTGTCTGCAAAACCTGCCTCAAGTGCTCGGCGTGCTCCTCCTCTGTCTGAGAGTAAACCAAAATGTCATCAATGAAGACAATGACAAACTGATCTAGGAAATCCCTGAACACCCTGTTCATCAAGTCCATAAACACTGCTGGAGCGTTGGTCAAGCCGAAAGGCATAACCCGAAACTCGTAAGAACCATATCTCGACAAGAACGCAGTCTTCGAGACATCCTCCTCCCTGATACGCAACTGATGGTATCCCGATCTCAAGTCAATCTTTGAGAAGAAATAAGCTCCTCTCAACTGGTCGAATAAGTCATCGATTCTAGGCAACGGATACTTATTCCGTATCGTGACCTTATTCAATTCTCTGTAGTCCACACACAATCTCAGTGAACCGTCCCTCTTCTTCACAAATAAAACTGGAGCGCCCCAAGGTGAGGTACTCCTGCGAATAAAGCCCTGCCCTAACAGCTGCTCTATCTGATCTCGTAACTCTCGCATCTCAGCTGGAGCCATACGGTACGGTGCACGTGCTATAGGTCTCGTACCCGGTAGCAAATCTATAACGAAATCTATCTCTCGACTGGGTGGTAAGCCTGGTATCTCCCGAAACACATCCGAATAATCCCTGACAACTGGGATCGAATCTAAAGGAATAACAACCTCCCTAGAGGTATCCTCCTCAATGTAATACAGATGTGCGATCGATCCTCCCTCTGGGCGAGGCATCGCCACTACGAACATCTCTTGCCCCGGAATGGCAAAAACAATGCTTCCGCTGAAGCAATCAATCATGGCCCTATATGCTACGAGCCAATCCATACCGATGATCACATCGTGAACATGCATGTCTAACACTAACATGTCTGCAGGTAATACCAAGCCACCAACCTCTACCCCCACTCCCCGGCATATAAAGAAAATAAGTGACCCACTCCCTAATGGTGAGTCGACACACGTCACTGTGCTCTCTGCCGTAGCTAACAATCCTAAAGCTTTCGCGAAGTGTGTAGCTATAAAACAATGTGTAGCACCCGTATCAAATAACACCCGACCCATAGTGCCATGGATAGGAAACGTACCCTCGATCGCGGGCGGTGCCTGTGGAACTGCAGCCTGGTGAACGTTGTAGACACGTCCATACTGTAGCTACCCCTACTGAACTGGGACTGCTAGAATGGGTGGCAATGCTGCCATCTGTGGCGGTGCAGGAAGAGCGGCGGGAAACATAGGCCTCTGTGGCTCCTGGCGAGCACCCTGCTGCTGCTGTGGGGCCCTGCCCCTATCAGGACAATCCTGTTTCTTATGGCCAGTCTTGCCACAAGTGAAACACTTCCCTGGGAAGTTCCCTCCCCTCTGCCCCTGCTGTCCCCGGCCCTGGTGGCCGTTACCGTTCCTCCCTTGGCCCTGCTGGCCCTGATGAAACTGCTGCCCATTCTGCCCCTGTTGGCCCTGATGGCCCTGTCGGAAACCTCCCTGTCCCTGCCTGTAGTTCCCTGACTGGAACCTCTTATTATCCCCCTGCTGGGAGCCCTGCTCGTTCTGCCTCTGCCGCTGACCAGATTGTGCCCCGCTGGCACTATGTCCTCCAGTCCTGCCCTGATGGCTAGACTCCCCCGACCGCTTGCCCTCGACCATATGAAAACGGTGGTCCTAGCAGTGCAACAATGCAGCGTTAACCACATCAGAATACGTGGCCAACGATAGGTTCCCTAGCAGATGCTGACGGATCCTCCAATTCAACCCATCGGTGAACTTCTCAATCTTCTTCTTCTCTGTTGGTATCTCGTCTGGACATCTCTGTATGAACAGCCGACGGAAAGTACTTGCGGTCAAACCGCACCCAGAACTCCTGAATCGTGAGGGTATCCCTCTCCTCCGCGGTGGAAATGGACTCCCACCACTGCAGCGCAGATCCAACTAGCTTGAAAGTAGCTAGCACCTGCTTCTGAACATCAGTGCACTCATGCATCCTCAAGTGCCTCTGCATGTCTTTCCTCCATTGGCTCGAGACTACTACATCTGAGCTTCCTGCAAACTCTGGCGGATGCGCTTTCTGAAAAGCGTCACGTACACGCTCCCAAGCAGACGGGAATGCATTAACCTGTACTGGCGCGACAACCGGCGCCTGAGGTGGTGCCTGCTGAATCACGGCAATCGCGGCATTTACCGCTTGGGCTACTATAGCAGCAACCTCAGCGGCGTTCATCATGCCCTGAACTGGAGCGGGCTGGGGTTCGGGCGTTGCATCCCTGGGAACTCGTCGTGCACGTCGTGGAGGCATCTGAAATAAGAACAAAGTTTATAAGTTCGCTGTTTATAAACTTAAAATAGCTGAAGAACGAAGCATACACAAAGAGAATACAACAGTCCTAAAATATAGGGCTCTATATCAAAGAAACGTAGCGGAAACATAATAGCCGTACAGATCCTAAAGGACACTAGAACCTGATGCTCTGATACCACCTGTGACACCCCGACTAATTAAATACCGGGTAGCTACTCCTTTATAAAATTAATTCAAAATGCCAAGTTGGCTCAGTTAATAGCATCACTGTCGAAAACATTTTTATTATTACTAACCACCTAGTATTTAAAAAGCAAGTTGCCAAATTTTAATTTAAGTCTGATTAACATGCAACAAGTGTAAAGAAATAAATAACACCATTCACCATACTGAACTAAAACGAATAACCATCACAATAGAGTAAATAAAGTCTGGAGGAAAACTCCTCACTACAATCCCATAACTGAAATAAATAAACTGAAACAATACATGCTAAAGTCTGAAAACTGAAATGTAAAAGATGCTCTAAATAGAAATGGGCAACATGCCCTACAACTGAAAGATAGTGACTCTGGAATCCAAAAGATAGAAGCGTCTATAAGCAAATCCCTGTAGCTTCCACAAACAGCTACAGCTCGTCACCTGAATGAGAATCCTATGCTTGGTGTCCCTGTGGCTGGGCACCTAAAATGGTTTTACAAAGAAAAAGAGATTTGAAAAGCAAACGGGTCAGAGCCCGAATGTGGAGTTATATTTTAAAAACCTGCAAGTGCTTTAAAACATTTAAAACATTAAATGCAAAGTACATGTTAGGACGTGCACTCACATGATATTCTCACCTCTCGTCTAACTGTGCACTCCTAACGCAAGTACCCATCTATAACGACCCATACTACTAGCTAAGTGACATCATAACTAGCTAGATTGCCAAAGGTCCTAACCATAATACTTGGTTCCATTAACATAATAACGCTCGTAATTAAATAGGGATTTAACGTAAACTCAGTTACTAAATATGCCATATATATAAGTAGCAGTTAACTCATTATATATATCGAAACAATACCGTAATACATTTACAACATTAACATGAGGATTCCCATTAATTTAATGTATATTATTCATATCATAAATATACAATACAAGCACCCCGCAATCTAAGCTATGGTGCACACATACTCTGCTATCCATCCCGGTACATCACGTACATAAGGATCACACATTCCGAATCTCTCAGGAATAGTTCAGATAACGCAAATCACAAATAGTGGAGGCGAACACAGTCACCATCACGTGGGTCACGCACATACCTACGCTCCCACGGTCAGCGGACTTATTAATATCACAATAAGTCTTTCTATGACCTATGTTCATCAAGGTACCAGTCTATATCCCCCCCGTAGGCACACAAGGATTAGAGGGTCCTAAGCGAACGCAACCTCCCGTGATAGCAAGTATGGCAGGTATGTCATACACACAATCCATATACCAATACTAAGTAAACACACATCTTAGTAATACCGTATTTTAATCGTAGTACATATTGCACTCTCGTACTAACTATAATTATCACAATTCGTACTACTCCGGTTTGTAATTATACGCGCCATAATTCATCCTCACATCGTAGTAGATACTCACGTCTCAACCCAAATGGTTCATTGAATATAACTCTAGTATATAATTTGCTCTTCTCAATAACCCAAAAGTCCCAAATCTATCCTCTCATCAATAAAGGAAGGTCATCTATATCCTCGAACAAGTTTACGGGACTCCAAAAATCAAAACAGTCCAAAAAGGACCAAACTGTCAACTCGTTAGAAGTCTCGTTCGAACGAGACTGTTCGAACGAGTTTGGAGTGTCAGGTCGTTAGAAGTCTCGTTCGAACGAGGCTGTTCGAACGAGATCCAGTTCGTTCGAACGAACTGTCCCTTCTAACGATATCTCGTTCGAACGAGATATCGAACGAAATCACTATTCGTTAGTAACGACCGGTCAACTCGTTAGAAGCTCGTTCGAACGAGCTCGTTCGAACGACCTGGGGGCTGCTTCTAACGACTGGCCAGTTTCGGCCCAGATTTTTCCCCAATTCGTTTTTCACCATTTTTATCACTTCTAATCTCTTCCAAGGTTCATCCTAATAACGTTTTAGGGTATCTAATTCATCCTAAACATATTTACATCATCTCCTAACATATTTTCAAGGATTGAATCATCATAACATCAACCAAATTTACAAATCTCTACACTTTTCCCAATTTCTCTAGAACATGAACCCTAGGTTTATATCATCATCAAATCCCAGAATTTATTTCGTTTTAATTCCTTCAAATCACAATTAATATAAGGGAAATCATCTACCTATCATACTACATGCAATTCTCTTCAAAATTTTCAAGTTCTAAACTTCAAACTACATGGGTTTTCATATTTATCAAGAACAAACCATAAATCCGAATTTTCTAACATGGAAAGAACATTTGCTGAAATTAAACATAATTAAACCACTTGCCTTGGTTTGATTTCTGACTTTGGTGTAGGTTTGGTGAAGATTCTGCAGAGTTTCCTCTCTCTCTAAGCTCCTTCTCCAATGGTGGCTTAAGGTGGCTAGGGTTTGATTTGGGGAAGATTGTAAACCTAATGTTAGCCTCCGTAGCTTATAGGGTTAATATGGGTTGGTTATGGGCTTAGTGGGTCAATATCCACATCAGATTTAATTAACCAATTTTCGTCACTTTTAATTCCTCAAAATGTAAAATTACCAAAATACCCATTATGGTGCCGGTATGGCCTAAAAATACCCCGGGACCCAAACTATACCCCCGGCTAGTGTTTTCTGACTATCTCGACCCTTCCGGACGCGTTGGCGCACTCAAAACGACCATACGAATTATAGATTTTAAATTCACTTTTATTATCAAAATATTATACCGTGACGCGGCGGTCCCACGCGTCTCAACAAAATTTCTAAAATGCCGTATATAAATCTCACGACAAATTTCATAATACCAAATACATATATAATCATATATTCACATAATCAAATACCAATTCGCATCATATTAGTATTTATAACCCGGATTAATTTCCAATTAATACGCATTTAATTAATTAATCCCAAAAATAAATATAGCCAAAAGTACGGGGTATTACAACCTCGTCCGGAGAAAGTACCGTCCACCCATTTTTATTAAATAGGGGAGGAGACCTTTAAGGAGACAATGATTACCATTAATTCGATTCCCATAATTTGCAAATTATTCGATGCGTTCCAAAAGAGTGAGCCAGGAGTGTTAGAGAATCTGGCCGAAGAGCAAATTAAACTTAGCAGTGTTAGAGAAACACCACATGGGAGTATACCCAATGGGGAACTCATTTAGAAAATTCTGATTAATTAACTCTCTATAAAGTGATGATAAAGTCAAATCGGGCTGTTGAGGCCAATAATAGCTCCGAAAGGCCCGCATTGCCAAGGGGACGACGAGAGAACAAATGGGAGCTAAGACTGCCAATCCGAGGGAAGGACATTCCAAAATGGTCAGTGGGACCAGTGATGGGAAACGGCTCTGGAAGTTCCTATATGTGTAAAGAATGGGACCACCAGTGTTGAATGTATTTGAGAAGTACAACCCGGGAGTTGTGGATTTAGGCAGGGCCAATGGAGTCCTCAGTAACAATAGCATATTAATCCTTATGGTCATTTAGGGCCCAAGAAGAAATAGAATGGCTAGTAAAGCCATAAGCGAGGCCTAGAGATGCTAGACCAACATTTCATGGATGGGATTTTTAGCCGCAGGACAGAATAATTTGCCCACACTGAGGAGGGGGAAACTATTGGATGAAATCCTAGATGTATAACTAGTGCAAGTAACCATGGGTGTTTGACAACGAGAAGTGCATGTAAGGAACATGTGAGTAGGAGAGAATGGCGAGGTTGTTTCATTCTTGTGAGTAACGAATTTAATTCCATGACAAGAGTGAGTAACACTAAAACCCGCATGCGAGTCAAGTTTGGTGGGTACGTTAGTTTTGGACAGTTTGGTCATAAATGTATCGATCATGGGTAATAGTACTTTTGATATGTTCCCCGTGAGTAAGCTAGATGGGCACTAGAAGATTATCTTATTTTACTACTGCAATGAGTTAGGGAAGTAAAGCTTACTATGGTAATATGTAATGAGAATTACCGAATGTTTGAACGATAATAGATTGAGTGATAGACTATCGCTCTGGGTACTTCGGGGAGAGTAATATTAATTGGGTAAGATGCCCTCGAAACAGAGTTGGGCCTATAAATACGTATATATGTATGAAAATTTCATGTGGTCGTATACGTCCGTGCATATGTTGTCTCATTAGATGTGACCCCGGCGCGTAGGTATTTAATTACTGATGTGACTTAGGGTGTATAGTGATCTTTATTAAGCAACGAGACATAACTTGTTATAAATAGCACCGGAACTTGGGATAGCGATAGTGCCATATTTCATGATATTTTTACGAACATAAATGGACTTTTATGTCAACATACGGACATTGTGGGAAGGTACACGCTATGGATTAGGAGACCTACGAACCTCGACGACCGATAATGTTAGGTAGTAGTGTATCGAGAGGGTTCCTTGTTTGGATTTCTCTTTGCGAGACATCCCACGCATGAAACTAACAAAAGTCGGGAGTTGGAGAGAAGTTTGGATGATAGTACATGTGATTCGTACCTTAGTAATTGCACATTTATGAGAGTATAATTAAGAGTGTATAATTCCACTATGATGTGAGAATATATTTCATTTGTGCAAAAATGCGCAAGGCATAGGGTGTATAGGCACCCTAGGTAATTAAAAATTGATTTTGTTTCCGCTCGGAGCGTATGGGATAAGGTAAATGAAGATAGGAGTGGATACATCAGGACATGATTGTACGCTTACGAGAATGGTACTGTATTAGGCAGTAGATCGTGATTATCGTGGGAATTCGACAAAATTAGACCGGGGAGTTGAAGTTTATTCCGTAAGATTTGTTAGAGGCTCACATTTCATGAGAAACTAATTATAGAACGAGGGAAGGGCCTGTGACACGCGGTGAGGAAAGGTCACATGGATCATGATTAGAGGTACAATTGAGAGAATATAAGATGTACCATGTTGTAAACAACAGTGGTGATGGGATTTAATGAAGAAAAAAAAATTACTAAATTCATTTTCGTAATGAGTCACCTGTCCATTTAAAAAAGGATGGACCACACAAAACCAGTAAAGGTTTCTTCAACCGTTAGGGATCTTGAAGTAGTAATGGGAGAGTATTACCCAGGAATTTATCGCGAAGGAGGTTACGATCCTATATGGGTGATAATGGATCGATTGATCGAAGTAGATCACGCTATGCCAGTTAAGACTTGTCATACTACAAGACGGTATGCGTAGATCTTCATAATCGAGATAGTGAGGTTATATGGGGTATCGCTTGATACCGAGTTCAATTGGGACAAGATCTTTGCCTTTCAATTTTGGAAAAGTGCTTACGAGGCTTTGGATACCGAGTTGTGGTGAGTACGACCTATCATCCACAGACGAATGGGCAAAACAAATGGACTAGTCAGATGTTGAAGAATAAATTATATGGATACCTTTAAATCTCTGGAGAGGATGAGAGCAATCCCTTCCACTAGAGGAGTTTGTGTGCAATCACTCATAAAAGTTCACTTCTGGCCATGGTGGAAGTGAAGTATGGCACAGTAAGCCTTGTTGTTCTCCTGCTTGTTAGTTAAAGGTAGGGGACCAGGTATTATTGTTGAGATCGGAGATGAGTTAATGCTTATTGGATATAATGTGTGCGAGATATATACGACACACATAACCTACTTGTGTATGATTGTCGCGAGAGGAGATCGAATGTATCCAAAGAATGATTTATTTACCAATGGAACTTAAACGATAAGACTTGAGCAATAACCCACGTGACAGGGTAACCTGGATTTTAAAACAAACATATGTTAAGTGTTCATTATTAAAGGTATCCAATCGCGTGCTATATGGGTGGTACGGAGTAGTTTACTTGGGAGCGCTACGATGTGATGCCCAATATATATACAACGTTGTTTGTACATGGTGTACTTTTTTCGAATTTCGGGACGAAATTCCGTTGTAAGGGGGAAGTATGTAATACCCTGTATTTTTATGATATTAAATAATTATGGGATTAATTAAATTAAAAAAGGTAGGGAAATTTAATTGTTAATTAATTTGAAATTAAAACAATTATTAACTAGCGTGCCAAGAATTAATACTTATTGATGAAAATCATTGATTATTACTATGGGTATATGTAATATGGAATTATATAATTTTTATAAATTGTCGGAGTGCGAAATACGACAGTTTGGTATTTTAAGTCAGGACGCGCGTGTGAGCCGTGGCATGACTAATTGTATGGGATAAAAACATAAATTAGTTTTGTACAACTCGTATGGTAATTTTGAGTACGCCCTTGAGTCCGGAAGGGTCGAGATAGCCAAAAAACTCTACCCGAGCATTTTATTTGGAATCCAGTTTAATTTTAGGCCTAACTTTTGTCATTTGGATTTTTGGGGAATTAAAATGGACGAAAATTAGATAATTAGTATATCAGTTACGGGAGTTCCATTAGGGTTAAGTTACACAGAAATCAAGAGGGAACCACTGAGGGTGAGGGAGACCAAATCCCAAAGGGGGAAGGCCAATTAACACCACCTTGCACAACCACCACCATCGTGTAGATCCCAAAAGCGAGGAACGCATCTATACCAACAAAGGGTGAGGGAGAGCAAATCCCAAAAGTGAGGAACGCATCTATACCAACATCACCAGCGGATCAAACCTTCAAATTTGAGGCACGGTTTTTTTTTTGCGGAAAAATTATGTATATATCAACAAGAGGAACTACAACAAGTGCAAAACAATAAGGGAAAAGTCCCTAGGAACATCCTATGGGGCATACCCCAAAGGGACAAGAAACAAAGCAATGGAAAAAATACCCAAAACCCCCATACCCCACATCCTAATCAAGTATACTATCCGAGATTCCCCAGTTCATGCATGCCATCCAGTTTTCGAATCTTCTTCTCCCATTCTCCCACGATATGGCCCTTGCTCTGATCATTACCTCAATGTCTTTGACAATGGCTTCAGTGTTCCTACTCAGCTTCTTGAAAACTCTGGCGTTTCTTTCCATCCACAGGCAGTAAATGGTGGTAGAAAACGAGATGTTCCTAATACGGTTAAAAAGGCTAGTGCCCCTGTAATTTGAGATAGCATGGTGTATCTCACTGTCCCAATCCATAGCATCCCTATTCTCCTGATTTCTGAATCTAACCTCCTTCCACACCTCCTTACCAACATGACACTCATTAAAGACATGGCTAACAGATTCAACCCCATTTAAGCAACAGTAGCAGAAGTTGTCCTCAGAAATGCCCCAGCTAAAGAGCTTATCCTTGGTGTGAAAAATCATCCATAAAATAAAGGCACATTCGGGAATGTTAGAATTGTTCCACACGATCTTATGCCATCTAACAGGGGGGAGACTAGAGGTAATCTCATCATAGGCCGAATCAATTGAGAACCCACCACGGTTGGGGATCCAAACTACCTCATCATCAGTATCCTGCCTAATCTGGGGCAACTCTGCATTCCTAATATCCAGAAGTTCCCAGGTAACCGCAGTAGGCCATCTCCACCTATTCTCCACAATGTGGTTAGCCACTAGGGCCTTATGATTGCTGACAGCATCGTAGATAACCCTATCACCAAAAAGAGGTTGCAATGCGCCCAAAGGATGCCAATTGTCATACCATAAGAAAGTGTCCTCCCCGTTACCAATGTTCCCTTTGATGAGAGGTCTGATTAGATGTCTAAGTTGCATCATCTTCCTCCAACTCCAAGCCGAGTCGTTAGCGATAGGGATAACCCACATACTTCTTTTCTTTAACTTGTACACATTACACCACTTAACCCACATGCAATCTTTCTTGCTACTGAGATTCCATAACATCTTCAGAATAACAACAACATTCCATCTCTCGCAATCTTTAATTCCCAAGCCCCCTTCTTCATAGCTGCAACAAAGGTCCTTCCACGCAACCTTGGCACCCGAGTGATTTAGATCAGACCCCGTCCAAAGAAAGTCCCTCATCAGCTGCTCGATTCTATTGATAACCCCCTTAGGCAAAATGAAAAGGCTAGACCAGTAAACTTGGATCCCAAACAGAACAGATTGAATAAGCTGTAATCTACCGGTGTAATTAAGAAACTTATTGGTCCAGCACTTAATCCTTCCAGTAATCTTATCTATCAGTCTGCAACAGTCTTCACTCTTGATCCTGAAGGTAATGAAGGGAACACCCAGGTACAAAAAGGGAGGGTAACTATGGGGGAAGCCAAGAATATCCTTGATCTGCCTGATTCTCTCCTCATCAATACCTAAACAATAGAAACTACTCTTGCTCAAGTTGGGCTTGAGGCTAGCAATGCTACAGAAATCATCCAAAGCCCTCTTGATAATGGTACAGGAAGGGATGTCCCCCCACTCAAAATAATCACATCATCCGCAAAACATAGGTGGTTAAGTCCCACCTCCTTGCATCTTGGGCGATAAGTAAACGAGGGATTGGAGAAAGCCTTATCCAAGATGCAAGAAAAGGTATCCATAACAAGGAGGAAAAGATAGGGAGAAAGGGGGTCACCTTGTGTCAATCCTCTCTTACCCTCAAAGAAACCATAAAGGTGCCCATCCAAGCTAATAGAGAACCTGGTGTTAGTGGAGCACTCTCTGATCCATCCAATAAAAACAGCGGGGAAGCCAAGATGGACAAGTAAAGTGAAAAGAAACTCCCAACTCACAGTTTCGTAGGCCTTCATCAAGTCAATCTTCATAGTACACCTAGGCGGACTGATCTCTCTATGGTAATTCCTCATAACCTCCTGTAGAAGTAAGATATTATCCGAAATTGACCTCCCTTCAACAAACGCCGCCTAGCACGAGTTGATAATGTGCGGGAGAACCGGCTTCAGTCTGTTCACAAGAATCTTCAAGATACATTTATAGATGGTGTTACAGCAAGATATGGGTCTAAAATCATGCATACCAGTAGGGGTAGTAACCTTGGCAATGAGGGCCAAAGCAGTGCAGTTCCATTATCTGGGCAAAAAGCTGCACCTGAAGAAGAACATGACAACCTCAATCACGTCACTCCCAACCACCTCCCAATTCTTTTTGAAGAAGAACGCATGGCTTTTTCGGACCCAATAGAGAACATAGCCTTCTTAATCTCCACATCATCAATGGGGGTGCTCAGCGTGGCAACATCAGCCTCACTAATTCTCTTGCGAACATTCTCAATAAGAATAGAACTCGGGTTCTCACAGTTGCTGCTGCTACCAAGAAGATTGCTAAAAAACCCGACAACCGTGTTGGCCACATTCTGAGTGCCCTCAATGCGTAAGCCATTCTCATCCTCAATACTGATAATTTTCCTCCTGGCAGAAGCCTGGTTGGCCTTCTTATGAAAAAACGAGTTATTCCCGTCACCCAGTTGCAACGATTTCGCTCTGGACCTTTGTTTGAAAAACGACTCTTCAGCGTTTATGAGCTCCAAATTTACTTGTCACGGCCTTATCACGGTCAAAGACCGTGACAATTATGTGTCACGGTCGTGTCAAGGTCAATGACCGTGACACAAAACGCGAGATTTGTGTCACGGTCAATGACCTTGACACGACCGTGACAACTTTTGCAGCAAAAAAAGCCTAGGCTTCTTTTTTTTCCCACCTCTTTTGGTTTTCCCTCTCTCTCTCTCTCTCTCATCCGCGATTTCTGCTCTCTCTCTCTCTAAGGTATATTTTTTTCCCTCTCTTTCTCTTTCATTTCTATATGTATGTGTATGTGTATGTGTGTATATATATGTGTGTATATGTATATGTGTAAGTGTGTATATATATGTGTAAATGTTAGTGATAGTTAGAATGGTGTAAATGTTAGTGATAGTTAAAATTGTGTAAATGTTAGAAAAGTTCTAGAATTCATATGTTAAATTTAATTATATAAATATTTAAATTGATAATAATTTTATTCATGAAATTAATTCAATTAGGTAAAACCCTAGATAATTTTTTAACAGAATTTGATAATATTATATAAAGTTTAGTAAATTCACAAAATGTTGCCAATTGTATGTTTTTAGGAATATCATTAGTTACTTTCGTTAGAATCCATACACTGGTAATATCATTAGAATCCATACACATGCATGTTGTTAGAAAGTCTTAAATTTAATTCTCACTTTAATTTGTAGAATCTCTGTACTTGGTTGGATTTATTATATTATGATAATGAAATTTATGCTCCAATTATAATTATCTCATGCCATAATTTTATTGATAAACAATAACTGTAGTTGTCACGGTCGTGGTGGGGGGAGGGGGTGGGGGTGGGGTGATGGGGGTGGGGTGTGTGTGTGTGTGCGTAGGTGTGTGTATGGTGGTGTGTGGTGGGGGAGGGGGGTAGTGGGGGTGGGGTGTGGTGGGGGAGGGGGGTAGTGGGGGTGTGGTGTGGTGGGGGGAGGGGGTGGGGGTGGGGGTGGGGGTGGGGGAGGGGGTCATGGTGAGGGGTGGGGGTGGGGGTGGGGTGTGTGTGTGTGTGTGTGTGTGTGCGTAGGTGTGTGCCAATTTCATATGAAAGTAGGATTGTTCCTCATTGTAAATTAGTAAATTAATAATTGTATACTTTAATTGTTAGTTTAATTAATGAAATGTTGGGTTGGTTAGTTTTAAAAGTGGCATGACGTGTGCGTGTGTGTGGTGGGGGTGGGGTAGGGGTGTGTGTATGTGTACTATTAACATTTTTTTTTATCTGTACTAATAACATTTTTTTACAGAAAAAATGTCTCCTTCAGATATTAAGGCGAAGATGATGATGCTGTTTATGATGATGTCGTCTGGGCTCGGTGGTAGTGGAGGCGACGAGGGCTCCTCCACCCCTAGGCTCCCCAAATATGGAAAATTTGGGATTACCGTCGAGAACAAGTCGGAGCTATTAGCGAGATCCCTCGAGTTGCTAAAGACGGTCATCGGCCCGGGGTTTATGAGTTGGAAGGAGGTGCCATATGAGCTCAAGTTAGCTGTTTGGGCGGCACTACAGGTAATATATTTATATGAATATTTCAATTTCAATTTCATATTTATATTTATATTTATATTTATATTTATATTTATATTTATATTTATATTTATATTTATATTTATATTTATATTTATATTTATATTTATATTTATTCGCAACTAACATTGTATTTGTTAGACAGGAACAATTCAACTTGGATCCAAAGCTACGCGATCCCGTCTTGGAGCAGATTAGGGAGCAACTCAAGTCGTGGAAAAAAAATATGCGGGCACGGTACTTTGGGAAAACAATAGAGTCGATTATCCAATGGCGTGAATCCGTCCCGCCCAAGGAGCCGATCTCATTGGCACAATGGAAGAAGTTCATTGACAATGAGATCGAGGATCGACAATTGGTTGCTCGCCAATCGGGGAGGTAAAATCGGGCAAAAAAGACGGACGTGCACTACTCCGGCTGGACCTCTTACGCCGAGGTGGAGCGTAGGATGCAGGTAAGATTTAATATTTCTATAACTACAGAAATATATTATTCTTTATTATTTTACTTTGCGGGGCCGATACTAATTTTACTTTTCTTTATGTTATTTCAGGGGGTAGGGAGTGGGCCAGGGGGTAAGCCACATAGGCTCGATACTTATGTGGCTCTTCGGACGAAGAAGGGGAAGGACAAGGAGGTGTCCCCGAGCGTCGCGGCCACGATTGTAAGTAATCCGACAGTTTAATTTTTGTTAATTACGTTATAATTTTTTAGTTTACTTATTTTACTAATCATGTGCTTTTTGTCGTTTCAGGCAAAGCTTAAGGAAGTGCATGAGTCGCAGTCTGATGCCGACAAGGCATCTTTGTCCACAGACGCACTCAGCCAAGTGCTTGGCTCTGATCGCAAGGGGAGGACAAGGGGAGTGAGCTCGCGGGTGGCCAAATCTAGGATCATCGGATTGGAGACGAGCGACACCGGGTTGGCTCGAACGGTGGATTCACACGACACGAAGCTGTCCCATTTGGAGGCGACGGTCCAAGATATGTACGTATTCATGAAGCGTACGTTGGGCGGAGACCGTAAAGGGAAAGGGAAAGGGAAGGAGAAGGCGGTGGAGGAGGAGGTGCGGGAGGACGAGGTGCGGGATGACGAGTATGTGGACCTCGCTGCTTCATCACCGACACGCTCGTACTTCGATGATCCACTTCCCTATTTGGCGCCCTTCAACAGACCATTATCGACACTTGGTTGGCCGAGCGTGTTCATATTGGACATATTTGATGGTCAGCGGATAGGGCGGGGGTTGAGGGACCCGAATATCGTCGAGGGTGGAATAGTTCATGGACGTGTGCTTCAACAGATGGAGTCCAGGGTGCTCATCACGCATGTCATACCCGGGAAGGAGAACTCCCTATTGTGGTTGCGCGAACAATGCGGCACGACGTATATTAGTGGGTGCGTCAATTCGTATGTCGTGTGACCTATTCACCTCCTCACATTTACCCAAGACATGTAGTAACATTATTTTTAAGTTTGTCCATTTTAATTATATTTGGATTATATCGTCATGTATATTATTTCTATTTTGAATATTTGGATTATATCGTCATGAATATATATTTGCATTATCTTTAGTTTGTTTGGATATATGATGTTTGGAACAGGTACGATGTTGCTATAACAGGTACAAATATACTGCTTGGCAGTGGCAGTGGCCATACTGCCCAACAGATTTTTTTTAAATTCTGCCCAGAATTGTCACGGTCATTGACCGTGACAAGTCCTTGACAAAAGGTTGTCACGGACGTGTCACGGCCATTGACCGTGACAATTTTTTTTAAAGGGTCACGGCTTTGTCACGATTTATAACCGTGACAAACGTGTCACGGTCATTGACCGCGACACGACCGTGACACAAAACGCGAGTTTTGTGTCAAGGTCAATGACTGTGACACGACCGTGACAAAAAAAGTTGTCTCGCCTCGAAATGTCACGGTCATTGACCTTGACAAGGGTGATTTGTCAGGGTCAATGACCTTGACAATAGTGCATATTTGGTGTAGTGCACCCTGAGGAAGAACAGTTGCTTGAGACTCAGGAAACACAGTGTTCCAAGTATCATTATGAAGAATCCTATCCAGTCTAGACTGGACATTCTCATTACCCTCATGACGTTTGTTCCACGTAAACCATAACCCATTAGTCGTCATATCATCTGCATGGATATCATTTAAGCACTGGTTGAAGTCATCAGTAGCCTCCACATCAATGCCATGCACACCTCTCTTCTCCCCTTGGGATCTCACCACATTGAAATCACCCATAAGAACCCACGATTGGCCATCCACTCTGTCGCAATTAAGTCTTAAGAAATCCCATAAAGTTTCTCTTCTGATAGGAAAATTCTCCCCGTAGATGAAAGAATCATAAAACCCACAGTTCCTCCTACAAACATCCACTTTGCATAACATGGCATGAGGATGCGACTGGACTAAAGTCACAGTAATATTATTCGGATTCCAACCCACAATAACCCTAGCAACACCCCCATCACTAGGGCCCAATTGTCAATACTATTTCACTGAAAGAAGCAATTATTCTTAACATTTAATAAGTTATTCCTCCTAACTTTGGTTTCAAGTAAACAAACTAGGTCGAGATGTGGGTCTATAATAAGCTTGCTCACTTCTAATTGTTTGTGAGGGCAATTAAGACCCCTTATGTTCTATGAACCGAGTTTAATCATCGACTTTTGTTTCCCTTCCCTTTCTTCTTACTGTTCCCTCCGGAGTTTCCTGTGACACCCCGACTAATTAAATACCGGGTAGCTACTCCTTTATAAAATTAATTCAAAATGCCAAGTTGGCTCAGTTAATAGCATCACTGTCGAAAACATTTTATTATTACTAACCACCTAGTATTTAAAAAGCAAGTTGCCAAATTTTAATTTAAGTCTGATTAACATGCAACAAGTGTAAAGAAATAAATAACACCATTCACCATACTGAAGTAAAACGAATAACCATCACAATAGAGTAAATAAAGTCTGGAGGAAAACTCCTCACTACAATCCCATAACTGAAATAAATAAACTGAAACAATACATGCTAAAGTCTGAAAACTGAAATGTAAAAGATGCTCTAAATAGAAATGGGCAACATGCCCTACAACTGAAAGATAGTGACTCTGGAATCCAAAAGATAGAAGCGTCTATAAGCAAATCCCTGTAGCTTCCACAAACAGCTACAGCTCGTCACCTGAATGAGAATCCTATGCTTGGTGTCCCTGTGGCTGGGCACCTAAAATGGTTTTACAAGAAAAAGATTTGAAAAGCAAACGGGTCAGAGCCCGAATGTGGAGTTATATTTTAAAAACCTGCAAGTGCTCTAAAAATATTTAAAACATTAAATGCAAAGTACATGTTAGGACGTGCACTCACATGATATTCTCACCTCTCTTCTAACTGTGCACTCCTAACGGAAGTACCCATCTATAACGACCCATACCACTAGCTAAGTGACAACATATCTAGCTAGACTGCCAAAGGTTCTACCCATATTACTCGGTTCCATTAACATAATAACGCTCGTAAATCAATAGGGGTTTAACGTAAACTCAGATACTCCATATGCAATATATATACTATCAGTTAACTCGTTATATTTTTCTCGAAACAATACCGTAATATATATTCACAACATTAACATGAGGATTCCCATTAATTTAATGTATATTATTCACACCATAAATATACAATACAAGCACCCCGCAATCTAAGCTGTGGTGCACACATACTCTGCTATCCATCCCGGTACATCACGTACATAAGGATCACACATTCCGAATCTCTCAGGAATAGTTCAGATAACACAAATCACAAATAGTGGAGGCGAACACAGTTACCATCACATGGGTCACGCACATACCTACGCTCCCATGATCAGCAGACTTATTAATATCACAATAAGTCCTTCTATGACCTATGTTCATCGAGGTACCAGTCTATATCCCCCCCGTAGGCACACAAGGATTAGAGGGTCCTAAGCGAACGCAACCTCCCGTGATAGCAAGTATGGTAGGCATGTCATACACACAATCCATATACCAATACTAAGTAAACACACATCTTAGTAATACCGTATTTTAATCGTAGTACATATTGCACTCTCGTACTAATTATAATCATCACAATTCGTACTATTCCGGTTTGTAATTATACGCGCCATAATTCATCCTCACATCGTAGTAGACACTCACGTCTCAACCCAAATGGTTCATTGAATATAACTCTCGTATATAATTTACTCCTCTCAATAACCCAAAAGTCCCAAATCTATCCTCACATCAATAAAGGAAGGTCATCTATATCCTCGAACAAGTTTACGGGACTCCAAAAATCAAAACAGTCCAAAAAGGACCAAACTGTCAACTCGTTAGAAGTCTCGTTCGAACGAGTGTTCGAACGAGTTTGGACTGTCAGCTCGTTAGAAGTCTCGTTCGAACGAGACTGTTCGAACGAGATCCAGTTCGTTCGAACGAACTGTCCCTTCTAACGATATCTTGTTCGAACGAGATATCGAACGAAATTCCTATTCGTTAGCAACGACTGGTCAACTCGTTAGAAGCTCGTTCGAACGAGTTCGTTCGAACGACCTGGGGGCTGCTTCTAACGAGCTACCAGATTCGGCCCAGATTTCTCCCCAATTCGTTTTTCACCATATTTATCACTTCTAATCTCTTCCAAGGTTCATCCTAATAACGTTTTAGGGTCTCTAATTCATCCTAAACATATTTACATCATCTCCTAACATGTTTTCAAGGATTGAATCATCATAACATCAACCAAATTTACAAATCTCTACACTTTTCCCAATTTCTCTAGAACATGAACCCTAGGTTTATATCATCATCAAATCCCAGAATTTATTTCGTTTTAATTCCTTCAAATCACAATTATTATAAGGGAAATCATCTACCTATCATACTACATGCAATTCTCTTCACAATTTTCAAGTTCTAAACTCCAAACTACATGGGTTTTCATTATCTTTCAAGAACAGTTGTAATTTATCAATTTTCTAACATGGGGGAAACATTCTACGAATTTAAATATAATTAAAACACTTGCCTTGGTTTGATTTCTGATTTTGGTGTAGGTTTGGTGAAGATTCTGCAGAGTTTCCTCTCTCTCTAAGCTCCTTCTCCAATGGTGGCTTAAGGTGGCTAGGGTTTGATTTGGGGAAGATTGTAAACCTAATGTTAGCCTCCGTAGCTTAAAGGGTTAATATGGGTTGGTTATGGGCTTAGTGGGTCAATATCCACATCAGATTTAATTAACCAATTTTCGTCACTTTTAATTCCTCAAAATGTAAAATTACCAAAATACCCTTTAAGTTGCCGGTATGGCCTAAAAATACCCCGGGACCCAAACTATACCCCCGGCTAGTGTTTTCTGACTATCTCGACCCTTCCGGACGCGTTGGCGCACTTAAAACGACCATACGGATTATAGATTTTAAATTCACTTTTATTATCAAAATATTATACCGTGACGCGGCGGTCCCACGCGTCTCAACAAAATTTCTAAAATGCCGTATATAAATCTCACGACAACTTTCATAATACTCTTTACATATATAATCATATATGCACATAATCAAATACCAATTTGCATCACATTAGTATTTATAACCCGGATTAATTTCCAATTAATGCGCATTTAATTAATTAATCCCCAAAATAAATATAGTCAAAAGTACGGGGTATTACATACTTCCCCCCTAATAACTGAATTTCGTCCCGAAATTCGAAACTAGAAAGTACCTGCTAAAAATAACTCTGGATAACGTTCGCGCATCTCATCCTCGCGCTCCCATGTGGACTCCTCGACATTGTGATGTCGCCACTGAACACGCACTAACGGGACTATCTTTGACCGCAGTTTCCTCTCGCTTCGGTCCAAAATAGCAATTGGCCCCTCCTCGTAGGAGCTATCCGGCTGGAGATCGATGTCCTCCACAGCAATGTGAGAATGAGCCAAATTATCTCTAAGGTATTTCCTCAGCGAGGAAATATGGAACACGTCGTGAATCCGATGCAAGTGCTCCGGTAGTCCAAGTCTATACGCAACCGGTCCGATCCGCTCAATAATAGGAAACGGCCCCACATACCTCGGTGCCAACTTCCCCTTCTTCCCGAATCGCATAATCCCCTTCATCGGAGATACCCTGAGCAAAACCTGGTCCCCCACTTGGAACTCCCTGAAAAATCTCTTCGCATCAGCATAACTCTTCTGCCTGTCTTGAGCTACTCGAATGCGACTCCGAATCAACTCAATCCTTGCCGAAGTATCTTGAATCACTTCCTGCCCAAGCAGTTTGTTGTCCCCCACCTCTAACCAGCATGCTGGGGAACGACAAGGCCTACCGTACAATGCCTCAAACGGAGCTATGCCAATCGTGAACTGATAGGAGTTGTTGTAAGCAAACTCCACCAGTGGAAGGTACTGCTCCCATCCACCCCCGAAGTCAATAATGCACATGCGTAGCATGTCCTCCAACATCTGATTGGTGCGCTCTGTCTGCCCATCGGTCTGCGGATGATAAGCCGTACTCAACCGCAATTCCGTGCCCATGGCCTCCTGAAAACTCTCCCAAAACCACGAAACAAATATCTTGTCTCTGTCAGACACGATATTTAGGGGCACACCGTGAAGTCTCACAATCTCTGAAATGAAGAGCTGGGCATACTGTCCCGTAGTGTAGTCAGTCCTTACGGGTAAGAAGTGAGCGACCTTGGACAACCTGTCCAAAATTACCCAAATGGAGTCGTGACCCCTCTGCGACGTAGGCAACCCCGTGATAAAGTCCATGGATATGCTCTCCCACATCCACACCGGAACCTCCAACGGCTGTAGCAATCCTGCTGGTCTCTGATGATCCACTTTTACAAGCTGACAAGTGGCGCATTTCGAGACAAACTCAGCGATATCTCTCTTCATACCGCTCAACCAATACTGCCGTCTCATGTCTTGGTACATTTTGTCCCCTCCGGGATGTACCGCGAACCGTGAGCCGTGCGACTCTGCCATCACCTCATGTCGCAATTCCTCCCCTTTCGGAACTACCAACCTCCCATTGAAGCGTAATCCCCCATCTGAACTAACGGTATAGGACTCGGCTCCCTCTGCTAGTAACCGAACTATCTGCTCCTGACAGAACGAGTCATTAGCCTGTGCCCGTACTACCTTCGTGATAATCTGCGGTGTAACGGTCATCACAGACATGAAAGATCGGGCCACTGCATCCTGGTGTCCCAATTCCTTCCACTTAGCCTTCCATACCTCCGCCACCTCATCTACTGGCCTACGGCTCAACGCGTCTGCTACCACGTTAGCCTTACCCGGGTGGTACTGGATGTCGAACTGGTAGTCTTTCACAAACTCAAGCCACCTACGTTGCCGCATATTCAACTCTTTCTGCGTGAACAGGTACTGTAGTGACTTGTGGTCCGTGAACAGTTGGAACTTCTCCCCCAAAAGATAGTGCCTCCAAATCCGTAAGGCAAATACCACTGCTGCCAACTCCAAATCATGCGTGGGGTAATTCTTCTCATGAGGCTTAAGCTTACGGGAAGCATAAGCTATGGCCTGTCTCTCCTGCTGCAATACACCTCCAAGCCCTTGCAAAGACTCGTCGGTGTAAACCAAATACTCAACTCCCGGTCTCGGCAATGCTAACACAGGTGCTGAGGTCAATTTGTCCTTCAATTCATCGAATGCCAACTGACAGGCATCACTCCAGATGTAGGGTACACCCTTACGAGTAAGATGTGTCAAAGGACCTGCTATTTCTGAGAAACCCCGAATGAACCTCCTGTAGTATCCTGCTAGACCCAAGAAACTACGAATCTCCGTTGGTGTCGTGGGCTGTCCCCACTCCCTCACCGCTGATACCTTCCCCGGATCAACAGATATTCCCTGGTCGGAAATAATATGACCCAAGAACTGGACTTCCTTCAGCCAAAACCCGCACTTCTCGTATTTTGCATACAACTCGTTCTGACGAAGTGTCTGCAAAACCTGTCTCAAATGCTCGGCGTGCTCCTCCTCTGTCTGAGAGTAAACCAGAATGTCATCTATGAAGACAATGACAAACTGATCTAGGAAATCCCTGAACACCCTGTTCATCAAGTCCATAAACACTGCTGGAGCGTTGGTCAAGCCGAAAGGCATAACTCGAAACTCGTAAGAACCATATCTCGACAAGAACGCGGTCTTCGAGACATCCTCCTCCCTGATACGCAACTGATGGTATCCCGATCTCAAGTCAATCTTCGAGAAGAAAGAAGCTCCTCTCAACTGGTCGAATAAGTCATCGATTCGAGGCAACGGATACTTATTCCGTATTGTGACCTTATTCAACTCCCGGTAGTCCACACACAATCTCAGTGAACCATCCCTCTTCTTCACAAACAAAACTGGAGCGCCCCAAGGTGAGGTACTCCTGCGAATAAAGCCCTGCCCTAACAGCTGCTCTATCTGATCCCGTAGCTCTCGCATCTCAGCTGGAGCCATACGGTACGGTGCACGTGCTATAGGTCTTGTACCCGGTAGCAAATCTATAACGAAGTCTATCTCTCGACTGGGTGGTAAGCCTGGTATCTCCTGAAACACATCCGAATACTCCCTGACAACCGGGATCGAATCTAAAGGAATAACAACCTCCTTAGAGGTATCCTCCTCTATGTAATACAGATGAGCGGTAGATCCTCCCTCTGGGCGAGGCATCGCCACTACAAACATCTCTTGCCCCGTAATGGCAAAAACAATGCTCCCGCTGAAGCAATCAATCATGGCCCTATATGCTACGAGCCAATCCATACCGATGATAACATCATGAACATGCATGTCTAATACTAACATGTCCGCAGGTAATACCAAACCACCAACCTCTGCCTCCACTCCCCGGCATATAAAGAAAATAAGTGACCCACTCCCTAATGGTGAGTCGACACACGTCACTGTGCTCTCTGCCGTAGCTAACAATCCTAAAGCTTTCGCGAAGTGTGTAGCTATAAAACAGTGTGTAGCACCCGTATCAAATAACACCCGACCCATAGTCCCATGGATAGGAAACGTACCCTCGATCGCGGGCGGTGCCTGTGGAACTACAGCCTGGTGGACGTTATAGACACGTCCATACTGTAACTGCCCCTGCTGAACTGGGACTGCTGGAATGGGTGGCAGTGCTGCCATCTGTGGTGGTGCAGGAAGAGCGACGGGAAACATAGGCCTCTGTGGCTCCTGGCGAGCACCCTGCTGCTGCTCTGGGGCCCTGCCCCTATCAGGACAATCCTGCTTCTTATGGCCAGTCTTGCCACAAGTGAAACACTTCCCTGGGAAGTTCCCTCCCCTCTGCCCCTGCTGTCCCCGGCCCTGGTGGCCGTTACCGTTCCTCCCTTGGCCCTGCTGGCCCTGGTGAAACTGCTGCCCATTCTATCCCTGTTGGCCCTGATGGCCGTTTGGACCCTGATGGCCCTGACGGAAACCTCCCTGTCCCTGCCTGTAGTTCCCTGATCGGAACCTCTTATTATCCCCCTGCTGGGAGCCCTGCTCATTCTGCCTCTGCCCCTGACCCGATTGTGCCCCGCTGGCACCATGTCCTCCAGTCCTGCCCTGATGGCTAGACTCCCCCGACCGCTTGCCCTCGGCCATATGGAAACGGTGGTCCTGGCAGTGCAACAATGCAGCGTTAACCACATCAGAATAAGTGGCCAACGATAGGTTCCCTAGCAGATGCTGACGGATCCTCCAATTCAACCCATCGGTGAACTTCTCAATCTTCTTCTTCTCTGTTGGAATCTCGTCTGGAACGATATTCAACAGGTTAGTGAACTCGGCCTCATACTCGGCCACTGTCTTGCCCTCCTGTTTCAGACTCATCAGCTTCCTCCTCATCTCTGTATGAACTACGGACGGAAAGTACTTGCGGTCAAACCGCACCCAGAACTCCTGAATCGTGAGAGTATCCCTCTCCTCCGCGGTGGTAATGGACTCCCACCACTGTAGTGCAGATCCCACTAGCTTGAAAGTAGCTAGCACCTGTTTCTGAACATCAGTGCACTCATGCATCCTCAAATGCCTCTGCATGTCCTTCCTCCATTGGCTCGAGACTACTACATCTGAGCTTCCTGCAAACTCTGGCGGATGAGCTTTCTGAAAAGCATCATGTACACGCTCCCAAGCAGATGGGAATGCATTAACCTGTACTGGCGCGACAACCGGCGCCTGAGGTGGTGCCTGGTGAATAACGGCAATGGCGGCATTTACCGCTTGAGCTACTATAGCTGCAACCTCAGCGGCGTTCATCATACCTTGAACTGGAGCGGGCTGGGGTTCGGGCGTTGCATTCCTGGGAACTCGTCGTGCACGTCGTGGAGGCATCTGAAATAAGAACAAAGTTTATAAGTTCGCTGTTTATAAACTTAAAATAGCTGAAGAACGAAGCATACACAAAAAGAATACAACAGTCCTAAAATGTAGGGCTCTATATCAAAGAAACGTAGCGAAAACATAATAGCCGTACAGATCCTAAAGGACACTAGAACCTGATGCTCTGATACCACCTGTGACACCCCGACTAATTAAATACCGGGTAGCTACTCCTTTATAAAATTAATTCAAAATGCCAAGTTGGCTCAGTTAATAGCATCACTGTCGAAAACATTTTATTATTACTAACCACCTAGTATTTAAAAAGCAAGTTGCCAAATTTTAATTTAAGTCTGATTAACATGCAACAAGTGTAATGAAGAAATAAATAACACCATTCACCATACTGAAGTAAAACGAATAACCATCACAATAGAGTAATTAAAGTCTGGAGGAAAACTCCTCACCACAATCCCATAACTGAAATAAATAAACTGAAACAATACATGCTAAAGTCTGAAAACTGAAATGTAAAAGATGCTCTAAATAGAAATGGGCAACATGCCCTACAACTGATAGATAGTGACTCTGGAATCCAAAAGATAGAAGCGTCTATAAGCAAATCCCTGTAGCTTCCACAAACAGCTACAGCTCGTCACCTGAATGAGAATCCTATGCTTGGTGTCCCTGTGGCTGGGCACCTAAAATGGTTTTACAAGAAAAAGATTTGAAAAGCAAACGGGTCAGAGCCCGAATGTGGAGTTATATTTTAAAAACCTGCAAGTGCTCTAAAAATATTTAAAACATTAAATGCAAAGTACATGTTAGGACGTGCACTCACATGATATTCTCACCTCTCTTCTAACTGTGCACTCCTAACGGAAGTACCCATCTATAACAACCCATACCACTAGCTAAGTGACAACATATCTAGCTAGACTGCCAAAGGTTCTACCCATATTACTCGGTTCCATTAACATAATAACGCTCGTAAATCAATAGGGGTTTAACGTAAACTCAGATACTCCATATGCAATATATATACTATCAGTTAACTCGTTATATTTTTCTCGAAACAATACCGTAATATATATTCACAACATTAACATGAGGATTCCCATTAATTTAATGTATATTATTCACACCATAAATATACAATACAAGCACCCCGCAATCTAAGCTGTGGTGCACACATACTCTGCTATCCATCCCGGTACATCACGTACATAAGGATCACACATTCCGAATCTCTCAGGAATAGTTCAGATAACACAAATCACAAATAGTGGAGGCGAACACAGTCACCATCACATGGGTCACGCACATACCTACGCTCCCATGATCAGCAGACTTATTAATATCACAATAAGTCCTTCTATGACCTATGTTCATCGAGGTACCAGTCTATATCCCCCCCGTAGGCACACAAGGATTAGAGGGTCCTAAGCGAACGCAACCTCCCGTGATAGCAAGTATGGTAGGGATGTCATACACACAATCCATATACCAATACTAAGTAAACACACATCTTAGTAATACCGTATTTTAATCATAATACATATTGCACTCTCGTACTAATTATAATTATCACAATTCGTACTATTCCGGTTTGTAATTATACGCGCCATAATTCATCCTCACATCGTAGTAGACACTCACGTCTCAACCCAAATGGTTCATTGAATATAACTCTCGTATATAATTTACTCCTCTCAATAACCCAAAAGTCCCAAATCTATCCTCACATCAATAAAGGAAGGTCATATATATCCTCGAACAAGTTTACGGGACTCCAAAAATCAAAACAGTCCAAAAAGGACCAAACTGTCAACTCGTTAGAAGTCTCGTTCGAACGAGTGTTCGAACGAGTTTGGACTGTCAGCTCGTTAGAAGTCTCGTTCGAACGAGACTGTTCGAACGAGATCCAGTTCGTTCGAACGAACTGTCCCTTCTAACGATATCTCGTTCGAACGAGATATCGAACGAAATTCCTATTCGTTAGCAACGACTGGTCAACTCGTTAGAAGTTCGTTCGAACGAGTTCGTTCGAACGACCTGGGGGCTGCTTCTAACGAGCTACCAGATTTCTCCCCAATTCGTTTTTCACCATATTTATCACTTCTAATCTCTTCCAAGGTTCATCCTAATAACGTTTTAGGGTCTCTAATTCATCCTAAACATATTTACATCATCTCCTAACATGTTTTCAAGGATTGAATCATCATAACATCAACCAAATTTACAAATCTCTACACTTTTCCCAATTTCTCTAGAACATGAACCCTAGGTTTATATCATCATCAAATCCCAGAATTTATTTCGTTTTAATTCCTTCAAATCACAATTATTATAAGGGAAATCATCTACCTATCATACTACATGTAATTCTCTTCACAATTTTCAAGTTCTAAACTCCAAACTACATGGGTTTTCATTATCTTTCAAGAACAGTTGTAATTTATCAATTTTCTAACATGGGGGAAACATTCTACGAATTTAAATATAATTAAAACACTTGCCTTGGTTTGATTTCTGATTTTGGTGTAGGTTTGGTGAAGATTCTGCAGAGTTTCCTCTCTCTCTAAGCTCCTTCTCCAATGGTGGCTTAAGGTGGCTAGGGTTTGATTTGGGGAAGATTGTAAACCTAATGTTAGCCTCCGTAGCTTAAAGGGTTAATATGGGTTGGTTATGGGCTTAGTGGGTCAATATCCACATCAGATTTAATTAACCAATTTTCGTCACTTTTAATTCCTCAAAATGTAAAATTACCAAAATACCCTTTAAGTTGCCGGTATGGCCTAAAAATACCCCGGGACCCAAACTATACCCCCGGCTAGTGTTTTCTGACTATCTCGACCCTTCCGGACGCGTTGGCGCACTTAAAACGACCATACGGATTATAGATTTTAAATTAACTTTTATTATCAAAATATTATACCGTGACGCGGCGGTCCCACGCGTCTCAACAAAATTTCTAAAATGCCGTATATAAATCTCACGACAACTTTCATAATACTCTTTACATATATAATCATATATGCACATAATCAAATACCAATTTGCATCACATTAGTATTTATAACCCGGATTAATTTCCAATTAATACGCATTTAATTAATTAATCCCCAAAATAAATATAGTCAAAAGTACGGGGTATTACATTTCCCACCTTGTTTTTCTCCCCCTTGTGCTTAATTGCCAACTCATCCACTACCATAACTCTTCTGGCTAGGGTAGTGGGTTCCGGAGTAGTCTCGAACTCGCTATCAATATCCATACCGCTAAATGACTTAGACACACTGATGGTGGGTAAGGCCACAGTATGAACTGGCTTGCCAAGCATTCCAGCTTCGTTTGCCTCTTGCGATTCCATCACTATAGGTCTAGAGGGTTCTCCCCTCTCGTAAACAGCGGGATTAGTGGGTTTCGGCTTCATGGGGACCTGGGTCCAAACCTTACCATCAGTGGTCGTCGTCTTCATGGCCCCGGTGATCTTCTCCAACCCCACATCAGCATCCTTACCTTTAGTGCAATTCCTATCACTGTGCCCAAACACGAGGCAGTTAGGGCACAAAGGAGGTTTTGCTTGGAATTCAACTCTCATCGGTGCACTGGTACCATCCTCCATAATGACGTTAATGCTGCTAGGGTAAGACTCTTTGGCCTCCACATCAATACAGATACGAGCATAGGATATTCTATTCATCTCTTCAGTAACTGCATCAGCATACAACGGAGGTCCCACTGAGCTCTTTATGTAGCTAAGCCCTTCCTCCATCCACAGTTGAACCGGAATATCATGGAATTTTACCCAGATGGGTATAGTCTTGATGGTATCTGTATGAAAACTGAAATTTGCTTGCCATTTCTTGAGAATAATGGTCATACCGGCAAAGTGCCAAGGGTCGTTATCAAAAACCTCATCATGCTGGGTAGTGTTGTCAAAAAGGAAAAAGAAAAAACCATTGTCATGTGCAATGACCTTAGTCATTCCATACTTGCCCCACATTCTGCAGGCATCATTATTCACATAAGAAAATGGAAGTTTTTTTCCAAGAAAATACCCAACTAAATTGTTCTCCCAACGACTATGACCCCCTCTAGCCACCTCCATAGGTGGTGTTACAGTAATGACATTATCCACCACAACAGGTTTGTGGTAGGTGAGCCTGATTTTAGGTTTCTTTTTCTCTGCCGCTACTGAGCTCCATGTCCTTTCTTTGTGACTTAAGGTTTGTGGTTGTACAGTATGAGGAGACGTGTCTTTAGCAGACAACATATCAAGTTCACCCACCAAACACTTGCTGATCCTCGTACTCTTGAGCCCCGTGTCCGTGACAGCCCCACCGGCCGAGGCTATAGTAGGAAGAAAACCCCCCATCACATCGGTCACTAGAAAGGCGAACTGAGTTCGGGGGGTAAGACAAAACTCTGGCTAGTAAGGTAGGCGTCCCAGCTCCAACCGGAATGGATCCAATGGAAAAGAGACACACTCTTTTTTAACATCTTCATACGAAAAACCCTTGCTTTCGAGGAAGCAAAGGTATTAATTCTTCTCTTCGTACAAAGCACACATACTGTTGGCATCAGAAAAATCCATGGGTTTTCCTGAACGGGCGTCCACGATGGTATCAATGGTCTTTCCAGAGCTATCCATGAAGATGGGTAAATCAGTTACTGGTTCCTCACCGGAGAGCAAGGTAGAAGACCCATCGGCCAAGAAGGCATCTAGGATCTGACCTTCTTCAACATCCAACGGGGTACCCAAACAGGACTGTGGTGCCGGGGAATGCATCTTAGGCGCGGTGGAGACGGGATAAGGTGGAATAGTGACGGAGGGGAGCGTGTTTGGCTGAATATTTAGAGAGAAGGAGGAGCATATTTTCTTGTAGGCAATTTTCGAGGCAAGTGTTTATTACTTGCTTTCCTTTAGCAATAATCATGCTCATGTTAGTGTAGGTGAATTTGATCATGAATTACATATGAAATTAGGTGAAAATTGGAGGTTTAGTTTATGATTATGTACTTATTTGATTAGTAGTTTAATTCCTTCATGTATGTAGAGGATTAATCATGAAATTGGAAAATTATATGGATGAACAAATCTGGGTTGGTTAGGTTCTTAAATTGAAAATTGGGAAACTAGGGTTCGTATCATCTAAATTTTGGGATTTTTGAATTATAATGACGATGGGTGATGATTTACTGATGTTATATTAGTGGAAATCATACATACATGTTAGGAAGTTGATTTAGAATGGTTGATTGGTGGTTGGGAATGATCGATAGAGGTTGTAGGTGTTGAATTGGTGAAGAGAACGTATCTGGGTAGGGCTATCTTTTTACACGTATAGGTCGGGACCGCTTTTTAATAGGTTCGGATCATTTTTTTATTAATAGGTCTGGATCGTTTTTTTTAAAAGGTCCGGATCATTTTTCATAAAAAGGGTCCAGTTCGTTTTTCCATAATAGGTCCGGACCGACCTGCTGTATTTTCCAGAATTGAATTGTGGACCTCTAGGACATCCTTCGGTACTTGAAATGCAAGAACTTTAATGAAGTACACTGAGATTGAAGTGATGATATATTAAGTCAAGTGTGATTTAAGACTTGGGCATATGTGGGATGAATGACCCTTAGAAAATTATGGGAGGGATCATAATCATAATTATTAACACGTCGAGAGCATATGAACTTACTACGAATAGGACATGATACTTAGTTGTGTAAATACCTAGAGATTATAATAGGTTGTGTGTATACCGATGTATTGATTTATTATGTGTATAGCATACCTACGCTGCTTGCTATTGAGCGGAGGTTTCGCGGCGTGGACAGTCTTATCCTGGGTGACCCGATGGGGGGATATTTGACTTGTACCCAGAGCATATGAAGTTGGATACATGCTATCTATTACGTAGGTTAATTTCGATGGTTGAATGGGAGCGTAGGTATGTATGTGACCCATTTAGTTGATGAGTATGCTCGCTTCCAATATTTGTTTTATGAGATTTACGATTCATGGGAGACGTAGAACCAATTGTCCTTCATGCAGCGAGTGATGCACCGGAACACGATAGTAGAGTATGCATTGCGCCAAGTGGTCCTAACCAAGGGGCACATGTTATATATATACACAAATATACTAGAGAATTAATGATTCTAATGTGTGAAATTAGAAAATGTATAAGTATGGATAAGTAAAGTAATTTCAATGAATAAAAGATTTCCTATCAAAATGGTGAATATAAAATAGGTAACGGGTGTAAAAGAATATTATTAGCGTATTGTATGGGCGATGCGGGTTGTGTAATACCCCGTGACTTTGGGATGGGGAAATAAAATCTTTGGGAGAAATAAAATTTATTTAAATTGGAGAATTTTAAAATTTGAAATTGAGGTCCAAAAATTGAGGACATTTTAAAGTATTCCGAATGATAATTCTGAGTGCGCCGTTGGTTTCGGATGGGTCGAGATAGTCGAAATGACTGTCCTTGGGTTTTATTTCGGTTACGAAATAATTTTAAGTTAGTTGGCTCAAATAGGAGTAAATGAGTCATTTAAAGTGTGTATTAACATTTAAAACTGGGTTTATTGTTTTAAGGGATTTAAAGGCTTACGATTTCAGCCCTTCTCATTTGTGAGAAGAGAGAAATAGAAAGAAAAGAGAAAGAAGAAGAAAGGAAGAGAGAGAAGGGAGAAAGCTTGGAGATTTCCGGCCCGTACGCAATCTCGAGGACGATTCAACCTCTACAAATCTGAGGCAAGTGTTTATTCTTACTAAATATTTCATTTGTGTATTTCATTTCATAATTTGTGGATAAAACAATTGGATTTTGGGTATTAATAGCAAAACCTAGATTTTGTAGATTAAATCTTGAAATTGATGTTTATATATGGGTTGATGGTGTAGAAATGGTTGGGATCAACTTTGGGTTGATTTATTGGCTAGAATCATGTTATGATGAAGTTTTAAGGGTTAGAAGTGATAATTTTAGGGTTTAAAATTTGTGGGTTTTGTGAAGAAGAAGAAACCTTCAAGGTTCTGCACACCCGAATCGATTCGCCCCCTAAGCGAATCGATTCGGCTTTGGCAAAAGTAACAGGTCTGCATGACCGAATCGATTCGGACCCAAGGCGAATCGAATTGGCTTGAGACAGAGTCCCAGGTCCTTTGGACCAAATCGATTCGCAGTTGGAGCGAATCAATTCTCCCTTGAGACCGAATCGATTCGGGCCTGGCCGAATCGATTCGGAAACAGGGTTGTTTTGTGGAGTTTTTCTAGGATGATTTCTACCCCTTTTTGACTGGGTTTATGTATTTGGGACATGATTATATGGTGTAAGAGATATGTTTTGAATATTTATAAGGGGTTTCTTATATGATATGATGGCGGGGACATATCAAACTACTTTGGGAGACGAATACATGTACGTATTGGAGACTATTGTATTGATGTAGTGTGGAAATTTCTTTATGAACGATAGTACTATTTAGAGGTCACAAGTGAGTTTACACACGACGTACGGTTTAGGACTCCTTGAGAGAGAGTGGTGAGGGTATGGCTCAAAATCGTAGGTCGGGGTTTGTGCCGAATCCTTATAGTGATAGGATTCTATTTAGGTTAAGATTGGGGACCGACGAGAGAGAGAGTGGTCGCGTATCCTTAATGATGATGAATTTAGGGAATATATCGTTAATGTTAAGGGTTCATAGGGATAATTGAACCTTAGTCAGAAATCGGGAGCGATTGGATAGTACTACCAACTAGAATAGGTTGTGTTGAAATTCTAGTCGGAATAGTTCCCATATATAATTGTGTGGGAGTATCACTGGGAATTCCAACATGTGATGGAATCTTGGAATAAATTTAAGATTGAGCTTGAGGTTTTAGACTATTAGTTATGTGCCCACAAATAGTCAAAATTAGTCCTAGATATATCGATGCGCTTTGGATATTGATGGGAAGTGTAGTGATTGTTATACACATTAAACTTTGGGGTGATAACCTTAATGTTGAATATATTGGAGGACTATTCATATCATAGGGGAAATGGATGAATATACTTCAAGTGAGGGATCGTATTTATATAAGGAAATAAATTAAATACGTTCGGGACGACAGCTAGTATAAAGGGGATTATATCACGTATAATCGAGTTTATAAATTTTATACATACGAACGAGAGAGCGTATGTATATATGTATGTATATATATCTATGTAGATATGCATATATGTGTATACTCATGGCGTGAATATCTAAACCGTGTGTGATGGTTTAATTATATGATGTAATCATATGGATGTATATATATTGTGTATGTGAATGATATATATACTTGTATTGTGAAGCATACCCCGCACATGCTATCATTGGGAAGTTGCGCGATGAGGGTGAGCACCCTGGATCGAGGAGCAGAGTGTGGATATTCCCCAGGTCATAGCATCCATTGTGTTATTATGTGATATACATTTTTTTTGGGATGAGACGTGATGAGTACGTTTCGTCTCAATATCGGTTAGGAACTATGACCGCTTCCCGGACGTCGTGTGTGTGTGTTGGCCGCGATGTCGGTGATATTGAGTTCGACCGTGGTCCCCAGGATGGTATATGAGTAATGCCCTGGAAGATGATAGCATGGTGCTGTATATTGGCATTCTATAGCCGGTTGTATTATGTGTATAGCCATTATACATTATATGTGTTATGTACACGTGGCTATGGAAATGAATGGTTGTATATATATATATGTGTTTAGAGTATATATATATATATATATATATATATATATATATATATATTATATCCTATAGGTAAAAAGGATTTGAAATTTCTATGGTGTACATCTTGGGTGATTATGGTGTACCAGATTGTTAAGGGTTGATGTATCGCACTTAAGGAAAATTTTGGTTATATCAACCCAAGGATTTAGTGGAGATCTTGGGGTTACTCTTAGATGGTAATTCAAGTTTTAGTAGTTGCAGTAATAGAATTTGTATAGATGACATAATGGATCCGTACGATCAACATTATCAAGGAGTAGTGTATCGTGGGGTTCCTTGTTTGGATTTCGCTTTGCGAGACGCCCCACGCACGAAACGCAGTGCCATGTTAGAGAGAAGTTTTGTCCTTATTAAATAGTATGCATGCTATTTAGAGAATAAATTATTATATTGAAGCCTAATGTTAATGCGCAACGTATTAAGACTTATAACTGGTGTAAGTTAATAATTTGGAACCACTATTGCCTAGTAAGGCATTTATGTGTAAATAAAATTAAGTATATTAGAATGGGAAGGATTCTTGGTTTATGTTAGAACGACAGGTCTTGCGGGTATAGGCCGTGCCTATTGTATGATAGGTTGTCCTTATGGGTGGGGTAACTTAATTAAGATTCCAGGAAGCAAATAGGTGCGCGCTGTTAGATGAGAGGTGAGTTCGGGATTTCACGAGAGTGCGACTCCACCTTAATTATGAAATAATGCATTGATATTTATTATACACGGTTAACACACTTGCTAAACATTTTTACACCTCGGGCTCTGACCCGTTTACATTTCTTTCCTGCTATATGTATATATTTTTAAAGGTGTCCTACCGCATGGATGCCGGATGCTTTTATATCCAGAGTCTTGGGAGCCGTAATAGGTGCGAACTATCGCGGGACTTAGATTGTAGTCGCTTCCTATTTCTTTGTGAATCTAAATAGGATTCATTTTGTACATCGGGTTTTCACCCAAGAGTTATTTATAGCTGTTTATATTTCTTCCTTATGGTTGTTGTACTGTCTGTGACCCGACAGCTTATTCGGGTATATTTCCTTGTATGTACTCAGTTCACTTTATTCTAACACTTTTTTTTATCATGGTACTTGTGTTCATGTTACCTTTGCTAGATATCTATATTATTGGTTTGTTGTCTGTTGCATATTTTATTTAAATTTTGGCATCTCGCTTATATGATTCCGGGTAGTTAGGCTTATATGTTATTGTATAGTTTGTTGGTGCTGAGACTGAGCCATCTGAGATTCCTGATTCGTTCAGTTCTTAGTCTAGATATTTCAGTTAGGGCATGTGTTGCCCGCTTCCAGCTTAGTTATTTCAAAGATTATATTTTCTTTTAGCTTTTCTTTTCCTGTTTGATTGAGTATTATGATTCTACTGATTTTAGACTTTGAACTGGAATGTTTTATCCTGTCTCATGATTTCAGTATTTAATTGATGTTCAGTATTTATTATTGTGGAATGGAATTGACTTATTTATTAAAGTATGGAATTTATTAAAGGATTAATTGGACACAATTAATTTGGGTAAATGTTTTGACACTTAGCTTAATTAATTATTAGGTGATTAATAATAAAAATTGTTTTCGACAGTGATGCTAAGAATGAACCAACCGAACACTTTGATTTTAATTTAATAAAGGACTGATCACCCAGTATTTAATTAGGTGGGGTGTCACGTGGTTATGCTTTGATGTTTGGGTATGCCCTCATCATTTTCTCTTGCCCTTAGGGGTCCCTAGGGTTTTTACCTAGCTTTGTTTTCCTTCTCATTTATACTTACATTTTACTTACCAAAAAAAAAATCCTACCAAGTAAGGTCACTTAATTGCAATAATGAGATAGAGGGGTTCAATCCATGAACAATGTAAAACATTGTATGAATAAATAATTAATGTTAGAGGTTAAATTGCACTTATTTCACTGCACTAGTACTAGCAACCTATTAAGTAGGGTCTTTTATTCATAACCAAGTGTGATGAGTGATTTTATATATCATTGGTGAAGGGGGTCTCGTCTATGGAAGGTTGCCATGTGATCTGTAATGAAATATCATTGACAAACAGTACGAAATGAAGGTTGCAACAATGAGATAGAGAGGAGTACAATGTGAAACTATCTGTGAATAAGTAATTGATGGTAGGGGTTAAAATTGCTCTTATTGCGCTACACTAGTATACCTACCAAGTATTGTAATTTATTTATAGACTATAAATATAGGTTTTTAGAATCCCCTTAAGAAAACCCCTAGCAATCTAATTTTCTCCATATTATCAACTACTATGTAAAATGCGTCACCCACATTGGTCAACAGCCGAGGACTACTATTTCCTCATGGAATTGATAGGCAACTACTATGATAAGGAAACTGGATTACCTACTCCTGCTAGAATACATATCATATGAGGACGTTGGAGGAATAGGGTTTGGTCCCCGTTTTCATCATCTCCCAGACTTTCAACAATGTTGGTATGTGTTAAAGTCTATTTTAGACCTTTATTAGGCGACGATAATAACTTGTGGCTATAACAACTAGCGACTGTGTGTGAAATGCACCGAACTTCACACTGGTTGTACGGGACGAGGAGGCATGGGAAAGGTTGTGCTAGAAAGTTCCAAGATGTAGGGATATACATGGGGAGCCTTCTTACATTTTCCATGAATTTAGGAGAGCCTTCGTCACACTGGCTAGAACTGGTGTGGGCAGTGCTTTTATTTGGTTTCATGTATTTTCGTGTTTTTTTTATGTAATCAAGTCTTCGTAGGAAATATAATGAAGTGTATGTTTATGGCTTTTTACGTTTCTTTGTTCATGGGCTTTTATTTCACTGTTTGAACATTCACGTGTGTACAATAATATTGGACACTATAAATATGGTGACATCGTAAAAATAAATATTACATCCCCTAGTTCATACCCTTACATTGCACAGAACAATAAGACTAATAGAAATGGAGAATGTTTTTGCTTAAATGGCTTGGTTGCGAGTAGTGCTCAACAGTGCATTTGATGAGAGTGGTGTACTCATGAAGATCCGAGACATAATCAACCTGCTAGAATTGTGTGTAATAACTAAATTAATTACAATTTTAAGTTGGTCCTTATTACTTACGCATTAAATTATAATAGTATGAATAATACTATTGCAATATTGAATGTATGTTTAGGTAGTTGCAGTTGTTGTAAGTTGCACTTCATTACTAAATGTTGGCGGGGCTAAACTAGTATTGAGGGATTAATCTGGATACATGCATGTTGTGGTGAGAAAAAGTATTTATAGAGACGGTGTATTGGGATAACATACTGTTACCAGTGTTGTTTTGGTGGGAATAAGGGGCAACGATAGTCATACCATCACGCCAACCACTCCTTACTATCACGTGCGGTGAAGCTTAGGAGATAATTCCCACTGAGGAGCCTGAAATTGATGGATCAAAGGTTAGGAGAATATTATTTTGATTTAGACTTATCTGTGGTACCATTTATGATAAAGGTGGTTGGTTTTTATGTTTCGTCTAAGTATTTCTAATGTTATGTGATGATATGTTCCCATTATTTAGAACAATCTTGTGAAATTTACTATAGCATGAGCTAATAATATTTAAAACATGGAACCGTTACATTATTGAAAGGTGGAGTAACATAGTGGCACCCAAGTGATTATTAAGAAACAATATAATTATTGCCTTTCTCGTAGATCAAACCGATCAACTGGCTTGGTTCATGTTGCACTTAGTGTCATAAAGATCCCATTGGAACTCATGGAATAGGTAACAAGGTTCGTTGTGCATTGTCCGACACCTTGGATAGTGGTTGCAAAACCTTTCTCAAGCATTTTCATCATCAATGACCAATTTATAGGTTTCTTCATCCCACCCAAACCTTCCAACAATTAAAGTTTTCTCATACAAATCAAATTGTAATTTTTGTGTGAAGTAATGCCCACGAATCTCGTTTACCGTACATCCTCTAGTTGCATTCGATGGCATCATCCAACGTTGCTCGATAATCGCAAAAATGCTCTCCAAAAACAGATGTCTAGACTATATGATATATCGGAGTTGGTTATGTGGTTTAGTAGCTGAAGCCTTCTTTTATAAGCCATGGTTGTGAATCCATCCTCATTGTGATAGTTAAAGAGTGAGTTTCAATGAACAGCTTGGACTTATTAATACATTTTATTGGTGTTGGTACTGCTTAGTCCGTGATTATATGTGTGGCTACCACATATATAATTAATAAAGATTAAAAAAATTAAAAAGGTGGGTGGGTGATTACTTATGACGATTATCTTCATCAATTTCGCATAAAAATCTACGTGGAGAGGAAGCAGTATCGTAAGAATCGGGTGTGGGCTCTACATACTCTCTGAATGTTTCCCCAGTGTTAAGTGAGTACGATAGCCATACTGCCGACTGAGAAGTACAATTATATAAAAAAGAGTAATGTGAGTGAAAATGAATAAACCCATCATCATTAGTTATCCACTGTGCATTCAGTATATTTTCATTTAACGGAATGTGATTAATTTTTACGATTAATATGGGTGATTCATTTATTAGGAGTGGTAAAATGTGTATTAAGCTCGTGCCAGATGACATCATTGATTAATTTTCGACAAAGCCTCATGCCAAAACTTGTCTAAAAGGCGCGTATTGAAAAATAATCCCCGCCAGGAATGATATTTTGTTAGCAACTGGCATGTGCTAATTGTTGAACAAATACCACAATATACAAAAAAAGTAGATGACCACGGACGACATTGTTTCATAAAAACGAACTGGCGTGTTCCATGGGAATAAAAGGGCCAATATTACAGACAACGACTATATGATAGTTCTCTTCTCAATATTTCTCGCATCGTTCAATTATACATTTTGACCTTGATGATATTGTTCGCTCTAGAATCATCTCTGATTTCTTTGGAAGACTTAGGATCAACTTGAGTATTGTCTAGGGTGTATCCATTCTTTATAAGGTTCAAAGCTTAGCGGATATTAACGAAGATGATGAGGCTTTACAACGGGTATGTATCTTTGAAAGTCATGAATATTATATTTTATGACTTTTTTCTTAGTTGATGAGTCTAATCAAGCTAGAATCTCGTGGTACTACGACAATGAGGCGTACGAAAATGACGAGACATGTCACCAACCAATTTATAGTGCAGTTATGTTTGGACAATTGTATGAATCAGTTCTCAAACTTTAAAAATGGCATAGCCTTTGTACTATCTTTACATCCTTATATATGATACATAATTTATTTTTCTTGATGAGACATGTCACTGGACAAATTTCAGTGCTGTTATGTTTGGATAACTACATGAATCAGTGGTAAAGCTTCAATAATGGCATGTCCTGTGTAATATCTTTACATAATTATTTATGACAATGAAGATATTTTTCTTAGTTGACGAGACAAGTCACTGGCTAATTTACAGTGCATTTATATTTGAACAACTGCATGAATCAGTAGTTAAGGTTTAATCTGTGTAATATCTTTAAATCTTTATTTACGATAATGAATTATTTTTTTTGCAGTTGATGAGACTAGTCAATGGCTAATTTACATTGGAGTTATGTATTACAACTTTATTTAGGTTGTAATAAATATTTTATTCGATTTCATAACATATCTCAGTGACAATATGCATTCTTTTCCAGATGGTATCCATGCCCCCAATAAAGTGACGCATCACGGTGAAAATTTGTGTATAAATTGGAGAGGACCACTGAAAAATTAATCACAACATTACATATATGAGTTTTGAGTCTGTTCTTAGCCATATGGGTACATTCCATAAGGTCAAGACGATTCATAGCCCGTGCACAATACTTCTTAATGGGCACATTCCACTTCAACTTATTAAGGAAATAGCCCGACCCAACGACTTCATGGTCAAGAATAATTTAGTTTGAAGTTATATGGATAGGTTGGAGCAACATTTTCTACGTCTACGTATGGAATTTGTTTAACATTTTTCACTTACTCGTACGGTTCGAGTTTAGGGCTTTCCTAATATCTACGTCTACATATGACATAATTGGTCGTGTCAATAATGACCTTTTTAGTTAGTTCTGGAATGAAGTTTTGGGGGAGGACTGGCACAATGTAGCTAGAAGTCTTACTTACAGTCACCCTTATGCTTCTGAGGCTATTATGATTGTAAAACTAATTTTCGAATTACACGAACCATATGTGCATTGGTTTATTGGTGAGGGGGCGGGGGTTGCTATTGAAAGGTGTGATGTCCTCAACTAAATGCAATAGAGCTCCACACATTAATCTATGAAGTTTGGTGTATTAGTGAATCCTCTTTTGCCAATCCATTTCTTACACGCTCTACTCTGTAATATTTGTTATGTTCTACTTAAGCAAATATATCAATTTTTTTCGTGCGCCATTTGTCCATGTTCTTTAAGACTGACAATATCTAACATATTTTTTCTCTACTAAAAATTTTATTCTCAATACACAATGTAGCATTTCTGACCTTTAAAGAATGTAACACCTTGCATATTTTGTCAATGGAGGTGGCCAGTTCCCATTGCCAAACTATGTCGGGAGTGAAAATTAAAATATCATTCTAGCATGTGAAAGAAATATGGGGCATTAAAAAAAAATTCCACAAGATATAATTCGAAATTTAATCCAATGAATATAAACATCCACATAATAAAATCCATGCTAAGTCCAAAATAAAACTCAACTGCAAAATGTAAATTAATACTTAAATAAATAATCCAACTACAAATCTCTAACTAAAAACTGTAAACAATTGTGGAACCGAAAGGCCTACCAAATCCATAAATGTCTCATAAATAAAACGACGAAATGAAATAAATCTAAACTTTTAAAGCGATAAACTAAAACTCTAGCTGCACTCCACAAATCTACTATCCATCCTATGATGCTATTCCATCACTATACCTAAAATGTTAGTCAATGAAACGGGTCAGAGCCCACCACATGAATACCACCTACTCCTCCCAATTAGGATCCGTGAATCCAAACATATACATGATAAATCTTAAAATAAAATATTTTAAATTACGTGATATAAGAACATATGAGTAAAGTAAAACAGTAATAACTGCCCACACAGTTAATCCACCACCACACCAAAACAGGTCAACTGTAACGGGCAAAATCGTTACAAAAAATATTTGTAACGGATTAAATTCGTTAGAAAACTGGCGTTATTTATTTTACTAATGGAATTTGTAACGTTTAAAATTCGTTACGAATCACATATTTGTAACATGCTAAAACCTTGACAATGTATTTGTAACAGATTTGGCATTGGTACACGTCCCATATATTAGTAACAAATTTACGAAACTGTAACGATTTTGACCCGTTACAAATATAGAATTTGTAACGAACAAAATTCGCTACAAAATACGTTGTAACGAATAGGATTGTCATATATTTGTAACCGATATTTTTTTGTAACGGTGCCCATTAGCAATATTATTACATTTAAAAAAAATATTAATTTCTCATTAAACAAAAAGATACACTAGTAATAACCCGTGCTCAACCAATGGTAATGCATAACTAATGCCCACAAATTTCACTCAAAACATTATTCCAAAAACACGTGACAAAATGAATGACATTACATTTCGGTGATTAAACCAAACTAAAATTATATTTCATTCATAACTATTAAAATTTCCAGAACAAAATGTAGTACAAGATAAATCATCTAGCTTTTAACCATAAACTTTAAATGAAGTCTAACAACATTGAAGTTCCACACATATTATTCTTCACAAAAGTAGTCTTCATTATCACTTATCTTCCAAGCTCTGAATGGGAGAACTTTAATGACTTCCTCGAGATGCTATTTCTTTATTAGAGATAATATGAACATGAGAAAGACTATTCAATGTCTCACAAAAAAATCCATCTTCCTGGAGTATATGACTTAGATCTCTTTCAAGAGTGGATTTGGTATTTCCTAGTGAGTCCCCCACAAAAACAGGTTGTTCTTCAACTGGCATTTTATAAGGTGATTCTTTCAATAGTGTGTTTAGAGCAGAAATTGCAAGAATTCTTGTCCGTGGAACTTTTTTTTTGGTAACTAAGAAATATATTAAAAACAAATCTGTGGAACTTGACTTTTCAAATTCTTTAAGAAATGTCCTGAAAATACATAAGCCTTAACATCAAATTTTTAAATTTGGAATTTAGTTGCTTGTAAGGCTGATACTAATTATGACTTAGAAAAGGAATTTAAGTAGTGGAAAATATATATTTTCAGTTTATAATATGATCGAACCAAGCACTAAAACTAACCTGCAGCTTCACTCAACATTTTTTAAGATGAATCTGGATCAGTTTTAGATGACATAGCCAATAACAACATAAGTCTGTTAGCCATCACATTATATATGACAATAAGAATGGAAATAATCAGATTCAATCTTACTAAGATTTAAGTCCAATGGATCTACAATATCTATAAGAGTACATTTACATGTGAACATCTAGGAAGCACCGATACTTGCTATGGGGGGTCCCCACATCGGTATCGGCCGAATGCGAATGAGGAATACAAGATGCACTACAAGAAAAAAATTGTCATTTATGTCAGTCAAAAACTGAAAAAATTGTCATTTATATCAGTTTTAGAATTTTTCAAAACTGACATATAAAGCTCTAACATAAATGTTCGTAAAACTGACATAAATAGTGTTCTCGTATATGTCAATAACTTTTGATAAAATTACAATAAGTACATAATTCTTTCTCTAGAATTTGAATAGATGACGGGGGTACTAGATGGGAAAGGCCTTAAAAATAAAGAAACGAAAATATCTTGGATCTCATTAAAAGTTCAACATTTTAGCTTTCTCTTGAAACTGAATGAGTTTGAAGATTCTTCCCAATAAGTCTTGGCCTCAGTAAAATTAATATTGAAAGTTTCCCTTTCTCATGTAAAAGAAGAATGATTTCGGTGTAAAAAGTCCAACTTAATTGCTAAAGGATGGGAACCCGTTGCTTTCACAGAATTGTATAATAGTTTGTTCTTGCATATCACTGCTAGTTTCCCAAATTAGTACCGCAGTCGCAATCCCATGAGGATGAGCCGACTACAAAACCCGTCCTCAATGCATAAAACCTTCGATTATGCCTCAATGAATGTCCACTACTAATTTATCAACTCCAAACTAGATTGGAAAAAATGCAACAACGAGAGGGAGGAGGAGGAGTTACATCTTTCTAAACAAATATCAATAAAACTACCAGAAAATAAATAATGACAAATGCTAAGTGCTAAGGTTGGACTAACCTGCCATTTTCATACCCTGGAAAAGTTGGATCAAGCAATTATCGGGTACAGTAAATAGATTGGACGGGGCCAAGGAATATAGATAGGGGACTGACATACCTAAACAATAACAACAATGGAGCCTGGGACATATAAACATGTTAGACATCATAACAAGGTGTTCCTTTGTATCAGTTTATTTTGAGATGAAAAGGAATTAAGTACAAAAAATAATGAATCATCACACATAACAATTAAGTAGTTTTAAACACATCCAAGTAACTTTAATGGTTTGTTGTCATTCCTTCGAAGTTGTTACTTTGGTATTACAATGTATTTAGAAGAATACAAAATTCTAGTACTCAAACTAATACTTAATTCACCTGCATAAAGACTTTTTACCCTCAATCTCATTAGACAAACGGTAGTCTTGAGTTTGACATGTGAATAGTCTCGAATAAGAGCTTGAACAAAATTATATTGAAAATTGGCTTGTGACCACCCCATTCACATGGTGAGTGTCCACGAATTAACGAGTTTAAAGATAACTCTTTTAAGAAGGATCAAGGTAGGAAATACCAAAAAGGCATGTTATGCATCAAAACTACATTCACCTTAACGAAAACATATTTGAAATCATGCTAAGAATAATAAATATAGTAGTAATTTTGAGTAGGTAAGAATATCTGTCATATTCTTTCTTATTATCTGTTGTTATTAGGAGGGTCTATCTATGGAGTGGAAACCGAAGTTCTCAATGATGGTCTACTAGCTGCCACTGCCTGTGTTGAGCGAACAGACATTGATGATTTCATTTGAAGTAAGGACTTTATTAACAATAGTATTACTAATTATTCAACATAACTTGCTCAAGTTTTAGTATTTCGGCTGTTATAAAGATTGCTCAGTACTTTCTTGAGAACATCAAAGTTAAAGATTGTGCTAAGTTGTCCAAAACGATGTCAAGCAATAGTAATCATTACCTCTAAAAACAGTAAAAAAAACATTCAAATTACATTATAACTCATACCCTCACTATCACAGGAAACTTCAACAAAACAAATGTCCCCACAAAAGCATATGATCATGAGATAATTTCGCAATTATAATTAGCACATGAAACATCACCATCATATGAATTTGTTTTCAAGTATAACGTATTTTTCTTACCTTCAAATCCTGCTATGAAGCAGATGATGGAAGGTCGCAAACAATCATTATATCCATGTAAACCTAATCATTTAAAAACATAAGAGATCTAGAATCAATGAAATTGATAGGGTAGGAGTTTGAGTAAGAAATGAGACGACACCTCTTTTTTCTTGTTTGTCTAGCTAGCTAAAAGGCATTTTTCTTCTTCCATCCCCAAAGAGACTACAATCGATATTGGCGGAGGATGGCAAATCTCTGGCACACCCTTGGATCTGCATGATCCTCGCCTTTTGGTAATCGCAGATGTGAAGCGCAAGTTTGTGGAAGCCGAATATGATGACTATAATACTACAAATGCCAATGGAGCTGCATTTTTGCCATTCAGTTGCTCTAATTTTTATGGCCCTTCTGCTAATGTGGCACGATTGAGTGTAACAGATGCTGATGGTGGTGAAGAAGATGCATCTACATTTTTCTTTATTTTCTTGCCTTGGGCTTCTAGGGTTCTTTTACTCTGCTACATCATGTCCTGGTCCATCAACATCTTACAGCGTCGAAGGCAAAGACATGAGGCTGCAGCATTGGCAACAACACAATTTGCATTTGTGGTACAATCAGCACAAAACAGGGGCCTGCATTTCATAATAGCATCAACAACTCCCAGTGTACCTCCGCAGCAGAAGGAACAAGTGTGATGCACAGTTGTTTTTAATTCTAGTTTGAAGGTAGGGGTAGTTTCAGCATGTGTATGTGTTGTAATGAGTTGTCTTTAATTCATACAGAGTTTACATAGAATTTTGCCAAATAATAGGTTGAATAAACAAAAAATGTTGCATTTCTCAGTCTCATTGCCTTGTCAGTTACCACCCCTCCAATTAAAACTTTAGGGTGTGTGTGTGTGTGTGTGTGGTGGGGTGGGGATACACACATATGCATATCGATACGAATAATTAAGCGAATATAAAATTTTAGACGCAACTTATTGTGACACTTTGAACCCGAACAAGGTCCATTGTTAACAGTTCTTCAAAACTAATAAGATCAAGGATTTACCCGATGGAAGGAACTAAATGCAGAAGTAATCCACTTTAGACGTTAAAATAGTCAAACTAGCTACAATTAATCCTAAACCTAACATAGTATCAGAAGAACGATCCCAATCTAAAGAAAGAAATCATAATAAAAAACTAACCATATTTCATAAAGAACATGAACAATATAATTAGGTTGATGTAAATACAAAACGAAAAGGAAAGAGAAAAAAGAGTTTCATGGTTCATAAGCAAAAACATAACACAATTTCACAAAGGGAAAATAGCCAAACGTATGAAGTAGAAACTCTTGTTTAATCTAAACAGACGAGATTCAAAATTATGGCAAAAGTTCAACATGAACAAGTGTTATAAACATCAAATGTAAACCCAAAGTCACCAACTCTAGCGATGTTACAAAGCATGAGTATAACTATAAAAAGTAAACCAACCAAAGAAAATAGACATAAAAAGAAAACATTTCTTCAAAACCAAAAATCTAAAATAACGTCAAGTCCAGTCCAGTGAAAATAAGATATCAAAAGGTTAACAATAACAAAGAAATTTGAAATAGGAAGAAGAAAGTGGCTCACTTTTTGAAGAAATAATCTTTAAAGAGCTCTTCAGAATCGGGCATGCTGTAATATGTCTCAACCAAAAAGTAAAGGTGATCGAGGGAGGGTTGTTTTCTTCCCTCTAAAAATCCCATACGACAGAATGTATAAGAAGATGAATATTCGCAAAAATAATAGAATTCATCCATTCAGGTAAGCATATATAGACAAATTCTTATATTTCGTCACATTTGCACAATAAGCATGTATATTGATTATAGATTTCTGGACAATCCCAAAACCAACTAGAACTTCCCCCCTAACACCCAAAAAAATTATACAATAGAAGTAGTCGACTAACCTTCCATTTCAATTTTCTTAAAATCTAGAAATCATAATGATTTCAGTTTATGGATGAAACAACAATGGCTTTCTAGACGACATCATTAAATAAAGAAATACTAGTGTGTGTGTGTGTGTGTGTGTGTGTGTGTGTGTGTGTGTGTGTGTGTGTCTATGTGTGTGCGTATGTATATATCATTGAAAAAGGGAGGGCTTTTCCATATCAACAGAGAAATTTTAGGGACTCATATCATTATTGAATAACAAATCGGCAAATGTTAGACGTATCAATACATAAAAAGGAATCCATTATCTGCATCTAGGGATTCAATTTTAATCAGAATTGTACATAAACTTTGGAGCCAAAGGACTAAATGGTATTTCATCATATTGAGAAAACTCTAGCATGTATACCTATGGGATATTGATAATGCAATGTACAAAATTGTGGTAACATATTTGGCTTATGGTTGTTTTAAACCATTATATTTTACAGTTTTCAGTATCTTGAAAATGACAAAGTTAGTATTCTAGTCCCGTTGGTGTAGATTTTTCGATTGATGCATGTACTAAGCTTTGTTTGTGTAACAAAAGTTTAGAATTATCCAAGTCGTCTAAGTGGGCCCATAGAATGTCAATGACGGTGTTTGTTTTCTAACAGATAAAAAAGCAAAAAGTTATTACATGTATAAACTCGAGCAAAATTTTCCTTAAATGTGTTGCAGCAGTATTTATAATCCCAAGGTAAGTGTTAATTAAGACTAAGAAGATCCTTGGAACCTTTTGATGTTTTTATCCAGGTGTAAAGAAAACTAATTCAAATGTTGGTGTTTGAGTATTCTGGCCTAATTTAGAAGGGGAATGAGTTTACATCTAATAAGAATTCTTACAATGGCGGCAACCGATCATTGTATATGGCGTTTAAGAAATAATCTAGGAATTTTTGCAACACAATATTTGGCTTGTAAAGTTGAGATCATTTAGGCTTGTTTGAAGAACCCTAGATGGAATTCATTCACTGTTTCAAGTTTCTGTTGTATACCATCCGTGATTCTTTAATAAATCTGGGTTCAGTCACTATGCCAAAAACAAAATTGGCATTGTATCCCATTATCTTTTTTGATGTACCATATACCAAATGTTATTCTAGCAAAATTCATTATATTAGGCCTTAGGGTATAAAGATCAACATATATAACAAGGTAATGTTTAGACACACCTTCAAAAGAGTCACGCAACATATAATTTTTTGAATTTGGAAAATACTTCATATTTCCTAACCTAAATCAAGCATTTAACTAATAATCTTAAAACCCCAATAATATGAAACCTTAAAACAAAAGATTAATAACGTGCTCGCAAAAAGATCTTAGAGATTTTCCTTTGTACTGACAAAACAACCAAAAAAGTCTTTGAATCATAAGCAAGAACATATCTAGAAAACTCAATTGTAGAAAGAAGATCCCCACAAGATATGTATTCGTGCATGGAACTTGTTCATTATAGACAAAACTTAACTTGGAAGTTAAGATTAAGATAATATGTATATCTTAGTGGAATTGGGTTATTCTCGTTTTAAATTAGACACTACTATATATCAATATCCTCAGCAAGCATAAGCACATCCAAAAGATCCAAACACGAGTCGTAAAGAGCATCAAATTTTATTAATAAAACTACTCAAATGTAAATCCTCAAACCATCAAAAAATAAATGAATAACTTGAATAATTATCATGCTAAAATAATTTCACCCCACTTTGTCACAAATAAAGAAGACTTGAAACAATACCTTGTTGTTCTTAAGTCAAACTACGAAGGTTTGTCTATGAAATATTTTCAATTGGGTGAGGCTTATAACAATTACAAGAATACATTATTGCGTATAAGGACTATAAGTGATGACAATGATAAACTATGAAGCGCTGGTGCGATGGGGTGCCGATAAGGGTGCGACATGTCAACGAGTTGCACCCAATCAGTAAAAAATGAGAGCCGACATCGGATTCTATAGTACAAGGAGAACCCATTTCTATTCCATGTGCATAACACAACACATACTAAATATATATAAAAAATTGTTTGCACGGATGTGATAGGATTTGGGTGTTTTATGCTAAAGAGAACTGAATTACAAAAATGGTTTTGGTTCAAAGAAAAGTGTAAATAATATTATTTTCTTGTTTCTAGTATGAATATGGGATATTTAAAAAAATAAGATTATGTACATCTTACAAACTCTTATGCATTTTGTTAAAAAGGCCTTCAGATTACTTTTTAGCTTAAAATGGTAATTTTACAATAAGAGGAGTTTGCAACAAAATGCATAATTCAGGACAAACTTTTCTGCAAATATCTTGCAAAAAGTCATAATTCAAGCATCTTTTCAACTTCACCAATTTCTGTTAGAATGGAGATAATTCTAGTCATATATTTAATTATTCTCAAACGATCAGTGAACTAATGTTCTATTGTATCATACTAGAAAGTTAATATCTGATTGCATATCACAATTCAAAATGGCGTTTCCACACTTAGTTAATTTGAAATTCCAAGGAATGTTACATGTCACGCACTGGATCCAAAGAATTTATGATTACTCAAGCAAATGCTTCAAGCAGATATTCCAACAACAAAAGATCAAGAAATTATGCATAAGTAAATTAAATAAGACCTATATTATAAAAACAAACATAAATCACTAAAACATTGCATAATAAAAGGACTCAAGATCAATTTATAGAAATATGTACCTTTGGGGTCGTGCAAATAGAAAACATGTAGAAGGAGAGGCGAGTTTTGAACCCTAATGCTCTGTTGGGTTTGAAAAAAACTCTTCGACCATGAAGAACAAAAGCGGCGATTTTTTCCCTAGAGCGAAACCGAATAATGATATCCAATCTTCCAGAATAGGGGTCGTCGACAGGTAGAGGTAATGAAGGAATGGGTTTGCTTGGGGATTTGGGGGGACATTATCTCGCCCGACTTTACCTTTATTTTTTCCTTTTTTCTTAATGAGTTTTACGACGGGTACCAACATATTACAACTGTTTTTCTTTATTTGTAATGGATTTTGGCTATTATAAATTTGTAAGCGCTAAAATCTGTTACAAATTGAAAAAATAATCCTTTACAATTGCTCTATTCTCTGCACCCCATTATTCAAGTTCAATTATGTGATTACAATAGGGCATTAGCTCTAAACCTTTATTTTACTCAATTTAATTATTTAATTATTCTCGCGACACCGCTATAGCCCTAGCTTTTTATTGGTCCTGCGTATACTCCTGGCACGCATAAGTTCAACACATTACACCGATTACCCTCACTATAGCCAGTTAGCCCAATTTCGATAGCTTTTCACATACTCGTGAGGTTCCACGCACGACAGTCACTATAGTCAGTCAACCCAATTTTCGTTATCCCCGCACATAATCGTGATGCCAACACACACCCACATTTTTTTTTTTGGGAAAGATTGAGTATATAGAAAAACTAAGAATTTACAGAGGAAAAAACCTTAACAAAAGAAAAGGAACCCCAGGGCATACCCCAAAGGCAAACAAAACAACAAGAAGAGCCAAAAACTAGACTAATCCTTAGTACAGAAGTCTATCTTCAGGAATGTTCCAGTACATACAAGCCATCCAGTTTGCATAGTTCCTTCTGTCCTTTTTCCAAGTAAGCACTTTTGCTCAAACCATGTTTTCAATGCCCTTCACAATGGAGTCAAGGGAATTGGAGACATGCTTGAAGCATCTAGCATTCATTTCCATCCAAATGCAGTAGATAGTAGTAGTAAAGGATAAGGATCTTATCTTATCGCATAGAGTCTTCGTAGAGTGGTTAATAGTAGCCTTATCCAACTCACTATTTAAATCCAGGGTATCCCTATAGCATTGGTTTCTTAGCCACACCTCTTGCCATATACTTTTACTAAGGCTGCACTGAGTGAACAAGTGGTTATATGTCTCCCTCTCATTCCCACATAACTCACACAGGTCATCCATAGAAACCCCCCACTCATGTAGATTAACTTTAGTGTTGATGGCCCTCCTAACCACCAACCAGGTAATGAAAGAGCATTTAGGGATGCATACCTTACTCCACACAAACTTGCTCCAGTTAACCATAGGCTTATGTGCCTTTAAAAGATCCCAAGCAGAAGCTATGGTGAACTTCCCATTATTAGAGGGCAGCCACACAACATTATCATTTGCATCCTGAATGGTAGGAAGAATAGCATTCTTAACTTCATTCAGCTCCCAAGTCACAGTTGAAGGCCATCTCCACTCCAAGTGGTGGATAAAATCAGAAACTTTTGCTTTTAGATTACTAGCAGAGTCATACACAATGTTTCCCCCATATAAGGGGTGCAGCGGGCCATTAGGGTGCCAATTATCAAACCACATAAAAGCATGATTTCCATTCCCAATGATGGTCTTTATTTTGCTTCAAAACTTCTCTCTGCTCTTGAGGATTTTCCTCCAGCTCCATGATGAATCATTTGGGATACTCAGAGCCCAGATGCTCCTTCCCTTGATCTTATAAATGTTGCACCATTTGATCCATAGGCTGTCCTTCTTACTGCATAGATTCCACAAGTGCTTAGCCATAGCTGCTCTGTTCCAAGTCTCTAGACACTTGATATTTAGCCCCCCCTCATCCAGAGATTCACAAATATCCTTCCAAGCAACTTTTGCCCCTTTGCTATTAGCCTCATCCCCTTTCCATAAGTAATTCCTCATAATCTGCTCAATTTTTTTAATGATGCTCTTGGGCAGGATAAAAATGCTTGCCCAATACACTTGGATGCTGAAAATCACAGTCTTCACAAGGAGGAGCCTACCTGCAAAACTCAGGAATTTATTAGTCCAACATCTGGTTCTCATAGTTATCCTTTCCACCAAGTGAGAGCAATCCTCCTTCTTCAACCTAGTTGTGATGAGAGGAACCCCCAGATATTTGAAAGGAGGGGAGCTGTGCTGTATTCCCAGAATAGAGGAGATCTCCTGAATCCCATCCACATTAACCCCTGCAGTGAAGAGGCTGCTCTTCTCCATGTTGACCATAAGCCCAGTTAAAGAGCTGAAATTTGATATGGCCTCCTTCACAATGCTGCAAGACACCCTGTCCCCACCAGCAAAAACTATCAGATCATCAGCAAAACTAAGGTGGGTTAGGGCCATCTCCTTGCACCTGGGGTGATAACTGAACAGGTCTTATTCAGCAGCTTTAGAAATAATCCCTGAGAAAGCCTCCATCACCAGCAGGAAAAGATATGGAGAGAGAGGGTCTCCCTGCCTGAGCCCTCTATTCCCATGAAAAAACCCATTCAGTTCCCCATTCAGATTAATGGAGAACCTGGTAGTAGTCACACACTTGGAGATCCACCCAATGACTTTGGGGGGGAAGCCAACATGAGTCAATAGCTGCATCAGGAAGTCCCAGGTCACTGTATCATAGGCTTTAAGAATATCTATCTTAATTGCACATCTAGGAGGGTTAGAGTCCCTATGATAATTTCTCATTAACTCTTGTAATAGCAGGATGTTATCAGCTATGGATCTGCCTTCAACAAAGGCAGCCTGATTATTACTAATGAGGTCTGGCATCATCTTCTTAAGCCTGCAAGTAATAACTTTGGAGATGCACTTGTACAAGGTGTTGCAGCACGATATAGGTCTGAAATCCCTCATACTTCTAGGGGCTGCAACCTTAGTAATCAAAGCCAGGCTGGTACAGTTCCACTGGTTGAAGAAACTCCCATTATCGAAAAAGAATTTTATAGCCTCACACACCTCTTCCCCAACAAGCTGCCAATTCATTTTAAAGAAATAACTGTTAAAGCCATCCGGACCAGGGGCCTTGTCAGACCCAATTCCAAACATTGCCTCTTTGATTTCATCACGAGTGACCTCTTTCTCCAATAACTCAGCTTGATTAGAGGTGAGTTTATTCTTAATCACCTCCCCCAAAACAGTGTTAGCATCAATACATCGCGAACTATTCCCTAACAAGTTCCCAAAAAATTTCACAGCTTCTCCAGCCACCTGCTCTTTCCCTTCAATTCTCACACCATGATCGTCATCAATGCTCAAAATTTTCCTTCTAGCCACATTTTGATTTACTTTCTTATGAAAGAAAGTATTATTTTGGTCTCCCAGCTGCAGCCACTTAACTCTAGCCTTCTGTCTAAGGAATGACTCCCCCTCATTCCTAAGCTTAGCATATTTGATTCTCATCGCCTTAGCAGCATCCTGCTTCTCCCTATTAGCACCATCTCTGTCCAGTTCACTTTGGATAGCATCAAGCTTAGACTTGGAATCAGCAACCATTGCTGAAATCTTGTTAAAGAACTTCCTATTAAAGTGCTTCAAAGAGGCCTTGACATTGGGTTCCCATCCACATCCACATCCCAAGCTTCAATGATAGTAGGCATAAACTCATCGTGATTCATCCAGAAGTTGAAGAACTTGAATGGCTTAGGTCTCCAAGTAATAGTGTTATCCATAATGGTGATAATGGGACTGTGGTCCGAAATTCCACAAGGAAGGGTAATAGCTTGTGAATTAGGGAAGAGAGCAGCCCACCTATCATTGTGTATGACTCTATCAATCCTCGATTGAACATTATTGTCACCCCTATGATTCCTATTCCAGGTGAACCATAACCCACTATTGACCATATCATCCGCATTTAGCTCATTCAAACAATCATTAAACTCCTCAGCAGCAGCTCTGTCAATACCCAATACTCCCATTTTTTCCTCCTGGCATCTGACCACATTAAAATCCCCCATTAGTATCCAAGGCCCATCATTAACCACCAATTTATTTTCTCTAAGTAAAGTCCAAAGGCATCTCCTCTGCTCAGGAAGGTTTTCCCCATATATGAAGGTAGCATGGAAGGAGTAGCTGGTACCAATGATATTTACAAGGCAGAACAGGGCCTGTCTATGAGTGTAGATCACCTCAATCTTCAGAATATTTGGGTTCCAGCCCACAAGCACTCTAGCCACACCCCCATCCGTGGGGCAATTATGGATATACTCCCAATGATAGAAGCAAGAACTTTTAATAGTCTCCATATTGTTCCTTCTAATCTTAGTTTCCACAAGACTGATAAGGTCTAATCTATTATCCTTTATTAGTTTAACCACCTCCACCTGCTTATGGGGAGCATTAAGGCCCCTAATATTCCATGTACCCATTCTGGTCATCTAAACTTCTTAACTTTGTTACCTGATTTCTTCTTCCCTTTCTTGTTACTCCCAGGTAACTCATTGCCTCCACCTTTGTCTCCTCCCCTTTCCAGCCCCTTGTCAAGTTCATCAACTGCCTTAATCTTAAGAACCAAGCCAGCTGGTGCAGGAGTGGACATTAGAGGATCTTCATTCTCAGTCTCCAAAATATCAAATGGATTAGAGGAATTTATGCTCTTATCCCCTTCTTCTAACACTGGCTTAGTAACTACCTCAGGCTGCCCTGCTACTGGATCATTCCTGGCATTAGGAACTAGATTGATCCCTTCCTCGGCCTGAACTTCTTTTGGTTTTGTTGCCCTCTTGTCATTATGATTCTTATTGGTTGTGTATTGCACTTGGGTCCATTCCTCTTCTAAGGCCTTCTGAATCTCAGTCTGACTTTTGAAAGGATACATCATCTCTTTGTTGTTAGTTGCCACCCATGCCTTCTTGGCCTTCTGACAATTGAGGAGATCATGACCAAAAATGCCACATTTGATACACGATGGAGGTTTTTCTTGGTACTCAACTGCAACCACAGCAATGGACCCATCCTCCATTTTAATATCAATGGTCCTTGGGTATTCTCCCATGACTTTTAACTCAACACATATCCTAGCAAAACTGATTTTCTGCATTCCTTCAGTTATAGTATCTGCATACATTGGTATTCCAACTGAGCTAGCCACATAGCTCAGCCCCTCCTCTGTCCATATCTGGACAGGAATGTCATGAAATTTGACCCAAACAGGAATCACAGAAGTGGAGTCTTTGCTGAAAGAGAAGTTTGGAGCCCATTTTTGGATGATAATTGGGTTCCCCACAAAATGCCATGGGCCATTGTCAATTACCTCATCCCTCATATTAGCATTATCAAACATAAAGAAATAGAAACCATTGTTGTGACCCACAATCTGTTTGAGGCCAAACTTGTTCCATAACTTATGTGCTATATTGCAAACTAAGGTGTAAGGTAATTTCCTTCCCAGAAAGCAACCCACCATGCTATTCTCCCATTTAGCATATCCATTTGCTGCTATCTCCACTGGAGGGACCACAGTGATCCTGTTATCCAGTCAACCAAATCATCATTAACCCTACACATACTCACAACGCAAATAAACACCCACGTCACCATAGCCAGCAAACCCAATTATCGTGAGTCCTGCACATAACGGTGATGCAAATCCATTTTAATATCCGTTTATTATCTTAAGAATTAATTATTAATTCTTAACCAAGTTCTCTTTATTCTCAATTATCCCAACCCATAATTCGGGTCTCGAAACCTAAAATCACCCCTAGTCCTGTATCTAGAGATCACCAAACCATAAGTATTACCTAGTCTATCACCTAGGAAAAATACCTACTAAAAATCATCACCTAGTCTCGCACCTAAGCTATCAGAATAACATAATGGCGTACTACCTGGCCCCACCCAGGAAATACCAAACCGTACAAGATGACTCACAATCACATACCTAGAAAGTGCCAACAATAATAAAGTCTACTTACTATTGCCGTACCTATCAAGCGGCCTATACAATAAGGGTGAATGTGTAACTACTCCCAAAGTCCCCACATTCCCAAGGTGTCAAAATTTAATACGAACAATCTCCACACAAATCATATTTTGATTTATCACTATAATTTTTCCAATCAATCCAACGGTTTCAATTCCATTTAATTTCATTCATCCAATAATGTAATAACCAAGTTCTATCAAATAGTCACATAAGTTGTCAAATTTTACAATTTCAATCCACATGATATTTTACCAATTAATACATAATTCTATTTTAACATGTGTATTAACAATGTTATACAACAATAATTCCGTTCTATAACCTACACATCAATATCGTCATTTCACGAGTCGAAATATTATTTTAAGTTCATATTTATAATTCTAGCATTCAAATCGTCCCACAATTCTATCGGAGCCCAAACCTCTCATCTAAGCATGCAATTATTTCTAGATTTAAATCATATTTTAAGATTTAATAAAAACAACCCCGATTTGTACTTTCACTTTCACTAAGCAATCTTCCCAATTAATTTTAAGAAAATATGATTAATTAAGGTTTATGAAACATATAAAGCATACAACACTTAAGGGGAACAATAAAGATATTCATGTCTGATCAAACTTGTCGTATAGAAAATCCATTGATATGGTTGTATTTCTCTTAAAAATTAAACAAAGAACATCTCTTGGATAATCTGGATAAAATAGGCCGTTCTTCTTCAAAAATAAACTTTAAAATCTTCTTTAATGGAGGTTAGGGTTTTTATGAAAGAGGGGAGGTATTTTGGGAGATAAAGTTTCTTGGGAATAAGTTAATATGAGTTTGAAACAGTACTCCCACGAGCTCCCTTTAAATAGATTAAAATATAAGAGTCCGTATCCCATTAGAATTCTTAAGAAATTTTAAATTCATACAAATCTAATATTTTGACAGAGTTGGATATTTTTTTCTACTATTGTAAATTTCTAATGCCACTAAACTTACTTTATAAGACACGGGTTTATTATCGATCCATAAGCTGATGTACCGGTGTTATATTTTCATCTTAAATACTATGGTAAGAGAGGTTCATTATCTCAAACATTGTATTAGGAGCTCTTTCATATTGATCTTTGCTTATTTAGCTGTCATTTCTTTTTCAGATTTGGTATGACGATATTGATGTTTCTTACATTAGCTAGAGGAGACTTACTCTTCTAATTGGCATGATCATAGTTGTTTTGTTGAACGATTAGTGTTTGAGTGATTCCTAATATAGATATAGTATGATAAGAATGATCAATTTTGTTTTAGATTACGCTAGGTTGTGGGTTTTTATAGATTATTAGTTATGTTTTTAATTTGTATGAGGATAAATCTTCATGTTTGCTGATTTGGAAAGACTTTTATGTTAGAAACTTACTACTATCATGGGGGAATATCCAACTCTTGATGGTTGGGAGAATAAATTGATTGAAATAAAAAAAAACCGTGTTTGAAATTGATAGGGGGATTACAAATAGAGTTCCGGTACGATAAGTTGGCACTCAACATTGATTGAGGTATGAACTCTTCTCTCACTAATGTTAATATTGCACAATCTTTCGATTAACTGTCAAGAACATGGTAAATCCTTTAAGTCAGAATCTAGGATGTTGTGCAGATTATGAATTAGAATGGGTTCAACCGCTTTTTTGTGCACTATTAAGCAACCAAAATGTGAACGGTTTAGGACTTTTATAGTCTGTTTGTTTAATATAAATAATTATATTTTAAATAAAGAAATATAAGAGCCATGACAGTCGAGAACAAAAATTAGGTGCCTGCCTTATAGTGTTTTGCAAAAATTTATAGGGTTGTGACTACCTTACAATGTTTTGTCTACCTCCCATTACATTCCCTTTTTACTCAACAAAAGTAACTCAAAAATTCAAATATAATTAATAATGAACATTTATTTTTCTTTATAAAAGATATGAAAATCAATTACTCTTGCACATATTAATTTCTATAATGCACTAAAGAAGGAGCAAAAATCAAGATAACAAACATATATATTCTGACCAATGTAACTCATAAGAACTGACTGAGTAGTCATCGGACTCCCAGTTTGAGTATACGACGAGAATTTGCAAAAAGTTAGACTTATGCATAAAAACAAGTCGTCTAATGGTGAAAATGTAAAAATGCCATAAAACGATTCACTAAGAGGCACGGGCACCTCACATGGGACCAATATAACTCATTGGAATTGAAGGCGTTTCACGGGACTCCCGATTTGAGTATACAATGAGAATTTGTAAACAGTTAGACTTAGGCTTAAAAACATACCGTCAAAGGGTGAAACAACAAAACAACCACAAAAATTGTCTCGTAAGAGGCTCAGCTCGCACGGGACAAAGGTAACTCGTACGAACCGACCGCGTAGTCACCAGCCTCTTGGTTTGAGTATACGATGAGAATTCGTAAACAGTTAGACTTAGGCTTAAAAAACATGTTGTCAAAGGGTGAGAATATAAAACAGCAACAAAACGGTCCCGTAATAGGCATGAGCACCTTGCACGGGACCAATGTAACTCATACAAACCGACCGCATAGTCATCGTACTCCCCATTTGAGTATACGATGAGAATTTGCCAACGGTTAGACTTTATGCTTAAAAACATGTCGTCAAAAGGTGAAAACGTAAAACAACCACAAAACGGTCCCGTAAGATGTATGAGCACCTCGTACGGAACAATGTAACTCGTAGGAACCGATCGCATAGTCACTGGACTCCCCATTTGAGTGTATGACGAGAATTTGCAAACGGTTAGACTTAGGATTAAAAACATGCTGTCAATGGGTGAAAATGTGAAACAACCACAAAACGGTCCCGTAAGAGGAATGAGCACCTCGCATGGGACCAATGTAACTCGTAAGAATCGATCGCATAGTCATCGTAATCCCGATTTGAGTATACGACGAGAATTTGTAAAAATTTAGACTAAAGCATAAAAGGTCCCATAAGAGGCATATGCACCTTGCACGAAACGAATGTAACTCGTAAGAACCGATGGCGTAGTCAAGGACTCCCAGTTTGAGTATATGACGAGAATTTGGAAACGGTTAGACTTAGGCTTTAAAACATGCCGTCAAAGGGTGAAAACGTAAAACAACCGCAAAACGGTCTCATAAGAGGCACGAACACCTCTCACGGGACTAATGTAACTCGTACAAACCAACTGCATAGTCACCGTACTCCCCGTTTGAGTATACGATGAGAATTTGCCAACAATTAGACTTAAATTAGAAAACATAACGTCAAAGGATGAAAATGTAAAACAACCACAAAACAGTCCCGTAATAGGCACGAGCACCTTGAACAGGACCAATATAACTCGTACGAACTGGCCGCGTAGTCCCGAGACTCTCGATTTGAGTATATACGATGAGAATTTGAAAAAAATAGACTTAGGCTTAAAAACATAGCGTCAAAGGGTGAAAACATAAAATAGGTACAAAACGGTCCCATAAGAGGCACGAGCACCTCGCACAGGACTAGTGTTACTCATACGAATCGACCACGTAGTCACCGAACTCCCAGTTTGAGTATACGATGAGAATTTGCAAATGGTTAGACTTAGGCTTAAAAATATGCCGTCAAAGGGTAAAAATGTAAAACAACCACATATCGGTCCTGTAAGAGGCACAAGCACCTCGCACCGGACCAATATAACTCATACGAATTGGCCGTAGTCACCGTACTCCCGATTTGAGTATACGATGAGAATTTTCCATTGGTTGGACTTATATTGAGGTAATGATCAGAGCCAGGGCCATGACTTGGAAGAAAGGGAGAAGAACTTCGAAAACTGGATGGCTTGCATGAACTGGGGTATCCAAGAGAGTGCCTTGGAATATACGCTTACTTTGGTTTGTGAGGGCTTGTGTCCTATGTTTCTTTGTTTTCTCCGCTTGGGGTATGCCCCTTTGGAGGTTTATGGGTTTTGTACATGTATTTGTTTTGTTGTTCGTAATATACATAATTTCCCCCCCAAAAAAGATTGAAAAACATGCGGTCAAAGGGATAAATCTAAAACAACAAAATGGTCCCGTAAGATGCACAAGAACCTCGCATGGGACCAATGTAACTCGTAGGAAGTGATCGCATAGTCACTGGACTCCCAGTTTGAGTATACGACGAAAATTTATAAAAATTTAGACCTAGGCTTAAAAACATGTCGTCAAAGGGTGAAAACGTAAAACAACCATAAAATAGTCCCGTAATAGACATGAGCACCTCGTATGGGACCAATATAACTCGTACGAACTGATTGCGTTGTCACGGGACTCCCGGTTTGAGTATAAAGACGAGAATTTACAAAACATTAGACTTAGGCTTAAAAAATGGCATAAAAGGGTGAAAACGTTAAATAACCCCAAAACAGTCCCGTAAGAGGAACGAGCACATCATACGGAACCAATATCATACAAACCGACCGTGTGGTCACCATACTCCCCATTTGAGTATATGAAGAGAATTTGCAAACAGTTAGATTTAGGCTTAAAAACATGTCGCCAAAGGGTGAAAATGTAAAACAACCACAAAACGGACCCGTAAGAGGAGCACCTTGCACGAGACCAATGTAACTCGTACGAACCGAACGCATAGTCACCATACTCCCCATATGAGTATACAATGAGAATTTGTAAACGGTTAGACTTAGGCTTAAAAATATGCCGTCAAAAGGTGACATAGTAAAACAACCACAAGGCGGTCCCATAACAGGCACGAGCACCTCGCACGACACCAATGTAACTCGTACGAACTAACCGAGTTATCACCATTAATTTGCAAAAATTTAGACTTAGGCTTAAAAACATGGCGTCAAAGGGTGAAAACATAAAACAACCACAAAACGGTTTCGTGAGAGGCACGGGCACCTCGCACGGGACCAATGTAACTTGTAAGAACCGAACGCGTAGTCTCTGACTCCTAGTTTGAGTATATGATAAGAATTTGCAAAAAATTAGACTTAGGTTTAAAGCTTATTTGATTACCGATATCTTTTTTGTTTTGTGTCTTATATTTTTTTACATGTTAACATTTCAGCGTTATATTTTATTCATGTGGAACACATGAAGAAATCAATGGATTGAGTCAGGTGGACTGTTTATTTATTGAGATTGTTTTCAATTTTTTTCCGGTCGTGCGGGCTTTTGTCTTGATTAAACAGGTTGGTTTTTATGTATTAACAAAGAAGACTCTGCCGATTTTTTAAATAAATTGTAAAGAATTGTTGTTCTGCGAGACTGTTGTTTTCAATTTTTTGTGGCTGTATGGGATTTTGTGTTGATTAAACAGGTTGGTTTTCATGTATAAACAAAGGAAACTCTGCCAATTTTTTAAAAAAATTGTAAAGAGTTGTTGATATGCTAGACTGTTATTTTCAATTTTTTTATGGTCATGCGGGAATAGGAGACTCTGCCAATTTTTTTTAAATTTGTAAAAAAGTTGTTGATACGATTAACTAATATATCTGGATTTTTTTTTTGGGAAAAATATGTAAAAATAAACAAACGGAATTACAACAAGTTCAAAATGGGTGAAAGACCAGAAACACGGGCATACCCCAAAAGCGTGAAAACAAACAACAAATAAAAGGGCAGAAGGCTCCTAGCCCCACAAAGCTCAAAACAATTGCACTCTCAGGGATTCCCTAGTTCATGAAAGCCATCCAGTTCTCGAATCTCCTAGTCCCTTTCCTCTAATTCACGACCCTCGCTCTGATCATTACCTCGATCTCTTTGACAATGGCATCACAACACTTAGCCACTCGCTAAAAATGTCTAGCGTTTCGCACCAACCACAAGCAGTAAATAGTAGTAGATAACAAAATACTCCTAATACGGTTATAAGGTTGGGACCCCTATAATTAATAATGGCATGAAGCATCTCACCATCCCAGTCCATAGCATCTCTGTGCCCTGGTTCCTAGTCCTCACCTCCTTCCACACCTCCACATCAACATGACACTCGTTGAAGACGTGATTCATGGTCTCAATCCCATTAACGCAGCTACAACAAAAATTGTCCTCAGTAATGCCCCAGTTGTAAAGCTTGTCCTTGGTGTGAATGGCATCCCTACATACCATCCATAATATAAAAGCACACTTAGGTCAATACCTTATTCCACACGATTTTATTCCAAGAAACAGGAGACAGGCTAGGAATAATCTCGTCATAAGCCGATCCAATAGAGAACCCACACCAGTTGGGAATCCAGGCCACCTCATCAAGGGAATCCGGTCTAATGTGGGGCAGGTCCGCATTCCTAATATCTAGGAGTTCCCAAGTATCCGCAGCAGACCATCTCCACCTGTTCACCACAATGTAGTCAGCCACCCGAGCCATATGAATAGCAGCGTCGTAGATACTATCCCCAAACAAGGGGTGCAGTGGCCCTAGGGGGTGCCAATTATCGTCCCATAAAAAGGTGTCCTCACTATTACCAATGTTCCATTTGATAAGTATATTTGGAAATTTTATTTCACTATAATATTATTTTGATAAAATGATTATTTATTGATTGCAAATTGTGCACAAGAAGCTGAAGATATATGTTTTTGAACGTGTCTACTATATGTGACACTGAAATAAGTTCTTGGAGCATGACAATTATATTTATCATCTTAATTTAGCCACAACTTTTCTTTGGACAATTGTATCTCTTATTAATTAGTATGATTTTGTACTCATTTAAATATTTCGACTTGAATGTAGTTTAATGGAATAAATTGTTATTGGATACATGTTTCAATGAATGCAGTTGATATATTGCGGTTATGATTGGATGATTTGACTTATAATGCAAATTAGACGTCATTTATTATTGCCACATAAAGCATATAATAATATAATTGTTTATGACATTTTTTTTATTAATTGAGAATATCTTTAGGGATGGTTATTGTCCATCCCTAATAACCATTTTGTATTAATTGAGAATACCTTTTGGGACGGTTGTGTCGTCCTAAATGGGTTATCAATTGGGATGGTTCTAAGCCGTCCTAATTAGGCCTGTCAGAATCTGAGTAGTATTAGAGACGGATAAACCATCCTCAATACTACTCGCGGGAGCAGGAATTTTTTTCACGGGAAGACCATTTGGGACAAAAAAATCTTTCCCTAATGCCAAATGTAGAGCGTCCATGAATTAACATTTAGGACGGTAAAATTCGTACCTAAAATATTTGTGACACCTAGTATACGGGACGAATTTTAGCCGTTGCAAAATCCATCCCAAATACTCTTTAGGGACGGTTGTTGTAATTTTATGGACGAATTTTTACCGTCCCTAATACCCATTTTTCTAGTAGTGATAATTCCATTTTAACATATGTATTAACGAACTTACACAACAAAAATTCCGTTATACAACCTACACATCAATATCGTCATTTTATGAGTAGAAATGTTATTCCATGTTCATATTTTTAATTCTAGCACGCGAATCATCCCACAATTCTACTGTAACCTAAACCTCTAATTTAAGCATGCAATTGTTTCAAGTCTTAAATCATATTTTTAGTTTAATAAAAACAGCCTCGATTTTTACTTTAACTTTCCCTATTTAATATTCCTAATTAATTTTAAGAAAATATGATTAATTAAGGTTTATGCAACATTTAAAACATACAACACTAGGAACAATAGAGATATTCATGCCTGATTAAAGTTGTTGTATAGAAAATTCATTGATATGGTTGTGTTCCTCGTGAAAAACTGACAAACAAAGTTTCTTGGATGATCTTGAGAAAATAGGCCCTTATTCTTAAAAAAGTAAACTTGAAAATCTTCTTTAATGTAGGTTAGGGTTTTTATGGAAGAGGGGAGGTATTTTGGGAGAGAAATTCTCTTAGGAATAACTTAATATGAGTTTGAAAAAGTCCTCCCATGAGCTCCCTTTAAATAGGTAAGAATATAAGACTCCTTATCCGATTAGTATTCTTAAAAATCACAAATTCATACAAATATGATATTCTGACATATAAAACACCTTTTACTAAAGCGACTATTAGTTTCTCCATAGAAGTCCAAATGACCCGATTCAAAGCTCATTGGAAAGCTAAGATTCATAACTTTCTTTAAATCTATGGACTATCATCTAATTTAAAGTACAAATAAAATGGAATGCATTTGAAGTGACGTCAAATTCGCACAAATATAATATTATGACAGATTAAACACCTTTTACTAAAACGGTTGTTACTTCATCCACAGAAGTCCAAATGAACTGATTCAACTCTCATTGGAAAGCAATGATTCATAACTTTATTTACATTTAAGTCTCATAGTCTAATTCAAATTACAAATAAAATGGCAGACGTTCGAAGTGATGCCAAATTTTCTAACAGATTGTCATCATATAACTTAGCGATATTTATCTCTAAAATCAATATTTTATTTTCATCAAAATGGTTTAAATTGAATTCTAAAAATAATTTTATAACCCCACTATGAAAATTATCTTTTTAGTAATTAACTCCAAATTGTCATGTTTACACGATTCCATATTTTTATAAGTCCAAAAATATATGAATTTCACATTTTAGCAAAATTACCAATTTCAAGTTATAACCATTAACTATTTTCACAATTTACTATTTATTAATCTTAAATTAATCCTTCAAAAACCCGAGGTATTACAAAGAGCTATTAAACTACGATTGTGAAATAATTTGACAAGTTATTGAACCATTGCAAAACTTTAATAATGTAATGACGTGGTATAACAGTTACAAATTTAATTTTCTTACTTACTTAATGATGAGACAAGCCATTGACCAATCTATAGAGGGATACTGGCATGTGTAATATGACTACTATTTACAAATAGTTTATCCTATTTACTACAAAAATGTTTAAAATCCAACCATTTTCAGAGTTGTCAAGCTACGATTTGACATGATTTTTTTTTGGGTAATTAAGTATATTGAAAAGAAAGAAGAATATATAAGGTGATAAGAATCACCAAGCCAAAAGGCTAGAAAACAAGAGGTGGGGCACCCCCCCCCCCCCCCAAAAAAAAAAACAACATCAACAAGATAAAATCATTCCCCAAGCAAGGCCAACACAATCCAGCAACGGGGAGGAAAATAAAATACATTAAAGGTACATCATGGACTCAGGAAGCCCCCATTGGTTGCAGACCATCCAATTGGTGTAACTTCTGTTAGTGTTCTTCCATGTACTGATCTTGATCTTCATCATATTATTAATCTCACTCATGAGTTGGCCAGGAGTTCTAACCCCTTTGTTGTGAAGCCTGCCATTCCTATCCATTCAAATACAATAGATGGTAGTAGTGAAAGACAAGTTCTGACTTTGTTGACGAGCATGTTGCTGCTAGCTTACACGACAACCATCTCCATCTCCCTCTCCAAAGTACCCATAGTCCTATAGCATTGGTTTTTGCAAAGAACCTCCATCCATACCTCCTTAGAGTACGGGCAATCATCAAGGATGTGAGATAGTGTTTCAGTCCCATCACTGCATAAGATGCAGCTATTGTTGTCCACTATCCCCCAATCCATCAGTTTATCCATGGTAATAACTCTACTTACGCAGGCCATCCAAGAAATGAAAGAGCATTTAGGGCTGTTGGCACGGTTCCACACCAACTTAGCCCATTCCACATAGGAGTTGTGACTGCAAAGAGCCTTATAGGCAGACTGAGTGGTGAATATCCCATTGGTAGAGGGAACCCAAGTTAACTTATCCTCATAATGTGAAATAACTGGTAGAGTGCCAGCCTGGATGTCATTGAGCTCCCAATTAGTACCACAAATGAAGTCACACACCTTGGCATAGGAGTTATTGGTTGCGTCATAAATGGTCATGTCCCCAAACAAAGGTTGTTGAGGGCCAAGAGGATGCCAATTATCATGCCACATAAAAGTGATGTTTCCATTACCAATGATAGACTTAATGAGAGGTTTGCTCTCCCTCCTCATTTTCAGAATTTTCCTCCATGTCCATGAGTAATCACTAGAGATAGCAAGTGCCCAAAAGCTCCTACTTTTGATTTTGTACATGTGACACCATTTCACCCAAAGACTCTCTTTATTATTGCAGATATTCCATATATGTTTCATTATAGCAGCCTTGTTCCACTTTTCAATGCATTTGATCCAAGACCCCCCTCAAATTTAGGTTTGCAAACCTTATTGCATGCCACTTTGGCCCCATATGCTTCAGGTCAGAACCATGCCAGATGAAGTCTCTAATCAGTTGATCAATAGCCTTAATGGTCCCTTTAGGCATGATGAAAAGATTGGCCTAATACACCTGTATACTAAAAAGGACTGAGAGAGCAAGCTGAAGTCTGCCAGCATAACTGAGTAGCTTGTTGGTCTAACTTCTAATCCTCATAGTAAGCCTAGTGAGAAGATCCATGAAGTCCCTCATTCTTAAGTCTGGTAGAGATCAATGGCACTTCGAGGTATCTGAATGGAGGCTTCAATAATTGGAAGCCAATTTTATCAGCCAAAACCTGGGCGTGTAGATCATCCATTCCCCCATAGTAAATGTTGCTTTTCTCAATATTAGGACAAAACCCAGAGAGAAGAGCAAACTCCTCAATAGCATGGTTGATACAGTCAATTGAATGCTCATCCCCCCCATAAAAAATCATCAGGTCATCAGCAAAGCACAGGTGGTTAAGCCTAATTTTCTTACATTTAGAGTGGAACTTGAAGCTCATGTTGTTGCAATGCTGGTCAAGAAGAAAAAAATAACTCTCCATAGCGAGAAGAAAAAGATAAGGGGATAGAGGATCACCTTGTCGAAGGCCTCTAGAGCCCTTAAAGAAGTCATGGGATTTTCCATTGAGGCTAATGGAGCACCATGCAGTGGACACACACTCCTTAATCCAAGTGATAATGATATGAGGAAACCTGACCTGCTTCAAGACTTCAAATGGAAACTCCCAGCTCACAGTGTCGTAAGCCTTCATAATGTCCACCTTGATAGCTCATCTAGCCACACCATTGACTCTATGATAGGTCCTCATGAGATCTTGAAGTAGGAGGACATTATCAGTAATGGATCTCCCCCTGACAAAGGCAGCTTGTCTATCCCTTTTGAGGTGTTCATGAGGGGCATAATCCTAGAAGCTAAGATTTTAGAGATGCATTTATATATAGTATTACAGCAGGCAATAGGTCCAAAGTCTCTCATGGAAGTGGGGTTAGAGGTCTTTGGTATGAGGGCAAGGATGGCACAATTCAACTACCTAGGCATTTTACAGTTGGTAAAGAAGTGCTTTACAGCCTTAGTGATATTATTCTCAACATCCCAGTTCAGCTTGAATAAGGAAACATTGAATCCATTAGGTCCGGGCGCTTTATCAGAACCAATAGAGAACATAGCCTTTTTAATTTCTTCATTTGACGGGATGGAAGTGATGCCATCACACTGATTGTGAGTAAGTTGCCTAACCATCAGGTTCTCAATGTTGAAGGGCCTGTAGTTGTTCACATCATCAGCAGAGAATAAGTTTTAGAAATAGCTAATAGCTTCATTAGCTACAACCTCACTATCATCAATGACAAGGCCGTTGGAGTTTTGAATCATTAGGACTTTCTTCCTAGCACAGTTAAGGTTAACTCTTTTATGGAAGAAGGAGGTATTCATGTCCCCCAACTGGAGCCAGTTAATCCTTGCTTTTTGCTTGAAAAAGGATTCCTCATTGTTTCTCAGTTGGTTGTGGTAGCTAGAAAGCTCAGCCTCCTCCCTCCTCAGCTCATAATTACTACCATCATTGTCCAGGTTAGATTGCACCTGATTAAGGAGAGTCTTAGCCTCGTCAACTCTAGTAGAAATATTAGAGTAAAACTTCTTGTTCAGGCTTCAGAGAAGGTGCTTCAGTCTTCTAAACTTTGTAGAGAGGTTAAACATGGGATTCCCACTTCAATCCTCCCGCCAATACTCCATGAATGTTTCAAGCTTCATCCATAAATTGTAGAATTTGAAAGGTTTAGGTTTGGTGCTCATAGGAGGCAAGAAGGTAATTATGATGGGGTTGTGGTCAGAGATACCATCACAAAGGTAATTAGCTTGGCTATTAGGGAATGAGGTACTCCAAGAAGAGTTCTGAAGGACTCTATCAATCCTTATTTGCACACACGCAGTTCCCCCACTTTTGTTGGACCATGAGAGCCACACTCGAGTGGAATTCATATCCTTAACTTCGATGTCCTCAATGCAGATGTTGAAGTTTTCAACAGATCTAAAATCAATCCCAATCTGGCTCTTCTTTTCCTCCTGTCTTCTCACAACATTAAAATCCCCCGGTATGATCCATGCCTGATTGAGAGTGGTAATGAAATTGCTTTTGATGAAATCGCATAATGTAATTCTATTGGCGGGTAAGTTATGGCCATTGACAAACGTGGAAAAAAACATCTTGTATGATCCCACCACTTTGATCTTGCATAAGATAGCTTGATGGTGGAGGTCACAAACTTCCACATCAAATACATTAGGGTTTCAAGCGATAATGACCCTAGCCACTTCGGGTAATTATGACACATATTCTAGTTAAAAAAACAATTATTCTTAATAACATTCATATGGTTAAGCCTCACTTTTTTCTTCAATAAGTGAAATATCGTTGTCTCTAATAGTTTTCTTAACTTCATCCTGCTTGTGAGGGGAGTTTAGACACCTAATGTTCCATGAAGCTAGCTTGATCATCTTAGTTTAGGGTTACCTCCACCCCTCTTTATTTCTAGTTGTGGTTTCACCAAACTTGCATTGCTTTCTTCTTCTGCTTCTTCTTGTTAGAAGATGACTTGCTATTAAGGTTAGTGTTCGACAGGTTTCTAGCCATTTCATCAATGGCTTTCACCTTTAGCACAATGCCTTCTGGAGGGTCTCCTCTTGTCACATCTCCTCTAGTCTTGACATAACAGTTTTATCATTAACTAGTGTGTCCATATCCTCGTCCATGGCAAGAATGGAAAAGCTATTCTATTCAATGATAGCATGGGCTACAGTAGGAAGGTCATCTTTGTTATGGTTGTGTTCACCCTCGTTACGAGCCTTCCATCTCGCAGCGGCTCTATCTATAGTAACCAGCTTCCAATCATTGGTCGAAGGTTTCTTCACAGGGGTAACAACAGCCTTGGGTAAGGCCGTCTCTTCAAGTTTGTGAACTGGGCATGCACTTAGGTTATGACCAAACATAAGGCAGTTAGGGAATGAAGGCGATTTTGATTGAAACTCCACCCTAATTGGTGCAATAGCACCATCCTCCATGATAACATTAATGCTGTCAGGGTAAGTCACCTTGGTCTCAGTATCAATGCAAATATGAGCATAGGTTATTCTTCATTTCTTTAGTCATCGCATTAGCATAGAGAGGAAGACCCACTGAGCTGGCAATGTAACTAAGCCCTTCTTCCGTCCAAAGTTGAATAGGAATGTCGTGGAATTTGACTCAAACAGGAATTTTCTTCAAAGTATCTTTAGAGAAGTTGAAGTGTGCTTGCCATTTCTTGAGGATGATAGTCATGCCTGCAAAATGCCAAGGCCCATTGTCCAGCACCTTATCATGAGCTATTACCTTAGTCATACCATACTTCCCCCAGAGTCTTGTAGTAGCATTGTTAACGAAGGAAAAATGAAGCTTTTCCCCTAAGAAATAACCCACCATGTTGTTCTCCTAACATACATGACCTTTCCTGGCAACTTCGAGCAGTGGTTTGATAGTGATAGTGGACTCCACTACTGATGGTCGGTGAAAAGTTAGCCTGAACTTAGGTTTCTTCATTTCTGCGCTAACAGAACTCTGCGTCTTATCAGTGCGAACCATGTTGTTAGTCTGGGATAATAGGGCACCCAAACTTACTTTTCCATCATCCCGCTTTCTCTCACTAGCAGGCATAGTGACAGGTAGGGTAGTAGAAGTACTAGCTAATCCTCCTGAGACCTTTTCAATAGCTGATAACTTTATACCAGCTTTCGTACCCTTGAGCCCACTGCTACCGGCTGCATTATTCTGATGGATGAACCCCACCGCCAGCTCCGTTGCCTTCACAGGATGATCACCGCTCACATTCCGGCCATTAGAGGTTATAAATATCTTCACATCTTCATGGGAGTAGCCTTTGCTCAAAAGGAAGTCCAAATAGATGTTTTTTCCTAAGTTAGGCAAGAGTAACCCTACGAGTTGCTCATTAGCTCTTGTTATGCTATTATCAAACGTTATTATTTGACCTTCTTTAGCTTCATCAATCATGGCCAAGCTCACATCAAAAGTTGAGATATCAGGTTGGATAGGAACAGTAACCACGCCATAAGGCAATAAACTTGTTTATGCCAACAAAGGACATGGGGTTTGGGAAATAGCTTTCCCACGTACAGCTGAAGGTAAGGCAGATGGAGTTGGGTTAGGAGAGGGAAGACGACCTACAACCTTGGTCATCAGAGCCATGGCCTCAAAGAGGGTGGCTAAGTCGTGAAGGTGGTGGAGGAGTGGAGGTTGTGTTTGGCTAGAGATAAGTTAGAGAAAAGTGGGAGCATTTTTCCCTTTTAAGTAAGACTGAGCAAATCCCAAGACTTATGATTTGACATGATTGGACAACACCATGCCATTATCTTATTATAACTTTATTTATGTACTACAAAAAAATATTTGATTTTTTGACACAACTCCATTGAAATTAGTATTTATTTACAACACAAAATTGTGTATAAATATTACAAGACCACAAAAAAATAGTCACAACATTCCAGTAGAAATATTCCCATTGTGGAATAAAATCAATTCTATTTACGTCGCTAAAATTATTTGTATTGTGTAATAAAATCAATACTAATTACATCCCTACAAATATTCCCATTGTGTAATAAAACTTGTAATGTACGGGCTAAATGACATGTTAAAAGATGAAAATGTGACAAAATATAACCGACAATGAAGAGATAACAATACAATTTAGGTCCCAGACGGTGTAATACCATGAATTTTTATGGCTTTTAAAATTTGAGATATTAATTTAATATTAATTCGGAAATTATTTGGATATTTACTAGCGTGATGTGAGCTAGTAATTATTGGGCATTTGTTGAATATTACTAGCTGAGTAAAGTAATATGTAAGATTGATTCTATTAAAATTATCACGAGTGAATAAAATGGCAATTACGAAAATTTAAGTTGGGATGCGCCTGTGTCGTGTCGAGACTAAACAATTATTATTAAAAGTGAATAAATTATAAGTCGCCCGTAAAGTCCTTTTGAGGGCGCCAACGCGTCCGGAAGGGCCAAGATAATTATGAAAGTGTGCCCGGGAGTTCAGTTTACGTCTCGGCGCGTTTTTAGGCTTAATTGGTATCCCGGAAAGGTATTTTTGGACATTCTGTATTTTTGGGTAATTCAACCCACGAATTTCCCTAAGGTATATCAGCCATTTGAGTTAGGCTTTTAGGGTTAACAATCACAAAACTTAAGAACGACCATTATAGAAGAAGGTAGGAAGCTTTCCAAGCAATCCAATGCCAAGAACTCATCCGTTTACACCGCCACTACCACCAAAACGTAGATCGCACAAAGAGGAACGCAACCATGCATTTTGGATCCACAAATCAGACCCTTATATTCCATGCAAGTATCTATCTTGCTTTTCTTTTAGTTATTGTTTCTTCCATGTTAGATTAGGATTGTTATACACATGTTTTATAAAAGAATTTGAGGAATTTGAGGATTTAATCACATGTCTTGGTGGAAATAGATATATTCTGGACATCCCAATCATATGTAGAGGATACCCACAAATTTATGAGTTTAGAAGCAAGAAATTTGGAAACGAATTAAAAGAATGAAAGATTTATGAAAATTAGGGTTCTTGTTAAATATGATGATTTACCCCATTAATTCACTACCTTTGATGAATTTGGACATGTTTCACGTAGGAAATCATGTATATAGGTATATGTAACTAGTAGTAATGTTGTTTGGGAGTTTGAGAATCGTTAATGGCATTATGGAGTAATTTGGAAGATGAAACCCGTAGGTTGAAATTGCAGTTTTTGGGCAAGAACTGCTTGATCAATCGATCGATCCCCTTTCCTCGATCGATCGACCTCTCCTGGAAAACTGCACATTTTTCCTTTTTTTTGTTTAATCCAGTTTAAATATATAGGAGCCCTTGATTATTATTTATAGAGTATAATGGGTCGTGAGGAGGACCAGTAGGGTCTATATAGACTCCGTTGAATGAAATTTAAAATGGCAAATTGTGGGTTAATGGGAAATTTCGTTACACATTAGAGATTGTGCGTCAGTTCGTTAATGAAGTGAGAGACTCGTGAAAGACTTAGACTAGAAGGTTAGAGAGGGTATACCTGCTGAATTTGTATTTAGCAAGAGAGAATACTTCGAGAGATGAGAAGTAAGTATGAAATAAATTATAGGTGGAAATAAAAGAAATGAATCCCTTATGCGAGATAATTGGGTAAAATTGTACTGATTACGGTTAATAATAATTATGGGCCGTGGGCGAACCTTATTGGGAATTGTGTATTTATATATGGCCATGTGACTATGCACATATATTAAATACTTTACTTGTGAATAATCATACCCGCGCTACTTGCTATCACGGGGGTTGCTGCGCCGAGACAATCTTATCTCGATGGGACCTTTATGGGGGATATTGACTCGTACCCTAGAACATAGGATTCCTTGGTACAGGCTATCTGAGAATGATAGTCAGACGGTCCTAAGAGACATGAGGGGTATGTGCTGACCTCTTAGTGACTTGGAACTATGCTTCGCCTTCATTTTGTGTGTATTGTGTTAATACAATTCGAGAGTGATTCCGAACTAGTATTTCCCTTAGTACGAGTGATACGGGGACTTGATAGCAGAGTATGCCAGCCGCCCTATAGAATTTATGAGGGGTGCCGATAGTAGAAAAATATCATAACCTTTCTACTTCTCGGGATAAAAATTTATAGAAAAATAAGTTAGATAAACTTATGAGGTTAGTAGTACGGTAGGCGTGCACACTAGATGAGAGGCGAGAATTCTCAAGAGAGTGTCGAATACTAACATGGTTGTTATATTAGCCAGTAAGCAATTTAAATACTTACTAAACTATTTTTAAAACCATTTTACACTCGGCCTCTGACACATTTTCTGTCATTTTTTTCTCTCTTGTATATATATGTATGTATTACAGGTGCCCAGCCACAGGGGCGTCTTGCATAGGTTCTTTGGATTAGACGTGTTGTAGCTTATGTGGAAGTTGCAGGCCTTTACTTTAAACGACCTCTTCATTGACTCAGTTCTTACTTTAGTTCTTTATAGTTAGGGAATGTGTCACCCGATTTTTTATCCCGTTTGGATTTGTCAGAGATTTATGTTTATGTTATTTCCAGTATTTGGTACCCTTTGGGAGTTAACTCCCGTCAGGATGATTTCATTTATAGTTCATAACTTGGTTTGGTTTATCTAGATGGTTTAATTCTTGTGTGGTAATTGTCATCCTTATTATTTATGTGACTCTTAAACTATTGTTATTAAAAAAGGTTTTCATATTGGAATATAAATAAAATGTAAATAAGACTTTAAATTGTTTTGACACTTAGCTTAATTATTTAGGGTGTTCAAATTGGAAAGTATTTATTTTGCTACAGTGATGCTGAGAATGAACCAACAGTTCACCTTGATTTTATTTTAATAAAGGACTGATCACCCGGTATTTAATTAGGCGGGGTGTTACAGGTGGTATCAGAGCATCAGGTTCTAGTGCCCTTTACGATTTTTGCGGCTTATTATACTTCCAGCGCAGCTTTCTTTAATATAGAGCCCTATGTTTAGGATTGTTGATTTCTTTGGTGAGATTTCGTTCTCCTACTATTATGTATAAATTGGTGAATCTTATTTATGTTCGGGCGTGTTCGAGCAATGAATAATGGCAGCTGAGGGTCGTTGGGCGAGTAGCAGGAGGCAGGGTTTAGTGAGGTCAAAAAGTACATTCGAGGATGATGACTGTAGTCGAGGTCACCCCTATTATGGCACGAGAGGCTAGGACTGTAAAGACGGCTAGGACATAGCCTACGAATTCCAAGTGCTGCTATAGTCGAAAGAGAAGCCGAATAAGACTCACCCAATGTAGTACGCTTGGGAGAGGGTTAAATGGCAAATTGAGGAGAGTCATCAACGGAAGTTCTAGAAATACGGGAATTGTGTGTGTTACCCAACTAAGGTAATATATTCAAAGGCTTTTGGGCATATGGCGGAATGTTGTTAACTAGAAATGAAAATTTGGGGTAAAACCTTTCTTGACTCCTCGGAGCAAAGTTATAATAGTGGGAGTCAACCACCACCTTTAGTGGTAAAATGTTGTGTCAATGTAAGGATGTTAGGTATAGTTTAACCACACGTTCCTTCATCAGTTGTTCAGAATAAGATGTGAACGTTGTTTTGAACCCATCACGGAAGGGCCGGACAGGGGTCCATTTGTAAATGAATTTAGACTTTTAGCCAATCTTGTATCAGCAGAAGTGGATACCAACGGAAGAGAGGATTTCAAATGGGAGACGAACTCGTGAGGAAAGTTGACAACACTTAAAGGGAATTATGTTGGACAGTTGATCCATATGGTGACAATGTCACGTATTATCCGTAGAGATGTTAACGCTCTTATGTGAAGGGAGCTAAAGTGATCGAAAGATTTATTGGAGAGTGAGACTAGATGAAACGCAGTTAGCAACGCATCGCAAGGGGGAGACCCATCAAGGGGCTCATTTAAATGATTCAGATAGTTGAATTCTTACCAAGCGATGGTGATCTCAGTAAGGGTTAATTGAAGCTAGTAACACGTTCCTTAGGGCCAATAAATCTAAGGGAACGACGAGGGTAGCCATCAGGATCGAGACTATTTAAGTCCAAGAGCAGGATAACTCTAATAGGGTCAGTATGCCAGGAGATAAGTGGGTTATGTGTTAAGGTGTTTTGTGGAGAGTAAAAACACACGAGTTAACATTTTTCGAAGCGAGAAAAAGGACAAGGGTATGGTGCTTGCAAGGGAAATGGTTAATGTAATTTTCGATTTGGTTCAGACAATCGCATTATGTTCGAAAGATCATTAAGTAGCCAAGGCGATTGGCAAAGTAGAAGCATGAGTTTTATCCTCGGAGGATGAGGCGTGTTTTATGTGACACAAGCGAGTCACTTCTTTTTGTTTATTGCTAGATTCACATGAGAGAAGAATTTAGTGCGTATAGTGTTATCATTATGTGTATGTTTTCCCTGAAATAGTGGGATTGTCTTTAGTGTTCTCCGCAAGGATAAATGGGTACACTGCTAGATTTATATTCTTTATTAAGATTTCTTGTATTAGTGATGTGATATGCGAGTATGATATTACACTAATTATGGTTTTATAAAAGTGGTTAAAAAGATAGTGGGCAGTGATTGCAAGGCTATCGGAGTTGCTGCCCTAGTGCAGTATGTTCTGTTCTGGCAAAACCTCACTTGCGAGAGGGTCGGGCTCGCACTCATATTATATATTATAGAAACTTCGAAGGGTATAGTGGTACGTAAATGTTTAAATCCAGGTTGTTTAGGGATTTTGTTATTATGATTCAGTGTGTATTGGGTTTATCGTTGGGCGAAAAAATTTAACTCATTATTATGTGTAGCGCAGAGGACTTATTGTTAGGAGGAGCGCATTGTTATATTTATCCTGTTGGAATGTGCAAGTTAAGAGTTATATTCATATGTCTGGGAAAGGGATCTTGAGAGTCCCGATTGTATACGTACGAGGTTTACGGAAGGTTATTACCACCAATACTGAGCAATAGTGCAATTAGTAAAAAGTCCTTTGTTTTAGTATTATTGCGGGAGGAGAAGTAGTTTTTCTGTTGACAGACGGAATGAAAGAGTATAGGTTATGGGCGAGGACCCAACGGATTTCGATAACCGACTATGGTAGGTAGTAGTGTATCGGGGGGGTTCGTTGTTTGGATTTCGCTTTGCGAGACATCCCACGCATGAAACTTAGCTTAAGGTTGGAAGTAGAGAGATGTTTGGTCATTAGTCCATGAGTCTAGTACCTCGGTTATCATAGGAGCCAATAATATTGATTGTAAGTTAAAGTTAAGTGACGATTTAAGGCCAGTTGAGCCAGTTGTGTGGTAAGGAAACATTGGAAGTTTTGTTTTATCACCCAATTGAAAGGTGGAATGATGATAAGGAGGTTTGAGAGTACCCAAGTGGTGTAACCACGTCGTGTCATAAGGGAAACAAAGAATTGGGTGTTATGTGTGAAGTGTAGGTGATGCTTACACCAGTATGCACGGTTTATAGGGTGTGTGGGCATCCTGGTTAGCTGTTGCTTAAATCATTCGAGTTGAAGAGATATGGGAATAGACGCGTGGAATATATGTTTGTTAGAACGACATAACAAAGTGGAACTAGTAGAGTGGATTAAGCATGGATTGTTTTGGGAAGAATATTTTTGGAAGATTTGTATTATTGTGTTGTATAGAGCATTGGTGATTTATATTATTTCGAGAGATATTTTTGTATTAAATTGAAGAAATTGAGATTAGTGATTTCTCTTATTTTATGGATTTTATTTAGATGCTCTATACCTTGTTATATTGTGGATTAGTTTAGTTTTATCGAGTAGCGCTTCGTTCTCTCTCCTCGGGCGGGCGGGGTGTTACATATATACGTGTACGATCAGAGTAGCAAACAAAACTTAGCTGGAAGGCTATGGGAAGCCATTTAAGGGTATTCCTTGTGAAGGATAAAACTTAACTATTATGGAAAACACTCTGAGCGGAGATTTACCTAGTCAAGTGTGGAAAGCGACTTGCGCGTAGGTTGAATGATGTTAGTAAGGTATAAAGGTTCAGCAGTGCACATCGTGGAGAAAAGTTCACGGGTCAGAACTTTCGGTATACGCTAAGGAAAGAAGAGGGAGTGTTAAGTGTCACTTAATGTGAGTCATTACAAGTAGAAGTCTATGTTGAGCGGGACATAGCGAGTAGTCTCCGCGGGCACCACTCATAGATAGAAATTGGTTGGAACGAGAGGATCAATCAGAGAATTTTGTAGCAAACCTACGATTCCTAAAATAGAAGAGAGCAATTATGTGAAATTTCTTGGATGGGGTGACAACTTAAAGGTAAGGTCATGAGTTCCTTAGAATGTGTGGAGCAAGTTGACCTAAAAGAAAGTGATCATTATTCTTTTGGGTGGTATACACTATTAGACAGTGTGCCCCACTGTTTATTTGAAAATAAGAATCGCGCCGGTAAGAGGTTCTTCCCGGTATTATTCTGAACTAGAATGGGATCATTGAACCCCACCTTCGAACCAGGGTTTTGGGAAGCAATGGTGATAACATTTCATTTTGAGTAGGTTGTATCACCCTTAGCCGGGGAGTAGGCGAGGTGATTAAAGAATAGTGGAACCACGTGAAAGTAATTTTGAATTCATGGTGATCATTTCATTTCCACAACGGATGTATATAGTAAGTGATATTTAGTACAGTAGAGTTCCATGGAACCACTCGTACCTGTTTATTGTGGACAAACTGCTTATTGAAATTTTATGTGGAAAAACCTTAACGATTATCCCTCGATGATAATCAGAATTTTTGATCGACCGAGTTAGAGTCTGATGACTAGGGTGGAATTACCACGGCTGTTTTAGGTGACTTTTGAATGTCGTAAGAGTTACGTCGCTGAAAATCAAGATTCGAAGAACTGACAAGAGTGGTCAAATGTTCGCATGGTTTCTCTCAAAAAGGGAGTTTTGTGATTAGATAAGTATGAGTAATTGTTACGTAATGAGGTGCAGCCTCCCAATAATATTGACACAATGGGGGCCAATGACGTGTAGGCTCGTTTTATGCATATAGCAACGGATTGGAGCACAATGTGAAGTGCCGTTATTAAGGTGTGACTCTATAACTGATGGTATTGAGAGTGTTTCATAAGCTTATTGTGAGGCGGGGGACTATAGAAATTTGCCTTACCCGAAAGTCAGTTTTGAGTAGTGATAAAGTATCCAGATCTATTTTTACCAGGCATACCTTATTTTCTGAATTTCGATTTGAAATTCCGTTATTAGGGGGAAGTATGTAATACCCCGTATTTTTTATGGCTTTTAAAATTTCAGGATTTATTAAATTTAATTTGGGATATTAATTTAATATTAATCCAGAAATTATTCTATTATTTACTAGCGTAACGTGAGTTAGTAATTATTGGAAATTTGTTGAATATTACTAGATGAGTAAAGTAATATATAAGATTGATTCTATTAAAATTGTCACGAGTGAATAAATGGCAATTATGGAAATTTAAGTCGGGACGCGCCTGTGTCGTGTCGGGACTAAACTATTATTATTAAAATTGAATGAATTATAAGTCACCCGTATAGTCATTTCAGGTGCGCCAACGTGTTCGAAAGGGTCGAGATAGTCAGAAAAGTGTACCTGGGGGTTTAGTTTGGGTCTCGGGGCATTTTTAGGCCTAATTGATATCCCGGGAGGGTATTTTAGACATTTTGTATTTTTGGGTAATTAAACCCACGTATTAACCTAAGGTATATTAGCCATTTGAGTTAGGCTTTTAGGGTTAACAATCATAAAACTTAAGAACAACCATTAGAGAAGAATGTAGAAAGCTTTCCATGCAATCAAAGGCCAAGAACTCATCCGTTTACACCGCCACTACTACCAAAACGTAGATCGCACGAAGAGGAACGCAACCATACCTTTTGCAACCACAAATCAGACCCTTGTATTCCAGGAAAGTATCTATCTTGCTTTTCTTTTAGTTATTGTTTCATCCATGTTAGATTAGGATTGTTATACACATGTTTCATAAAAGAATTTGAAGAATTTGAGGATTTAATCACATGTCTTCGTGGAAATAGATATATTCTGGACATCCCAATCATATGTAAAGGATAGTTGAATCATTTAAATTAGTAATGCACCGCAAGGGGGAGACCCATCAGGGGGCTCATTTAAATGATTCGGATAGTTGAATTCTTACCAAGCGATAGTGAACTCAGTAAGGGTTAATTGAAGCCCATAAAGTGTTCCTTAGGGCCAATAAAGCTAAGGGAACGACGAGGGCAGCCATCAGGATCGATACTATTTAAGTTCAAGAGAAGGACAACTCTAATAGGGTCAGTATGTCAGGAGATAAGTGGGCTATGTGTTGAGGTATTTTGTGGAGAGTAAAAACACACGAGTTAACATTTTTCGAAGCGAGAAAAAGGACAAGGGTATGGTGCTTGCAAGGAAATGGTTAATGTAATTTTTGATTTGGTTTAGATAGTCGCATTATGTCCGGAAGACCATTAAGTAGCCAAGGCGATTGGCAAAGTAGAAGTATGAGCTTTATCATTATGTGTATGAGTTTAGTGCGTATATCTATAATGTTATCATTATGTGTATGTTTTCCCTGGAATAGTGGGATTGTTTTTAGTGTTCTCCAAGGAGGACAACTGGGTACACTGCTAGTGATTTATATTCTTTATTGAGATTTCTCGTATTAGTGATGTGATATGCGATTATGATATTACACTAATTATGGTTTTATAAAAGTGGTTAAAAAGATAGTGGGCAGTGATTGCAAGGCTATCGGAGGTCGATAAGAAGTGCTCAACATGTCACCAGTTTGGGTGGCCGGGGTCGGAGCAATGGGAGGTATCTCCCAATCAACCGGTTCCTAACGTTGTTGCGGTCCATGTATTCCTCTTCCACTTCTATGCGGTCGTGCTCAGTGTGCACCATGCATTCTTCTCCCTACAACAACTGATGTCTGCTCAACTCTGCCAATATCTTGCACCGAAGCGAGGCTTGTACTGCATAACCCGGTGATCTCCAGTAAGTCCATGCGTGCATTGGCAGGGTTTGACAGTCCGGTCAATGCAGCTAGAACAGGCTATCGCATCACAAATTGTTTAAGGAGGGGTACCATGTCCCTCCATATACCTACATTAGTTACGCTGTAATCTGGTAACTACGTAATGACATCGTCCAGATAAGGGAGCCAAATTATGTACAAAGTTTTAACAAATATACCATCATTAATTATTAATTAAGTATAAACAAAAACATACATCATTAAAGCGGAGAAAAATCTACTTATATTTATTCACATGAGCTAGCCTCATCAGATCTAGCTGGTCCCAAAAATATGAGAGAACGTGGAGGGGGTTTCCCACCTAGAAAGAGGGGTGCAAAATCTTAAAATAGAGTAAGTATCCAGAAATGTTTGTCTCTCTCAATGCAAAAATGAATAACAAAGAGAGAATGATGAATATAAAGTATTAACAATTGTATTATAGTTTACAGGCATCCTAAAAAGGTCATGGTGGTAGTGGCTTAATGCCCTTAGCCGGAAGGGGTCTCAACGTGCTCCTGTATCAGTCGCTTCAGTTCTAAGTGGGATAAACACTTGTATCCCCATAAATGTTAATGAATGAAAAAATAATTTAATTTGGTATAATAATTCAACAAATATGATACCATTAAAAACTAGTTGTAATGTAGATTTAACATGTAGCAATGCAAGAGAGTCGGCTATCTCTTTAGCATCGGGTGCGGTTGGCCTCCACAACTTGCGGTATAAAGTCAGGAGAGATGCTCCTCCCTAACTGTAGCTCTGTTCCGACATAAGTCCTTTAGGAATGTCAAGTATCAAAGTTTCATATGTCTACCAAATAATCCGGTAGCAACATTCCTCCAATCATATGGAAAGTATATGCACGTGCATAAATGGTAAGTGTATCGGCATTCAGTGCCTCAGGTAATTGTCCAAATGTATCCACAAACTTGTTCACCCAAATCTGGGTGACATAACCAAACTACAATGGATCTAGTGTGACACTAAAGTACTTCAGGCATGTTGCCTGCAACCTATCGTTCCTTCCTATCGTGTCAGCACCGGTAACGAGAAGCCTATCAACGGGAAACCTAAGCTGAAACTTCACGTTCTATAACTTGATTCTGAACTCCCCGATTGGTAGATGAAATGTATGAGTCTCGGGATGCCACCGCTCTATAAGAGATGTGATGAAAGCCCATTCTAGGTTGACGTACCCAAGATGGTGTGTGCCGTAGAAACCTATATCCATAAGTAATGGTACCAAAGGCCTCCCCCTCTCTAATTCGTCCAGTCTATGGCCTGTATCACTGCGTGTGCATGTTAGGACTGTGACACCCCGCCTAATTAAATACCGGGCGATCACTCCTTTATTAAATTAAAATCAAGGTGAACAGTTGGTTCATTCTTAGCATCACTGTCGTAAAAATAACTTTTCCAAATTTAACACCCTATTTAATTAAGCTAAGTGTCAAAACCATTTTTTTACATTACTTTCCAAATTTTATTTTGAAAATAAAGATTTAATTATCTAAAACAATTCAATATTTAAAGAATCACACCACAATAATCCTGGAACATATAATCCAATTAATTTAAACATTCAACAACTAAACCCCAGCATTTAAAACTTAAAGTAAAACATACATGCTGAATAAATCCCAAAGTAACAGTACTAGAAATAACTGAAATACAAATGTCCCAATAAAACTGATAAATAGTGGAAAGGGCGACACATGCCCAATAAGGAGAATGATAGAAGTGGAATCAAGTAAATGAAATCGTCTAAGCAAGTGGCCTGCAACTTCCACCTAAACTGCAGCACGTTCCTTCCAAGGGATCCTAAACAAGACGGCCCTGTGGCTGGGCACCTGTAATATATACATATATATACAAGAGAGAAAGAGGAATAGAAACGGGTCAGAGCCCGATAGTGTATATGATTTATAAATTCGTTTAACAAGTATTTAAATTGATACAAGCCAATGCAACAACATATTAGTGCGACACTCTCTTGAGAAATTCTCGCATCTCTTTTAATGTGCACTCCTATCGCACTAACCTTCCCAATGGTTTATCTCATCATATATCACACTATCCTTCCCCAAGGATTTAACTTATCTTAGGTGACTCTCAAAATTTAAGATTTAACAGCATCATGGTTTAAAAAGGATAATTTCATTTAGTACAAAACGCTCATTTTAACTTTATTGATTCATAAAGTTTTTCAATATCATATTATACTTTTCAAAACAAGTATTTCCAATTTGAGTCATTATACATGTCTTACTTACCATAACACAGTAGGCAGTTTCCCATATTTCAGAAGTTCATATATATATTAAATACTCGTATAATATATATATTCTAACAGCACCCCACATAAAATTTTATGGTGCGGGCATACTCTGCTATCCAATCCCCGTATCAATCGTACTAAAGGGAATACAAGTTCGGAATCACTCTTGAACTGTATAAATACATACACAAACAATATTGAGGCGAAGCATAGTTTCCAAGTCCAAGAGGTCAGTACATACCCTCACGTCTCTTAGGACCGTGACTACCGATTCGATAGCCTGTACCTAGGATTTCTATCTTCTAGGGTACGAGTCAATATCCCCCATAAGGCACACGAGATAAGATCGTCCCAGCGCGAAAACCTCAGGGATAGCAAGTAGCGCGGGCATGATTTTCACAAGTATATAATATATGCATACACAATCATATAAATATACCATTTTTATTATATCAATTTAGGTTTATCCAATAACCCACATTCACAACATTTATCCTTATTTTCCCATTATTATTTATCAAGTATAATGGTTCGTTTCTAACTTTAATTCGAAGGGTTTTTTCAACTTACTACGTAACCCTCATGGACTCTATTCTTCCAAATGTATAATTCAGTAGATATCCATTTATGTTCCAACATAACTCTCTCTTACGTGTCTCTCCCCTTTAATATATACTTACATTATCCCTTATGCAAAATATCCCAAAAATATAGATTTCGCCTTACATTAAAGGATTTTGAATTTTATTTTCAAAGATGAGAATTTCAAACGGTTTCGAAATCGGAATTAAAATGGAGTTTTAATTGAATTTTTATTATCTCTAAGAGTCCTCAAAACATAAAACTGTCTAGCAAAAAAAATATTAAAAAATATTGAACGGTCCAATCGAGCTGAATTTTTTTCTGTAGCTTCATCTCGTCTTCAGCTAATTCTCTGTAAAATTTCATCCAATTCCAACGGTCCGATCGTCCGGAATAATTTTTTTTTAGTGTTTGTATCTGATTAGAACTCTTTTCTTAATCAAACTCTTAATCCTTTACATGACAAAGGGTTTCCAGAATATCATATAAATCATCACTACATGAAAATTTCCCATCTCAAATTGGGTTTTTCTTCCATAAATCTCATCCTAATAACTCCTAAACTAATATGGATGATGCATCAACGAAATAAGCAAGATATACACTTGCCTGGGATTTTCAGAAATCTGGTTTGGTGTTGAATTTGGTGTGGTTGCGTTCCCCGTTTCGCGATCTACGCGTTGGCGGTGGCGGCGGTGCAAACGGGTGAGTTTTGAGCCTTGGAATGCCTTGAGAGCTCTCTCCTCTCCTCTCCAATGGCCGTTCTAGTGTTTTGAGTTATCTAACCCTAGGAGATAACCTAAACATCTGATATAACCCCTTTAATTTTCGTGGGTTTAATTACCCAAAAATACAAAATGACTAAAATGCCCTCTCGGGGTACTAATTAGGCCTAAAAATGCCCCGAGACCCAAATCAAACTCTCGGGTATACTTTTCTGACTATCTCGACCCTTCCGGACGCGTTGGCGCAATCAAAACGACCATACGAACAACTTATAAAATATTTACTTTTATTTATCAATATTTAGTCCCGACGCGACACGGGCGCGTCCCGACTCAAATTTCTAAAATTGTCATTTTATTCACTCGTGACATTTAATATGGCCACTATTATATATTACTTTGCTCATTAGTAATATTCAACAAATTTTCCCATAATTACTAACTCTCATCACGTTAATAATTATAACATAATTAATTTTTGGATTTTTATTAAATAATTAATTCACATTAAATTTAATAAATCCCCAAATTAATATAGCATAAAAATACGGGGTATTACAAGGACCCCCTATCTGGCCTTACCAAATGACCTTCGATCGATGATCCTGTTGTTTGGTCAATATAAAAGGGTTTGTAGGACCCGACTCTATTCATGCATGTGTGTTTGAGATATCCATAGTAACTGTAATATAATAATTTATTTTAACACATTTACACAAAATATAAAATATAATTTAAAAGTGAAACGCAAAGAAGGACATATATTTATGTAGGAAAGTATTTTAAAAATTCTAATGAAATGAAGTTTTACTTATCAAGGCCAATTAAAGGTGAAATACTAACAAAGATCAAGATCCACGGGGAGAACACACCTTTAAATTAAGGGCACCTCTTACACGCATGACCCCTGCAACAATGGCTTCATTGATTAGGTTGCCTTTCCACAAGATCCATCTTGTTTGTTGGGTGAGTTGAAATGGGCCTCTGTGCTTGACATCTAAGTTATGGGTTAGATATAAACTCCGAATAAGACATCAGTGTCCAGTATTTGACGTGGTCAAGGGGATATAAATGGGGTGCATACGTCCTCAAATATGACTCCGTGGTGAAGTACTCTCTAATAAGAGCACCATATGATCGATCTTCAGTCTTGCACACGTTGCAATGGCATGTGGTAGATCACCCACTTCCCGAAACCACACGTTCCCTCGAGATGTGCACAACATACGCATTTAACCTAGGTATTTTTGCCTGAACTCGTCCTTCTTCATTGATGAACATCCACACAATATGATGTCTACACTTTTTTTTGGTAAGTAAAATGAGAATATTTAGACAAGAAACAGATATACATGGTGAGGGGTTATCAACCCCTAAGAGTCCAAGAGGGTAAAACAAAAGGCTGAGGGCATTCCCAAACATCTAAGCAAGCATAACATAAATGCCACAGACTACTAAGCTAGTCGCTCAAGGAGGATTCAAGCAAGTTCCAATATTTGCAAGCTATCCAGTTGTGGTAATTGCTCTTTGCTTTGTCCCAAGTCAGAATTTTGCATCTTATCATGAATTCATTGTCCTTAATCAGCTTAGAGGGATTTCTGAAGCCTCTTTTATGGATCCTGTAGTTTCGTTCAGCCCATATGTAGTACACAATGGTGGAGAAAGCCAAAGCTTTGATTGTAGTCATGAAGGATTTGCCTTGAGTATTCTTCACAGCATCAATGACCTCATCCTGCCAGGTCCCTATTTCTCTATATTGCTGGTTTTTGTATAGGATTTCATTACACACCATCTTAGAGTAGGGGCAGTCAGCCATGAGGTGGTTGATGGTTTCAATCCTAGTGTCACAAAGCTCACCCCCCAAAGAAAGAGCTGATCCTTAGTGCTCAAGGCCTTCCTATAAGTGAGCCATAGGATAAATGAGCATTTTGGGATGTTTGTTCTTAAGAGGCAGGTTCTCCACAATAGCTCTCATAGTTGAGGAGGTGCTATACTTACCTTTGGTATCGGGTAACCATATGATAGAGTCCTCCATAGATTGGTTAATGCAAGGGAGGGGATCATTTTTTATTTCATTGAGTTCCCAAGTGGGTTGGGCCATCTCCAAGTATTACCATTCACAAACTCTGCGACTTTAGCTTTGTCACTGATTGTAGCGTCATATATAGTTCTATTACCATACATAGGTTGGAGAGGACCCTTAGGATGCCAATTATCATACCACATGAAAGTATTCTTCCCATTCCCTATGCTGTACCTGATGGGGGGTTTTCCAATCTCTCGAAGCTTAAGCATATTCCTCCAACTCCATGAAGTATCAGTAGGTATGTGGATGGTCCATAAGCTTCTTTTCTTGATTTTGTAGGTGTGGAACCACTTCACCCAAAGGTTATCTTTCTTGTTGCTTAGGTTCCATAGGTGTCTGAGCATTGAGGCTTTGTTCTAGTCATGGAGGCAATTGATGCCAAACCCTCCCTCATATTTTGGCTTACACACATCTTTCCACGCGACCTTAGCATCAGTGTGTTTCAGGTCATCAACACAGATCCCAGAGCTGTACATGTTGCTTTTGGCTAGGTTAGGTTTGAGGCCCGATAAATAGGAGAAATCATCCAGAGTTTTCTTGATGCACTCCATAGATTGAGTATTCCCATGGCTGAAGATGATCAGGTCATCAGCAAAGCAAAGATAGTTGATGTTTAAATGCTGGCACTTCGGATGGTAAGTCTAGGGTGGTTGAGAGCAATGCTTGTTAATGATACAAGCAAAAGCCTCCATAATAAAGAGGAACATGTAGGGGAGAGGGGGCAACCCTGTCTGAGTCCCCTAGAGCTACTGAAGAAATCGTGAAGACCTTCATTGAGGCTGATAGAGAACATGGGGGTGGTGATACATTTAGAGATCCATCCAACAAAGACATGAGGGAAACCCAACTTGTGCATAATCTCAATGAGGAACTTCCAGCTAACAGTGTCATACGGTTTGAGGAGATTACTTTTGAGGGTGGGTCTAGGAAAGAGGTCTCTGTGGTAATTCCTCATGAGTTCCTAGAGAAGAAGGATGTTGTCAGCAATGGATCTTCCATTGACAAAGGCTTCTTGTCTCTCATTGATAAGGGAGGGCATAAAAGGTTTCACTCTAGTGGCAAGAACGTTAGAGATGCACTTATAAATGCTATTAGAATAGGCAATGGGTCTATAGTCTTTAATTTCATTAGGATTCTTGACCTTGGGGATTAGGGCTAAGGTAGTGCAATTCCATTGCCTGAGCATATGACCTTTATCGAAGAAATAGGAGACTGCATTGGTTAAATCTTCCCCAACCACCTCCCAGTTAGATTTGAAGAAGTGAGCATTGAAACCATCAGGTCCTAGAGCTTTGTCAGATCCAATAGAGAAGAGGGTGTTTTTATTTCCTCATGCGTGACAGGTCTAGCTAAGGTCTCCTGGTGCCTCGGATTTAGGGTTCTAGGCATGCTGAAGTCATAGGTCAAACTCATGTTATCCACCGGAGCTTTTTGGAGGGAGTTAAAGAAAGTGATGGCCTCGTTGGCAATATTAGTGGTTCCTTTAATGGTGCAGCCCTCACTGTTCGTCAAGGTGATAATTTTCCTTCTAGCAGTGTTATTATTCACACATTTGAGGAAGAAAGAAGTGTTTAAATCTCCCTCCTTTAACTATTTCATTCTAGACTTCTGCTTGTAAAAAGCTTCTTCACTAGCTCTTAGGTTGGCATACTCTCTAACATTGTTCTTCTCATTAATAATGAGGGTGGTATTAGTACCATCTCTATTTCTAAGTCTCTGAATGACATGCATTTAATCTTTCACCTGAGTGACATGCTGAGAGATGCTGCTATAGAACTTCTTGTTAAGATTTCTAAGAATAGGTTTGAGCCTCTTAAGTTTAAACGAGAGCTGGTACATAGGGTTACCAGAGCACTCCTCACTCCAAGAATCATAGAGGATGCTCTTAAAACCATCATGCCTCATCCAAAAGTTGTAGAATTTAAATGGATTGTTAGTTCTCACCTCATTAAGCATAAGGATATGGATAAGAATGGGGTTAGGGTCAGAAAATCTGGGTTAAAGGACCTCAGCTTACGAGTCAAGGAAAATTGAGCTCCATTGATTGTTGTGCATCACCCTATCAATTTTGGATTGTACATTATTGGCTGAAGAGCAATTCTTGTTCCAGGTAAACTAAAGCCCATTGGTATTCATGTCATCCAGCTAGGCATCGTGGATACAAGTGTTGAATTCATGAACTACATTAAAGTCAATATTGTGGATTCCTTTCTTCTCATCATCACTTCTAATAATATTAAAGTCAACCATTAAGATCCATTGCGTCTCTTCAGCAGTGCGAGATTTGGCTAACAAGAAATTCCAAAGGGATCTCCTCTCCATTTGGGAGTTGCTCCCATAGACAAAGGTAGTATATAAGCATTTGTTGAGGCCCACCAACTCCAATTTTTAGAAAATGGCATGGGGGTTCACACTTGCAACCTCAAGTTTGATATGGCTAGAGTCCCATCCCACAATAACACAAGCTACCCCCATTGGAAGGGCAGTTATGGATGGCTTCCTAATTCCAGAAGCAGTTCTTGGAGATATCTTCAAAATGGTGTCTTCGAACTTTGGATTCAAGGATACAGATAAGAGATAGCTTATACTCAGCAATGAGTCTCTTAATTTTAACTTGTTTGTGAGGAGAGTTGAGTTCCCATATATTTCAAGAGGCTAATTTGGTCATGAGGATTTCTTGTGTTTCCCTCCAGACTTCTTTCTTCCTTTTCCCTTTCCCACTGCTTCTGTTGCTAAGAGTGAGGTTTGGGTTAAGCTTTCTATTATAAACTAGTTCATCCATAGCTGTTACCTTGAGTTCTATCCCAGAGGGTTCAGGAGTGGCATCACATTCCTCATAATCAACATTGAACACCTCAAATGTATTGGACATTTTGATTGTAGAGGATAGAGGCATCTTGTAGGAAGTGAAGGCTTCAGCTGTGCCATCAATGTAACTCTCTTTGTTAATCTACATCTTATTAGACATCCCCTCAGCAGGAGCTATGCAATTCTTGGGAGGGCTAGGGTGTGGTTCATGTGGATTAGCATTAACATTAATGTCTTTCCCGTTGATAATACTCCACCCTTCCTTCAATGCCTTTGTAACCTCACCTTATTTTGGAACTAGGTATGATTCTTCATTGTTTTCTTTGTGGACTCACATTTTCTTGGTTTTAGAACAATTGAGAATATAGTGACCAAAGATGCCACAAGTTTTTCCAGAAGCTGGCTTCCCCTCATACTCCACTCCAATCTCAGTTGTTAGTCCGTCCTCCATTACCACATTAATGGTTTTGGGGAACTCAGACCTCACCTCCAGTTCCACACATATTCTAGCGTAGCTTATCCTCTTCATTTCTTCAGTGACGTTATCAGCATATAATGGTATACCCATTGAGCTAACAACGTAACTTAGGCCTTCTTCAGTCCAGAACTGGACAGGAATATTGTGGAATCTGATCCATACTGGTAACTTCTTTGTTGTTTCTTTATTATATTTAAAGTTAGGCATCCATTTCTCCAGAATAATTAGGTTACCTGAGAAAAACTAGGGCCCAGAGTCCACGACCTCATCTCGCATGTCCGTGTTGTCAAACACAAAAAAGAAGAAGCCGTTGTCATGGGCTAGAATGTCCTTGAGTCCATAGATATCCCATATCTTATGGGCGACGTTAGAGACGTGAGAGTATGGTGGTTTTCTCCCCAAGAAGCATCCAACAAGGCTGTTTTCCCATTTGGAATAACCTTTATGGGCGACGTCTAAAGGACGAGCAACGGTGATTTTGTCGTTCCCCAGAGTAGGCTTGTGGTAGGTAAGGTTTAGCTTGGGTACACGTTTGGAAGATACCATTTTTCTCCACGAAAGAGCAGATATAGGTACACTGTTAGGTAAACTAGGGTTTTCTTTATCCTTCCCAAGATTTTCTGACACCTTTTTTTCCTCAGACCTACCATCACCCCCTAATGTACCGTTAGTTGTACTTTTGGCAGGCTCAGTTAACGAGGTTGAGGGGATCTCCAAGGGGGTTGAGGGTTGTGCACTGCCTTCATAGGTGGTTTTCATGGGTCTAAACGTATTTATATCGTCATAGGAATACCCTTTGCTTTTTAGAAACTCCCAGTATACGTTTATCTCGTCATTTAGCTCTTGTAACCTGAACATATGGAGGTTTACTTTGATTATTCTGGCATCCGACGCAGTAACTTGACATTCTTCAAGTTCGTCCTCCCCGATAGAGGCTGTTATGGCAGACATAACTGGGTTGGAGGATTCGATGGGAACAACAATGGTATTAAATACAAGTAGCATGGCATGTCCAGGCATGTACGTGAGTGGAGAGAATAGGTAGGGGAAGTTAGCTGAGGAGGTGGTGGTGGTGGTGGTGGTAAAGGAGTGGTGTTTCGTTAGTGTTTGGTTGGTGTTTTTAGAGAGAGGAGAGAGCATTGTAAGTTTGATCATTGGTTATGTTGTCTACACTTCGTTATTCTACATTCTAAATCAAAAAAAATTAATTGGCATAAGCATTTATTTAACCCCACGTAGTCCAATTCCTGCATAAGTTATTGGGATAGTCTTATTTATCCCCTTAATTACCGAGTTAAAAACTTTGGAAATGTTTATGATTTTTTGGTCATAATGATACCCACCATCAGGTGTAAGAGTCCATTTATACTTTGACATAATGGTACCCACCATCAACATCTTACCCTTATACTTGCCATAAAAGGTGGGTTCCGTGGGCAATTACAACAAGATGACAATATTTAAATCCTTAAATTGAGGTAGGGATAGCAAAGAATAGTTTGGAAAACATCTCCTTGCCATTATGTTGTTAGTGATCTTGTAGATTCATGACGGTCCCGAAATTGTATTATTCAATTGCTGACAAGAACCAGGGCAACACAGTATAAGATGAATCTCACTCACCAAACTGCGCAATAACTGCTTTTCTCTTAGCATTACAAGCCTTCGCATAAGGTATGGCGTAATGGATCTGATCCTTAATTTGCGTAATAAACACGCATATTTTAATACCTAGATCCGCCTTAACCAGGCAATGAATCATCCCAACCAAATAATTTATCGTCAATTGTTTGTGGTTCGTTTTGACAGTAGGAAATGTGGCATATCATCTTATAGGTCTATCATACTTCATCGACACCCATAGTCGATCCTGTAATGACCCCACTTTTTATATTCATATATAGTTTTAAATGTTGTATTATTTCATATTTGATATGGATAATGTTAATTTATTATTTTTAGTCTAATCCTCCCTTAATAAATCATGAAATATCAAATTAGTTACAAACGTAAAAATTTAAAGTTTTCGGTAGGAATGTTCATATTAGAGACTAGTTGTGACCATTATAATATAACAATTGACTTGAGGGATGCGAAAGGTTCATTTAGCCTTTGCGAATACTAAGCCACCGTTAAATTGGACCTAAAAAAAGGAAGAATTTTATTATCCGGGGTCCAAAGAGATTAAAAGAGCCCGAAAAAATTTAAAGGCAATAAAAAGCAATACATGCCAAATATGGGCCATTTAGGATTCACCATCAATTCTCCAAAGTATGAGAATTTAGATTACCATTATTCAAAATATAAATCTGAGGGAGTTTGGTTGGAGTATTTAAACGGGTTTGTACTTCCTTGAAAGTCCTGAAAAAGCAGTACCTCATTTTGGATGTTATTGGTGTGGAAATCACTTTGAGCTTTGATTTGTTGATCTGATTGAGTCAATGTCTCATATTTCCATTTTTTACACCTAAGGAAGATTTTGAGTTCATTCGTTAGGAGTATCCGATATTCATCGTGCACATATGTCATGTTTGTATGCATTGACTTTCCTATCGAATTTGGTCACACCCATATATTTACGCTATCATCGACTTGTTTGTTTTTGTGTTCGTTCATGGTGTGATTTCTTTGTTTGTATATTTTGAAAATTTTTGAAAAATTCCAAAATAGAAGTTTCTTACCTTGTGACATTCTCCATTTGCGTTTATTTATGCTTCTCATATCTATCTATTTGGGGACAAAATAAAAAGGGGGAGAAGAATTATCATATTATGGGGGAGTTTTTGAGATTTGACTTTTGCTTTCATTATAAAGTTAAAGTGGTATCTATGTTTATCTCATTTCAAACTTGATATGTCACTTGGTATTTGCTTTATCTCATGTGTGTAGGTCCTACATTGATGATCACTGAATTGCACACCCTGATGACAAAAGCTTTGAGATTCCTGAAAATTTGAAGAACAAACAATGAAGTCTTATTCATTTGTATCTTTCCAGTTTTGGGTTCATGGGAGGGTAGATTTGTATTGGAAATTTGGCTATTTGATAATTCGGATTTTTTATGTATGTACCGGCATAGACAAATGGGGAGATTTGTAAGGACATTTTTATCATGTCCGAATATTACATTTGTGTATGTCGTACGCCGCTACATTTGGCACGTCCCTACACGATCTCACATGACGGCCTCAATTCGAATTTTGAGAATCAAGCATTCATCATCTCCATCATGTGTCCCACATCTGCCTCAACGACTTCACGTTCCATGATTTTAGGGACTTTATGCAAGTGGTATGCAAAAGAAGTCAAAATAGTGAAAGAAGGCAAGATATGAAAGTTCAAGGGCATTTTGGTAATTTTATAATCATTGTCTGGAGGTCTGGTCAACTGGAAATTTGAAGAACTCGCCGCAATGAAGATACTGGAAGAAACGGCACCTCAATCCGAGCTACGATGAAGAAGTTATGGCCCTATGAAAATGGAGAAAATTCCTAGGAAAACTCTTGGAAAAATGCTAAGTGTTTAAAGCCCCACATTCCAGCAAATTTCTGCGAACTGAAGCCAAACCGGTTCGGGGGGCGAACCGATTCGCGGTACACCCGAACCGGTTCGAGGTACCTATACGCTGGCAGAGTTTTAAAATCATGAAACTCTTTATTGGTTTCCCTATAAAACCCAACTTCGGGGGAGTTATTTTATAAGACTTTGAGAGACATTTTTTAGAGTCCAAATACATCTAGTCTTCATATTTTTGAGTCCCAAGACTCATGTTTTGATTCACACAACTTTGCCAAACCTTTGTGAGTCCGTTTGTAACCCAAGAACACAACCTTGAGTTTATTCAAACTTTGTGGAGAAGCCGTCTTCCTTCTTCATAGCTGCTCATCTGGAGTTCTCGAGAGAGATTCCAGTCGTCGACTATAGAACCGACGCCTGCGGGTATTTCTGTGTCACACTGTATTTTTACTGTAATCCGTATAACCGTTCCTTACAATATTATAGTGAAAATAAAAGATTTTTCCCCTTTGGGGAGTTTTCCTCACGTGTGTGTTTGAATGTTCTTGCATGATATCATCTTATTCAATCACACCTAGATGCATGTTTAGGACTTAATTGATAAAAACTGAGTTTAATTAAATAATTTCTTTATTTGAACACAAGCGCACTCTTTCAAACTGGTATCAGAGCCAATTACACAACTTTACCAATTTTTTGCAAAATTTTTCTACGATATCAATTTTCTGAAAAATTGATTTTTGAAAAAGAGCGTGTTCATAATGGGGAAATTATATAATAAAATGCCAGTTTTTGACGGGACAAACTATGCATACTGGAAAGCCCGCATGAGATCTGCATTAAAAGCCATTGATGAACGTGTCTGGATTTTGGTTGAAAGAGGGTGGACTCCTCCATTTGTCACTATTAATAACGTGACTAGTTTAAAACCTGACACTACATGGACTGAAGAAGAATTTAAATGGTCATCTTTTAATTCTAAGGGTTAAAGTGCTATTTCTGGATTTGTCACACCTGATGAGTTCAAACGCATAATGACATGCACCATGTCAAAAGAGGCATGGGATATTTTGCAACTTACCCATGAAGGAACTAATGCTGTGAAAGAATCTAAACTGCAAAATTTAACAACTCAATTTTAAACCATCACCATGCTTGAGTCTGAGTGTTTTGATGAATTTTATGCTAGACTATCTGATATTGTAAACACTAGCTTTAATCTTGGTGAACACATTCTTAATGCTAGAGTTGTTAAAAAGATTCTTAGATCTCTGCCTAAGAGTTTTATCCCTAAAGTCACTGTGCTAAATTCTATGGGTAATTTAAATACGCTAAAATTAGAAGAACTTATAGGAGACTTGCAAACGGATGAAATTGATATGTTTCCTAAATCTATCAAGTCTAAAGATAAGGGAATTGCACTTAATTCCCAGGAAAGAAAGAGTGAGGGGTCGACAAGAAAGAGGGAGTCATCTAGAAAAAGAGAGATAGATACGTCAGATTTTGAGTGTGACTTTGATTTAGATGATTTGGCCCTGTTTGCTAAAAATTTCAAGAAAATTCTCAAATTCAAGAAAAATGGCCATTTCAAAGATAAAAAGAAGTTTGAGAAAAATAAGTTTGAAAAGAAAAATAAAAAAGATATTAAAGATCCTCCTAAGAAAGAGAGTGAGAGATGCTTTGAGTACAATGGTAGGGGTCATAGAGCTTTTGAGTGTGCTACTAGGCTGAACAGAGAAAAGGGAAAAGTTGTCCTTAACGCTACCCTTAGTGATGACAGTGAGGTTGAGTCGGTGGACTCTGGAGACGAGTCACCGCATAATTGTAACTTCACCGCATTCATGGCTAGTCGTGTGAGTGCTTCTAGTACTCCTCACGACGAAGACGATTCTACTTCACAGGGACTCCTCAACAGTGAGAGCGATGTGAGTGAGGGGGAGGATGATGCAAGCAAGTGAGAGCGAGAGTAATCTTCAACACGCCTACGTCGAGTTATATAATGAGTCATTTAAAACTAAAAAGCGTAACAAAGTGTTAGTTCTTAGGATCATCGCTCTAGAGGAAGATTTAGAAAATCGAGAGAAAGAGAGTCCGTCACCTGCACCACTTTGAGAGAGAGAGAGAGTCTGCCTGTATTCAGAAAGAGAATTTTTTTAGAGAGAGAGAAACTGTTTAAAGAGAGAGAGAGTTGTTTTGAGAAAGAGAGAGGGGACTTGACTAAACAAGTGGCTAGTCTTACGAGTGATCTCTATTCCTCACTGGATACTCGAAAGAAACTTGAAGCCCTAGTTGCCCAGCTTACTCATGATCTTGAGAGAGCACGAAAAGTCAAGGTTTAAATCGAGGACAGATCAGGAAAGATGGGAAAGATGCTCCTCGGCCCCGCTTTTGGTTTTGGTTGATAGGCAGGGAATAGGTTATGATGGTGCCTCCATGTCTAAAATTGCACCTGGACCAGTTCCTAAATTTATTACGAATCCATATGGCCATCATCAAAAACCACGTAGGAGAGTTCGACCAAGAAAAGCAAACCCAGGTCCGCCTAAGACTGCGTTCTTCTGTACATATTGCAAAAGAAAAGGCCACCTTAGGGAGTTTTACTATAGTTTGGGTCGGACACGACGTACTACTGCTCCACCACATCATACTGATGATTTTTCTAGTCTGAGAGAGCATGTTGAGTTTTTAACCGCCACATCACAGAGTTTGATGGAGGAATTCTGACGGATGTCTTTGCCGTCTGTGAATGCTTCTTACATCCCGGCTAAAACAACAAGGGTAAACAAAAGGTTACCACTTCTTGGGTGCCTAAGAAAGATAAAAAGGCTCTTGTTGTTCATGTCACCTCACAGTGTTATTTTGATAGTGGGTGCTCTAGACATATGACCGGGGACGTCTCATTTTTTACCTACCTAGAGGAGTATAAGGAGGTAGAGTCACCTTTGGAGATGGGAGCAAGTCTAGCATTATAGGACGAGGTACAGTAGAGTTACCAAGATTTCCTAAGCTAGAGAATGTTTTGTACGTCAAAGGTTTAAAAGCAAATCTTCTTAGCATTAGCCAGTTGTGTGACGCTGACTTTGTCGTAAAGTTTGACCGGGATGCGTATAATGTTTATAATCAAGCCGGTAAACTTTTAGTGCGAGGGGTGAGGACAGAGGATAATTGTTATGGGACTGAGCCCATGCCCTCACTTGTATGCAACAGTGATCACTCCTATGGATATCTGGCACCAATGTCTAGGTCACGTGAACGTTAGAGATTTGACTCGTTTAGCTAAAAAGGACCTAGTACGTGGCTTACCATCTCTTGGAAATCCAACTTCCACGGTTTGTCGACCCTGTTAGTTAGGAAAGCAAATTCGTAGCCCACATAGGCAGTTGCATTCCATTACCACCTCCCATGTACTTGAGCTGATTCACATGGATCTTATGGGTCCTACTCGTACTGAGAGTCTGGGTGGTAAGAGGTATATTCTCGCGATGGTAGATTATTTCTCCAGATATTCTATTGTAGGTTTTCTGAGGGAAAAATCCGATGTTTTAGAGTTTTTAACGATCAAGTGTCGTGTTCTGCAAAACCAACACGGAGTCACGATTAATAGGATACATAGTGACAACGGCACTGAATTCAAGGAAGCAAAGGTAGATCTTTACTGTGATAATCTTGGGATCAAACATGAGTTTTTAGCCGTGAAGACTCCTCAGCAAAATGGGATTGTTGAGATAAAGAATAGGACGATCCAGGAAATGGCTAGATCTATGCTTCTAGGTCGTAGAGTTGCTCAAAAATTTTAGGCAGAGGCAATGTCTACTGCATGCCACATGGTGAATAGGGTTTACCTGCGTCCACACACACTTAAGACGCCTTATGAATTGTGGACTGGCAAGAAACCAAACCTTGCATATTTCCGTGTTTTTGGGAGTAAATGCTACATCTTACGGGATAGAGAGCAATTAGGAAAATGTGACTCCCGGAGCGATGAGGGAATATTGCTAGGATATTCATCGAATAGTAGAGTGTACCGGGTCTTTAACGTGAAGAGCTCTAAGGTTATGGAGTCAATAAATGTCACCGTGCAAGATAACGAACCTCCGACAGTTATTAATACTAACCTTTAGTGTGAGGATGAGGACTTTTCTGGTAGTGATTTACTTGTCCCTCACCCACACTCTGTGGATCCTACTCCTGTGTTAGGGGACACACCAGCTTGGGTTCGCAAGAGTCATGACCCTGCCTCCATTGTTGGTGATCCCACTCTTGGGGTCAAAACTCGTGCTCAGCTAGAGAACGTCGTTAGCCACTTTTTCTACACGTCCAAAGTCGAGCGCACTCAAGGATGAACACTGGATATCTGCCATGCATGATGAGTTGCTTCAGTTTAAAAAGAACAATGTCTGGGAACTTGTCCCCCGACCTAGTGAGACTAATGTGATAGGTACTAGGTGGATTTTCAAGAATAAAATGGATGAAAATGGTACCATAATCAGAAACAGGGCAAGGTTGGTCGCTCAAGGCTACACAAAGATAGAGGGTTGTAGACTTTGGGGAGACATTTGCCCCTGTTGCGAGGCTTGAGTCTGTACGCTTACTACTTGCCATCGCATGTCATCTGCGCTTCATGTTATATCAGATGGATGACAAGAGTGCCTTTCTAAATGGCATTCTATAGGAGGAGGTTTATGTGGAACAACCAAAAGGGTTTGAAGACCCTAAGCACCCGGAGCACATTCACTATCTGAGGAAAGTCTTGTATGGTTTGAAACAAGCACCCCGTGCTTGGTACAAGAGGCTTACTTCATATCTCTTAGCCCGAGGCTTCAAGAGAGGGGGAGTTGATATGACATTGTTCGTCAGGAGAGATGACGGTGCTATTTTGGTTGCCCAGGTCTATGTGGACGACATAGTCTTTGGATCCATATGCTCCCAGCATGCTCACCACTTTGAGGAGGAGATGAAAAGTGAGTTTGAGATGAGCATGGTAGGTGAGCTTACTTTCTTCCTTGGTCTCCAGGTTCGTTAGCTAGAGGATGGGATGTTCATCTCCCAATCCAAGTATGCTAGAAACCTAGTGAAGAAATTTGGTTTAGACTCTGCTAAGCATGCACGTACACCTATGAGTACTTCTATAACGCTTAGTAAGGACACTTTAGGCAAGGACGTAGAGCAAACCTTGTATCGGAGTATGATAGGTAGTCTTCTCTACTTAACTGCCAGTTGCCCCGACATAGCCTTTAGTGTTAGAGTCTGTGCATGATATCAGGCATCCCCTAAAGAGTCACACTTAATCGCTCTTAAATGGATTATCAAATACGTGAATGGGAGTCTCTCATATGGTATTTGGTATTCCTTTGATACCAATGACCGTTTGTCCGTCTATTCGGATGCCGATTGGGCCGGGGATGTAGATAGTTGTAGGAGCACTTCTGGTGGGTGTTTCTATTTTGGTTCTGCTCTTGTCTCCTGGTTGAGCAAGAAACAAAACTCCATATCTTTGTCTACTGCGGAGCCATCGGGAGTTGTTGCACGCAACTCTTGTGGATGAAGCAAATGCTGGAGGATTATGGGATATCACAGGACACCATGACCATCTCCTGTGATAACACGAGCGCGATACACATATCCCGCAATCCAGTCCAGCATTCGAGCACAAAGCACATCAGGATACACGAGCACTTTATATGTTAGTTAGTTGAGGAGAAAGTCGTATCCCTGAGTTTCGTTCCCACCGATCGTCAGTTAGCCGATATTTTCACAAAACCTTTAGATGCCCTTAGATTTGAGAGTCTTAGGAAGTCTTTGGGAATTTGCACAATTGACTGAGGGGTTAGTCCGTGTCTAGGATAGGATGCTTTTTCATGTTCATATCATATGCTTCATATTGCTAGTTTGTATCATGTGTATTATTACTTTTGCTTTTTTATATATTTTTATTAAGAAAAGTCCAAAAAGATTTTCTTTTTTATAAAAATTTTAGAAAATCACAAAAAGATTTTTGTATTTTTTTGCACCTTTTATGGATGCGCATTTAAGATAGCCGAGTCACAAATTTCATTCCATTTATCCATGTGACTATTTGATAGTGATTTGAGACGCTACATCATTTCATCCATGTGCTTTACATTGTTTGGAGTCTTTGAGATGTGATTAGTGATTATCTCCTTTATTGCACACATGCACGACTATATTTGATTATTGTACTTGTCTGTCACATATTGGCTTGAGTGTTTTCATCTCAATTCTGTCTATACAACGTATAATATGCGATAGAAATTGACAAGATTGGAATGCATGTTATAACCATTTGGTGAGACTGTATGTTTATTTGAAAACGGGGAAGGGATGCGAAAGGTTCATTTAGCCTTTGAGAATACTAAGCCACCGTTAAATTGGACCTAAAAAATGGAGGAATTTTATTATTCGGGGTCCAAAGAGGTTAAACATCCCGAAAAAATTTAAAGGCAATAAAAAGCAATACATGCCAAATATGGGCCATTTAGGATTCACCATCAATTCTCCAAAGTTTGAGAATTTAGATTACCTCTATTCAAAATATAAATCTGAGGGAGTTTGGTTGGAGAATTTAAACGGGTTTGTACTTCCTGAAAAGTCTTGAAAAAGCATTACATCGTTTTGGACGTTATTGGTATGGAAATCACTTTGAGCTTTGATTTGTTGATTTGATTGAGTCAATGTCTCATATTTCCATTTTTTTTACACCTAAGGAAGATTTTGAGTTCATTCGTTAGGAGTATCCGATATTCATCGTGCACATATGTCAAGTTCGTATGCATTGATTTTCCTATCGAATTTGGTCACACCTATTCATTTACGCTATCATCGACTTGGTTGTTTTTGTGTTCGTTCATGGTGTGATTTCTTTGTTTGTATATTTTGAAAAATTTTGAAAAATTCAAAAATAGAAGTTTCTTACCTTGTGACATTCTCCATTTGTATTTATTTATGCTTATCATATCTATCTATGTGGGGACAAAATAAAAAGGAGGAGAAGAATTATCATATTATTGGGGAGTTTTTGAGATTTAACTTTTTTCTTTCATCATAAGGTAAAAGTGGTATCTATGTTTATCTCATTTCAAACTCTACGTCACTTGTTATTTGCTTTATCTCATGTGTGTAGGTACTACATTGATGATCCCTGAATTGCACACCCTGATGACAAAAGCTTTGAGATTCTTGAAAATTTAAAGAACAAACGATGAAGTCTTATTCATTTGTGTCTTTCCAATTTTGGGTTCATGGGAGGGTAGATTTGTATAGGAAATTTTGCTATTTGATAATTCGAATTTTTTATGTAAGTACCGGCATAGTTATAGGGGGAGATTTGTAAGGACATTTTTATCATGTCCGAAATATTACATTTGTGTATGTCGTACGCCGCTACATTTTGCATGTCCCTACACGATCTCACACGACAGCCTCAATTCGAATTCCGAGAATCAAGCATTCATTATCTCCATCATGTGTCCCACATCTGCCTCAACGACTTCACGTTCCATGATTTTAGGGACTTTATGAAAGTGGTATGCAAGAGAAGTCAAAACAGTGAAAGAAGGCAAGATATGGAAGTTCAAGGGCATTTTGGTAATTTTACAATCATCGTCTAGCGGCCTGGTCAACTGGAAATTTGAAGATCTCGCCGCAACGAAGATACTGGAAGAAACGGAACCTCAATCCGAGCTACAGTGAAGAAGTTATGGCCTTTTGAAAATGGAGAAAATTCCGAGGAAAAACTCTTTGGAAAATGCTAAGTGTTAAAGCCCCACATTCCAGCGAATTTCTGCGAACCGAAGCCAAACCGGTTCGGGGTACCTGTACGCTGACAGAGTTTTAAAATCATGAAACTCTTTATTGGTTTCCCTATAAAACCCAACTTCAGGGGAGTTATTTTATAAGACTTTGAGAGATGTCTTTGGGGGTCCAAATACATCTAGTTTTCATATTTTTGAGTCCCAAGACTCATGTTTTGATTCACACAACTTTGCCAAACCTTTGTGAATCCGTTTGTAACCCAAGAACACAACCTTGAGTTTGTTTAAACTTTGTGGAGAAGCCGTCTTCCTTCTTCATAGCTGCTCATCTGGAATTCCCGAGGGAGATTCCAGCTGCCGACTACAGAACCGACGCCTGCGGGTATTTCTGTGTCACACTGTATTTTTACTGTAATCCGTATAACCGTTCCTTACAATATTATAGTGAAAATAAAAGGTTTTTCCCCTTTGGGGGATTTTTCCTCACATGTGTGTATTTGAATGTTCTTGCATGATTTCATCTTATTCAATCACACCTAGATGCATGTTTAGGACTTAATTGATAAAAACTGAGTTTAATTAAATAATTTCTTTATTTGAACACAAGCGCACTCTTTCAGAGGCTAGTTTGGCCGACTTAAACACTTTGAAATAACCTCTTTCTTCATCAAAATTGATTAAATCAAAATCTTATGGCATATCCTAAGCTAAATGATTAGTTTGGGGGTAGAAAATATAAATTTATGAAACCTTAGGGACTTGATTTTAAATAAAGAAAGTTTCAGGGGCTAAAATAAAAATATAAAAGGATCATTTTATAAATAAAATATTTTCAAGGACCTCTAAGAAATATTGAAAATCTATGGTGTAAATTTACCAAAATACCCTTCATGTGTAAAATACCCTTACTAACTTTACACATTGTGCTTGATACCTCGTGCTATACTTTTGCCACCACACCTTACACGTGTCATCCATATAAATAAGGATAACACACATGTCATTCAGTTAAATAAGGCTAAAACACGTGTCGGCATCGGGTGAAATAAAGACTGAAGATAGCCACGTTACACGACACGTCAACGCTGACTCAACAAAATGGAAGATTAGTCACCCAGACACGTGTCAACACCCAAATAACTTTGGGAAACTATAAATAAGGCCTTAAGATCAGTTATTACACGAAATTCATTCCAAATATAAAAAAGAAATAGTGAGAGAAAGTGTGAGGAAGTTTAAGAAGTAGTTTCGTCTTAAGATTAACGAGCAATTCAAGACTCTGTATCTGTAACTTCGGATTTATGTTCTAGGTGAGTACTCTGTGACATTCCTTGCGTATTTTGATCATATGATATTATGTAAACTATATCTATTTTGTGAAATGTTTTATCCTCAAAATACATCTGACACCGATGATTCCGTCGTTTGTTATATGTGTATATCTCTCGATATATACATTTGATTTGAATTCTGAAATTATTGATTCGGCCTATGGAAACTCTCTGACTATGTTGGCCTTGAATACCAGGTGAAAATATTTGGGTGGTACCTTCCCAGCTGGTTTATCGCTGGTGTGCCCTAAATAAGGCGTTGTTTCAGATATCATGATTCTGTCTGTGTTATTACCAAGTGGAGGCATCTGGTGACACTGTATGTTTATTTGGGTATTAGAGAGTACATGACCATTAAAAGAAAATTTAATAACTAATATACTTCTCAAATTGTTTTATTCGTTTTGTTCTGAACTGTTTATTCTGAAAATATATACTGTCAGTTTGCTTTATTTTTTTTACTGCAAATTCCTGTCCATATATGTATATACCTTCTATTGTAAATTGAATAGGTATCATTTTTCTAAAAAACCAAGGAATGTTTAGAGATTAATTCTCACTCGGCTTTTAGCTGATGTTGTATAATCATTTTTTAGGAAATAAGTAGGTTCGCGGAGGGAACGAAAAAGGATTGTGTTAAAGATTCAACTTTTAGAACTCTTTTCATTATTATAAATAAAATGTTTGTTTTATCATATAAAGCGTGTTTGGCTCTCTTGTAATAAGTTTTAAATTTTATTTTAAGTTGTAACTCGTTGTTACTTGTAATATAAATGAAGTTTCCTTTTAGAAAGCTCTGATGATGTAATTCCTTCACTTTTAGTATTTTACGATTCATAACCATGTAATTGTATTTCCATTGCATTTAATTAAGGAAACAATTTAAGTCAACATATTTATTGCCTTGGTGGCATGTCAAGACACTCGTTCCCCACTACTATTTTGGGATGGGGTCGTGATAGAGGTGGTATCAGAGCATAGGTTATGAACCGGTAGACAACTGAATATAAGTTTCAAACGTTATCGATTTTAAGTTTCCATACATAGGATATAGGATTAAATATCTGACTTATGTGATAACCCTCCATATGTCTTACAATCTACATATAATTGTTTATATATAATTGTTCTTCTAATTTGCAATCTTGAGTTAGTATAATACGTCTTATGTTTGGCCAAGACTATAGAAAATGACCAAGTCAAGATCAACTGCGAGAACAAGTGGTTCAAGTGTGGAAGGTATAACAAGGCGATTGAGAGTGTAGCAAAGATTGTGGAGCATCAGGTGAATAATGAAGCACCAAGGAATCTGGAACTAACTAGTTGTACCATTGAGAATTTCAAGAAGTTGAACCCGTCTTCTTTTAAAGGTACTCCTAACCCCACTGAAGTAGAAAGTTGGGTGATGCATATGGAAAAGATGCTCGATGATCTTAAGTGTGCCGATAAACAAAGGGTTTCATTTGAAACATTTATATTAGAAGGTGAAGCCGAACATTGGTGGAGAATGACTAAGAGAATACACGAGGAAAGAAATACTTGTATAGGTTGGAATGACTTCTTGGTGATCTTTTATGAGAAATATTTCCCTGAAACGGTGAAGGATGAAATGGCAGCTGAGTTCATGAGCCTAGTGCAAGGGAATATGACGGTTAGTCAATACGAGGCAAAGTTTACTGAGTTATCCTGTTTTGCACCTTATGTTGTGATAACTGATGTTTTAAAAGCCAAAAAGTTTGAACGTGGGTTAAGGTTGAGTATTCGCAGTAGAATTTCCATCCTACAGTTGACATCGTATAGTGACGTTGTGGCTAGGGCTACGATAGCCGAAAGGGATGGCGAGGAGTACAATCGAATTAGAGATGGTAAGAGGATGTTTAGGGAACAAATAGGTAAGAGCCCAAATAATATAAATAATTTTAGGAGTACATCCAATGTTGGGGGAGCTAGTGATAATAAACAACTTAATAATACGATATGTCAGCGATGTGGGAAGATGCATGGAGGGCGACCTTGTTACAAGGATACGGGAGCTTGTTTTAGATGTGGACAAAAGGGACATCAGATAAAAGACTGTCCAACCCCAAGAAGGATTCCCATACAGCCTTTAGGTGAAAAGAAAGACCAAGGCAGATAAGGTAGAGCTTTTGCACTTTCTAATACCCAAGCTTTTAATGCTGTAGTGTCAGGTACACTTTCTATATGTGCACAACCTTTTAAAGTTTTAATAGATCCTGGTTCTAACCATTCATTTATTTCTGTGCGTTTTGTTAATCGCTTTCCTAATAAGCCCGAACCCTTGAATCATAGCATGCACGTTTCTACTCCTTCGGGTGAGTTATTAATGGGAACCTTAGTATATAAGTCTTGCCTTATAGATGTTAGTAGTCATAAACTATTCGTTGATTTGATAGTTTTATACATAAAAGACTTTGAAGTCATTTTGAGGATGGATTGGTTAGCATCGTATCATGTTAAGGTAGATTGTTTTGGAGTTACTTTCCAAATCCCTAACCAACCAGATTCAGTTTGAAGGAATTGGCATCCTATCTCCCATGCGTATTATCTCTGCAATGCAAGCTTGTAGTTTTCTTAAGAAGGGATGTCAAGGATTCCTTGCAAGTGTCATTGAATTGCAAACAAAAGAGCCTATTTTAGAAGATATTCATATAGCTAAACATTTTCCAAATATTTTTCCTGATGATTTACCCAGTCTTCCTCCTAGTAGAGAAATAGAGTTTACGATTGACCTTGTTCCTGGAACTATACCAATCTCGAAACCACCTTATCGCATGGCACCTTTAGAATTAAGGGAATTAAAAGTTCAATTACAAGATCTGTTAGACAATGGTTTTATTAGACCAAGTGTATCCCCCTTGGGGTGCTTCAGTGTTATTTGTTAAAAAGAAGGATGGGACGATGAGGTTATGTATAGATTATCGTGAACTAAATAAGGTGACCATTAAGAATAAATACCCCTTACCTCGTATAGACGATTTGTTTGACCAACTTCAAGGTGCACAAGTATTTTCAAAGATTGACCTTATGTGAGGCTATCAATAATTGAAGATTAAGGAAGATGATATTTCAAAATCAGCTTTTCGTACTAGATATGGTCATTATGAATTTCTTATGATGCCAATTGGACTAACTAACGCACCAGCCGCTTTTATGGATATGATGAATAGGGTGTTCAGGAAGTATTTGGATCCGTGTGAAGAAGTTTTCATTGACGACATCCTTATTTATTTCAAAAGTATTAAAGAACACGAAAAGCATTTAGAGACGGTGTTACAAATCCTTAGGAAGGAGAAATTATATGCGAAATTAAATAAGTGTGAGTTTTGGTTGCTTAACATCTCTTTTCTAGGACATGTCATTTCCAAGGAGGGAGTGTCGGTTGACCCTCAAAAGATCAAAGCTATACTAGATTGGCCTAGACCAACTAATGTGATGGAGATTCGTAGTTTTCTTGGATTAGCAGGTTATTATCGAAGATTCATTGAAGGATTTTCCAGTATTGCCAAACCTCTATCTAGGTTAAACCAAAAGAAGGTGAAATATTAATGGTCTGAGGAAGTTGAGAATAGTTTTCAAGAACTTAAGAATCGATTAGTAACTGCCCCAATTTTAACTATTCCTTTCGGGACATGGGGATTTGTGATTTATAGTGATGCTTCTAAAAATGGTTTGGGATGTGTGCTAACGCAAAATGGAAAAGTAGTAACTTATTCCTCGAGACAGTTAAAACCACATGAATAAAATTATCCAACCATGACCTAGAATGAGCAGCTGTATTTTTTGCCCTTAAGATTTGGAGACATTATTTGTATGGTGAGACTTATGAGATTTATACCGATCGTAAGAGTTTAAAATATATCTTTACACAAAAAGAATTGAATATGAGACAAAAGAGGTGGTTATAATTAATGAAGGATTATGATTTGAATATTCATTATCACCCGGTGAAAGCTAATATAGTAGCTGATGCTCCTGTACACAAAATTTAGCGTGTCTTATTACAAGCCAGGAAGCACTGTTGAAGGATTTGAGAAGTATGGAAGTAGATGTACGTATTTATAGTAAAGGAGGAATAATCGCAAATTTACAATTACAACCCATGTTGATGGAAAGGATAAAAATTGCACAAGTAAATGACCCACAACTGAAGAAGATTAGAGAAGAAGTTATTGAAGGGAAGAGGATTGAATTTGTGATAGGAGATGATATATTGAGATTTGGAAATAGAGTGTGTGTTCCATCTGATGCCCAACTAAAGAGGCAAATTTTGGAGGAAAGTCATTACTCGAGATTCACATTTCATCTCGGATGTACAAAGATGTATAGGGGTCTTCGAGAAGTATTTTGGTGGAATAACATGAAAAGGGAGATAGCGGAATTTGTATCTCAATATTTGGTTTGTCAACAAGTAAAAGATGAACATCAGAAACCATCAGGATTACTACAACCCCTACCTATCCCTGAGTGGAAATGGGAACATATTACTATGGACTTTGTGACAGGTTTACCAAGGAGTTCAAATGGTAATGATTCTATTTGGGTAATTATTAATAGGTTAACTAAATCTTCTCATTTTCTTGCCATTAAGATTACCCATTCTTTAGAAAAGTTAGCTAAGTTATATGTGCCGAAAATTATTAGGCTTCATGGAACCCCAGTTTCAATTGAAACTGACCGTGACCTTAGATTTGTGTCTCGCTTTTTTGAAAAAGCCTACAAGCAGCCATGGGAACACAATTGAATTTCAGCACCATTTTTCATCCTCAAACAGATGGACAATCTGAGAGAACCATTCAAACCTTAGAGGATATGCTTAGGGAATGTGTACTTGATCTGAAAGGGAATTGGGATGATTATTTGCCGTTAGTAGAATTTGCATATAATAATAGTTATCACGCAAGTATTCAAATGGCTCCATATGAGGCACTCTATGGAAGAAGGTGTCGTTCCCCTACATGTTGGGTAGAAGTGGGAGAAAGAAAATTATTGGGCCAGAATTGATCCAGATCACAACAGAGAAAGTGAAATTGATACAAGACCGACTTCGAGTCGCTCAAAGCCGTCAAAAGAGTTATGTTGACAATCGCCGACGAGAGTTGGAATTCCAAAAAGGAGATCATGTGTTCTTACGAGTATCACGAGCAAGGGGAGTAATCCAATTTGGGAAGAAAGGGAAGTTGAGTACAAGATATATATGACCTTTTGAAATCCTTGAAAGTATAGGAGCTGTTGCGTATAGAATAGCCTTAATCCCTGAACTCTCTAGTGTGCATAATGTGTTTCATGTGTCAATGATGAAGAAATACGTCCCAGATCCAACACATATCCTAAGTCACGAACCTCTTCAAGTTATAGACGATTTGTCATACATTGAGCATCCGATAGAAATTTAGGACCATAAAGATCAAATATTACGAACCAAGGTAATTCCATTGGTCAAAGTGTTATGGCGTAATCATTCCATTGAATAAGCAACATGGGAGTGAAAAGATGAAATAAAAGAGAAATACCCATACTTGTATGGAAATTAATGTAAGTAAAGTTTGGGGACCAAACATTTTATAAGGAGGGTAGGATGTAATGACCCCACTTTTATATATTCATATATACTTTTAAATGTTATATTATTTCATATGTGATACGGATAATATTAATTTATTATTTTTAGTCTAATCCTCCCTTCATACATCATGAAATATCAAATTAGTTACAAACGTAAAATTTTAAAATTTTCGGTAGGAATATTCATATTAGAGACTAGTTTTGACCATTATAATATAACAATTGGTTTGAGGTAAAAACTAAAAAGTTGTATATATATGAATTAGATTTGTAATACAACAAACGGTGTGTTAAACGGAGGTCCGAGCAAGAAGTTATACCGAAATTACGAAATAAGAGCAAATATGTCCATCCTTTAAGTCGTATTTTCTCTTATTACCACACCATGTGTTATATTTTGATTGGTTGAAGGGGATGCTAGTTTGGCCCACTTAAACACTTTGAAATAACCTCCTTCTTCATCAAAATTGATTAAATCAAAGTCTTATGGCATATCCTAAGCTAAATGATAAGTTTTGGGGTAGAAAATATAAATTTATGAAACCTTCAGGACTTGATTTTAAATAAAGAAAGTTTCAGGGGCTAAAAAGAAAATATAAAAGGATCATTTTATAAATAAAATATTTTCAAGGACCTCTAAGAAATATTAAAAATCTATGGTGTAAATTTACCAAAATACCTTTCATGTGTAAAATACCCTTACTAACTTTACACGTCGTGCTTGATACCTCGTGCTATACTTTTGCCACCACACCTTACACGTGTCATCCATATAAATAAGGATAAAACACATGTCATCCAGTTAAATAAGGCTAAAACACGTGTCGGCATCGAGTGAAATAAAGACTGCAAGATAGCCTTGTTACATGACACGTCAACGCTGACTCACCAAAATGGAAGCTTAGTCACCCAGACACATGTCAACACCCAAATAACTTTGGGAAACTATAAATAAGGCCTTAGGATTAGTTATTACATGAAATTCATTCCAAATATAAAAAATAAGTCGTGAGAGAAAGTGTGAGGAAGTTTAAAAAGAAGTTTCGTCTTAAGATTAACGAGCGATCCAAGACTCTGTATCTGTAACTTTGGATTTCTGTTCTAGGTGAGAACTCTGTGACATTCCTTGCGTATTTTGATCATATGATATTATGCAAACTATATCTATTTTGTAAAATGTTTTATCCTCAAAATATATCTGATACCGATGATTCCGTCGTTTGTTATATGTGTATATCTCTCGATATATACATTTGATTTGAATTCTGAAATTATTGATTCAACCTATGGAAACTCTCTTACTATGTTGGCCTTGACTACCGGGTGGAAATATTTGGGTGGTACCTTCCCAGTTGATTTATCGCTGGCGTGCCCTAAATAACTCGTTGTTTCAGATATCATGATTTTCTGTCTGTGTTGTTACCAAGGGGAAACATCTGGTGACACTATATATTTATCTGGGTATTAGAGAGTACATGGACATTAAAGGAAAATTTAATAACTGATATACTGCTCAAATTGTTTTATCTATTATGTTCTGAACTGTTTATTCTGAAAATATATACTGTCAGTTTGCTTTATATATTTTACTGCAAATTCCTGTCCATATATGTATATACCTTCTGTTGTAAATTGAATAGGTATCATTTTTCTGAAAAAATATGGAATGTCTGGAGATTAATTCTCACTCGGCTTTTAGCTGATGTTGTATAAATAACCATTTTTCAGGAAATAAATAAGTTCGCGAAGGGAATGAAAAAGGACCGTGTTGAAGATTCAACTTTTAGAGCTCTTTTCGTTATTATAAATAAAATGTTTGTTTTATCATATAGAGCATGTTTGGCTCTCTTGTAATAAGTTTTACATTTCGTTTTAAGTTGTAACTCATTGTTACTTGTAATATAAATGAAGTTTCCTTTTAGAAAGCTCTGATGATGTAATTCCTTCATTTTCAGTATTTTACGATTCATAACCATGTAATTGTATTTTCGTAGCATATTTGTTGCCTTGGTGGCATGTCAAGACACTCGTTCCCCACTACTATTTTGGGACGGTGTCGTGACAGATCCTGCCCGGTATAACCCATTTCAACGTGGCTCAGAGGAAGTTCTTAGTTAACTTGCATGGGGATGGTATCCTCCCTGTAAGACATGTACTGGGCATCGAAAAATACTGACCACATGGTTGTTGCGATTTGGAGGGACCCGCTTCCATTGTGTACATTTAGCCCTGCTGCTTTCATATTCAGCCTCATCTTCTTCCACCGAATCTACCCACTGTCCCAATCACCAAAGCATTTCGAATGCGATGGCTAATGTGTTAATTATTTGCCGCCAATTCAATAGCAATGGATATATGGAGCGGTGCAACACGAGGTAGATTGGCCAATTCTGTTGTTGGCACACCAACCACTTTGAGTGGTGCTTTATTGCCATATTTCTTTCACTACCACTTGGAATATTTGGATTGTACTCGCATGTGCATTGAGATTATTGTTCGAATAATTGTTCTGTTGGCGACCGTGAGGGCATTGTTTCATGGTTGCATTCTTGCAAATGACTTGTATAGTTCCTCATTGCGCATCACAATTGTTAGGTTTACTTTCAAATACAAATGAAGAATGCTTATTGTCTTATCATATAAAAGGTAATCCACCATGGTTTGGACATTGCATCTTCGTCTATATCCAATGACAAGTACTTCATTTCGGCAGGAGTCACTATCTCAGGCCACTTACAAATGAGATAATGTCACACGTTTCACAATCTACTACCACGGCACGCCGTGCCTTCCTTAACAACTCATCATATGTGGATGATGGGGTTAGGCTGACCCTAATAGATTATTCCTGAAGTCTTATCGATAATAATTCTCCCTCCCCAATAACACATGAACATCGCACGTCTGTTTTCCATACGCTATATTAAACAAGAAAGTAAATAGATTGAAGAATACTATCCACTTTAACTATGCCTGATTAGAAAATTATAACTTCTAACTTATCGTGGGTTCCATGTAATTATCAGACTTATATGGTACTCAAATTATTGGGTGCAAGTAACTATAGCTGTGGACTATTTTTCCCCTCGTAATTTATAGTACTCAAATTGATCTAAACAGTGTGGAGTTATGCTACGCAAGTAACTACTGGTGCGGACTATTATGCTATGCAATTTACAATCCTGGCAAATGTAATCATTTTAAACGGTGATATGGGGAATCGTGTTGCTATATTTCACTACTAATTGCCAACAATAGCAAATTTATTTTCATTAACATACTTGGAAACACACTTCAAATGTGTTTTCTTTTAAATAATCCGTCTTACATAATCTTTTTTATACGAAACAACTTTTTTAATATCCGTAAATAACTTTTCTTGACTATTTAATTTTTTTATGAATATTAAAGAATCATTTATTCTACATAAACTATCTTTCATTTTAAATAAACTAGTTATAATAACTTATTTTTATACTATTAAAACTACTTAGTCATTCTAAAATTCTATTAAAGTATATTTAACAACTTAGTAATTCTAATACTGTATTACTAAAAAAATGTTTTTAAAAATATACTTACATTTTTAAATTAACTTTTCAAGTGTTTACTAAGATTAACTACTTATTTATGCAATAACAGTTTATTTCCAATAATTGTTTAGAAAAATACTTTTAATTTATGTTCCTAAACAACAAAATTATTTAGAAATTAACTGAAAAGATAATTAAAAAAATTATTAGAGTGAAATCAATTGAAAAATAAATTTAAAAGTGTCTTATAAATTATCTTCTTAAATATTTTTAAGTAATTTATAAATATTTTTAGTTATACTATCAATTTCATTTCGCTGTTTAGTAAAAATCACTAGTTATTTTTATATAACAGTTTATTTTTATATAAGGGTTTACAATTGTTTATAACAATTTATCTATGTATATAATTTTTTAAATAGTTTATATCATTTTTATATAACCGTTTATTTTTTATTTTCATATAACAATTTATTTGTATATAGATTATTATTACTTAAAAAATATTTTTTTTTTAATTTTTATATAACTTATTTTACTTTTATTTTTAAAAATAGACAAAATATATATCAGAATTTTAAGAAAATGTTTTAGTAAATATCTCAAATAATGTTTCTGACTTTTTACACCAATTTCAAGATTAAATAGGTAAAATTATAAACTGAAAAAATATAAACCGCCAAAAATAATGTTGTATAATTTTATACACAACGTTTATACACCATTTTTCATGTCCATAACAATGCATTAACAAAAAAATTGAAATATTGTTTGATACCCAAATGAATACACACATTCATAGTAAAATAAATATGCATAACATGAATACGATCGCAAGTGGATACACAGTATAACATACAACATTTCTTAAAAAAAGACAAAGTAACTATTGTCGGAAGAGGAGAAGGATGAATTTTATTATTTTGCAAATTGTAAAATGATGCCAGAGTTGTTGAAAACTTGTTCGGAGGTGCGATCGCTGGATTAAACGTCTGCTATTTTTTAAAAACTGAGAATGGCACTGGGAAAGATGATTTGATTTTTTAATCAACTAAAATCGCGGTTGCCAACCGCATATTCTATTAAATATTATTAAATAGAATATGCGATTGCCAAACGCGGTTTCCATTTAATAATATTTAATAAAATACGTGGTTCATAACCACAATTTTCGTTTAATTACTTTAATTAGAGTAAATTAATGACCGATTTAAGCCAACTTCACTTCACGATTACCAACCACGATTTTACTATAAAAACTCGATTATCAACCACGATTTTAAGAAGTGCAATATTTTTATAAATATCTTGCACAATGCATTGTTTTTGTAAATATATAATAATAAATGTGCATTTTTAAATAAAAAACTACAAGCTACTTCAACTTCCTATTTGTTGAATTTTACTAACATTATTTAGACAAAAATCAATTTTATTCAATAATTAAGAATCACACCAATTTTATGGAGATCAACACTTATTTTAGGCAAATAGACTAATATGAACACATATTTTATGAAAAACTACACATTAAATGTAAATTGACACTTTTTTTAATACAAATCAACAGTTTGTTTTATGAAATTGGTGTGATGTCTATTATTGAACAAAATTAGTGTTAATTCTAATTCATATTAATTGAGATTTTATCAAAATGACCCTTTTACTAATTACCCCTTCACATTGGAAAGCATATTTACCTCGATTTTCTACGATTATATTAAACTTTGGGCATAATTAATTGCACTCAATTCATCTACTAATATACTTTAAAAACTATTTTCAAAAATTTAAATATACCATAAAGATCAATAAAAAGTAGGGTAAATTGCATCTAACTCCCTTCAACAATCTCGAATTTACAAATCACCCTTTAAAAAAATATCTAACAAACTCACACCCTTAGTTATCATTTCGTTGCAATTAACCCTAGAAATTGGGTTCCCCCAATTTTTTATGCAAACTAACTATAATAGCCCTCACCTAATTAAAAACCCGAAACTAAAATAAATAAATAAATTAATTAATTAAAATTCAACCCCCATCTCTCAGCAACCAACACGACCAAATTCAAAATTCAAACCCTTTTGTCTCACCCACCAACACACCCACCCACCACCGCAAAAATGACTACCACTTCCGAACACCACTAGTACCACCATATTCCCCACATCCCAACCACCTAAAGCGTGAACCAAAACCACCAGGACAACCCATTGAACCCACCGCCAACACCACTGCACCAGGTCTCCATTTGTTTGGGACTTGAGGAAGGAAAACAATTAGGAGACGATGGAGGCGGTTTTGAAATCGATTGGGTGTATTGCTTGATGGCTTGCCGACTTTGGATGGATTGCGATCAAGCTTAGGTATGGGTTTGATGGTTTTGGATCAGGTGTACGGTTTGAAGGTTTTGTATTGATCGGTGATTACGGTGGTTTGGTGGAGCTTGGGAGATGATGGCTTGTGGTGGAGGTTGGGTGTATTATCTCTTTTCCTTCCCCCTTTTGTTTCTCTCATCCATAGCACTTTACCAGAGAGCTCACCGGACCTCTAGAAACCTCACTGCGATGCGCTCTGACAATTGATTCTGGTCATGGTTGTTGGGTTTGTGAGATTGGTTTTTGCTGGTGTTTGTGTGATGGGCTCAGACCGTCGTTGCTGGGTTCGTGGTTGGGCAGAAGGTGGTGGTTACATGTTGAGTGTGTTGGTGGAGGTGGAGGTGCGTGGGTAAGAGAGAGAGAGGGTTTGAATTTTGAATTTGGTTGTGTTGATTGTTGAGGGATGGGATTTAAATTTTGATTTTTTTAGCTTTGGGTTTTGAAATTGGATGATGGGTACTTTAGTCAATTTGTGTTAAAAAATTGGAGGGAACCCGTGTTAATTGCAACAAATTAATAGTTAAGGGGTGATTTTGTTGAGTATTTTTTTTGGAGGGCGGGGACCCATAAATTCAATTTGAAGTGATTTGGAGTGTATTTAGTTATACCCTTAAATTTGTTCGATTTGATTGCGGTAAATTTTGATGAAATTTTATTCTATTTAAGATTTTTTATTGAAGGATAAATTATATGGAATGCGAGGCAATTACCGTCTATATGAAAGTTTTTTTTAGCAAGTTAAGTTGTATTTGAAGGAAAGAATGTACAAGATAAAGAGGGCATACACCCTGTTGCCAAAAGGCTACAAAAGAGACAAATAGAAGCTAAAAAGCATACTACAATTATTCCACAAAGCATACTACAATTTTTTTTTTTTACACAAACTACAAACAGGGGACGAAAAGCCTAAGGATCTTTCTATGATCTATTAAACATAATTTTTTCCAAAAAAAAATATCCAGTTGGGAGTGAGGAAGACTCCATAAATTTCATGCCACCTAGTTATTATAGCTTCTCTTGGTCTTCTTCAATATGATGGCCAAAGCTTTAACCATCCCCTCAATGTCTCTGATCATCATAATAGTGGATTTGGAGCCTTTGGTATATATTATGTTATTCCTTTAATTCTAAATGCAGTACAAAGTGATAAAAAAATAGAGACCTCAAATTACTAAGGAATTTTTCACCGTTAGTATCATAAAATGCAACTTCCACCTCATTCACCCAACTACCCATATTCATGTACATTTTTCTCAATAAAATCTAATTCCACACTTAATTAGAGTAGGGGAACTTAACAAGTAAGTCTCACTATTTGAATTACAAAGGCAACACATATCATCATCATTCAATCCCAAGTAAATAATTTATCTTTAGTGTCCGTTTGACAACCCAATTTCAAGCCATGAAAATGGAATTTGAAGACCAATTTTAATTTCACGGAATTGAAATTAACCTTCGAAATTTCAATTCCAAGCCTTGGAATTGGGTTGCCAAACGGACCCTAAGTATAGATTGAATTTTTGCAAGCAAGCCAAAGAACGAAAGTGCATTCATATTGTTGTTATTCCACGCAAGTCTAAACCACTCCACTCCTAGGTAGTGGTTTATAATGGATTCATAAGTAGATGAAGATCAGTAAAATCCATCCCAAGCTGGAGTCCACATAAAGTAGTCTTCAACATCAGGAGATATGGTAGGGAGAAAATAGTTTTTGATCTCCTTGGGTTCTTAAGTCACAGTTGATGGACAACTCTAGCTATTATCATTGATAAAATGGGAAACTTTGGCTTGGGGGTTATTGGCAGCATCATATATGGTTCTCTCTCTCATTATATAGGGGAGAGATAGGGCTTAATTGGTTCCAGTTGTCATGCCACATGAAGGTATTCTGCCCATTACCAATAATAACTTTAATGAGAGTCGTGCCTACTTCTCTAAGTTCCAAAAAATTTCTCCATCTATAAGATGCATCAGTTATGGTGATGAAGGACCATATGCTCTTGCCTACCAAATGACCCAAAGGATGTCTTACTTACTGCATATGTTCCACATATGCCTAAGAATAGATGCCTTGTTTTAGTCCTCCAAACTTTTAATGCCCAAACGACTCTCTTCTTAAGGGACACATAAATCTTTCCAAGCCACTTTTACTCCACTGTGTTTTAACTCAGCCCTAGTTTAAAGTCGTCTTTTAGAATTTGGTCAATAGTTTTCAAAACTCCTTTGGGTAGAATGAAAATGCTTGACCAGTAAACTTGTATACTAAAGAGATAGTCATTACAAGTTAAAGTATGCTAACATAGCTCAATAATCTAGTTGTCCAATTATTGATTCTTAGTGTCACCCTATCAATAAGTTCATTGCAATCTCCATACTCCAGTCGGGTAAATATGAGGGGGACTCCCAACCATCTAAAGGAGGGGTGTCATGAATAATTCCCAATCTATTAGACCTTACATTAATGTCGTCCCCATTAAACCCTAACCAGTATAGGTTACTTTGACTATATTGAGATGAAGGCCAGAGAGAGTGGTAAACTCACAAAGATCCCTCTTGATACACTCATTGAATTGACTATTACGGCCATACATAATCACCAAATCATTAGCAAAATATAGGTGGTTAAGGTTAAGTTTTTTTCACTTAAGATGGTAAGTAATTTTAGAGTTCCAACAGTGCTTGTCAAGTATGCATGCAAAGCCTTACATTACTAGAAGAAAGAAGTAGGGAAATAGAGAATCGCCCATTCTAAGACCTCTCCTACCACCAAAGAAGCCATGCATCCCATCATTAAGACTAACAAAGTAGTTAACAATAGTGACACACTGTTGAATCCAAGCTATAATAACAGGGGGGTCAACTTGTTTTAGTATCATAAAGAGAAAATATCAATTCAATAATTCATAGGACTTCATGATATCAACTTTGAGTGAACATCTAGGAGGATTGAGATTTCTATGGTAGCTCCTCATAATCTCTTGCATCAACATAATATTTTAAAATATGTATCTCCCATCAACAAAGGTCGCATGCCTCTCATTGACTAGATATGGCATTAGAGGTTTAATTTTATGTCCAGTGACTTTCGAGACACACTTGTAAGTGGTGTTACAATAAGATATAGGCCTAAAGTCACTACTATTATTGGGGTTACTCACCTTGGGTATAAGATCCAGATAAGTACAATTCCATTGCTTAGGGAGGTGTCCAGTTGAAAAGAAGTGGGAGATAGGAGTAGTAACATCATCCTCAATCACCCCCAGTTTTTCTTGAAAAAGCTTGCATTGGAACCATTGGGTCCAAGGGCTTTGTTTGAGCCAATAAAGAACATGGAATTCTTAATCTCTTCATAGGGACTGGGGCAACCAAGGTAGAAATTTGAGTTGCATTCAAATTCCTCACTCTAATATCATTAAAGAATGTAGACATCATATCATTTTACGAATAGGGTGGTATATAATAAGACATCATAATCCACAACCTCAATTCCTTCCACCAAGCCATTAATAGATTAGTGCTCAAAATTTTCCCGTGAGGTGTTTTTTTGTATCCCCAAGATGTAGCCACTTAATTATGAAGTTCTTTCTAAAGAAGGATTCCTCTGTTGTTCAGGCATGACATACTTTTTCACCATTTATTTTTCCTCTAGTTGCATATTTGAGTTGGTCCCATTACTATCGAGATTGGTTTGGATGAGCTCTAATTGGTTCTTAGTGTGACACCCCGACTAATTAAATACCGGGTAGCTACTCCTTTATTAAATTAAATCAAAACGCCAAGTTGGCTCAGTTAATAGCATCACTGTCGAAAACATTTTAATATTACTAACCACCTAGTATTTAAAAAGTAAGTGCCAAATTTTAATTAAAGTCTGATTAACATGCAGTAAAAGATTTAAAGCAAGGATAATAACACCATTCACCATAATGAAGTAAATAGAATAACCGTCACATGATATAAATAAACTGGAGGAAAAACTCCTCATAACATAAACCCATAACTGAAGTAAATAATGAAATACTAAATATTGTAATGAATACATGCCAAAGTCTGAAAAACTGAAATGGAAATGTATCTAATAGAACTTGGGCAACATGCCCTACAACTGAGGAATAGTGAATAAGGAGTCCAAATGATATAAGCGTCTAAAAGCAAATCCCTGTAGCTTCCACAAGCAGCTACAGCTCGTCATCAGAATGAGAATCCTATGCATGGTGACCTTGTGGCTGGGCACCTAAAATGGTTTTACAAAAAAGATAGATTTGAAAGCAAACGGGTCAGAGCCCGAATGTGGAGATATTTTAAAAACCTGCAAGTGCTTTAAAAACATTTAAAACAGTATATGCAAAGTACATGTTAGGACGTGCTCTCACATGATATGCTCACCTCTCGTCTAACTGTGCACTCCTAACGTTCCTGTACCCATTCATGTGTTATCTCATAACTATCTAAAGAGTTCTAACACTTCTACTCGGTTCACGTTATAAGTTCCATCATTAACAATTAAAGAGAGAGTTCTACTTTAATTCTCGGATTCCCAATTATTGACAAAACCATTTATTGATAAAAGTTCCCTTTTTATCTTTTCAAAACATTACCATTACTATACTCACAATATAATATGATAAATTCCTTCTCTTTTAACCGTATATTTTCACATCATAAATATACAATACAAGCACCCAAAGGCTAAGCTGCGGTGCACACATACTCTGCTATCCATCCCGGTACATCACGTACATAAGGATCACACATTCCGAATCTCTCAGGAATTGTTCAGATAACAACATCACAAATAGTGGAGGCGAACACAGTCACCATCACATGGGTCACGCACATACCTACGCTCCCATGATCAGCAGACTTATTAATATCACAATAAGTCCTTCTATGACCTATGTTCATCGAGGTAACCAATCTAAATCCGGGCAACACAAGGATAAGAAGGCCCTAAGCGAACGTAAACCTCCCGTGATAGCAAGTATGGTAGGTATGTCATACACATAAAGTTATATACTAAGCATTCACACATCTTAGATATCTCAATATTAATAAGGGTATATTCTACATCATTATACCATTATTCCCAATTCATATATTTCAAGTATCCCGGTAATATATAAATTAAATAGTCGATGCGTCTCACGTCGTGATTTCTTAAACTTAAAACCTATCTCAAATAGACTTTTAAATTCCCATAATTCCCACATATAACATCTTTATTCCTAAGGTCTTTACTTCTGCCCCAAACCTTATTTCATCAAATTATTCAAATTTGTACTTTTAACCCAAATATTATCTCACATAACGAATTTCATTAATTTAGAATAATTCCTCAAATTAAATTCCAAGTAAGGTCCAATCTCATAATCATGCCTACTGGTCTTCCTTAAGGTTAAGGGTATTCACAAAGTCTCCAATAATATTAATCAAGGGTTAACACCATTAAAATTTAATTAGGGAAAATACTTTATTCATTCTGGGAAGGTCGATCGATCGACCTTTGCCTTCGATCGATCGATGGTGGTCGATCGATCGACTGATGAATGTCGATCGATCGATTGCACAGGTATGGTTACGGACTGCTTCGCCTTGCAGTTACAGTTTCGACCCAAAACTCCATTTTTAAGCATGAAACTCCAAGATAAGGTTACTCTAACATTATACTAACATCCTACAACAGTATTAACATTCTAAATCCCATAATTCATCATTTAAAAGCTTAGTTTAGATCAAAACTACATCAAAATAATTTCCAGAATTCTTCCATTCAAGAACATCATCAAACTTCTTCTAATTCCACTTTTAGATCTTCAAGGTTCTGTTTATAACATATAAATTCGTCCAGAATATACTACATGCAATTCCTACATAAATCATGGCCTTTAAACTTTCAATTCATGGGTCTAATTTATCTCCAAAAATCAATTTCGAAAATTCCTAAACATGGAAACATATCTTGAATCAAAAGAGTTTAAATCACTTGCCTTAATTTATCTCAGAATTTGGTGTAGAATCTTGAAGTTAGGTTGCTCTCCCTCTGATTTTCTGCAGAATTCTCTTCCTTCTCTCTCTCTCTCTCAAGTTTCCCAAGGTTGAAGACAATGGAGGTGTGGTTGGTTTGTTTGGTAAGTTGGGATTATATTTCAACTTCTCCCGTAGCCCATATTGACATGTAGTGTGGTTAGTGGGTTAAGGAAATAGTCAGATTGTAATTTCTATTTTCGTCACTTTTTAATTCCCAAAAATGCAATTTACCAAAATACCCTTTATGATGCCGGTATGGCCCACAAATACCTCGGGACCTAAACTAAACTTCCGGCTAGTGTTTTCTGACTATCTCGACCCTTCCGGACGCGTTGGCGCACTCAAAACGACCATACGGTTAATGGAACTAAAATTCACTTTTTAATTTATTAACGAAATATCATGACGTGGCGGTCACACGCGTCAAGCAAAATTCCCAAATTGTCGTATTTCAATTACGTGACAATTTCAATATTACTAATAATCATATACTGCCAAGTATACACATTATAATAAAATACTAACTCACATCTCGTTAATATTTTTATCCGGATTAATTTCCAATTAATAAACATTTAATTCAATTAATCCCCAAAAATAAATATCACAGAAAATACGGGGTATTACACTTAGCTTCTTCAACTCTTATTGAGGCATTGCTAAAACATTATTATTTAATAGTTTTAGTTCATGTTTAAGTCTCTTAGTTTCATAGAGAGTCTAAACAATGGATTGCCAATGCACTCCACCAACTAGGAGTTCGTGAGAGTCTCATTAAAAGTGGCATGGTTTATAAGTTGTTGGTTATGATCATAAAATTCTTGGCATAAAACATTTGCTTAGGAATCAGGGAAGGTAGAGTTCCATTGGTGTTTGTGTAGAACTCTATAAATTTCTGATTGGACATTGCTACTACCATCATTCTTATTACTCCAAGTGAACCAAAGGCTAGTGGAGTTCACGTTATCCACTTGAATATCACAGAGGCAATTGTTGAACTCATCATTGCTCTATAGTCAATGCCACGCATGCCTCTTTTCTCATCTTATCTGAGAACCATATTGAAGTCTCCAATGAAGATCCACTGTTGGTCAATAATGCATGAATTATTGTGTCTCAAAAAACTCCACAAAGGTTGTCTATCAGTAGGTAGGTTACAGCCATAAATGAAGGTGGCAAAGAAATGTTTATATAACCCCACAAAATCAATTTTATAAAAGATAGCTTGGTGATGAGTAGCTACGACCTCCACCTCAAAAGTGTTGGGTCCCACCCAACAATAACTCTAGCTACCCTACCAGAGATAGGATAATTAGGATCGTTTCCAGTTCTAAAAACATTTACTCTTTTTTTTTGTATACTTTTAAATGTATTAGAAAAGGAGGAATATACAACCCTCTAAGAGCTACAAAGGCGACAAAACTAGCTCACAAAAGGAGCATTAACAAAATAAAGGTAACCAAGAAAAAATAATGCAAAATTAAAGAGAAGCTACCCTAACTGGAACGTATTAATGAGTCAGCTATATGATTTAGCCTCACTTTGGACTCCAAGAGACAAATGAGTGATAACTTATTTGAATTGATGATTCGTCCAACCTCGAGTTGTTTGTTTATGTGTGTGGTGGGGTAGATTAAATACCCCTAATATTCCATGTGGAAAACTTAATCATTTAGAATGAGAATTTTTGGTTTCCCCCCAGACATATTATGGCCTCTACCAATACCAACCTTTTGCCTTTTCTTCTTTTTTACTCTATGACTTTGGTTGTCACGTGTATGAACATTATCTATGGTTTTCATAACCTCCTTTACAACAATCCCATCAATGACTTTGAGTTTAAGGGCAAGGCCTTTAGGTTCTGGTTTTGCTTCGTCATCTCCTTCAACAAGGTTAATTGGGTTGAAGCTATTAATGTATAAGATATCCTCTACATTAGTTGGGGCTAATTATTGATGTACTAGTTATCACTTCATCCCTGTTAGTTAGGTATGTTAGTGTAGTGGTACTAGTAAATTTATTTGTTACTTAAGTCCAACCTTCCTCTTTCTGAATGATATCCTTGGTATCGACCTCCATTAGTTTCTCCCGTATCTTGTTGGATGCTTCTTTGACCACCCATACTTTGGTGACTTTAGGACAATTAAGAGATGAGTGGCCAAAGGTTAAGAAATGAGCACAACATTGTGGTATCTCTTGGTACTCCACCTTGACTTCGATAGTTTATCCATCCTCCATTATCAAGTCAATGGTTTTGGGGTAGGTTTCTCTAGGCTTTCTCTCTATTCAGATACTCTCATAACTTATTCTTTTCATTTTTTCAATAATTGTATCAGCATATAAAGGGATCCCCACTAAGCTAGAAATGTAGCGTAGACATTTTTCTATCCGGCATTGAAAATGGATATTATGGATTTTGACCCAAACATGTACTTTCTTGGTTACATCTTTAGAGAAGCAAAAGTTAGGCTGCCATTTCTTGAAAATGATAGTTTTCAAGAAAATTCCATGGGCCATTATCTATGACCTCATCGATATTGATTGGATTATCAAACATGAAGAAATAAAATCCATTGTCATAGGCAATAATCTGGGAGAGGCCATATATGTCCCAAATTCTGTGGACTACAGTGTTAACAAGAGCGAAAGGAAGCTTTGTAACCAAGAAGAACACCACTATATTGTTCTCCCATTTGGAAAACCTTTGGTAACCACATTTGTTGGAGGTTTAACTTGAATCTTTGAATCAATAATGGTTCGTTTGTGGTAAGTAAGTTGGAGTTTAGGCTTCCACTTCTCAGCCACCACTGATCGCCATGATTTGGTTGCTCCACTAGGTTACGTAAAAGCATTGTTTGATGTTGCATCATTAGTATAGGTTGCAAAGATGCTTCCATTCTTCTTTAGCAAGGTCATGTCTGAGGTTTGATGTGAAGTACTATCTTCACCTTTATGATTGGGTGGGGCAGTAAAAGTACATAAAATAGTGCCTAGTTGTTTAGTTTGTTTGGCAGACTTACCCCTTAAGATAGACAGACTACCAAACCTAACGGTCATCTTGGAGATCATAGGTCTACTATTGTCTACTGTAACATTATCCCTGTTATGGATTCCACCAAACCATGAACCTACATTATCAAGTCGAGAGTTGATAGACGCATGTACCTTAAGACATATATATCTTTTTTTTTCATATTTGTTTTAAATTCATACTTCCTACATCACTTTCTTCCAATATATTATATTAATTCTTATCACAAAAAAAAGTTTTTTCTTAAAAAGGAATGATGTTCTTGCTTGCGTTTGGACTAGTATTTCAAACTTGATGACCATTACAGGATAGAATAGTCCTGAGATAAGACAATGTACCAACAACATAGGGTTTCATTCATAGATTGTATGCTCCACTTTACTCAAAGCTGTTAAGGACTTCCACCTTTTCTTGTTGATTCTTATTGACATGAACAAAACTCTCCAAATCCCAACATTTTAATGTTAATCATATAATTCCACATTTCAGCATCCTGAAATGTCCCTAGTTAATTTAGCTTCTGGTGCTTTTTGCTTGCTGATGGCGTATACCCCTCAGTTATGTTGTTTTAGGGAATGCCCCTTTGCCCTTTTTATTTAGTTGTAGGAACGTTTCCTCTTGCTCTTATAATTTTTGTTCTTAATACACATAATTTTTACCAAAAATAATTCCATATTATAGAGAGAATTTAGAAATGAGCACTCAAATGAATTTTGTGAATGAACGATTGCCATAATGCATCACATTATCAATTTCCTACTACAACCAAATGAAGTCGGGGAGATTTTTAACAATTATGCAAATCATCAATTCCCTCTATAGTACGATTGATCATTTCCCTGTACTTGTTTAACTTTTATTTGGAATTATAATTTTCTACTGACGAATTAGGTAAAATGTTTTATTAGAGGGAAACAAAGTTAAAATCTCCATGCATAATAAAGTTATGCTTATTACGATGACTATAGTGAACCTTTTTCTATAGAACTTTTAATCACCGCAGACTCTCACCCTAGTCCATGAGGACACCTTGGAAATCTTATTAATATCAATCCTAGAAACCTATCTAAACCCCCCATCTTTTTGGCATTCTCACTTTGCACCCCAACAAACCTGGACAATCCAAGTGACCCTCGCTAAGATAAAAAAGTGAACAAATCTCCTTCTACTGTGCGACAATAGTGTATTTATCATGCGATAAATGGATCCCCAAAGAGAGTATTTAATGCCCCTACCGAAAATCGATAGTCATATACCCCCTTAAAAGTTACTTCCAGGACCCAAAATTTACAATTTCCCTATGGAAAAAGCCCCAAGTCAAAGGTCGCCCGCCAACCCTCCCCCCCCCCCCCCCCCCCAAAGGAAATATTTATAGTCAGGGACCTTTTCATCTTCATCTAAACTAATATAAAAACAAATTTCTGAGACTAATCCTAACTTTGTGTCTCGGCTCCATAAGGACTGTTATAAAAATTTAGGCCCAAAACCCCTAATAAAGATATTTTTTTACGCTTTCTGCACTAGTTCAGGCCCGCTTGATCCCGACACACATTAAATTCTTATAAAAGATCACGACAGTTGGAGAAACGAGTCTGCTCATCATGCACAATCAAGACATTCACAGAAATCATAGATACACTCATGGGGATTAGTCTAGTCATTGTGAAAGAACATGACATTCAAATATGAGAGAAACACTCATGGAGATAAGTCTGGTCATCATTGAAGAGCTTGTAATTTGTAGAAATGAGAGACAAGTTAATGGGGATGAGTTTGGTCATTGTGCAAGAACATGACATCCATGAGAGAAAGACTCACAGGGATGAATCTATTCAACATGAAAGAGCACGATATTCATAAAAATATGAAAAACACTAACAGGGATGAGTTTGGTCATCATGAAGGAGTACGACATTCGTTTAAATGAGAGAAAGACTCGCGAGGATGAGTCTAGTCATCGTGCAAGAGCATGACATTCGTAAAAATGTGAAAAAAACTCATAGGGATGAGTCTGGTCATCTTGAACAGGCATAAAAATCATAAAAATGAGAGAAAGGCTCATGGGGATGAGTGTGGTCATCGTGCAAGAGCACGAAATTCGTAGAAAAAAGAGAAAGACTCGTGGGTAAGGGTCTAGTCATCGTAGAAGAGCTTGACATTCATTGAAATAGGAGAAATAATCTTGGGGATAAGTCCGGTCATCTTATAAGAGCACGACATTCATAAAAGTGAGAGAAAGACTCGTACGGATGAGTCTAGTCAACGTGCAAGAGGACGACATTCCTAGAAATGAGAAAAAGACTCATGGGGATAACTCTTCTCATCGTTCAAGTGGATGACATTCGTAAAAATGAGAGAAAGTCTATTGGAAATGAGTTTAGGCATCGTGTACATGCATGACATTCATAAAAATGAGAGAAAGACTCATGGGGGTGAGTTTGGTCATCGTGCAAGAGCACAACATACGGAGAAAGAGTAAAAGACTCATAGGGATGAGTCTAGTTATTGTGCACAATCACGACATTCATAGACATGGTTCGACCCATGGGGATGATTCTGGTCATCATACAAGAGATAACATTTGTATAAATAAGAGAAAGGCTCACGGGGATGATCCTGGTCATCATGCAAGAGCAAAATATTCATAGCAATGAGGGAAAGACTCATGGGGATGAGTCTGGTCATCGTCCAAGAGCACGACATTCGTAGAAATAAAAAAAAGTGTCACAGGGTTGAGTTTTCTCATCACTCAAAGGCATGATATTCATAAAAATGTGAGTAAGACTCATGGGGATGCGTTTGGTCATTGTGCGAGAGGACAATATTCGTTGAAATAGGAGAAAGTGTCACGGGGATGAGTTTAGTCATCATGCAAGAGGATGACATTGGTAGAAATGAGAAAAAGACTCTTGTGGATAAGTTGGGTCATCGTGCAAGAGAACGACTGTCGGATAAATAAGTGAAAGACTCCTGGGGACGAGTCTAGTCATTGTTCACAATCACGACATTCATAAAAATCATATATAGACTCATGGGTATGAGTTTGGTTATCATGCAAGAGAACGACATTCGTAGATGTGAGAGAAAGACTCGTGGGGATGAGTTTGGTCGTCGTTCAAGAGCACGACATTCGTAGAAATGAATGAAAGACTCATAGGGATGAGTCTGGTCATCGTGCAAGAGCAAGACATTTGTAGAAATGAGATAAAGACTCACGGGTATGAGTTTGATCAATGTACAAGAGCATAACTTTTGGATAAATGAGTGAAAGACTCATGGGGATGAGTCTAGTCATCGTGCACAATCATGACATTCATAGTCATGAGAGAAAGCCTCAAGTGGATGAGTTTGGTCACCGTATAAGAGCATGACATTGTTATAAATGAGAGAAAGACTCACGGGCATGAGTTAGTCATCATTGAAGAGCATGGCATTTGTAGAAATGAGAGAAATGTTCATGGGGATGAGTTTGGTCATTGTATAAGAGCGCGACATTCGTAGAAATGAGAAAAAGACTTGAAGGAATGAGTCTACTCAACGTGTGAGAGCATAGCATTTGTAAAAATGAGAGAAAGATTCATGTGAATGAGTCTAGTCATCTTGAAGGAGGACGATATTTGTATAAATAGGATAAAGATACATGGGGTTGAGTTTAGTCATCGTGTAAGAGGATAACAATCGTAGAAATGAGAGAAAGACCCATGGGGATAAGTCTGGTCATCATGCTTGTAATATTCATAGAACTGAGAGAAAGACTCATGGGGATGAGTGTGGAACGACATTAATAAAAATGAGAGAAAGACTTGTGGGGATGAGTCTAGTCATTTAGAAGAGCTCGACGTTTGTAGAAATAGGAAAAATAATCTGGGGGATGAGTATGATCATCTTTCAAAAGCATGGCCTTTGTAGAAATAAGAGAAAGACTCATGGTAATGAGTCCAGTAAACGTCCAAGAGCACAAATTTCATAAAAAAAATGATAGAAAGACTCATGGGGATAATCATCATTTAACAAGGCAATTTTCATAAAAATCGGTGAAAGAGTCACGAGGACTAGTTTGGTCATCGTAAAAGGGGGCAACATTCATAAAAATGAGAGAAAGACTCACGGGGAAAAGTCTAGTCATTATGCACAAGCACCATATTCGAAGAAATGAGAGAAAGACTCATGGGATGAGTCTAGTCATCGTATACGAGCACAACATTCATAAAAATAAGAGAAAGACTTATGGGGATGAGTTTGGTCATCCTACAAGAGGATGACATTTGTAGAAATGAGAGAGACTTATGGGAATGAGGTTCGTCATCGTGAAGGAGGATAATATTTATAGAATTGTGAGAAAGTGTCATGGGATTGAGTTTGGTCATTGTGCAAGAAGACGACAATCGTAGACTCATGGGGATATAAGTCTAGTCATCATTACAAGCACAACATTCATAAAAATGAGAGAGACTCATGGGGATTAGTTTAGTCATCGTGAACGAGCACAACATTCGTAGAAATGAGAGAAAGACTCACGGGGATGCATCCAATCGTCGTAGAAAATCCTGGCATTCGTAAAAATAGGAAAATGATCTTAGGGGTTAGTATGGTTATATTTCAAGAGCACGATATTTATATAAATGAGAGAAAGACTCATGGGGATGAGTCTAATCAACATGCAAGAGGATGACATTCGTAAAAATGAGAAAAAGACTAATGGGGGTGAGTCATAATCATCATGTAAGTGAATGATACTCGTAAAATGGGTGAAAGAGTCACGGGGATTAGTTTGGTCATCGTGCAAGAGGACAACATTCATGGAAATGAGAGAAATACTCACGGGGATAAGTCAGGTCATCGTTCAAGATCTCGACATTCGTATAAATGAGAGAAAGACTCATGGGGATGAGTCTAATCATCATGTATGAGCATAACATTCGTAGAAATGAGAGAAAGACTCATGGGGATGAGTCTGGACATCGTGCAAGAGCATGAAATTCATAAAAATGAGAGAAATACTCTTGGGGACGAGTCTGTTCATCACGCAAAAGCACGAAATTCGTAAAAATGAGAGAAAGAGTCATCAGGGCGAGTCCACTCAACGTGCAAAAGCACAACATTTGTAAAAATGAGAGAAACTCTCATGGGGATGAGTTCGGTCATCGTGCAAGAGGATGATTGATTATACACAAATATTACTTTCATCCCTTGAACCTAGAGATTTTAGCCCCCTCAGGTATCTTATTCCCTATATTTATGCTCGTTAACCAGACAACCTCGGATTTCTATGTTAACATGCTTTACAGGGGTTAATTGAGCTTTTATAGGTATTTGGATGCAAAGTGTGAAGTTCGGACGCATTCCAGCTAATTTCCGTACGCAGTCGCACGTTCAAGGGCAATTTAGTCATTTAACTACTTGGGCACCTGGCCCAACATTTTCACGGAAGTTGTAGCCCTCCTCACAAGCTTCACGTGGCCACTAACGGTGCACGAATCCGATCCCCAAAGAAGAAGTTACAGCGATTTTAGCGGAAGAGAAATCCAAGTGAACCAAAACAGGAGGAAGATTGATGCAGACCGGCTTGATCGATCGATCGATCAAAGGGATGGATCGATCGATCCCCTAAATTTTCATCCATCGAGCTTTACAGTGGGCTCATATCTGATCGATCGATCGATCCCCTGTTTTCTGCAGATATTTCCCCCCTTTCTTTTCTTTTTCCTTTTCTTTTCTAATTTTATTCCACTTACTATATAAACCATTTTTTGTTGTAATATTCATATATATTAGATTTTAGGTTAGTTTAGCTTAGGGTTTGGGGGTTTGGGGGTTTGGTGAGTTCTACTTCATTTCTTCTTGGTTTGACACCCAATTGGGTTTGTAAGTTGACTATTCATCTCCCCTCTCCATTAATATAGGGTGTATTTCCTTTAATTCTTGCTTTGTAGTTAATTTACATGCTTTCATAATTAGGTTTAAACGCTTTCTAGTGTAGTTTTATTGCGTTTATTTATCGCATTTTTATCATGCTTTCTAGCTAAATTAGTCTAGGTTGTGTCGGATTGAACTCATTCCGGGTTGACATGTTTCTTTGCTTTGGTGATGCACTTTACGAGTCTATTTTGGGTTCGTTGACCTAGTTATTGCGCCTAGGAGATTTGACGGGGCATATCGTGTATGCTCCGTGCTTATGACCTTGTGTGCGTAATTTTCGGGGTATTTGTTGACGCCAAAATCATATTAGGCTTTTATTCGAATTTAGGGGCGTGACAACCCTTGATTTAATTAACCGTCGAAACGAGACACATTCGTAATAACTCGTCGACCCATGTAACCATTTTACACTAATTAACTCGGGTGAGGGGTATTCGACGCAACCTATAGTGTTTACTCGCTTTGTGAATCTAGTTTAAATACTCTCGCCTAGATTAATCATTTCCATTTCTGCAACTTTTCCTTTTTGTTGTAATTAACTTTTGCACTTTTATTTCTGGAATACTAAACCTTATAAATTCTAGCAACTCGTCTCTATGGATGTTCGATACCCGACTTGCCGCTACACTTGTATCGCAAGTGCAGTCGTAATTTAGGTTTTTGTATTGAGGCGGTGAACAGAAACAACGACCGGCGCTTGACGCGCGCCGCCTTTCACCCTTGATCAAAATGGCACCGTTGCCGGGGATGAGTTTGTTTTAGAATTTATTTGATTTAGTATTTCATAGTATTTTCTTTCTATTTGTATTATTTGGCTAACCTTTTTGCACGACTTCTACATTTGAACACCTAGAAACGCTTGAATTTTCCGCGCGCATCTACTTTGTGGAATTCGCCACTTCGAGCCATTTTTTGGGTAAGCATGTCTTATTCCAATTCTTTCAGTAGTCATTGTTATAATTCTCAAATTTCCCATAATTCGTTGACTTTCGGTCAATACTTTGAGTCTCAAAAAAATTACAAATTCAAAAATGACTTTGGGCGAGTATAGCGAAAGTCAAAACTTGGGTTATTGGAATTTTGATGATGATGATAATGATTTTGGGCCTCTAACTCCTTATAATAGGAATTTTGAAACGAATTCCAATAGTTTTCAAAATTCCTATAATAATGAGTTTGAGTTTAAATCCGATGATAATTTTCAAAGTTCCCATTTTAAAGTATTCGCTCCTCTACCTATGACTTTCGGTGAGGGCTTGTGTATGCTTGAAAATGAGAAAACTGAAAATCGTTATCGGGAAGAAAATCATTGTTGGGAACATGAGTTTGATTTATTATTTGAATCCGACGACGATTTTTCTTCCGAGACTTTTGAAGTCGAGGAATGTTTTGAACCAAATGAGGACTTTGCGCCTACTTTGGAACAAATCATTGTCGACTTTGCCCATTGCGTAATATATATTGAAAGTGAGGATGAAAATGACGTAATATCTATTTGCAATGAAATGATTTCTTCTTTGGCCCCCCAAAGAAGATCATTTCATTGAAAATGATCTTATTTCTTTCAAAACTCAATCTTCAAGCGATAATGATTCTGTTATCACACCGTCACAAGTACCCGATGATTCGGTTTCAAACTTTAATGTTTTAAACCTTTTTGCCTATGAGGAGTACTTGATCGAGTCGCCTTCCATGAACGCATCTTTGCCTTCATGTATGCCACCTCCCATTCCAATTTCAAAATCCTTGCGAGGATATTCTGCTTTTCTCAGCCCCCACATGTTTTTGTCACCCGTTCAATCCAAATCCCCCATCGTCCCTCCAAAACTTTTAATTGACGATGGTTCCTTTCTTCCGCCTTACACATGCTTTTCGTTGTTCAAACGGAATTCATATTTTTCGGAAGGCATGCTTGAGAGTGAGGGTACACCGATTATCCTCCAAATTCAAATCGTTTTCACGATGGACCCTCAACCATTTAGACTTCTAGAGTACAGTTAGTGTGAAGCCTAAATATTAAGTTGTACATAGTTAGCTTTTTATTCTTTCTTTCTTTTTTTATTTTTCGTTTTTCTTTTTAATTTAGTCTAGTGTAATTAACTTTTTGTTATTTGTTTTTGCTATGCTCAGTACTAACTTTTTTTTGTAGATTCTTTGGACTTGTTCTTATGGGGATCGCTCCAATTTTAGGTAATATCGCTCTTTTCCTCTCTTTAACTTGGTTCTAAATTCACATTGAGGACAATGTCATGTTTTAAGTTAGGGGGTGTGGAATATTCTATCCATTTCTTTATTTAGTCCATGTTTTTGCTCACGTGTTAGTTACTTAGTATGATTTTCTTAGGAAAAATTGAAATTTTCAAAAAAAGATTTTCTTTATTTTTTCTCTTTTTTTGGGCATTTTGCCTTTGTTTTCGATGATAAATTTCAATAATTGCCCGATCCAATTGACAACCCAATGATGCATGTTCTCGATTTTAGAAGTTATTAGACTTTAGTCCTAATTATTGATATTATGAATAACTTCATGAATTTAACTTTAATCCCATGAGCACATGCACTTTTATTGTTCTATTGATTTGGTTTAAGCTTTTTATAACTCGGTAATATTTTGTTGTATTGTATATACTTACACCGAGTAAGTTTTGTACCTTTCGTTGTTTGTGAGTGTATACACTATTCTTTCCTCTTTGAAAACGTTGAATTCGTCGTTAATCTCTCTATTCTTTCATTTAATCGTTCATTAATTGAGTTCATATATGAAATGCATTACTTGAGCATGATTTTCAAAGTTTGTTTTGACTCGAGAATTGCATAAACTTTTTGGAAATGATCATAGGCCATCCTTGTTATATCACCCATATCAAGACCTCACCTTATATATTTCCCTAGTCAACCCCTTTGAGCCTAAATATAGCCTTTTGTTTCGTAACCCAAACCCCATAACCAACTCTAAATTGGAGTTATACACCATACATACACCTTCCATACCTTTGTTTGGAATGTTATTTGGGATTGAATGATGTCGACTGCAATTTAGGCATACGAGAGTGAGAAAAGTAAAGAAAAAAGAAAGAAGTGAAAAAAGAGATGAAAAAGAGAAAGCAAAAAGTAAAAGAAAACAAAAGAAAACATGAGAAAAAGAAGAAAAGAAAAGAAAGAGAAGTTTGTAAATGTTGTATATAGTTCAATAAGCTTTGATTACTCTCCCCATTTGTATATTCAATGCTTTTTTGGAAGTTGTTTTCCAATTTTAGTATTGCCCGCGTTTTTCCCATTATCCCGAGTTTTCATTTCTGAACACTTTGAATCCGTATATACATATTCCTTTCATTTCGTACCCTAGCCTAACCTACATTACAACCCTATTAAAGTCCTATGTGATCTTAGGTTGATGTAATTTAAAAGTTAAAATAGTTTTGATAATCTGTGAAAATACATTTCGCCTCCTTTAATGAGTGGTATCTTTCAGAGATATCGAGGTTATGATTAGAGCGAGAGTCGCTAAGTGGGGCAAGGGGATAAGGAGATTTGAGAACTGGATGGCTTGCATGAACTGGGGTATCCCGGAGAGTGCTCTTGATTAGGGGACTGCGGGGTGTGGGGATTCTCGCACTTTTCTTTCTGTTGTTTTGTTTTTCTCTCCTTGGGGTATACCCCTAGGGGAGGCGCTGGGTTTCATCCCTATGTGTACTTGTTGTAGTTGCAGTTGTTGATATATATACATAATTTTTCCCAAAAAAAAAAAGTGGTATCTTTCATTGAGATTACAATTTTTAATTTCATATATAGCGTTCTTCATTTGTGACATGTGTACGGCCTAGTTTCCATTTACATTTACTCTTTATGCCCGCATGTTCCGTGTGTTACCTCCCTGTTTCGAGTGAATTCACTTGATGAGTGTAATGCCCATGAGGATTCAATATATGCTTGCTTTATTTAGTATCCGGTTTATATAAGTTTTTGCCAAATCACACTTTGCATGTGCTCGCTCCCCTCCCACATTTTAAGGTCTCAATTTTATGAGGTGCATTCTATAATGTTAATGATTTGGACTTTTGTTTAAATTCGTTCAATTTGCTAATAATGCGTATGAAATCTTTTTCGTTGTTGTTAGGCTTATCGCATGTTGGTTTGGGCTTATTTTGAGGAAACCTTATGATGTTTGTGGGTATCATCCCTGAAAACCCTCATGAGACGACACCCGGAGACTAGGGTAACCTAGGCGTTTAACGGCATAGCATACGCTAAATACAATCGAATCGCCCATGAAAGTGGCCTTATGCTTTTATACCTCATTTTTGTACTTGTGTCCTGCTTTTTTTTTTTTTGGTAACTTTAATTATATTGAAAAGAAAGATATATACAAGGAGAAGAACACCAAGCCCAGAGGCTAGTAACCAGAAGGTGGGGCATACCCCCCTCCCCAACAAACATCAACATAGGAAATCAAAAGAAGCAAAAACACTCCCAAAACATCAACAAATAAATCAAAGAAAATAACATTAGAGGTACAACATGGTTTCAGGAATCCCCCATTGGTTGCAGACCATCCAATTAGTGTAGCTTCTGTTCGTGTTCTTCCAAGTACTGATCTTGATCTTCATCATGTTATTGATCTCATACATGAGCTGACCAGGGGTTCTAGCCCCTCTGCTGTGCATCCTGCCATTCCTTTCCATCCAAATACAATAGATGGTGGTAGTGAAAGATAGAGTTCTGACTTTGTTGATGAGGTTGTTGTTGTTAGCATACTCCACAGCCCACTCTAGCTCTCTCTCCCACGTCCCTATATTCCTGTAGCATTGGTTCCTGCAAAGTACTTCCATCCACACCTCCTTAGTGTAAGGGCAGTCAGCAAATAAGTGCGATAAAGTTTCAGTCCCATTAGTGCATAACATGCAATTACTATTGTCCACAATCCCCCACTCCAACAGTTTATCTTTGGTAATAAGACTTCTTCTGCAGATCAGCCAAGCGATGAAAAAGCATTTAGGTATGTTGGCATGGCTCCAAACCAACCTATTCCATTCCACCTCATTGTTGTGACTGCAAATAGCCCTATAGGCAGATTGAATGGAGAAAATCCCATTTGTAGAAGGGACCCACGTAACCACATCCTCCTGCTGCGAAATAACTGGAAGAGTGGCATTCTGGATGTCATTAAGCTCCCACGTAACTGTGGAAGGCCACCTCCAATTCGTTCCTCTAATGAACTCAGCCACCTTGGCGTAGGGGTTGCTGGCAGCATCATAAATGGTCCTATCCCCAAATAACGGTTGTAGAGGCCCAAGAGGGTGCCAGTTATCATGCCAAATAAAAGTGTTATTACCATTACCAATGATAGACTTAATGAGAGGTCTGCTCTCCCTCCTCATTTTCAGAATTTTCCTCCATGTCCATGAGCAATCACTAGGAATAGCAATCGCCCAGAAGCTCCTTCTCTTGATTTTATACATGTGACACCATTTCACCCAAAGACTCTCTTTATTATTGCATATATTCCACATATGTTTCATCATAGCAGCCTTATTCCATTCTTCAATACATTTAATCCCCAACCCTCCCTCGGTTTTAGGCTTACAAACCTTACTCCAAGCCACTTTGGCCCCACTATGCTTCAAATCAGAACCATGACAGATGAAGTCTCTAATCAGTTGGTCTATATCTTTAATGACACCTTTGGGCATGATGAAAAGACTTGCCCAATACACCTGTATACTGAAAAGGATAGAGAGAGCAAGCTGAAGTCTACCAGCATAGCTGAGCATCTTGTTGGTCCAGCTTTTAATCCTCTTGGTAAGTCTATTAATGAGATCCAAGCAGTCCTCCTTCCTAAGTCTCGTGGAGATCAAAGGCACCCCAAGATATTTGAAGGGAGGCTTCTTTAATTGGAACCCAATTTTGTCAGCTAAAGCCTGAGCCTGAAGAACATCCATTCCCCCACAGTAAATATTGCTTTTCTCCATGTTGGGACAAAGCCCAGAGAGAAGAGCAAACTCCTCAATAGTATGGTTAATGCAGTCAAGTGTCTGCTCATCCCCCCCACCAAATATCATCAGGTCATCAGCAAAGCAAAGATGGTTAAGACCAATTTCCTTACATTTAGGGTGATAATTGAAGTTCATGTTGTTGCAGTGCTGGTCCAGAAGACAGGAAAAACACTCCATAGCCAGAAGAAAAAGATAAGGGGAGAGAGGGTCACCTTGTCTAAGGCCTCTAGAGCTTTTAAAGAACCCATGGGATTCCCCATTAAGGCTGATGGAGTACCAGGCAGTGGTCACACACTCTTTAATCCACCTAATCATGATATGAGGAAATCTGACCTTCTCTAAGACATAAAAAAGGAACTCCCAACTCACAGTGTCATAAGCCTTCATAATGTCCACCTTAATAGCACATCTAGCCATACCATTGTCCCTATGATAGTTCCTCATAATCTCTTGAAGTAGAAGGATATTATCAGCAATAGATCTCCCTCTAACAAAGGCTGCCTGACTCTCACTAATGAGGTGGTTCATGAGGGGCATAATCCTGGCAGCAATGATTTTAGAGATGCATTTGTATATAGTATTGCAGCAGGCAATAGGTCTATAGTCACGCATGGAAGATGGGTTAGAGGTCTTAGGTATGAGGGCAAGAATGGCGCAATTCCATTGCCTAGGCATTTTACAGTTGATAAAGAAGTGCTTAACAGCCTTAGTCACATCATTCTCAACAACCTCCCAGTTCAACTTGAAGAAGGCAGCATTGAACCCATCAGGTCCGGGAGCTTTATCAGAACCAATAGAGAACATAGCCCTTTTAATTTCATCATTTGAAGGGATGGAGGTGATGCCATCACTCTGATTTTGATTAAGCTTCCTAACCATCAGGTTCTCAATATTGAAGGGTCTGAAACAGTTCATATCATCAGCAGAGAAAAGGTTTTGGAAAAAATTAATAGCTTCATTAGCAACACCCTCGCTACCTTCAATGGTCAGCCCATTAGAGTTCTGAATCATTAGGATTTTCTTCCTAGCACAGTTGCTGTTAACCCTTTTATGAAAGAAGGAGGTGTTCAAATCCCCCAATTGGAGCCAATTAATTCTTGCTTTTTGCTTGAAGAAGGACTCCTCATTGTTCCTCAGATGGTTATAGTAGTTAGCCAGCTCAGTCTCCTCCCTCCTTAGCTCATGATTACTGCCATCATTGTCCAGAGTAGCCTGCACCTGATTAAGGAGATACTTAACCTCATTAACTCTAGCAGAAATATTAGAGTAAAACTTCTTGTTCAGGCTTCTAAGAGGGGTCTTCAATCTTCTAAGCTTGGTAGAGAGTTTAAACATGGGGTTCCCATTACATTCCTCATGCCAAGAATCCATGAGGGTGTCCTTGAAGGTATCATGCTTCATCCAGAAATTATAGAACTTGAAAGGTTTAGGTTTAGTGTTCAAAGATGGCAAAAAGGTAATAATGATGGGGCTATGGTCAGAGATACCATGACAGAGAAAGTTAGCCTGGCTATCAGGGAATGATGTACTCCAACAAGAGTTCTGGAGGACTCTATCAATCCTTGATTGAACACACGCAGACCTCCCACTCTTATTAGACCAAGAAAACCACACACCAGTGGAATTCATATCTTCAACTTCAATATCCTCAATGCAATTGTTGAAATCATCCACAGCTCTATAATCAATTCCATTGTGGCTCTTCTTCTCCTCCTGGTACCTCACAACATTAAAATCCCCCAGAATGATCCAAGGTTGATTGGTAGTGGTAATGAAGTTGCACTTGAGGAAGTCCCATAAAGTATTCCTATTCGCGGGTATGTTATGTCCATAGACAAACGTGGCAAAGAATACCTTGTTGGATCCTACAACTTTGACTTTGCATAAAATAGCTTGATGGTGGATGTCACATGTTTCCACATCACAAACATTAGGGTTCCAAGCGATAATGACCCTGGCCACACCACCATTATCCGGGCAGTTATGACACATATTCCAATTAAAAAAACAATTATTCTTAATAACCTTCATATGGTTAAGTCTAACTTTAGTCTCCATTAAACCAATAAGAGCAATACCATTGTCACGAATGGTTTTCTTGATTTCATGTTGCTTGTGAGGGGAATTTAAACCCCTAATGTTCCATGAAGCTATCTTGATCATCTTGGTTTAGGCTTGTCTCCACTCCTCTTCAACCAAATGTCGTTTCCCTTCTTCTTCTGCTTCTTTTTGGAAGATGCTTTGTTAGTATGGTCAGTGTACTCCAGATTTCTAGCCATTTCATCAATGGCTTTCACTTTTAGAACAATGCCCTGTGGAGCTGGGGTACTCTCTTCTTGTGGTATCTCTTCAATCTCTATCATTTCATTCTCTTCCTCCCGAGCAAGGATGGCAAAGCTATTCTATTCATTTCTCCCGTCATGGCATCAGCGTAAAGGGGAAGACCCACCGAGCTGGCGATGTAACTAAGCCCTTCTTCCGTCCAAAGTTGAACAGGAATGTCGTAGAACTTGACCCAAACAGGGATTTTCTTCACCGTGTCTTTAAAGAACTTGAACTGTGCTTGCCATTTGTTAAGGATGATAGTCATACCTGCAAAATGCCATGGCCCATTGTCCAGCACCTCATCATGCTGGCTTTGTTTATCAAACATGAAAATGAAAAATCCATTATCATGCGCTATGACCTTCGTCATACCATATTTTCCCCATAGTCTAGTAGCAGCGTTGTTAACAAAGGAAAAAGGAAGCTTTTTCCCTAAGAAATAACCAACCATGCTGTTCTCCCAACGACCGTACCCTTTCCTGGCAACATCGAGCGGTGGGTTGACAGTGATGGTGGACTCCACAACTGATGGTTGGTGAAAAGTTAGTTTGAGTTTTGGTTTCTTCTTTTCTACGATAATAGAACTCCATGTCTTGTCAGAGCGTATCATGTTGTTGGTCTAGGGTATAGGGACTCCCAGGCTTACTTTCTCATATCCCAGCTTTCTCTCACTAGCAGGTATAGTGCCAGATAGGGTAGTAGACGTACTAGATACTCCATTTGAGACCTTATCAATATCTGTCAACTTTAAAATAGCTTCCGTACTATCTAACGTCTCCTTGAGCCCACCGTTTCTGCCTGCACAGTTCTCGGGGATGAACCCTACCTTTACGTCCATTGCCATCCCGGACGGAGACAAGTTCTCAACCCGGTCATTGGAGGTTCTGAACATCTTCACATCTTCAAGGGAGTAGCCTTTGCTCAAGAGGAAATTCATAACGATGTTATTATCAGTGCTTGTCTCTTGTAACCTTGCAAGATGCTCATATGCTCTATCAAAGCTTTTATCGGACGTTAAGATTTGCCCTTCTTCTGCCTCGTCAGTCTTGTTCAAAATCATGCCATCGCCTGGGATAAGGGCAGTATTCTTTACAGAAGACCCTACACCCGATTCAGCCATCATAGAAGATGGAGTTTGAGAAATAGCTTTCCCACGTATTGCTGAAGGTAGGTTATAAGGAGTAGGGTTAGGAGAGGAAGTCCGGTCATCAGGTTTGGTCATCGGAGCTATGCTTGGTTTAAGGATAGCGTTAGAGTAAGGTTTAGTGTTAGGGTTAGGGTTAGTCATGGCTGGAAAGTTTGGTGGTGGTTGGGGAGAGGGGTTGTGTTTGGCTTAGAGAGAAGGAGGAGCATATTTTCATGAATGGGGAGGTTTTTTGAATTTTGTGTCCTGCTTTTGGTTTGATTGTAGTTCTTGTTTCATCCTATTTCATTGCTAGGGACTAGTAATGTGTAAGTTAGGGGGTGTGATTATACGCAAATATTGCGTATTTCATCCCTCGAACCTACGCATTTTAGCCCCCTCGGGTATCTTATTCATTATTTTTATGATTGTTAACCAAACAACCTCGTATTTCTATGTTAACATGCTTTGCAGGGGTTAATTGAGCTTTTATAGGTATTTGGATGCTAAGTGTGAAGTTCGGACGGATTCCGGCTAATTTTCATATGCAGTTGCACTTTCAAGGGAAATTTAGTCATTTCACAGCTTGGGCACCTAGCCCAACATCTTCACGAAAGTTGTATCCCTCCTCGCAAGCTTCGCGTGGCCGCGAACGGTGTACGAATCCGATCCCTAACGAAGACGTTACGGCGATTTTAGCGGAAGAGAAATCCAAGTGAACCAACATGAGGAAGAGCAGACCTGCTTGATCGATCGATCAATCAAAGGGATCGATCGATCGATCCCCTCAATTTTCATCCATCGAGCTTTACAGTGGGCTCATATATGAGCGATCGATCCCATGTTTTCTGCAGATATTTTCCCCTTTTCTTTTCTTTTTCCTTTTCTTTTCTAATTTTGTTCCACTTACTATATAAATAATTTTTTGTTGTAATATTCAGATATATTAGATTTTAGGTTAGTTTAGCTTAGGGTTTGGGGGTTTGGAGAGTTCTTCTTCATTTCTTCTTGGTTTGACACCCAATTGGGTTTGTAAGTTGACTATTCATCTCCCCTCTCCATTAATATAGTGTGTATTTCCTTTAATTCTTGCTTTGTAGTTAATTTACATGCTTTCATAATTAGGTTTACATGCTTTCCTTACTTGCTTTCAAGTGTAGTTTTATTGCGTTTATTTACCATGTTTTTATCATGCTTTCTAGCTAAATTAGTCTAGGTTGTGTCGGATTGAACTCATTTCGGGTTGACATGTTTCTTTGCTTCGGTGATGGAGTTTGCAGGTCTATTTCGGGTGCGTTGTCCTAGTTATTGCGCCTAGGAGATTTGACGGGGCATATCATGTATGCCCCGTTCTTATGACCTTGTGTGCGTAATTTACGGGGTACTTGTTGACGCCAAAATCATATTAGGCTTTTATGCGAATTTAGGGGTGTGACAACCCTTGATTTAATTAACTGTCGAAATGTGACACATTCGTAATAACTCTTCGACCCATGTAACCATTTTATACTAATTAACTCGGGTGAGGGATATTCGACGCAACCTATAGTGTTTACTTGCTTTGTTAATCTAGTTTAAATACACTCGCCTCGATTAAACATTTCCCTTTTTGCATCTTTTCCTTTATTTTGTAATTAACTTTTGCACTTTTATTTATGGAATACTAAACCTTATAAATTCTAGCAACTCGTCTCTATGAATTTTTGATACCCGACTTACCGCTACACTTGTATCGTAAGTGCAGTCGTAATTTAGGTTTTTGTATTGAGCTGGTGAACAGAAAACAAAGATCGGCGCTTGACGCGCGCTGCCTCACCCTTGATCAATGATATTCATAAACATTGGAGAAAGTGTAATGGAGTTGAGTTTGGTTATCACATAAGAGCATGGCATTCGTAGAAATATGAGTAAAAGGATGATATTCATAGCAATAGGAGAAAAGTGTCACGGGGATGAGTTTGGTCTTCGTGAAAGAGAATAATTTTCATAAAAATGAGAGAAAGACTAATGTGGATAAGTTTGGTCATCGTGAAAGAGCACGACAATTAGAGAAATGACTGATAGACTAACAGGGTTGAGTCTAGTCATATTGCACAATCATGACATTCGTAGAAATCATGGATAGACTCATGGGGATGAATCTGCTTATCTTGCGAGAGAAAGGCATTTGTGAGAGAAAACTCACGGGGATGAATCTATTCAACGTGCAAAGATTATGATATTCATAAAAATAATTAAAACTAACAAGGATGGGTCTGGTCATTATGGAAGAGCACTACATTCGTATAAATTTGTGAAAGACTCATGTAGATGAGTCTAGTCATCATGCAAGAGCATGACATCTGTAGAAATGTTAGAAAAACTCATAAGGATGAGTCTGGTCATCGTGCACAAGCATGAAATTCAAATAAATGAGAGAAAGACTCATGGGGATGAGTGTGGTCATCGTGCAAGAGCACAACATTCGTAGAAATGAGATAAAGACTTGTGGGGATGAGTATAGTCATCGTAGAAGAGACTGGAAATTGTATAAATAAGAGAAATGATCTTGGGAGTAGGAGAAATGATCTTGAAAGAGCATGCCATTCATAGAAATGAGAGAAAGACTCGTGGGGATGAGTCCAATCCACATGTAAGAGGACGACATTCGTAGAAATGAGAAAAATATTCATAGGTTCAAGAGAACAACATTTGTAGAAATAAGAGAAAGAGTCATGGGGGTGAGTTTATTTGTCATGTATGAGCATGACATTCGTAGAACTGAGAGGACTCATGGGGATAAGTTTGGTCATCTTGAAAGAGAATGACATTCGTAAAAATGAGATAAAGACTCATAGGGATGAGTTTAGTCATTGTGCATAATCATGGCATTCGTAGACATGAGAGAAAGACTCATGGAATGAGTTTGGTCATCCTGCAAGAGCATGATATTTGCATAAATGAGAGAGACTCATAGGGATATTTTGGTCATCGTTAAAAGCATGGGATTTGTAGAAAATAGATAAATTCTCATGGGGATGAGTCTGGTCTTCACTAAGGAGCGCGATATTTATAGAAATGAGAGAGTTTAACGGGGATGAGTCTAGTCAACATGTAATAGCACGATGTTCATAAAAATGAGAGGAAGACTCATGGGAATGAGTCTAGTCATCGTGCATGAGGACAATATTCTTAAAAATAGTAGAAAGAGTCACGGGGATGATTTTGGTCATCATGCAAGAGGACGACATTCACAACAATAAGAGAAAGACTCCTGGGGGATAAGTTTAGTCATTGTACACAAGCATGACATTCGTAGAAATGGGATAAAGACTCACGGAGATTAGTTTGGTCATCTTCCAAGAACACGACATTCGTATATGGGAGAAAGATTCATGGGGATGAGTCCAGTCAACGTGAAAGAGCACACCATTCATAAAAATGAGATAAAAACTCACGAGGGTGAGTCTAGTCATCGTGAAAGAGGATGATATTCGTAGAAATGGGAGGATGTGTCATGGGTATGAGTTTGGTCATCTTGCAAGAAGATAACATTCACATAAGTGAGAGAAATACTCATGGGGGTAACTATGGTCATCAAGAGCATGACATTCGGAGAAATGTGTGAAAGACTTATGGGGATGAGTCTAGTCATCGTCCATAGTCACAATAATCATTAAAATGAGAGAATGACTCATGGGGTAGTTTGGTCATCGTGTAAGAGCATAGCACTCGTATAAATGAGATAAAAACTCACGGGGATGAGTTTATGTGACACCCGCCTAATTAAATACCGGGTGATCAATCCTTTATTAAATTAAATTAGACTATCCAATTGGTTCAGAATATGCATCATTGTCGAAAACTTTATTATTAACACTAACCCCCTAATATTTAAAAAGGTTGATGTCAAAATTTTATCTTTAACTAACATAAAATCAAATTAACCAATTATTTAACATACACCATCCAACTAATCTCATAAGAAATAAAATGATTGAAATAATAAATGTGACTGGAGTAAACACTTCCAGCCTAAATACCAAATACAATAATCCAATAAAATAAACCAACAACAGGGCTTGGGGTCTTCTTTTCTCTTTGTTGGCCGCCCACCTGGGCTTCCCAATAATTTTTGTTGACTCGATTAGAGAATGTTTGACCAATACCAGGTTCTCCATTAGCCTCAATGGTCACCTTCATGGCTTCTTTGAGGGAAGGAGAGGGTTGAGGCAAGGTGACCCCTTCTCTCCCTATATTTTCCTCCTGGTTATGGATACATTCTCGTGCATCTTGGATAAGGCTTGCAACGATCCCGTGTTTACTTATCACCCAGATGCAAGGAGGTGGGGTTAAACCACCTATGTTTTGCGGATGATGTGATTATTCTTTGTGGGGGGGATATTCCCTCTTGTACCATTGCGAAGAAGGCAGTCGACGATTTTTGTAGCATTGCAGGCCTCACGCCCAATCTGAGTAAGAGTAGCTTCAACTGCACGGGCTTATGGGAGGAAAGGATCAGGCAGTTTGGGGGATATTCTTGGCTTTTTGGGCACAACAACCTCATTTCTTATACCTAGGGGTGCCTCTCATCACCTCTAGACTCAAGACCGAGGATTATTGTAGGCTAATTGATAGGATAACTGGGAGGATTAAGGTGCTGGACCAATAAGCTTCTTAGCTACGCTGGCAGATTACAGCTTGCCAAGTCGTTATGTTTGGGATCTAGGTCTATTGGTTTAGTTTGTTCATTTTGCCGAAAGGGGTCATATATAGAGTTGAGCAGATGATGAAGGACTTTCTATGGACGGGCTCTGATCTGAAACATTATGGGGCTAAGGTGGCGTAGAAGAATCTTTGTAAGAGCTACGAGGGTGGTGGCCTGGGTATCAAGAGCATTAAGAGGTGGAATGTGGCTGCGATCCTGAAGATGCAGTGGAATCTAAGTAGTAAGAAGGATTGCTTGTGGGTTAAATGGTGCAATGTGTATAAGCTGAAGAATAGAAGCTTGTGGGCTATAAAGTTAGCCAGTGAATCGTCTTAGAGCTGGAGGAAGATGATGCAGTTGAGAAATCTGATCAGACCTCTTATCAGGTGGAATATCGATAACGGCAGGGACACCTTTTTATGGCAAGATAATTGGCACCCCCGGGACCTCTCCACCCCTTGTTTGGGGACCATGTTATCTACGACGCTGCTAGCAATCACAAGGCTTTGGTTGCTGACTACATTGTTGAGAATAGGTGGAGATGGCCTGCTGCAGTCACCTGGGAGCTCTTAGATATTAGGAACGCGGTCTTGCCCTGCATTAGACAAGACAAGGGATGATGAGGTGGTCTGGATTCCCAACCAGTCTGGGTTTTCTATCAGATCAGCCTATGATGTGATGGCTCCTAATCACCCAAATGTTTCTTGGCATAAAATTGTGTGGAACGAGGTTAATTTCCCAAATGTGCTTTTGTTTTATGGATGGTATGCATTGATGCTATTCATACTAAGGACAAGCTTTATAGCTGGGCATCTCAGAGGACAATTTGTGTTGTAGTTGCTCCAATGGGGTTGAGTCTATTTCCCACGTTTTTAACGATTGTCTTGTTGCTCAGGAGGTGTGGAAGGAGGTCAGGACTAGGAATCAGGAATACAGAGATGCTATGGATTGGGATGGAGAGATGCTTTTTGCCATTTCTAATAACAGTGGTACCAGTTTTTATAATCTTATTAGGAATATCTCGTTCTCATCTACTATTTACTACCTGTGGATTGAGCGGAATGCTAGACACTTCAAGGGGGTGCCTAAGAGTAGTGATGTCATTGTCAAGGAGATCGAAGGTATGATCAGAGCGAGAATCGTGAAATGGAAGAAGGGGACAAGGAGATTTGAGAATTGGATAGTGTGCATGAACTGGGGTATCCCTGAGAGCGCACTTGATTAGGGTTTTGTGGGGTTTTGGGCTTGTCGCCCAATGATCGGTTGTTGTTGTTTTTCCCCTTTGGGGTATACCCCTTGGGGTGTGATTGGGTTTTATTTCATTGTGCTCTTGTTGTAGTTTCTCTTGTTTATATATACATAATTTTTCCCCAAAAAAATACAACTGAAAGGAGTAAATAAACAAGTCCACAATCTCTGACTGTCTAAATAAGAAAAATGGACGACATGCCTTAACTGAAGTAAATAACTCAAGATGAAGAAGCAAAAATCATGGAGGTATCTACTACCAAGTCCTGTAGCTTCCACAGCAGCTACAGCTCGTCAAATGAATGTAACTCCTATACTTGGTGTCCCTGTGGATGGGGACCTAAAATAATTTGACAAAAGAAAAGAGATTTGCAATAAATGGGTCAGAGCCCAAGTTGAGAACGGTTTAAAAATCAGTAAGTGCTTAAATGAAAACAATAGCACATATTGTGTACATGTTAGATTTTCGTACTCTCACTTGATATACTCACCTCTCATCTAATGCGTATATTTAACCCATTCTATTCATGCTACCCTGCCTAACTAGCCTGAAGATGACTATTATCACGCTAATAATTTCATGCGTTTACCCATATCACCTGTATCCCGTATTACCATATGTTTAAGGATAGTTATTCATATACATCGCCATTATTCTCATAAATATTCCTTTTCTCACTAGGAATATTTTTAAATATTGTTAATTTCATATCTACTAAACACGCACAGTAGAATAAGTAACATGTATACATATATTTATCTCTCTATATATACTATTTCAGCACCCCTAGGTTCCGGTCCCCTTGGTGCAATGCATACTCTGATATCATGTCCCGGTGCATCGCTCATTGCATGAAGGACTATAGGTTCAAACTCTCGCGAACCATCAAAACAAACACACATATTGGAGGCGAACGTAATTCCAAGCCCATGGGTAGCATTCCTTTTTCTCACTAGGAATATTTTTAAATATTGTTAATTCCATATCTACTAAACACGCACAGTAGAATAAGTAACAGGTATACATATATTTATCTATATATATATATATACTATTTCAGCACCCCTGGGTTAAGGCCCCTTGATGCAATGCATACTCTGCTGTCATGTCCCGGTGCATCGCTCATTGCATGAAGGACTATAGGTTCAAACTCTCACGAACCATCAAAACAAACACTCATATTGGAGGCGAACATAATTCCAAGCCCATGGGTTACACACATACATACGCACCCATATGACCGTCAACACTATCATTCTCACTGATAGCCCGTACCTATGTTCTATGTTCTAGTGATATGAATCAAAATCCCCCTGAAGGCTTTAAGCTACTGGCCCAATTCACTTAATAATAGGGAATGGTCCTACGTACCTCCGCGCCAACTTTCCTTTCTTCCCAAACTGCCCTTCATAGTAGATACTCGTAACAACACGTAGTCCCCCACATTGAACTCCCTGAAAAACCTCTTGGAATCGGCGTAGCTCTTCTGTCTATCCTGAACAGCTTGAATACGATTCCGAATCATCTCAATCGCGAAGGAATCCTGAATCATCTCTGGCCCAAGTAGCTTGTTGTCCCCCACCTCTAGCCAACACGCTGGAGAACGACAAGGCCTACCATATTACACCTCGAATGGAGCCTTGCCAATAGTAAACTGATAGGAGTTATTATAAGCAAACTCCACTAGTGGAAGATATTGCTCCCAGCCCCCGCCAAAATCAAGGATACACATCACAACATATCATCTAACATCTAATTTGTTCGTTCGGTCTGCCCATTAGTCTGCAAGTGATAGGCCGAACTCAATTGTAACTCCGTACCCAAGGCCTACTGGAAGATCTCCAAAAATCTAGACACAAAAATCTTGTCCCGGTTTTACACAATATCAAGGGCCACCTCATGGTGTCTCATTATCTCAGCAATCAAGATTTGAGCGTACTGCCCCGAAGTATAGTCGATCCGGACTAGCAGAAAGTGAGCTACCTTAGTCAACCGATCAACAATCACACATATTGATTCGTGAACTCTCTGCGATGTAGTCAGCCCTGTGATGAAATCTATGGAAATTCTCTCCCATTTCCATATAGGGATCTCTAACGGTTGTTGGAGCCCTGGCGGTCTTTGGTGGTCCACTTTTACCAGCTGACAAGTGGCACATTTTGAAATAAAATCTGCGATGTCCTTCATTCCACTCCACTAGTACTGTCGCCTCATATCCTGGTACATCTTATCCTCTCCGGGATGTACTGTAAATTGTGAACCATGCGACTCCACCATCATCGCATGTCGTAACTCCACCCACTCTGGAACTACTAGTCTGCCATTGAAGCATAAGCACCCATCTGAGCTCACAGAATATGACTCTGCCCCCTCGACTTGAAGCTGTACAATCCGATCCTAATAGAACGAGTCTATTGCCTGAGCATTTATCACCCTAGTAACGATCTCGGGTGTAACCATCATCACTGACATGAATGAGCAGGCAACCACCTCCTGATGTACCAATTCCTTCTATTTTGCCTTCCACACCTTGGTCACCTCACCTGCTGGCCTACGGCTCAACACGTCAGCTACCACATTAGCCTTCCCCGGGTGGTAATTGATTTCGAACTGATAGCTCTTCACAAATTCAAGCCACCTCCGCGGACGCATATTCAACTCCCACTGCGTGAATAGGTACTGCAGTGACTTGTGATTTGTGAATAGGTAAAATTTCTCCCAAAATAGATAATGTCTCCATGCCTCAAGTGCAAACATGATTGCCGCTAACTCCAAGTCGTGGGTGAGGTAACTCCTCTCGTGAGGCTTAAGCTTACGGGAAGCATAATCTATTGCCTTATCCTCCTGCTGAAGCACACCCCGAAGTCCTAGTAAGGATGCATCAGTATAAACTAGGTATTCCACCCCCGGCCTAGGTAGTGCTAGAACTGGTGCTGAAGTCAGCTTGTCCTTCAGCTCATCAAAAGCCAACCGATAGGCATCATCCCATATAAATGGCACACCTTTGCGAGTCAAATTTGTCATCGGACCCACAATCTTCGCGAATCCTCGAATAAATTGCATATAGTATCCTGCCAGCCCTAAGAAACTACGTATTTCTGTTGACGTCATATGTTGTCCCCACTCTCTCACTGCTGACACCTTCCCCGGATCTACGGATATCCCTTCTTCAGAAACATTGTGCCCTAAAAAACTGAACCTCTCTTATCCAAAACCCACACTTCTCATATTTCGCATACAACTCGTGCTGACGTAGTGTCTGCAAAAACCAGCCTCAAATGCTCGGCATGCTCCTCCTCAGTCTGGGAATAAATCAGAATGTCATCAATGAAGACAATGACAAACTCATCTAAGAACTCTCTGAACACCTGTTCATCAAGTCCATAAATACAGCCGGTGCGTTGGTTAGCCCAAATGGCATAACTCAATATCGCGTCAAGAAGGTAGTCTTAGACATGTCCTCCTCTCTGATACGTAACTGATGGTATCTCCACCTCAAGTCTATGTTCGAGAAGTAGACAGCACCCCTCAGCTGGTCGAATAGGTCATCAATTCGGGGCAACATATGCTTATTTCGTATAGTGACCTTATTCAACTCTCGATAGTCAACACACAACCGTAATGACCCATCTCTCTTCTTTACGAATAATAAGGGAGCACCCCAAGGAAAGGTACTCCTACGGATGAAGCCTTGTCCCAATAACTACTCGATCTGATCCAATAACTCCCTCATCTCCGCCGGAGCCATACGGTAAGGTGCACGGGCTATCGATCGAGTGCTTGGCGTCAAGTTTATCACAAACTCTATCTCTCTGCTAGGCGGTACCCCTAGTATATCCTGAAATACATCAGCGAAATTGCAAAGAACCAGAATCGAATCTAGTGGAATCACCACCTCCTTAGAGATCTCCTCCTCTATATAATATAAATGCGTGGACGAACCTCCTCCAAGGCGAGGCATCGCCACCGAAAATATCTCCTGACCCGGTATGGTGAACACAATACTACGACTATAGAAGTTAATCATTACCCTATACATAACACGCCAATTCATCCCGATAATAGAATCATACTCGTGCATATCTAAGACAAGCATACCGACCAGTAAGATCAATCTCCCAATCTCTATGTCCACTCTTCGATATATAAAGAATATCAATGACCCATAGCCCAATGGTGACTATACACTAGTAACTTTACTCTCTGCCATGTCTAATAACCCCGTGGTGCGTGCAAAACTAGTGGCAATAAAACTACGTGAAGCTTCGATATTAAATAATATCCGCCCCAAAGTCCCCTGGATAGAAAACGTACCCTCAACCACGGGTGGAGCCTCGGAAACTGTGGCTTGGTCGACGTTGTAGACACGCCCATACTCTAGCTATCCCTGCTGGATCGAAACTGCTGGAACTACTAGCAAAGATGGTATCTACGATGGTGCTAGGAGGACGACTGAAAATATCGACCGTTGGGGCTCCTGACGAACGCCCTGCTGCTGCTGCTGCGGGACTCTAACCTTCTGAGGACAATCCTGATGTTTGTGGCTAGTGTTTCCATAAGAGAAGCATCTCCTTGGAAAGTACCCTCCCCTTTGCCCCTGCTACCCTCGACCCTGATGGCCGTTACTACCCCTCCCTTGGCCCTGTTCAAAGCGTTGCTGCCCCTGTTGGCCCTACTAGCCAGGCTGGCCCTGATGGCCCTTTCTAAAACCTCCCTATCCTTGCGTGTAGTCACCTAATCTGAACCTCTTAGTTGGGTCCCCCCGGTGGGAACTCTGCTCACCCTATCGCTGCTGACCCTCGGCTGATTGTGCCCTACTGGCACCATTACCTCTTATCATGCCCTGCTCGCTGGGCTCCCCCACTCATTTGCTTCCCTTTTGATGGAAGCAGTGATCCTGCCAGTGTAGTAGGGCAGTGTTAAGTACATCACTATATGTACCCAACGAAAGATTACCCCAAAGGTGCTGATGAATCCTCCACATCAAGCCGTCCATAAATATCTGAATTTTCTTTCCCTCAGTAGGCATCTCATATGGTACCAAATTAATCAAACTCGTAAACTCTTCCTCGTACTCCTCAACGGTCTTCCCCTCTTAGGTGAGATCCAGTAATTTCTGCCTCATTTCAGTCTGAACAGCGGAAGGGAAATATTTACGGTCAAACTGCACCTAGAAGTCTAGGATAGTCATGTTCTCTCTTTCCTCAGCAGTGGTAATAGACTCCCACCACTGCAATGCCACTCCCACTGGCTTAAAAGTAGCTTAGTATCTGCCTATGAACCTCAGTACACTCATACATCCTCAAGTGCCACTGAATGTCCTTTTTCCACTAGCTTGCTACCGCAACATCTGAAATCCCTGCGAACTCCGGAGGGTGTGCCTTCTGAAAAGCATCCCTGACTCACTCCCAAGCAGATGGGAAAGCGTGAGTTATTACTGGGGCCACCACCGATGCCTGGGATGGGGCCTACTGTACCACGACCAAAGCTGCATTTGTCGCCTGCACTATGATAGTGGCAACCTCCGCAGCATTCATCATACCCTGGGCCGGAGCTGGCTTGGGTTTGGGATGGGCATCCCTAGGAGCTCACTGTGCACGTCTGGGAGGCGTAAAAAATGAGACATAAGCGTTATAAGTCCACAGTAATATCTCAAATAGCTGAAGACGTAAAATGCGCAATTAATGAATACAACAACCCTAAATATAGGGCTTTATATCAAAGAAAGCTACGCTAGAAGCATAATAAGCTATACAAATCCTAAGGACTCTAGAACCTGATGCTCTGACAGGGCCTCATTAAATACCGGGTGATCAGTCCTTTATTAAATTAAATTAGAATATCCAGGTGGTTCAGAATATGCATCACTGTCAAAAACTTTATTATTAACACTAACCGCCTAATATTTAAAAAGGTTTATGTCAAAATTTTATCTTTAACTAACATAAAATGAAATGAAATTATTATTTAACATACACCATTCAACTAATCTCATAAGAAATAAAATGACTGAAATAATAAATGTGACTGGAGTAAACACTTCCAGCCTAAATACCGAATGCAATAATCTAATAAAATAAACCAACAACTGAAAGGAGTAAATAAGTAAATCAACAATCTCTGACTATCTGAATAAGAAAAAGAGGCGACATGTCCTAACTGAAGTAAATAACTCAAGATGAAGATGCACAAATCATGGAGGCGTCTACTACCAAGTCCTGTAACTTCCACAACAGTTACAGCTCGTCAAATGAATGGAACACCTATACTTGGTGTCCCTGTGGCTGGGGACCTAAAATAATATGACAAACGAAAAGAGATTTGCAATAAACGGGTCCGAGCCCAAGTTGAAAACATTTTAAAAATTTGCAAGTGCTTAAAATGAAAAAAATAGCACATACATGTTCAATTTTCGTACTCCCACTTGAGATACTCACCTCTCATTTAATGTGCATATCTAACGCGTTTATTTAACCCATCCTACCCCACCTAACTAGCCTGAAGATGACTATTACCACACTAATAATCTCATGCGTTTACCCATATCACCCGTATCCTGTATATTACCATATGTTTAAGAATAGTTATTCATATTCATAACCATTATTCTCATAAGTATTACTTTTTCTCACTAGGAATATTTTTAAATATTATTAATTCCATATCTACTAAACACGCATAATAGAATAAGTAATAGGTATACATATATTTATCTCTCTATATATATACTATTTCAACACCCCTGGGTTAAGGCCCCCTTGGTGCAATGCATACTCTGTTATCATGTCTTGGTGCATCGCTCATTGTATGAAGGACTATAGGTTCAAACTCTCGTGAACCATCAAAACAAACACATGTATTGGAGGCGAACATAGTTCCAAGCCCTTGGGTTACTCACATACCTACGCGCCCATATGACCGTCAACACTATCGTTCTCACTGATAGCCTGTATCTAGGTTCTATGTTCTAATGATACGAATCAAAATCCCCTCGTAGTCTCCTCAAGATATGATCATCCACAACGCGCAACCTCCACCCGATAGCAGGCAAAGTCGGTATATTATACACACAATGATTCAATCAATAGATATATACATAACATATAATAATCATTAGGTATTCACACAACCCAAATCCCCGAATTTATACGTATTATTATTATTATCTCTAATACTCACGTTACTCTATCCGTATGGTTAATCTCTTTATCATGTATATTCCATAAGGCCCTCTTATTCCAACATATTCCCTTAGTCGTTACACAATCATTTCACCACAAGACTATGTAATGAAGTCACTTAAGAATAACGTAGATCATTCTCTCTCACTTGAATCAACCTTGTAAGGTCTTAACTTGTCCGGGCAAAAATTGGAACTTCTGAAATCTCGTTAGAAGCTGGGAAAAATATCGTTCAAATGAAACTTCGAAGAACCAACTCTGAATTCTCATTAGATATGTCGTTGGAATTCTCGTTCGAATGAGGTCGTTCGAATGAGAATTCCGCAGGTCATCCCTGTCCTCTTAAAACTACATTTTTCCAACTTTTGAATCACCCAAATCACCCAAAACTTATCCTAACTCAAATCCAATGATTCTAAATTGTACTCCCTAGTAATAAAATGCTTTCCAACACGTTTTTAACATCAAATGCTTCAAAGTTATAACATGAATTCCGATTGATTACTCAAATCTTAAAAAAGCCCTAAATTCATATAATCACCATTAATCACAATTAAACCTAGATTTAAATTCGTGATTTCAACATATAAAACCCATATTTATTATCCCCAATATATGGTTATTCAACTACATGCAAAACCTATACCACAATCATGAATTAATACCCAATTTCAGCCCCACATTTCATAATATCATGAATAAATTATCAACTAGTCTAACATGGACATTATATGCTCTAAATGAATCAAGATAAAAACTTGCCTTTTCACGAAGGTTTGGTTCGTCACTTGAAATTGGTATAGATGCGTTCTCCTCTTCCCGATCTACACGTTGATGATGTTTTTGGTTAAAGGTGACTGAGTTTGGCCTTGGAACTCCTAGGAACCTCTTCTCCTTCCTCCTCTTGATCTCTCTCTTAGGTTTACCAGTTATTTACCCTAACTCTCCCACGTACATGCAGATATATTTCTCCAATTTTCGTCCATTAATTAATCCCAAATTTTCAAAAGACAAAAATACCCCTTCGGGGTGTCGAGTTGGCCTAAAGTTGCCCCGGACTCCAAACTAAACCCCCGAGTAAACTTTTTTTACTATCTCGACCCTTCCAAACACACTGGCGTACTCAAAACAACCATCCGAATAACCAAAAATAAAATTAAGTCCCGACACGACTCATATACGCAACCTAACTAAGTGTACTGTAACTGCCGTATTTTTCACCTACGATAATTATAATATATTTGTAATAATATATTACTTTACTCACTAAGTAATCTTCAACATAATTTTCATCAACAAATACTAACTCTCATCACGCTAGTGATTAATTACTTAAATCCGAATTAATTATAAAATTTTCCATTTAAATTAATTAATCCCATAATTAAAATAAAATATTTAAAAAATACGGGGTATATTACAATTTAATTATTGGTGAAGAGAATGGTATTCGTAGAAATGGTCATGAGGAGAGTCTGGTCATCATGAAAGAGTGCGACATTCATAGAAATGATAAAAAGAATCACATGGATGAGTCCAGTCAACGTGTAAGAGCACGACATTCGTAAAAATGAGAGAAAGATTCAGGAGATTGAGTCTGGTCATTGTTCAGGAGGACTATATTTGTAAAAATGAGAAAAAGACTTATGAGGATAACTTTGGCCATCATGCATGAGAATGACATTCGTAGAGTTGAGAGAAATTCTCGTGGGGATGAGTCTATTAATCATTCAAGAGCATGATATTCGTAGAAATGAAAGAAATACTCATGTGCTTGAGTTTATCAACGTGCAAGAGCATGACATTCTTAAAAAGGGGAGAACAAGTGTCACGGGGATGAGTTTATTCGTTGTGCAAGAGCACGACATTCATTGAATTGAGACAAATACTCATCGAGATGAGTCTGGTCATCATGCAAGAGCACCACATTCGTATAATTTAGAGAAAGACTCACGAGGATGAGTCCAGTCAATATGAAAGAGCACAACATTCAATAAAATGAGAGAAAGACTCACACGGGTGAGTTTTCTCATCATGGAAGAGGCCGATATTCGTAGAAATTGGAGAAAGTGTCACGGGGATGAGTTTGGTCATCGCACAAGAGCATGACATTCGTAGACATTAGAGTAAGAGTCATGTGGACGAGTTTGGTCATTGTGCAAGAGGACGATATTCATAAAAATTAGAGAAAGTGTCACTGGGATGAGTTTGGTCATCGTGCAAGAGCACGACGTTCTGATAAATCAGTGAATGATTAATAAGGATGAGTCTAGTGATCATGCATAATATCATGATTCATAGAAATGAGGGATAGACTCATGGGGATGAGTCTGGTCATCGTGCATGAGAAAGACATTCATAGATATGAGAGAACGACTCATGGGGATGGGTGTGGTCATCATTCAAGAGCACTACATTTGTAGAAATGAGAAAAACTCACGAGAATGAGTTTGGTCATCGATGATGAGTTTGGACTTCATAGAAATGAGAGACAAACTAATGGGAATGCGTGTGGTCATCATGCAAGAACACGGCATTCAAAAGAGAAAGAATCATGTGGATGAGTCCATTCAACTTGCAAGATGGTCAAGATATATATAAAAATAATAAAACAACTGACAGGGATGAGTCTGGTTATCGTGCAAGCGCACGACATTCGTAGAAATGAGAGAAATACTCATGGGGATGAGTCCAGTCAATGTGCACGAGCACGACATTCATAAAAATGAGAGAAATGAATTACGGTGATGAGTCTAGTCATCCTGCAATTGAACGATATTCGTATAAATGTCAGAAAGAGTCATGGGGATGAGTTTGGCCATCGAGAAAGAGCACGACATTCGTGCAAATTAGAGCAAGACTCGTGGCGATGAGTCTGGTCATTATGCAAGAGGATGATATTCGTAGAAATGGGAAAAAGTGTCATGAGGATGATTTTGGTCATCGTGCAAGAGGACGACATTCGTAGAAATGAGAGAAAGACTCGTGAGGAAAAGTTTAGTGATTGTGCAAGAGCACGACATTCAAATAAAGGGGTAAACGTTTCATGGGGATGAGTTTAGTCATCATACACAATCACATAATTTGTAAAAATAAGGGATAGACTCATGGGGATGATTTTGGTCATTGTGCAAGAGCACCACATTCGTAGATATGAGAGACAGACTCATGAGGATGAGTCTGGTCATCGTTGATGAGCTTGGAATTCGTAGAAACGAGAGACAAACTAATGGGGATAAGTCTGGTCATCATGCAAGAGCACGACATTCATGAGAGAAAGAATTACAAGGATGAGTTTGGTCATCATGAGAGAGCGCAACATTCATAGAAATGAGAGACAGGCTAATGGGGATGAGTCAAGTCATCATGCAAGAACATGACATTCATAGAAATGTGAGAAAGACTTGTGAATATGAGTTTGGTCATCATCCACAATCACCACATTCGTAGAAATGAGGGAAGACTCATGGGGATGAGCTAGGTTATCGTGCAAAAGCACGACATTTGTAGAAATAAGAGAACGACTCGTGGGAATGAGTCCAGTTATCGTTGAAGATCATGGCATTCGTAGAAATGAGAGAAATGCTTATGAGGATGAGTTTGGTCATATTCCAACAACACGATATTCGTGAATGAGAGAAAGACTTATGGGGATGAGTCCAGTCAATGTTCATGAGCCCCACTTTCCTAAAAATAAGAGAGACTCATGGGACGAGCCTGGTCATCGTGCAAGAGGAAGATATTCATAGAAGTAGGAGAAAGTTTCATGGGTATGAGTTTAGTCATCGTGCAAGAGAATGACATTTGTAAAAATGAGAGAAACACACATGGGGATAGTTTGGTCACCATGCAAGAGCACGACATTCAGAAAAATGAGAGAAAGACACATGGGGATGAGTCTACTTAGCGCACACAATCACGACATTCGTAGAAATGAGAGAAAGACACATAGGGATGAGTCCAGTTTTTGGTCATCATTGAAGAGCATGGTATTCATAGAAATGAGAGAAAATCCCACGGCGATGAGTTTGGTCATCATGCAGGAGCCCAACATTCGTAGAAATAAGATAAAGACTCAAGGGGATTAATCTAGTCAATATGTAAGAGCATGAAATTCATAAAAATAAGAGAAAGACTCACGGGAAAAAATCTCATCATCATGGAAGAGGACGATACTCGTAGAAATAGGAGAAAGAATTACGGGGATGATTTTAGTCGTCGTTCAAGAGGACGACATTCGTTGAAATGAGAGAAAGCCTCACTGGAATTAGTTGTAATACCCTATATTTTTAAGCATTAAATAAATTGTGAAATTAGCTTATCTTAGTTTCCTGTCATGACATGTGATGTCAATATTATTATTATATGTTCTTATGTGTTATATAAATTATTCAAGAAATCAAATTTAATACACGATAAAAAAGGTAAATAAATATTTTAAACGTAACTGTGTATTTTAACGTGATTGTGTATTGTGGTTGATTATGGAAAGGTCAGGGATTTGGTATCGAGGGTTTCTTTGTTTGGATTATCCCCTTGGTGTCAAGTTCCAATGATTGTGAAGTAGTTTTCTATAATGCCATGTTATACTGAATTTAATAAATTAATTATATTGTAGACATTTGGATTTATATAAGCTAAGATACTAAATTACTAAGTGATATGAACCCCACCAACAATTGTGATGAAACCCAATACCAATGATGCTTAAAGAACCCTAAGATCGTATAGACAAAGCTTGTTAAGCCTTAACCCGTTACCTATAAAGATAAGAACCAAAACTACGAAGGATTAAAACGCCACACCAAGAAACCCAAGAATCTCTCACGAATCAAGGTGATAAGTTTGGTTGTTTGAACGCCATAAGATTAACTTGATAAGTTCAGAAAGTTTTCTTAAGAACCAAGAGGAACAAAATACTTCACAATAATATTAGTTTATGTCAAAAGATGCTTACAAAATTCGTAGCTCCCATGATTTATACTTGGAACAACCCTCCAAGAATAGGAAATGAAATAAATACAACATTAAGACAACATAATTGTCAAAGTAAACAGGTTCCCACATTTTTTATGCCATTTGGACTTGGAAAACCACAAAATAAGACTAAATGACTAAGTTCAATGTATTTAAAGATAATCAGCCAAGACTAGATTCATCCACCATTTATTAACCTTGAAAATAGATAAATTCATGCCCATTTATGGTGAACATGATGGTCACGTTTTTGCATGATAATTACCTCCCCAAATTGATTTAATGACGTGGACTAAGCCTTGATTATCATTTGGGCACATCTTAGTCTTTTTCTTTTCAGAATCAACCCAATTCTCTTGGATTAGACCAATATGTGCTTCCTTAAAATGTTTGGCTATAAGTCTTGTAATTGGACCACTGGAAATTATCAAACGGTCTTGTGCAAATTTAGCTCCACTCCTACGTGTATGACCAGCCCCATGTTCATCTTCATCATATTCATCTCCTTGAATTGCATCACGAAGTAAGATTAGTAATTGATTTTATGAATGTTTCGGGTTGGTTTCAAGACAAACATAATGTCCATTTTAGTTTAAAGGTTTGGGTATACGCCCATTGGGCTAGTATATGACTTGGGCAATGTTTTTGGTTAATTAGTTATGTTTTTTACTCATTTAGATGAGGCCTATGTAGGGGTTTAACCAAATTTAATGGGTTATAAGTCTCGAGAGGTCATTAGGGTTTCTTTATTTCATAAGTTACAATCTGGAAGGATTTCTAAGGATCAGAGAGGAGAGACTTCAAGAGAACATGATGAATATAGAGGAATTGGGCATCATTAATTCATAATTGGGATTGAGGCAAGTTCTTTTAGCATTTGATTTTAATTTTGTTTGATTATTATATTTCTTTTCATTAGAATTTGAATTAAACCACATGTAAATCTGAATTAGAAGTTGGAATTAGTTGGATTATAAGTTGGTTAATTAAAATGAGAAACTAGACTAATGGCATAGTTGATTATTGAGTTTTTTTACATGATATGTAATGGAAATTGTTCTGGGAATAGTAGGTACGGATTATATTCTTTAAAATATTAAAACTCCCTATGTTGATGATTTGAATTGATGGAAGATTGAATCAAATTGGTTGGATTTCCTATAAACTAGGGTTCTTAGCTTAAGTTGGAATTGACCCTTTAAGCCTATTAGAATTATGTATAATGGTTAGATTTAGGTTTGGAATAATAATATCTCAAATATATACAAAGGAGATCGAATTACATTCTCGTTTGAGGAACTTGATATACGTTAATGGAGGGTTAAGGTTTTCAATCTTGTAACTAGGAAGAAGATGAACACTAGGGCCATCGACCGATCGATGGTAGTCGATCAATCGACCATCACTATTTGGATCAAAATTATGATATATCTTATTCTGAGTTTGTTTTGGTAATGGGGGAATAGTTTAGAATGAATTGGAAGATCTTTATCCATGTAGGATTATACGAATATTATTAATTATAAAATGGTGAAATTGATGTTGGATCCGAATAATTAACGTTTCAAAAATTTGTAAAGTAATAGATTTTGGTAAAGACTTAGTAACACCACTATTCTTGTATTTTATATGAAACATACTTGGTCTTGAGTCCTCTTGGTATTACCTACTACAGGGGATATCTTTATGAGACGCATGTGACGTTGAATGGTACCCCGGTTATGAGACTTTGATTATTTTACCTCGGACACTATGTGGAAGTTATACCTATGTTATCCCATATTGATAATGCAAGATAACTCTTTCATATGGCTTAGGGTATGGGGCCATGTGACTGTTGTTAAGGCGTGGTGTTGATCCCTGGTTGATATTTTTGGGTAACAGGGGTGAGACAACCTATAAATCTGCCTAGTACGACTCAAGAGTTTTCAAAGAAAACTTATTAGGCCTTCGTTATGAGAGGGCTTAAAAGGAGCCCTTGTATGGTTATGTATATGGCTGGGACTGTATTGATGTTAATAGTGGACTTATGGAATGTATTTACTTATATTCTTATACACTAGTGATATTGAGTGTGGAATTAATTGACTAATGATATTCTTATACACTAGTGATATTCTTATACACTAGTGATATTTTTAATCATGGGACCACTTGGGCTTGGGAGTAGACGCCGGATAAACATAAAAACAACGAAAAGACGAGAGGGAGATGCATAGTAATATGGTAGTTAAATTCAACTAAAATCTTATTCTAATTGGACTTGTTGTTAAGGTTGTGTGGTTAAGGTTGTGTGGATTTAACATTTTTCAGGATCTAGGATGTTGTTGTCACTTCTGCACAAATCCCTTATTTGCATCTTCATCCATTATTGTCAGCTATGGTACCATACATGTATGGTCTTTCCTCTTACTTGTGTATAATTATTTATTTTATGGATTTAGTTTTAATTCCAATCATGCTTAGAATGATATTCGATTATTTGATTTCGTAGTTATAAAATTTACGGGGTGTCATATGATTCTAGTCCACGTGTAAGAGCACGCCATTTGTGAGAATGAGGGAAAGAGTCATGGTGATGAGTCTAGTCATCGTCCAAGAGGATGCCATTCATAGAAATGAGATAAAGACTCATGACGATGAGTTTGGTCATCGTGCAAGAGGATGACATTAGTATAAATGAGAAAAAGACTCTTGGGGATAAGTCTGGTCATCGTGCACAAGCACAAGATTCATAGAAGTGAAAGAAATATTCACGGGGATGGGTGGTCATTATAGCACAAAATTTGTAGAAATGAGAGAAAGACTCATGGGGAAGAGTCTAGTCATCATAGAAGAGCATGTCATTCATAGAAATGGGGGAAATGTTCCTAGGGATGAGTCTGGTCATCTTGTAAGAGCCTGGTATTCAAAGAAATGAGAGAAAGACACATGGGGATGAGTCCAGTCAATGTGTAAGAGTATGACATTCATATAAATGAGAAAAATACCCACTGGGATGAGTTTGGTCATCATGCAACTAGACAATATTCGTAGAAGTAGGAGAAAGACTCATGAGGATAAGTATGGTCATTGTGAAAGAGCTGGACATTCTTAGAAATGAGAGAAAGACTGATGAGGATGACTTTAGTGATTGTCCACGAGCCGACATTCATATAAATGAGTGAAATACTCACGAAGATGAGTCGAGTCATCATGCCAGAGCATAACATTCGTAGAAATGAAGGAAAGTTTCATGGGAATGAGTTTGGTCATCGTCCAAGAGCACAACATTTGAAGAAATGAGAGAAATACTCATCGGGATGGGTATGGCCATCATGAAAGAGCACCACATTTGTAGAAATGAGAGAAAGAGTCATAAGGATGAGTCTAGTCAATGTAGAAGAGCATGACAATCGTAAAAATGAGAGAAAGACTCATGTGGATGATTCTGGTCATTGCGCAAGAGCATGACATTCATAAAAATGAGAGTAAGACTCATGGGGATGAGTATCGTCATTGTGAAAGTGAACAATATTCATAAAAATGACAGAAAGTGTTATGGGGATGAGTTTGCTCATCCTGTAAGAGCACATCGTTTGTAAAATGAGAGAAGGACTCATGGGAATGAATCTAGTTATCGTTCAAGAGCACAACATTTGTATAACTAAGAGAAAGAATCATGTGGATGAGTTTATCATTGTACAAGATCACGACATTCGTAAAATGAGAGAGAGGCTCATTCATATCAGACGAGTCATTGTGTAAGAGAATGACATTTGAAATTATGAGTAAGGCTCACGGGGATGAGTTTAGTCTTCGTAGAAGGCCATGATATTCATAGAAATGAGAGAAATGATGGTGGGGATGAGTCTGGTCATCGTGTAAGAGAACGTAATTTGTGGAAATGAGAGAAAGTCTCATGCGGTATATTCAATGTGGAAGAGCAAGACATTCATAAAAATGTGAGAAAGACTCACGGAGATGAGTCTGGTTATCCTAGATGAGCAGGACATTTGTAAAAATGAAAGAAAGACTCGTGGGGATGGGTCTGGTCATCGTGCAGGAGTGCGAGAATTGTAAAAATAAGAAAAGACTAATGGGGCTGAATTTGGTCATCATTACGGAGAACAAGAGTTATAGAAATGAGAGAAAGACTAATGGGGATGACTTTGGTCATCGTGCCAAAGCATGGTATTTTTAAAAATTAAAGAAAGACTCGTGGGGATGAGTATGGTAATTGTGTATGAGCAGGACATTTATATAAATGAGAGAAAGACTCACGGGGATGAGTCTGGTCATCATGCAAGAGAATGACATTCTTAGAAATAAGGGAAATACTCAAAGGAATGAGTCTGGTCATCATTCAATGGGAAAATATTCATAAAAGTAATAAAAAGAGTCATGAGGAGTTTGGTCATCGTACAAGAGGAAGACATTTGTAAGAATGAGAAAAGGACTCGTAGGGATAAGTCTAGTCATCATGCAAGAGCACGACATTCGAAGAAATGATAGAAAGACTCATAGGGATGAGTCTAGTCATTGTGCATGAACAAGACAATCATAAAAATGAGAGAAAGTCACATGGGGATGAGTCTGATCATCGTGAAAGAGCATGACATTCGTGTAAATGAGAGAAAGACTCACATGGATGAGACTGGTCATTGTTGAAGAGCATGGAAGTTATAAAAATAGTAGAAATGCTCATAGGGATGAGTATTCCTCGTGAGACTTTCTCTCATTTCTACGAATGTCGTGCTCTTAAATGATAACCAAACTCATCCGTATGATAATTTATCTCATTTCTATGAATGTCACACTCTTGCACAATGACTAGACTCATCCCCGCAAGTCTTTCTCTAATTTTTACAACGTAAAAGAATACGATATTCCTTAAAATGAGAGGAATACTCACAGGGATGACTCTAGTTATCGTGGAAGATTTTTACATTCGTATAAATGAGAGCAAGACTCATAGGGATGGGTCTGTTCATCGTGAAAGAGCACGGGATTTGTAAAAATGAGAGAAAGACTAATGGGGATGAATCTAGTCATCTTTCTAGAGCAGTGTATTATTAGAAATTAGACAAAGAATCATGGGGATGAGTCTGGTTAGCTTGTATGAGCATGACATTTATAGATATAAGAGAACGTCTCAGGGGTACTATGAGTATAGTCATTGTGCAGGAGGATGGCATTCATAGAGATGAGGAAAAGACTTGAGGGAATGAGTCTCGTTATCGTGCATCTGGACGATATTCATATAAATGGGAGAAAGAGTCATGGGGATGGGTGGTCATCATTCAAGAGGATGATATTCATAAAAATAATAAAAACACTCCAAGTTTGGTCAGCATGGAAGAGCACGACATTCGGATAAATGAGATAAAAATACACGAGTAATTAGGCCCATCAAACATTGGTTGCCTAGAAAGCGACTGACCCTCCATATAAAAACTGCTCGAATTCATGCCTAAAAAACATATATATACCCTCTCTGATACCACATGAAATAGGCAAAAGGTTCTATATGGACAAGATAAAAACAAGCAAACCGCTATTTTTAATTTTTTCAAATTAAATTTAACTTAAACAAATTTACCCAATTAAACTTAGTGCTGATTAAATGAAAATTATGTTTAACAAATTAACCAATTTTATCCTAAACTAAAGCATTCATCTAGGTGAGTATAACAAGATAAAAAAATTAATCACACACCTCGCTCGATGTATGAGGAAAACCCATAATGGAAAAATCCTCGGATGGCCCAGCCACGTAAATTATTTATGTACGAAATTATAAAGGGACATGACATTAGACTTACATAATTTCGCAAGCCTTGACGCTCTTCGTTCCTTCTATCTCTACATAGTGATGCACACGAGTCCACTCGCGACGCTGCCACGACATGTGAGTCCACACACACATTAGTATCCATCGAACATGCTCAGCAATCGTCTACGAATTTGAACACGGAGTCCACCACTTCTTCACCGCATCACCATAACACAAAGTCCACAGTGTGTAAGCAACAGCAAGTAGGGATTCCACCACATGAAACAAATACTCGGATGTAAATAGTATTAAACCATGGTGACCAAACAAAGTCCTCAAAGCATATGTGAATTGAAACTTGGATCTTAAACTAGATGGGTGAAACTAGGATTTTAGAGACCTTTGGATATGTATAGGAATTTAATTTCTCAAAAAACTCTCATTAAAAATTGATGCCAACACTTTTTTTTATATATAAAACATATCCAAACTAAACCTCATCCAAACGAATATGCTAATATCCTTTGATCAAACTTCAAACGAGCTTCAAATGATATTTACTCTATTAGATAAGAAATTCTCGTTTGATCCTCATTTGAATGTCTTTCAAATGACATAAGCATCGTTCGAACGACCTAAAAAAAATATTTTAAAAATGACCTCAAACAATATTTTATAAAAACAACATCACACACTGAATTGCAAGGATCAAAGTATATATGCATTCATACCCATGACACAATGACATAACGCTCTAACTTAGCGGCTACGGTCTTCAATCAAACACATAATATACTTTAATGGTAAACACACTCAAGGTATAACCTATGACTCAAAGGTTTTTCCAAACATGGAATAAGCTAAAACATACAAATTGACTCGATTCGAAAACTTTTCCTTACATTTAGTCATCGGGCACGAGCACAACAGTTGTATAAATGAGAAAGACCCATGGGGATGAGTCTAATCATCGTGCAAGAGCACGCCATTTGTATAAATGAGAGAAAGACGCATGGGGATGAGTCTGGTCATCATTAAAGATCAAAGAATTCATAAAATAGGAGAAATTCTAATGGGAATGAGTCAAGTCATTATGTACGAGCACTAAATTTGTAAAAATGAGAGAGAGACACACGGGGATACGTCTGGTCATTGTGCAAGAGCACGACATTCATAAAAATGAGAGAAAGACTCATGGGGATGAGTTTGGTCATTGTGCTAGGAAGGACATACGTAGAAATGAGAGAAGGAGTTATGGGGATGAGCCCATTAATCGTACGAGAGCACTATATTCGTAGAAATGAAAAAAAGACTCATAGTTATGAGTCCCGTCATCTTGTGAGAGCGAGAGCACCGCATTCATAGAAATGACACAAAGATTCATGGGGTTGAGTATTGTCATCATGCATGAGCACAACATTTATAAAAATGAGAGAAAGACTTATGGGGATGAGTCTGAATATTGTGCAAGATTGTGACATTCGTAGAAATGATAGAAAGATGGGTGTGGATCTGGTCATGTGTAAGAGCACGACATTTGTAGAAATGAGAAAAAGACTTGTGGAGATTATTATAGTCATCATAGAATATCATGTCATTTGTAGAAATGACAAAAATGCTCATGGTGATGAGTTTAGTCATTCATGTACGAGCACGACATTTATAAATTTGAGAGAAAGACTCATGGGGTTGAGTGCATTCAACGTTCAAGAGCACACCACTCGTAAAAGTGAGAGAAAGACTCATGAGGATAAGTCTGGTCACCGTGTAACTGGACTATATTCATATAAATGGGAGAAATAGTCAAGGGGATGAGTTTGGTCATCATGCAAGAGGACGACATTCGTAAAGATGAGAGAGACTCACAAGGATGAGTCTAGTCATCATGCGTGAGCACGACATTCATAGAATTGAGAGAAAGACTGATTGGGGATGAGTCCGGTTAATGTGCAAGAGTGACCTTCGTAAAAATGAGAGAAATACTCCCGAGGATGAGTCTGGTCATCGTGGAAGATTATGATATTAGTAGAAATGGGAGAAAGAGCCATGGGGATGAGTTTGGTCATCGTTTAAAAGGACAAGATTCATAGAAATGAGAGAAAGATGTTACATTTTGAATGGGTCCTTTTTCGGATGGTTGAGAGCTTCTCTCTCTAGGGTTTGGTTTGCATCTACTTTCCAGCCATTTTCCCCTCTCGTTCCTCCCTCTTCTTTGTGTCGTCCCCACCAAACTCTACGTTGAGGAGCCTTGTAATTCATGTCGCCATCTCCATGTGTGTGCCTCATGTCAGACTGGTTTGCGAGTTGGTTTCTTAATCGAAGATGGGTTTGGCCCCTCATTTCATATCTTCTGGATGTTGGTTCCCATTCTACACCACTTGGCCGCCATAATAATGAAAAGCTTCATGTCAGACCAAGATGGATGGCTACCATATCTAGAAAGTTCTCTGCTTTGTGGGGTTGGTCGGAACCTTGATCGGAATTTTGACCTCGATGATGTCACCTAGTTTGAGACCCAGTTGTGTCTGAGCCCCTTTTATCCTTACCTTCAAATCCTTCCCGTGACAGCTATTTTTCCAATTTGCTTCATGTAAGGTTGATGGTTACGACTTGTTGGTGTATGGATAACTCGAACGCTAGACACTCTTGTGGGAACTTGCTTTGTGGGATTCGGATTGGGGAGTTGGGTGACGTTGGCGATTGGTGGGGTTATGGTTTCGCCTATCCCATGTTTTTGTTGCTTCATTTTTTATGGCGATTTGCTCTGTGATGGTTTTCGGTTAGTACGTAAGTGGACGGTGCCTTTCCGGGTTCCTTTGTGGCTTGGCTGGGTGGTGTTCTTTGGTCTGCGTCCTGGCTAATGCCAGCACTAGTGTGGTGGTTGTTTTCGTGATGATTGTTGACCGTTTTTTGCTCATGCCGATGGTGTGATGTGGTGGCTTTCCCGCTGCCGTGGTTGCCTTGCGATGGCAATGGTTGATGTTGATGTTCAGTGGCGATTTTGGCTCCTGGTCTATGGTGGGTTTTCGGCGTGGTCGGCGTTGATCATTTTCTCTGGCGATGCGTCTGTTGGCTTTTCTCACTATCGTGTTTCGGGCGTTTACATGTTGTTTGTTGGGGTTTGGGCCTGCCTAGGTTTGGGCCTGGGTCTTCTTGGGTGTGTCCCTTAATGGGATGCAATTTCTTTGCCCTTGTTGGGCTTTATTTTTTTGTTAATTTTGGTGGGGTATGCCCCACCATGTTTTATTTTTGTCGCCTTTGGGGTATGCCCCTTGTCTTCTTTGAATTGAGGTATTTCCTCTCTTGTACTTGTAAAGTGTTCGGTTACTGTTCTATAGACTCACAAAATTTCCCAAAAAAGAAAGAAATGAGAGAAAGACTCATGGAGATAAGTCTGGTAATCGTGAAAGAGAACGACATTTGAAAAAAATGAGAAAAAGACTCACGGTAATGAGTCTGGTCATCGTGCAACTGCACAATATTCATAAAAATGGGAGAAAAAGTCACGGGTATGAGTTTGGTCATCAAGAAAGAGGACGACATTCGTAGTAATGAGAGAAAGACTCATGGGGAAGGGTTTGGTCATCCTTGAAGAGCATGACATTCGTGGAAATAGGAAAAATGCCCATGGGGATTAGTCTAGTCATCATTCATGAGCAACACATTCGTAAAAATGAGAGAAAGACTCACGGGATGAGTCTGGTCATTGTGGAAGAGCGGGACATTTTTAAAAATTAGAGAAAGACCCTTGGGGATGTGCCTGGTCAGCATACAAGAGCACGAATTCATATATTTGAGAGAAAGACTCATGGGGATGAGTCTGGTCATCGTACAAGAGCATTGCATTCATAAAAATAAGAAAAAAACTCATAGGAATGAGTTTGGTCATCGTGCATGATCATAAAGTTAGTAGAAAGAAAAGAAAGACTCATGAGGATGAGTCTAGATATCACGTGTAATGTCCCGACACGATTTTATGCATTACCTGTGGTTAACCCGGTTTGACTTGAGCTTTAGGTGTGAAGTGAAATGAAACAACCTAAATAATGTTGCTAGTCCAATTTTAGTTAAGTAACGTTTCACTTGTTTAGCATACGATTCCAATTTAAATCGAACTACGTGAAGGACCCATGAGAAGCATCCCTGGAATCCGAGCATACAGAGTTTCAAACATAAAATAAAAAGGTTACTTACCTATACAACGCACTCAAAATGGAGAACAACAACCAACCTGCCATAACAAGGATGAGGGAATGAGCAGAAAACCTAGTGGGAAAATACAATGATGCATTGAATCAAATGACAAAAAAGAGACTCTAACGCGTTATAACTCTCTCTCTCTCTCTCTCTCTCTCTCTATATATATATATATATATATATATATATATATTATTGTGACAAAAATCACAGCCCAAATAACAAGAGAAAACAATCTCCTGAAAGCTAAGAACAACACGCAATCACAATCACAACGTAAGAATATACGTGGTTTGATAAATTGCCTACGTCCATGGGGAGGTCTACTATTTTTATTAAGTATCTCTCAAGAAGGTCTTTGCTACATGCCCCTATGCCTCGGGCTAGGGGTTACAATATATTGTGTTCATTGAAGGTGGTTGTAACCAACACGATAGACCCTGAATCCCTTGAATATCTCTCTGAGATTCTTGGGGATAGACTCGGTCCTATCATAAGTTTAATTCATAATCAAGGCTCATAATTTGGGTCTGACACTTGAATAGCCTTTATGGTCCTTGTCGGCTACTCTTATGGGCTAATAAAAAATAGGTACCCACAATTGCCCCTAAAATTTTGGGGTGACAAATTGGGCCCATAAATGTTTAAAAAGGTACTGCCTCCCTTGATGATGATGGAAACAGCACCACCAGATAAGGTGTTAACAAGCTCAAGCAGGTGATAACAATGGCAGCATAAGAATATATATATATATATATATATATATATATATATATATATATATATATATATATATATATATATATATATATATATATATAGTAGGAGATGAGAAAAAAGGGGATGAACACAACAATATAAGTGGTTCGTCAATTGCCTACGTCCACTGTGCAGGTGAGTGTAAATATCACTATAAAAAGGGCTCTAATGGCCTTAGTAATACAATCACTCCACTTTCTCTCTCTACTGTAAATGCAACAAAGTTTGGCTAGGGTTGGGGGGTGTAATATACCCCCAAGCATGCAATGAACATGTGCATGAAGATCAAACCAGTACAAGGATGACACCTTGTTGGTCTTAAGTAAATAATGATGACTTCAATATTCCCTCACGTGGAGGGAATGATTCAGTTATAACAGATTTGTCCACGTGTTCCAAACCATACATGCGCTTGTAAACGCTCGGCCCTCTTCAATTGGTGCAACCTCGGCCTGGAAGAGTACGAGGTTGGTGAAGTCCAACTGTTGCTTTATTTCGAGGTTATTCGTGATGACCTCGGCCAGCAAGGCTGACCGAGGTTAGGTATGTGTAGTTGTTACGTCGGCTTGGGCCGATGATGACATTGCCAGATGATTGATCCCATGTAACATTACTGATCTCGACTGATGATTGCAACGTCGACTGGGGCCGATGATGGTGTTGAAGGGTGGTTGAACCCATGAGTCCTTGCTGACCTCGGCTGATGCGCGGAGGTTAATGTATGAGGTAGATGCAATGTCAGCTGGGGCCAACCTTCTGAGTGACGACCTTGCTGATGGTTGTCATAGGCTTCTGATCACCTCGGTTGTGAGATTAGCCGAGGTTAGTTACTCTGAGTAAGAGGGTGAACTTTGGGTATATCAATCACCCATATCCCTTAGTCTCCTATGTGATTTAATGACTGAGGGGTATGTAGTTTAGGCCGAGGTCGAATTTCTCTGTGGGCCAATACTTACTAGCCACATATCACTTACTGAAGTAAGGGGCGTACTTATCAAGGCATGCCAATTCTAATTTGCCCCTTGGGTTTCCCTAGGGCAATGATGAGTGTTGGGTTGTGGGCCCTGATTTGAGAAGGTTTAAAAAACCCTTTTCTTTCCTTCTCTTTCTTCATCTATTTTCATTTTTCCCGCTTGAGCTCTTTCTACATCTGCACCTTCAAATCTCCATAGTAGGCTTCCATTTGAGGGTTTCTTCGCTTCTAATCCTCTTCTCCTTTATTTCGCAATCAGTCAAGTATCATTTCCACCTTTCTTTACCATTTTTAGCCATTGCTTTTCATTTCTAAATTTCTAGTGGGCTTTTGTACTTTTCGGCAAGGGTTTTTTGCATTTTTCGGCTGCCTTGAATGTAAAGTGTTCTTGGTGTTCTTGGTTTGAAAACCTTTCACCTTCCTAGTTTGATCTTTAGTTTAGGTTGAGTTAGGTTTTTTGCCCGTTTGTGATTTTGAGTCCAAGTGTAGTGTCGTATTCCTTATGCTCAAACCCTTGTACCAACTCATAAACGAGTTCCCTTCCCTTCTTGAGAAGACTTTTGAAAAAATTAGGCCGATATAGATAGCCAAAGAGGAAGCTCGTAGGGCTGAGGCCTTCCCTCTCAGACCCATCTTTCCTCCACCTCTGAAGGTTATCTACCCTAAGCCAGCCGAGCCTGCTGAGCCAACAGAGGTTCCAATGGACCCAACACCCATGTCTGAGTTTGAGTCGTCTTCCTCAGACCCCATGTCTGTAGACTCTTTCCAAGAGGCTATGGATTACTCTATGAGGCAAGGTGAGGTCACTGAGCAGGCCGAGGTTTCGAGCCATGCCTCGTCTCACCAGGATGCTAGCACCTCACAACCTTCTTCTGATGTCGAAATTATAGGGCCAAGTGTGGCCATTCCCCCCATCATTGATGCCATTCCTCTGTCGGTCGCCACCGGGGTTGAATTTGCTCAGAGGTTTCCTGATAGTGTCCTTGCACCTGCCCAGGACGATGTTGCTAGGGATGAAGATGATGGGCAGGAAAGTGATATTGATACATCTGAGGCAACCAAGATTGAGAGCTCCGTCAGTGAGTACGACCTTCTAGTTTTTAGGCACCTCTATTAGATAAACTCTTCCATTAACCTTAGGAGACTACTCAGGGGTGAAGGGCCTTTGATGGCCGAGATGGGGAGATATGCATCTATGAGCAGATGTTCAAGTTGGGCTTCCGTCTTCCTATCCACCCTTCCATCAGAGCCATATTATCCCACATAAATCTAGCCCCTTCATAATTATCCCCTAACATCTAGAGGGTTATGATTGGGGCCATCGTCCTTTGGAGGGTTGTCCACCACTCAGACCTTCCAGTTAGGGTCTTCACAGATTTTTACGTCCCTTCCTATGACATAAACCACCCTAGCTATTACCACTTCTTAGCTAGGAAGTCAGAGAAGAAAATGTTGTTGGTTACCCAGACCTCAAACCACAACTGAAAACCTCGGTATTTCTTTGCATCCGGGGTATGGGAATTTGGTCCCCATGAGGCTTTTAGAACATCGATTCTAAGGACCCCTCTGAGATGGGGGAAGGTCTCACTTGCTGCTAAAGCCGATCCTAGACTTAGCCAGGATAATTTTCAAAAAGTCAAGGATCTTCAAGATCACGGGGAGGAGGGTTGGCTAGTTAAATATGAACATATGATGACCCCCTACTACATCTCTAAGACAGGCCTGGGGGTGGTTCTTTGACAGAGCTTCGTAAGTCTCATTTTTCACAAGTTATACCTCTTACTTTTCATGCCTCTGATTTACTAACTCATATATGTCTTTTGCCGAGCGCCCTGAAGGTATATCGGACGACCTCTGGGAAATGTCTGCTCCTAGTCTAGTAAGATGGCTGGCAAAAATGTACAACCTCCTACAACCCAACAGAGCATCGGCACATCCAAGGTCGATGTTACTAAGAATAGGAAGACCACTATGGTCCCGTAGCATCAGAGGCCGGGCAAGACTCAGAGAGGGGATCGCGCCATTCCTATCTCTATAGATTAGGCCCTATCTACTCGTCTTTCTCAGTTGAAGATCAGCGACAGTCTAATTAGTCATAGTCTGAAGGCCACTAAGTATTTCTTACGCTCCTTGGACGTCCCTTTGCTCGCCGAGTTCACTCTTCACAGATCAATTCAGGTATTATTTTTTGTTCATTAACTATCCTCAAGTGTAACGTTGGCCATTTTACATTTTCTAGCTCATGTGCTTATACATCTGACTTTTTACTGCACGGTGTCTTGTCCATGCACCGTTTTGTTGACTGGACCCTAAAGAAGATGTCCCTCATAGATAAGGGTCAAAAGGCTGAGAGGGTCCAAGCCTAATTAAATGCAGAGGTTGAATGTCTGAAGGATGAGCTAAAGGAGGTTGAGATGCTGGAGGAAGTTGTTCAGCAGAGAGATAGGGACATGACTAAGATCAGGTGGGACCATGATTTAGCTCTGAAGGCTAAGGATGATGCTCTGCAGGCTAAGGTGGCTGCTGCAACTAAGGCTGCTTTAGAGGACGCTTCAGAGAAGATTATCGAAGACTGTAAAGTCTCTGATGAATTTGTTAGCTTTGGCTTTAAATACCTTAAAATAGGTATCAAAGCAACTAGAAAATGAGCATCTTCTAAAGAAAAGGAGTCAAGGAGTCTGTCTGCCTCAGATTTTGAAGGTTTGGGCTTTGGTAACCCCCGATTTGCCCAGACCTTGCAAGAGATTGAGGAGGCCGATGATGCTCCTATCGAGACTGCTCCTTTGGAAGTCACTGAGACCAAAGATGCTAATCCTCAAGATGACACAGCCGAGGTGACCAATGTCGGCCATGATGACATGACTGTACCTACAGAGGCTTAAGTCTTTTTTCTTGTGAAGCTTTAAGAGTTGTAATTTTGGTTTCTCTTCTGTATCCCTTAGCTATTGTAAACTTTGATGGCCTTTTGGCATATCTGATTTGTAACTCTTGAATGTTCATTGATAGATCATTAATCTCATCTTCTTCAGATTGTATTATTTTTCTTCCAATGTTATGCTTGAATACCTTGCTTCTTGAATGTTGCTTAAAGTCTGAGACTACCCTCTTATAATGTTTACCTCATAATTTTTACCAAATTAATGATGTTTAAGGTCTGAGGTCACCATATAATGATGTTCACCCTTATAATTTTCACCAAATTAATTATGTTTAAGGTCTGAGGTCACCATATAATGATGTTCACCCTCATAATTTTCACCAAACTAATGATGTTTAAAGTCTAAGGTCACCATAATATGATGTTTCACCTCATAATTTTCACCAAATTAATGTTGTTTGAGGTCTAATGTCACCATAATATGACGTTTCACCTCATAATTTTCACCAAATTAATGATGTTTAAACGTAATGTAACAAGGTATTGACACTAGAATTGCTCTTTTCATTAACATCCTCTTCATAAAATGATACATGCATTACAAAGAAACAACTACAACATCATATGTAGTATTTCTTCAAGTGGTCAGCATTCCAAGGATTGGAGAAAGGTTCCCCTTCGAGATTTTCGAGCCGGTAGGTACCATGCACAACCTCATCAACTACTCTGTAAGGACCATGCCAGTTTGGGTGGAGCTTATTTTTCTTCTGCAAGGTCTTCTTTAGGACTAGGTCTCCCATAACTATAGGTCTTTATTTCACCATTTAGTTGTAGAACTTTGCACTTCTCTGCTGGTAGGCTACCTGTCTAATCTCTGCATCTTCCCTTCTCTCTTCAATAAAATCCAGATCAAGTCTTCTTCCTTCCTCATTCCTCTGCGGGTCATAGGTCTGAACTCTATGAGTGGGAAGTCCTACCTCTATAGGGATGACAACCTCTGAACCATGGGTCAAAATAAAAGGAGTCTCTCCTATTGGTGTCCTTATTGTTGTCTTGTAGGCCCATAACACATCGTATACCTCCTCTATCCATCTCCCTTTGGCCTCTTCCAACCTCTTCTTTATCTCGTCAAGGATTGTTCAGTTCGTGACCTCAGTCTGCCCATTTTTCTGAGGTCAGATAGGTGAGCAGAAGAATTGCCCATTTTCCTTGATCCCCACTGTTTCACAGTATTTTTCTAAGGAAGCGTTCATGAACTGGGTTCCGTTGTCTGAGATGACGGTATTTGGAAGACCATACTAGCATATGATGTTCTTCCAAATGAACTGGAAGGTTTTCTGCTCTGTAATCATGATCATCGGCTCAGTTTCTACCCACTTAGAGAAGTAATCAATCGCCACCACTAAGAATCGATAGTTATTCGCAGCCCTTGGCAAGGGTCCTACAAAGTCGATACCCCATACTGCAAATGGCAAAGGTGAGCTGATTGACGTCATAGGTTTATGAGGGGATGGTGGAGAATCTCTCTCACTTATCGCATTTCTTCGCGTATGTCGCTACATCTTTGGCCAAGGTTGGCCACTAGTACCCCTGAGTGATTATCCTCTTGGCTAAAGGTCTTCCTCCTATGTGACTGGAGCTAGAGGCCTCATGTACATCTTTTAAGACATATGGAACCTCTGAAGGGTGGACATATCTGAGGAGAGGAAGTAGGAACTCCTTTTTATACAAAACATCTCCTACAATTGAGAACTTGGCAGCCTTGAACCTCGGCTTTCTCCTTTCTAACTTCGATTCAGGCAACTCTCCCTGTTTGATGTATCTGATAAGAGGGTCCATCCATGAGGCTCCCATATTCAAATTGAGGCAAGTTCTGGTAACTACTTCTTCTTCAATGGTTGGCTGGAGTAGAATTTCAACTAGTACAGTTCTTCTTATGTTTGTCCTATTTTATGAGGCCAACCTTGCGAGTGCGTCAGCTCGACTGTTGGCTTATCGAGGTATTCTCTTCATTTTCACTTCTTTGAAGCTTTCTAACATCATTCCCACCCTCCTCAGGTACTTGTCCATCCTTTCATCTTTGGCATCATATACTCCTAGGATTTGGTTGATAACTAACCTTGAGTCACTGTGGACTAGGAGTTGGACAACACTAAGGGCTTTGGCCAAGGAGAGACCTGCTATCAATGGCTCAAACTCTGACTCATTGTTCGAAGCCTTGAAGTTGAACCTCAAGGCATATTCAATTTCGATGTCGTTCGGTGCCGACACTATCCGGCCTGCTCCACTTCCACCTTCACATGAGGACCCATCAATGAAGAGGTTCCTGTGACACCCCGTCTAATTAAATACCGGATAGCTACTCCTTTATTAAATTAATACCGAATATCAAGTTGGTTCAGTCTTACCATCACTGTCGAAAAATATTTAATTAATTACTAACCACCAAATATTTAAAAAGAGAGATGTCAAATTTTATTAATTAAGTTATCAAATAACCAAGAATTAAATCATTAACCATCAATCGCATAAACAATCTCATATGAATAACCAACGAAATGAAATCAACTGAGTCTGGAGTAAACACTCCAATAATCATAATGCCAGAGTAAATAAAGTCTCAATACAAGAGTCTGAATAAATAAACCAATAACCAAAATAATGAAAGTCTACAATTACAACCTCTAAATAAGAATGGGCGACATGCCCTAACTGATACAAATGACTGAAGGAACCAAGGATAAATATGAAGGCGTCTAATACCAAGATCATGCAACTTACACAGATGCTACAACACGTCATCAAAATATAACTCCTATGCTTGGCGTCCCTGTGGCTGGGCACCTAAAATGTTTTTACAAAACAAAAATAGAATTGGAGGAAAACGGGTCAGAGCCCGAGGTGAAAACAGTTTAAAACTATAGCAAGTGTTTAAATTACAATTAAACAACACATTATAAACGTGTTAGTTGCGTACTCTCACATTTGTTTCTCACCTCTTAAATAATGTGTACGCCTAACGTATGACCTTAACCCATCCTAGTTATGTCACTAACTAATTAGTTTGTACCTCATTCGCTTCCTCATTCAACCATAGGATGTCTACTCCTAGTACCCAAAACAGTTATATTCATAACCCATATTCGCATTCATTAAAATTACTTATCTCAAGTGTTAATTAAATTCTCATTCTTAGCCCATTCAAATATCTTAGTTATTCACATCTACTAAGCAACAATGAACCAGTCACAAGTACATAAGTATATCACTCTTAGTACATGAATACATATAAGGCACCCCTAGGCTAAGCTGCGGTGCACGCATACTCTGCTATCGAATTCCAGTACATCGCATATATAGGGACTACGAGTTCCGAATCTCTCAAGAACCGTTTCAATAAGAAAAATCACACATATTGGAGGCGAACATAGTTCACATACCCATGGGTCACGCACATACCTACGCTCCCATGATCAGCTGACTTATCAACTCACAAATAAGTCATTCACAGTCCTATGTCCTTAAGGTACCAGTCTAAATCCCCCCGAAGTCACACAAGGATAAGAGGGTCCTTTACAAAAAAAAAACTAACCTCTAGTGATAGCAAGTATGGTAGGTATGTCATACACATAAGAAATCCATTCACTAGGCATTCACACATCCTTAGTAATCATATTTCAATATAGATATTCACATTCCATCTAGTAAGTCTCGTACGTAGTAAGATTATCCCGAACAACATACGTAATTATATATTTAACTTGATAACTTTCTCTCATCATGTCAATTTGAGTACCTAAACCTACCCCAAAAAGGTTACTAGGCCTCCTATTAGTTTCTAATGTTATCTCAGTAACTTAAAGACCCTCCATTACTGTTCTTATCCTTACCTCAACATTTATTCCCATTATAGTTTCAATTTGAACGATTTCTAACCGTAACTCACTCGGTAGTCCCTCGTAAGCAATAGTATTCAAATCCCTAAGGTAATCCATTTTTCCGGCCTCGAACTAAGACCCTACTGACCTTAACTAAGTCCCAAAATATCAATTTAAAGATCCTAAGAATCATCATCGCCCGTGAGATTTTTTTTAAGCCTTAAGGGAAAACAATTGCCAAAAATTAGAAGGGGTCGATCGATCGAAGAAAAGGGGTCGATCGATCGATCAAGCAGGTATCATCCCAGATTTTCTTAAACAATTACGGGTTTTCCTCTTTCTACACCTCTAATTCTTCATTACAACGTCTTAAACTCCCAACCAAGTATATTAATTATCATACAAACATGTTTGCATCATTTCCCACGTTTTAGAATCATCAAATCAGAGTAGAACATCAAATTCTTGGATCAATTTACCTATTTTTTCATATAAAAACCCTAGTTTTCCTATTTCATCAAGAACACTATATAATTCAATAAAATTTCATAATTCTCTACCCATAAATCATAATTTCGTGGCTGCTATTATCTCCAATATTAAACTACATGCAAGACCTACCCATATTATGATTTAAATTCTTCAAATCCATTCAATTTTCATTATTTAAGGTTATTCTTCAATTCTAACCTAACATGAATGATATATGCGCTAAATTGTTGCAAGTTAAATCACTTTTCTGGTAATGACGATTCTAATCCGATAAAGTAGACGATATGGGGATGATCCTTGCTTTCCGATCTATCCGGTGGTGGTGACGGTGGTGCAAAAGTCTCTAAGTGGTGTTTCTCCATTGGAAACTTCCTTTTCTTCCACTCTAATGGATGTTCATGATTTTTGGTTGAGAAACCCTAAGGAACTCAAGCGTTGGATGATGTTAACTGTCTAAAACTCGTGGGTCACTATTCACCCAAAAATAGGAATGACTAAAATACCCTCCCGGGTTGCCGGTTATGCCTAAAAATGCCCCGGAACCCAAACTATACCCCCAGCTAGTGTTTTCTGACTATCTCGAACCTTCCAGACACGTTGGCACACTCAAAATGCTCATACGGATGACATAAAAATAAAATACTTTTAAATCCATTAAATTGGGTCTTGACACGACTGACACCCGCATCCCAACTTAATTGCTGAAACTGTCGTATTTTCAACTCACGACAATTTTAATGAATTCAATAATAACATATTACCATAATCACTCAGTAATATTCAACAACATTATAATAATCAAATACTAACTCTCGTCTCGCTAGCATTTAAATTCGGATTGTTTTCCGATTAATTATCCCAAATTAATTTTAATAAATCTCATAATTAAAAGGCATAAAAATATGGGGTATTACATACTCCACCCGAATAACGGAATCTCGTCCCGAAATTCAGAAAAATATGCATCCCTGGAAAAATTAGGTATCCTCCGGTACTCAAAACAAAATACAAAGAAAGGCTCAATCACTACAGTCCTCACTTCACCACAAGCTCGTTGAACAATGTTGACACTTTATCAGTTATAGGGTTACACCTCACGTTGTGCTCTTTCTAAACAACATTCCAATAAGAATAACCTATATATCATTGGCCGCATTATCTCAATATTATTGTGAGCCTGCACCTCACTACGTATCAACCCTCGCGTTTATCTAGACACAAAACTCCCATCCTGGGAGAAACCATAGAACATCTGACTACTCTTGTCCGTTCTTTGAATCTCTATTCCCGGCGTTATGACTTTTACACAAGGGAAAGACACTCAGAACTGTTGGTGGTTATCTCATTTTAGTCATCGAACTCTAACTCCTGACTGATCTAAAACTCTGATAATCCGCTCACCTCTAAACATCCAGAGAAAGAATGATAAGGTTTATCTACACAAACCTCAGTAAGCACCTTGTCCACTATGAATAGGTACAGGCATTTTCACCCAACTCTACAATTAGGTAATATCTTTTCCCTATTACCACAATATACCTCACTTACTAGCTATACCCGTTTTGGAAATGAAATGATCGCAATGGATCTAAAATTGCTTTCATACAGTTCCACCAGTCGCCAATCACCTTGCGCCTACTCCTCGGGCTATCGGTGATACAACCTTCTCAGAACGAAATGTTATCTCCACTACTTCCTGATACCCCACGTTGAATGCGGATTTTGGGGATCTCATCCTAGTTCTGAATAATACTGCGTAGGACCACATACCGGCGTGTTCACTATCTAATAGTGTAATTTACCCAAGGATATAACAATTACTTTCCTTTCGAACAACCTATCCCACATATTCGAAGGAACTCGTTACTTATCTATAAGTTGGCAACCCCTCAAGGAAATTTACCAACTTGACTCTTCTATCACTGGAACGTCGGCTTGATACAAAATTATCTAGTTGATCATCTTACCCCAATCGATCTACTACTGATACTTACTAACCCTCTTCTTCCCTCGACGTATGCCAAAATTTTGACATGTGCACCTTTCACCACGTTGTGCACATCTGGACTATTATACCTTATCAACATCCTCACTCTATTTAAGCGTAAGCCACTCTCAACATTCAACTGGGTGGAACTCTGCTCCAATATTGTCCATAATAGTTAACTATTTGCCTTCTCAAGAGACACTCCCTTTTTAAATGGTTTCCCACTGCCTTTCAACCAATTTTGGACGTGTTATTCTGATTGCCCAAGAATCAATAGATTGTCGTTCTTCTCACGATGCTTAATCCACTCTACCACTTCCATTTTGTCATATTAGTCTCACAAGTAATAATTTCACCCATCTATGTCCCTTCTTTCGGTGATTAACACATAAGCAAACCAAGGTGTCTACACCCCTTATAACCCATGCATACGGGTTTAAACATCATATACGCTCCATACTTACTCCAAACTCTTTATTGTCCCTGCATTTGTAACGTGGCTATACCACTTGGGCGTTCTCAATCACCCCGAATTTGAAATCCTAAATCCTCCTTAACCTCAGTTCATCCTTCAACCCGCCGAAATAAAAACCCAATTTTTTTCAGTACTTCCTCACCACACCATTGGCTCTACTGGCCTTATATCGTAATTTACCCTTTTAAACTTCTAGTTATAATAACTACATACTTCCATAATGATCGAGGTACCCAAATCATGGACGAATGACCAAACATCTCCTTACTACCAACCTTACGCTAAGTTTCATGCGTGGGATGTCTCGCAAAGCGAAATCCAAACAATGAACCCTCTCGATACACTACTTCCTAGCATTGTCAGTCATCGGAATCCGTTAGGCCCTCAGTCCATAACATGTACCCCTATATTCCCCTCTCTTGACAACAAAGTTACATCTCCTTTTCCAAAATTCTTAAACAAGGAACTTCTTTCGAAAGACACTGTCGCTTAACATTGATGGTAATCACATTCCATAAGCATCATGTAAATATAATCGGGCTCTCAAAACCCATCCCCAAACGTACAACTATGAGTATTAACTCCCTCATCTCTAAATGGTGATATAACAATGCACTTTTCTTATTACCACATCTTGAGCGTTAATTATAATGACCAGCTAAATCTTTTCGCTGAACAGTAAACCAAATACACTCTGAATCATATCAATAAAGTCCCTACACATAACGGGAACCAATATCCGAGACCATTATATTTTTTGACGTGTCACAATATTTTATACCTATATACAAATATATAAACGCGAGTCCGGCCCTCTCGCAGATGGGGCCTCACCATAACAAAAACATTTTACACCAAGGTAGTAGCCCCGATGGACTAGCAATAACCGTACACAATCGGTTTAATCATTATCATAAAACCATAATTAGGATAATATCATACTCGTATAACACAACACTAAAACGAGAAATTTCAATAAAGTATATACCACTATCGATGCACCCATTCATCTTCCGCGGATAACACTAAAGGTAACCCCACTATACCAGGGAAAGATATTCACATAAATAATAACATTATCGAGATACTCACTAAACTCGTCTCTCGTGCCAATATAGTAATAATAAAAATAATATGCAGTAACTCGTTTCTGACACATACAACACGCATTATCATTTGAGGATATAGCTCATACTTCTACCTTGCCAATCGTCCTGGATACTTAAATGGTCCCTGGACTTTACACACCTGTCCGTACCAAATCGAAAATTTTAATAATTCTTGCCCTTTCTAGGCACCGTACCCTTATCCCTTTTTTTTCGGTAATTAAATGTATTAGAAACAGAGAGCCAATATACAAAGCCAAAAGGCCAAAGGGTCAACCAGAAACAAGCTTCTAGAGACCATAAACACAACACTTAGTCATACATAAGAGAATAGGGTAATCCCCATAGGTTACACGTCATCCAATTGGAGTAGGATCTTCGAGATTTCTTCCATCTGGTAGTCTTACCTTGCACCAACTCCTCAATGTTCCTTATCACCTTGTTTTCAGTGGAATGGCCCCTATCGTGAAGTCTGCAATTCCTTTCCTGCCAGAGACAGTAGATAGTGGCAGAGAAGGTGGTGGTTTTAATCCTAGAATTAAGGTTCCCCCCTTTACTATCAGCAGCAGCTCTTCTAACCTCATTCTCCCAACTCTCCACAAAATACCTCATTCTCCCAACTTGCTTCGGGAAACATTTATAACGCACGGGTTTTACTCCCCACAAAATACCTCTACACATACTCCACTTATCTCCGATCACACTGACCATGTTAAGGTGGTCCTTCTCTCGGACGTTGGTAGTCTCGACTCTGATGACTACCTCCGTTGTTCCCTTAGCTTTGATGGCCCTAAGGAACACGCTACTAGTTTCCACATCTCTTACTAAAATCACCATCGCTCGGTAACAATTCAGCTATCCGAATCATTTTAATGGGTCCCCCTTGTGGTGCTTCTCCAACACCGTTTCCCCCATTCTTACTCTATATAAATTCTTTGATTCTTGCGTCTCCCCACACAAGGAATCGTTTACCCCATATTAATAAAACGCGACGTTATTTCCATCTGCATTGACCGTCCAAGAAGAATTTCCCAGAAGTGCTAACAATTCTTCTTATATGTAAATTCTCCCTTTAATGTCCTCTTCTCCATTTCCCCTACTTCATCCGGTGTAAGGTTCCCTAAATAATTAAATTTCTCTTCACAAAGTGACCTCTGTCGCTCTTGTTTGAGTTCAAAATAACATCGGCATCTCACTCTGAACATCCAATGAAGGAACTTATGGTCAAACCATACTTATGTGCCTTCTCTCGACGATACATTCCATTTCTAAGTGTGGTAGTTACCTCTCTTCATTGTAACTCCGCTCTTACGAGTCAAGAAAAATTTTACCCCAAATTTTCACTCCAATTAGCCATACCCTAACATATGTCCAAGTCTTTGGATATTTTACGTTAGTTGGCTAGTACACGCCATCTCCGCATTTCTAGTATTCCACTGCAGGTTCTTTTCAATGTTTCGTCTGACTCTCTCCCAATCCAACCTTGCTGGGTGATTCTAATTTGACCCCACTTTCTACTATAGTTGTACCGGGAAGTCACAAGTCGCGCCTTAGCCATCTTTACCGTCCTGGACTTCCGTGCTATAATATGGGTGACTTCAACTACTGTCATCCTTCTTTAATAAATCAAGTAATCTCAACTGATCTTTGCCTCCTACTGTCCGCCCAATTGTCTTCGCCTGACGTACTACATTGTTCGGCACACGAACACACTCGAATGCAAATAAGATTCACTATCATATACATCATAGCAGGAGAATGAAATCTCACCAAAGAAATCAACAATCCTAAACACAGGGCTCTATATCAAAGAAAGCTACGCTGGAAGCATAATAAGCCGCACAGATCCTAAAGGACACCAGAACCTGATGCTCTGATACCACCCGTGACACCCCGTCTAATTAGATACCGGGTAGCTACTCCTTTATTAAATTAATAGAGAATATCAAGTTGGTTCAGTCTTAGCATCACTGTCAAAAAACATTTAATTAATTACTAACCACCTAATATTTAAAAAGAGAGATGTCAAATTTTATTAATTAAGTTATCAAATAACCAAGAATTAAATCATTAACCATCAATCGCATAAACAATCTCATATGAATAACCAACGAAATGAAATCAACTGAGTCTGGAGTAAACACTCCAATAATCATAATGCCATAGTAAATAAAGTCTCAATACAAGAGTCTGAATAAATAAACCAATAACCGAAATAATGAAAGTCTACAACTACAACCTCTAAATAAGAATGGGCGACATGCCCTAACCGATACAAATGACTGAAGGAACCAAGGATAAATATGAAGGCGTCTAATACCAAGATCATGCAGCTTCCACAGATGCTACAGCACGTCATCAAAATAGAACTCCTATGCTTGGCGTCCCTGTGGCTGGGCACCTAAAATATTTTTACAAAACAAAAATAGATTTGGAGGAAAACGGGTCAGAGCCCGAGGTGAAAACAATTTAAAACTATAGCAAGTGTTCAAATTACAATTAAACAACATATATTATCAACCTGCTAGTTGCGTACTCTCACATGAGTTTCTCACCTCTTAACTAATGTGTACGCCTAACGTATGACCTTTACCCATCCAAGTTATGTCACTAACTAATTAGTTTGTACCTCTTCCGCATTCTTCCATAGGACACTCCTAGTACCCAAAACAGTTATATTCATAACCCATATTCGCATTCATTAAAATTACTTATCTCAAGTGTTAATTAAATTCTCATTCTTAGCCCATTCAAATATCTTAGTTATTCACATCTACTAAGCAACAATGAACCAGTCACAAGTACATAAGTATATCACTCTCAGTACATAAATACATATATGGCACCCCTAGGCTAAGCTGCGGTGCACGCATACTCTGTTATCGAATTCCGGTACATCACGTATATAGGGACTACGAGTTCCGAATCTCTCAAGAACCATTTCAATAAGAAAAATCACACATATTGGAGGCAAACATAGTTCACATACCCATGGGTCACGCACATACCTACGCTCCCATGGTCAGCTGACTTATCAACTCACAAATAAGTCATTCACAGTCCTATGTCCTTAAGGTACCAGTCTAAATCCCCCCGAAGGCACACAAGGATAAGAGGGTCCTTTAAAAAAAAAAAATTAACCTCCCGTGATAGCAAGTATGGTAGGTATGTCATACACATAAGAAATCCATTCACTAGGCATTCACACATCCTTAGTAGTCATATTTCAATATAGATATTCACATTCCATCTAGTAAGTCTCGTACGTAGTAAGATTATCCCGAACATCATACGTAATTATATATTTAACTTGATAACTTTCTCTCGTCGTGTCAATTTGAGTACCTAAACCTACCCCAAAAAGGTTACTAGGCCTCCTATTAGTTTCTAATGTTATCTCAGTAACTTAAATCCCCGCCATTACTGTTCTTATACTTACCTCAGCGTTTATTCCCATTATAGTTTCAATTTGAACGATTTCTAACCGTAACTCACTCGGTAGTCCCTCGTAAGCAGTAGTATTCAAATCTCCCTAAGGTAATCGATTTTTTCGGGATTCAACTACGACCCTACTGACCTTAACTAAGTCTCAAAATATCAATTTAAACATCCTAAGAATCATCATCGCCCGTGAGAATTTTTTTTAAGCCTTTAGGGAAAACAATTGCCAAAAATCAGAAGGGGTCGATCGAACGAAGAAAAGGGATCGATCGATCGATCAAGCAGGTATCATCCCAGATTTTTTTAAACAATTACGGGTTTTCCTCTTTCCACACCCCTAATTCTTCATTACAATGTCTTAAACTCACAACCAAGTATACTAATTATCATACCAACATGTTTGCATCATTTCCCAAGTTTTAGAATCATCAAATCAAAGTAGAACATAAAATTCTTAGATCAATTTACCTAATTTTTCATATAAAAACCCTTATTTTCCTATTTCATCCAGAACACTATATAATTCAATAAAATTTCATAATTCTCTAACCATAAATCATAATTTCGTGGCTGTTATTATCTCCAACATTAAACTACATGCAAGACCTACCCATATTATGATTTAAATTCTTCAAATCCATTCAATTTTCATTATTTAAGGTTATTCTTCAATTCTAACCTAGCATGAATGATATATGCGCTAAATTATTGCAAGTTAAATCACTTGCCTGGTAATGACGATTCTGATCCGATGAAGTAGACGATATGGGGATGATCCTTGCTTTTCGATCTATCCGGTGGTCGTGACGGTGGTGCAAAAGTCTCTAAGTTGTGGTTCTCCATTGGAAACTTCCTTTTCTTCCACTCTAATGGCCATTCATGATTTTTGGTTGAGAAACCCTAAGGAACTCAAGTGTTGGCTGATATTAACTGTTTGAAATTCGTGAGTCACTATTCACCCCAAAATAGGAATGACTAAAATACCCTCCGGGGTTGCCGGTTATGCCTAAAAATGCCCCAGAACCGAAACTAAACCCCTTGGTAGTGTTTTCTGACTATCTCGAACCTTCCGGACACGTTGGCGCACTCAAAATGCTCATACGGATGACATAAAAATAAAATACTTTTAAATCCATTAAATTGGGTCCTGACACGACTGACACACGCGTCACAACTTAATTACCGAAACTACCGTATTTTCAACTCACGACAATTTTAATGAATTCAATAATAACACATTACCATAATCACTCAGTAATATTCAACAACATTATAATAATCAAATACTAACTCTCGTCTTGCTAGCATTTAAATCCGGATTATTTTCCAATTAATTATCCCAAATTAATTTTAATAAATCTCATAATTCAAAGGCATAAAAATACGGGGTATTATAGTTCCTAACATCTTCATTTGAAGAGAAGTTCCCTTTTGATAGGGTCCCTGCCTGATGACGTATCTGCCTTCCTCATTTTCCACTAAGCTTTTCCTGGCTTTCCTTGACTCAACCTCGTCCGAACTTTGGAAAATGTTACTCTCTGGTTCAATTGTGACCTGTTAACTAATCTCAATCTCAGCCTCTTCCTACAAAGTCTGCAAGAGTCTGCCCTTTGATGGAAACCTTGGGTTGATAAATAATGTCATATTTCCCAACTCGATGGCCCAGGTCATCAGCCTGCCTGACTTCTAAAGCTTATGTAGGACCTGTCTGAGTGGGCTTGGAAGTATGGCTTCATCTTCCTAGAGGCACGTATCAGAGCATAAGCTAACGTTTCCATCTAAGGGTACTTCTGTTCAGACCCTTGAAGGGCCTTACTATTGAAGTATACTGGCCTTTGCACTCCATTATCTTCTCTTACTATGGTTGCACTGATGGATGATTCTGAAACAGCTAGATATACATACAGCTTTTCCCCCAGAATGGACAGAGATAGGAGTAGGAGGGATCCGAGGTAGGACTTGTGCTCCTTAAAATCTTTATCGCATTCCTCATCCCATTCGAAGGCTTTTTCAAGAACTTTGAAAAAAGGAAGACACTTGTCTGTAGCTCTTGAGACGAACTTGTTGAGGGCGGCAACTCTTCTGGTTAACCTCTGAATGTCTCTGATAGATCTAGATGTCTTCATTTCTAGCAAGGCCTTGATCTTCTCAGGGTTGGCCTCTATTCCCCTCTGATTGACGATGAATCCTAAGAACTTTCCTGCTCCTACCCCGAAGACACACTTGGTTGGGTTGAGCTTCATCCTGTATCTGTCCATGGTGTCGAAAGTTTTTTCAAGGTCGGCCACATGAGTGTCGACCTTCAGACTCTTTGTCAACATGTCGTCCACATATACCTCCATGGACCTGCCTATCTGATCTTCGAACATCTTATTTACAAGACGTTGATAAGTAACCCTGCATTCTTCAAGTCGAAGGGCATGACCTTGTAGCAATAGGTCCCCTTATTTGTGATGAATGTTGTCTTCTCTGAGTCTTTCGGGTTCATGAAGATCTGATTATACCCGGAATAGGCATCCATGAAGCTCATGAGCTCATGTCCCGCTGTGGCATCCACCATCTGATCAATTCGCGATAGGGGAAAGCTGTATTTTAGACAAGACTTGTTCAAATCAGTGAAATCTATGCACATCCTCCATTTCCCATTTTCCTTTGGCACTATGACTGCGTTGGACAACCACTCGGGGTATATGACCTCTCTGATGAACTTGGCTTCTTCAAGATTTCTGACCTCTTATGATGACATCATACTTTTCCCTTGAGTAAACTCTTCTTATTTGCTTGATGGGCTTGGCGTCTTCTAAAATATTGAGTTTGTGGCACATAACTTCAGGGTCAATACCTGGCATGTCTGTGTGGCTCCAGGAAAAGACACTGTGTCTCTTCCTCAATAACTTCACCAGCTCCTCCTTGATCTCAGGTCTTAGGGCTTTTCCAATTTGGATGGTTTTTTTCGGCTCATCCTCATTAAGGACAATGGATTCTACCTCTTCCACGGCTTCTCCCTTCTTGAGATTTGTCACATCCCTAAGATCAAGTGTGTCGATATTGTATGTGGTTGTTGCCTTCTTATGAGCCTCTCTCTCTTTTGCGGAGTTGAAGTAGCATTCACGTGCCGATGTTTGGTTACCTTGCACTTCCCCTACCCCATAGGGAGTCGGGAATTTTAGCATTTGGTGGACCGTTGAAGGCATGGCCTCAAATTCTTTGAGGTCTACTCTTCCTATGACGAGGTTGTAAGCTGAGAAGACATTCTCATCCATCACAAAGAAATTGATTTTTCTGGTCAAGCTCTTAGTCCACTCATCTCCCATTCTTACATACATCTCATACATGCCCAACGGATGAACCTTTTCTCTGTTAAAGCCAATCAAAGGATGATGATAAGGAACAAGCCTAGCTCTACTAAGGCCTAGGCTCTTAAAGTAGGGCCAAAACATTACGTCTGCTAAAATTCCCCCATCAACGAGGATTCTCTGCACCTCACATCCATGCACCCTTGTGGTGATTACCAGAGGGTCATCATGCGGAGCTAAGATAAATTTAAAATATAGTCGTGAGAAGCCAACTATGAGAGTATCCATATCTACCTTATTTCTCTTCTCGTGTTTTACCTCTAAAGATGCCAAATTCACAACCTCTACTTTGGTCACAGACCTGGCCTCTGCCACGTGAGCTTTGCGGTCGGCTACCTCTGAGCCACCCCTGCTAGTCCTCCGAAGATGGTGTTAACACCAAAGGAGATCATACCAACCCACTTCACTGGGATATTATCATCTTTTGGTGGGAGGTCAGGGTCATCATTATCATCATTATCTGAATCATCAGCTCTTCTTGTTGGGGCATCTTCCCGACACCTATTATTTCTCTTCTTTTTAGGGTCGTCTCTTCCCCCTTAGAAGCTCTACCATCCACATACTTACTGAGCTTTCCAGACTTCAACATCTTCTCAATCCAATCCTTCGGGGCAAAGCACTTGTCAGTCAAATGACCATGGTCTTGGTGGAACTCGCACCACAGATTCTTATTCTCTTATGCGGAGGAGCCTTCAACTTCTCTATCTATCTCAGGGACCTTTCATTCTTTATTTCATTAAGGATGCACTTGCAGCTCACAGTTAGAGGAGTGTAGTGTGCAAACTTGTCATCTACAACCCTTTTATTTCCATCCTTCTTCTTCCTTTGGAATTTTCCACTACTACTTCCGTTGTCATCCTCATGCTTTGCGCCCATTGATTCTTCAGGGTTCATGACCCTACCAGCTGTTGCTAATAGCTTAGCCATGAATTTTGGAGGATCTTCAGCAAGCTTCCAAAGCAACTTCCCCGTCTGCAATCCTCCTATAAGGACTGTCATGGCTATATTCTCTTCGTAATCTTCAACCTCCAACTTTTCCTTGTTGAATCTTGCAATGTAGTCTCTGAGGATCTCATTCTTGCCTTATCTTACGTAGAGTATATGGGTTGTCCTCTTCTGAGGTCTTACCTTAAAACAGAAGTTGTGTATGAACCGCTCAACCAAACCTTTAAAGTTCTCCATAGAATGTTTAGGAAGGGAAGTGAACCAAATATGCGCAGCTCCCGTCAAAGTGCTTGAAAAAGCTCAGCACCTCATCTCATCACGGATTGAATAAATGTCTGCTGTAGATTGATACATATCAATATGATTTATCGGTTTGGTACTTCCATCATACTTGGGAGACACCATTGGTGGTTTGAATTTAGCAGGGGTTGGGAAGTTTACAATTCTTGCCACAAATGGGGAGCCCTATGAGAACCCCAATTTAGTGGGTCTCGGCTTTTTATGAGGTTCCCTATCTTCTCTTCCAGTCGTTGAATGGAGTCATTCCATGGTTTAGCAATGTTGGTCTGGCCGAGGTTGTCCCCAGCCACCTCCAAGGGGTGAACTCCCAGTTTTTTTTTGGGAAAGATTGAGTATATTAAAAAAAACTAAGAATTTACAGAGGAAAAAACCTTAACAAAAGAAAAGGAACCCCAGGGCATACCCCAAAGGCAAACAAAACAACAAGAAGAGCCAAAATCTAGCCTAATCCATAGTACAGAAGACTATCTTCAGGAATGTTCCAGTACATACAAGCCATCCAGTTTGCATAGTTCCTTCTGTCCTTTTTCCAAGTAAGCACTTTTCCTCGAACCATGTTTTCAATACCCTTCACAATGGAGTCAAGGGAATTGGAGACATGCTTGAAGCATCTAGCATTCCTTTCCATCCAAATACAGTAGATAGTAGTAGTAAAGGATAAGGATCTTATCTTATCGCAAAGAGTCTTAGTAGAGTGGTTAATAGTAGCCTTATCCAACTCACTATTTAAATCCATGGAATCCCTATAGCATTGGTTTCTTAGCCACACCTCATGCCATATACTTTTACTAAGGCTGCACTGAGTGAACAGGTGGTTATATGTCTCCCTCTCATTCCCACATAACTCACACAGGTCATCCATAGAAACCCCCCACTCATGTAGCTTAACTTTAGTGTTGATGGCCCTCCTAACCACCACGCAAAGAGTCCCAGTTGTTGCACAACGTCGGCTGTTGACCTCTTGGTCACAGTCTCGGCCATGTAGGGGTCGGCCATGGTGAGGCCGATGTTCACCATCTTCCCTCTGAGAGCCAGCTGCACTTCCCGACCTGGATAACCTCTTCCTCAGATCATTAATAGGGTTGAGTCTTTCAAAGGCCGACCCCAAGCAATCAAAAGTTAATCCTCTTGGTTGGGCATCACCAACCTCGGCCCTTTTTGCTCCGCAACCTCGGCTCTGCTGTATAGGACGTACTGTGTTGTCTAAAACCTCATATGGCTCCCAACAGTCTGCTGGAGCATCCTCCGGTTAAATATCATCGTACCTATCCTCAGGGCAAGGGTTTCCTTGCCTCCCCAGACACAAATGCCTAGGGTCCGCAACGTCCCTCCTCCATTGAGGTGTAGGTTGATCCTTTCACGGTGCCTGGGGTTGCCCTTGGCCTATAGATGTGGTTCAACAGCCACCGGAGTAATCATTTCCGATGAGACCCCAGGTGGCCTCAACATATTTTGGCTTAGCTGGGCAAACTGCTCCTTCATTTCTTACTGCGTTGCAGCCAATGACCTCAAGACTGTCGCCACCTCAGCCATCTCGGACCGGGGTGGTGCTTGGCTGGAACTGGGTCCTCCAACACCAGATGGTGGAGGAGGTGGTGGTAACTCCAGTGCCATATGTTAGGGCTAAAGATCTTACAATGAAAATATTAGAGAGTTTAAATACCTTAAAGGACCTCTTTCAATGGTGAAACAGCTTCACACGAAGGGTGAGGCCTGGTTCACCACTTGAGTCTCCGGTGAGGTAAAGCTACGAAAAGGAAGAGATGAATCTTCTCGTTCCCACAGACGGTGCCAAAATGATGATGCTGGAAACAACACCACCAGATAAGGTGTTGCAGGTGATAACAATGACAACACAAGAGTATATATATATAGTAGGAGATGAGAAAAAGGGGATGAACACAACAATATAAATGGTTGGGTAATTGCCTAAGTCCACAGTGCAGGTGAATGTAAATATCACTATAGAAAAAGGGCTCTAATGGCCTTAGTAATACAATCACTCCACTTTCTCTCTCTACTGTAAATGCAACAGACTTTGGCTAGGGTTTGTAATTCTGGATCACTTTACAAGGTAGAGGACCACCTTTATATATAGTGCTTGGGGGGTGAATTTACCCCCCAAGAATGCAATGAACATGTGCATGAAGATCCAACCAGTATAAGGATGACACCTGGCTGACCTTAAGTAAATAATGATGACCTCAATATTCCCTCACGTGGAGGGAATGATTCGGTTATAATAGATTTGTCCACGTGTTCCAAACCATACATGCGCTTGTAAATGCTCGGCCCTCTTCGATTGGTGCAACCTCGACCTGGAAGAGTACGAGGTTGGTGAAGTCCAACCGTTGCTTTATTCCGAGGTTATTCACGATGACCTCGGCCAGCAAGGATGACCGAGGTTAGGTATGTGTAGTTGTAACGTCGGCTTGGGCCGATGATGACATTGCTAGATGATTGATCCCATGTAACATTACTGATCTCGACTGATGATTGCAACGTCGGCTGAGGCCGATGATGGTGTTGAAGGGTGGTTGAACCCATGAGTCCTTGTTAACCTCGGCTGATGCGCAACCGAGGTTGATGTATGAGGTCGATGCAATGTCGGCTGGGGCCGACCTTCTGAGTGACGACCTTGCTGATGGTTGTCATAGGCTTCTGATCACCTCGGCTGTGAGATTAGCCGAGGTTAGTTGCTCTAAGTAAGAGGGTGCACTTTGGGTATATCAATCTCCCCTAGCCCTTAGTCTTCTATGTGATTTGATGACTGAGGGGTATGTTGCTCAAACCCTTGTACCAACTCACAGAAGAGTTCCCTTCCCTCCGTGAGAAGACTTTTGAAAAAATTAGGCAGATATAGATAGCCCAAGAGGAAGCTCGTAGGGATAAGGACTTCCCTCTCAGACCTATCGTTCCTCCACCTCCGAAGGTTATCTACCCTGAGCCAGCCGAACCTTCTGAGCCAGTAGAGGTTCCAGTGGACCCAACACCCATGTCTGAGTTTGAGTCATCTTCCTCAGACCCCAGGTCTGTAGACTCTTTCCAAGAGGCTATGGATTACTCTATTAGGCAAGGTGAGGTCCCTGAGCAGGCCGAGGTTTCGAGCCGTGCCTCATCTCACCAGGGTGCTAGCACCTCACAACCTTTTTCTGATGTTGAAATTATAGGGCCAAGTGTGGCCATTCCCCCCATCATTCATGCCATTCCTCTGTCGACCGCCACCGGGGATGGATTTGCTCACAAGTTTCCTGATGGTGTCCCTGCACCTGCCAGGACGATTTTCTAGGGATGAAGATAATGGGCAGGAAAGTGATATTGATACATCTGAGGCAGCCAAGATTGAGAGCTCAGTCAGTGAGTACGACCTTCTAGATTTTAGGCACATCTATTCAATAAACTCTTCCACTAACCTTAGGAGACCACTGAGGGGTGAGAGGGCCTTTGATGATCGAGATGGGGAGATCTGCGTCTACGAGCAAATGTTCAAGTTGGGCTTCCATCTTCCTATCCACCCTTCCATCAGGGTCATATTATCCCACATAAATCTAGCCCCTTCATAATTATCCCATAACGTCTAGAGGGTTATGATTGAGGCCATCGTCATTTGGAGGGTTGTCCACCACTCAGACCTTCCAGTTAGGGTCTTCACAGGTTGTTACGTCCCTTCCTCTGCCATAAACCACCCTAGCTATTACCACTTCTTAGCTAGGAAGTCAGAGAAGAAAATGTTGTTGGTTACCCAGACCTCAAACCACAACTAGAAACCTCGGTATTTCTTTGCATCTGGGGCATGGGAATTTGGGCCCCATGAGGCTTCTGGAACGTCGGTTCCAAGGACCCCTCTGAGATGGGGGAAGGTTTCACTTGATGCTAAAGCCGATCCTGGATTTAGCCAGAATAATTTTCAAAAAGTCAAGGATCTTCAAGATCAGGGGGGCAGGGTTAGCTAGTTAAATATGAAAATCTGATGACCCCCTACTACCTCTCTCAGACAGGCCTGGAGGTGGTTCTTTGACAAAGATTCGTAGGTCTCATTTTTCACAAGTTGTGCCTCTTACTTTTCATGCCTCTGATTTACTAACTCAGATGCGTCTTTTGCAGAGCGCCCTGAAGGTATATCGGACGACCTCTAGGAAATGTCTGCTCCTAGTCTAGTAAAGCTGATGAATAAGAAGGCTGGATAAAATGTACAACCTCCAACCACCCAATAGAACATCGACACATCCAAGGTCGATGTTACTAAGAAGAGGAAGACCACTATGGTCCCGGAGCATCAGAGGCCGGGCAAGACTCAGAGAGGGGATCGCGCCATTCCCATCTCTATAGATGTGGCCCTGGCTGCTCATCTTTCTCAGTTGAAAATCAGCGACAGTCTCATTGGTCATGGTCTGAAGGCTGCTAATGCTATCGTCTCTATGATGACTGAAGAGGATAAGCTTTTCTTACGCTCCTTGACGTCCCTTTGCTTGCCGAGTTCACTCTTCACAGATCAATTCAGGTATTATTTTTTGTTCATTTGTTATCCTCAAGTGTAACGTTGGCCATTTTACATTTTCTAGCTCATGTGCTTATACATCTGACCTTCTACTGTAGGGTATCTTATCCATGCACCCTTTTGTTGACTGGTCCCTGAAGAAGATGCCCCTCATAGAGAAGGGTCAAGAGGCTGAGAGGGTCCAAACCTATTTGAATTCAGAGGTTGAACGTCTGAAGGATGAGTTGAAGGAGGTTGACATGCTGGAGGAAGTTGTTCAGCAGAGAGATAGGGACATGAATAAGATCAGGAAGGACCATGATTTAGCTCTGAAAGCTAAGGATGATGCTCTGCAGGTTAAGGTGGCTGCTGCAGTTAATGCTACTTTAGAGGCCGCTGAAAAGAAGATCATCGAAGACTATAAAGTCTCTGATGAATTTGTTAGCTTTGGCTTTGAATACCTTGAAAGCGGTATCAAAGCAACTAGAAAATGGGCAGCTTCTAAAGAAAAGAAGTCAAGAAGTCTGAATGCCTCAGATTTTAAAGGTTTGGGCTTTGGTGACCCCCGATTTGCCCAGGCCTTGCAAGAGATTGAGGAGGCCGATTATGCTCCTACCGAGACTGCTCCCTTGGAAGTCACTGAGACCAAAGATGCTAATCCTCAAGACGACACAACCGAGGTGACCAACGTCAGCCATGATGACACGACTGTACCTGCAGAGGCTTAAGTCTTTTTTCTTGTGAAGCTTTAAGAGTTGTAATTTTGGTTTCCCTTCTGTACCCCTTAGCTTTTGTAAACTTTGATGACCTTTTGGCATATCTTATTTATAACTCTTGAATGTTCATTGATAGATCATTAGTCTCATCATCTTCTTCAGATTGTATTGTTTTTCTTCCAATGTTATGCTTGAATGCCTTACCTCTTGAATGTTGCTTAAAGTCTGAGACTACCCTCTTATAATGTTTACCTCATATTTTTCACCAAATTAATGACGTTTAAGGTCTGAGGTCACCATATATTGTTGTTCACCCTTAAAATTTTCACCAAATTAATTATGTTTAAGGTCTGAGGTCACCATATAATAATGTTCACCCTCATAATTTTCACCAAACTAATGATGTTTAAGGTTTGAGGTCACCATAATACGATGTTTCACCTCATAATTTTCACCAAATTAATGATGTTTTAGGTCTGAAGTCACCATAATATGATGTTTCACCTCTTAACTTTCACCAAATTAATGATGTTTAGACATAATGTAACAAGGTATTGACACTGGAATTGCTCTTTTCGTTAACATCCTCTTCATAAAATGATACATGTATTACAAAGAAACAACTACAACATCAAACCAATAGAGAAAAATGCTCCTCCTTCTCTCTAGACTTCCCTTGCCTAAACTAACCGTTACCACTCAGCTTTCTACCCTCCCCTCCATCCTCTAAACCCTATTTCCTTCCCAGTTACTGCCGCCATGGCTGAAGGCCTGTCGTTGCCGAGTCAGGACAGGCATGAGTTATCCGTTGTTTCCACCCCAACCATATATGCCCCTTGCACTGCTAAGGAAGATGTACGTAAGAATGGCCATGAGGAGGGTTATGAAAAAGACGTCTGGGAATTCTTAAGAAGCAAAGGCTTCTCACCCGAAGAGGTTGATCTCTTTTCCAAAGCCACTAGTAGGGGCGGTGACGGAGACCGGTCACTTGCCAGACAGGTGACCTCATCTGAGGTCAACCCGGCTATCGGTGCTAATAACGGTGTTGGCCAGGAAGGTTCCCAGAATAACGAGGTTACGGCTAACAAGATAAAGGTGTCAGTTGATAGTCGAAATGGGACAACGAAGCAGTCTAACAAAAGCGGGATTCCCAATGACAAGACCTGGTGCTTTGTTGCTGCTGAAAAGAGGAAAACGAAACTCAGACTCACTTTTCACCAACCCTCTGTGGTTGACAACGTTATCACTGTAATGCCGCCGGCTGAAGTGACAAGAGAGGGCCATGGGAGATGGAAGAACAACATGGTGGGTTATTTTCTTCTAAAAAAAACTCCCATATACTTTTGTCAACAATATTGCTATGAGGATGTGGAGCAAGTTTGGACTGACTAAGGTATTGGCTCACGATAATGGCTTTTTCTTCTTCATTTTTGATGACCCTTTCCATAGGGATGAGGTTCTAGATAATGGGCCATGGCATTTTGCCGGCATGACCATCATGCTGAAAAAGTGGCAACCCAACTTCGTCTTCTGCAAAGAAAGCGCAAAGAAAATACCCATATGGGTTAAGTTACATGATATCCCAGTCCAGCTTTGGACTGAGGAGGGACTTAGTTACGCCGCAAGTTCGGTGGGTCTTCCATTGTACGCTGACGCTGTCACAGAAGAGATGAATAGAATTTCGTTTGCGCGAATCTGTGTTGAGGTAGAAGCTAAGGAAACCTACGCGGACAGTATCAACGTTGTCATGGAAGACGGAACCTTTGCTCCTGTGCGTATTGAATACCAAGTTAAGCCACCTTCATGCCCTCACTGCCTTGAGTTTGGGCACACGCTTTATAAATGCACCAAGTCTAGGGTAACTAAGAGTACTCAGACTACCCCTAATGATGCTGCGAAAGCGCGGGCTCAGGTGGACGCCGATTGGAAGATGGTCAGCAGGAAGTACACATCCAAACCTCAAGGGGCCTTTGAGACGGGGGAAACGTCTGGAGCTAGAGTTATTGATGGAGGGGAGGGGTCCAGAGAAGCCCACAAAGCTACTCCGGACTCTCAGGAACCTAATGACGTCTGGCCTAGTTACGTGGACGAAGCTATGGTCCCAGAGGAAGAAGGTGAGGTTACCCCTGAACCCATTGACCAACGTAAGGTAAATGTCCAGGCAGCGTAACCTTGCATTCAGATGCCTCATGTTGGCCTACCTCTTGTTAATGCGTTTATGGCTTTGGAACAAGACTTGGAGAGCGAGACTACTCCTGAGCCAAACGCCCTTGCCAGAAGAGTTCTAGCTGTTGACGAGCTTGTCAATAAATAGAAAGGGGAGATGATTTGTATGGGGCATACTGGGAATAGAAGCAGGAAGAAAGGGAAGGGGAATAGAAGCAAATGGTCAAGTTAGGGTCTTGGAATATTAGGGGGCTTAATTCCCCTCACAAACAGCGGGAAGTGAATAAGATTATTAGAGACCACCAGCTTGACTTGGTGTGTTTACTAGAGTCCAAAGTTAGGTTTAATAATTTGAATATGGTTACGAGTAATTGCTTTTTTAACTGGGAGTACATTGACAATTGTCCTAGTGGAGGAGGCGTTGCTAGGGTCTTGGTGGGGTGGAATTCGGGTAGCGTCACTGTGAAGTTGGTTCAATCTCACCCCCAAGCCATGCTGTTTAAGGTGGAGATAAGGGGGAGGAATGCTAGCTTTTGGGCTACCTTTATTTATGGAGAAAACCTTCCGAGTTGTAGACTCTCTCTATGGGATTTTCTGAGATCCAACAGTGTAGTTGTCAACGACCAACCTTGGGTGCTAATGGGGGACGTTAATGTGGTAAGATCCCATGATGAGAAGAAGGGGTTGCATGGCATTGATGAGGATGCAACGGATGTTTTTAACCAATGTATCTACGATATCCGTGTGGATGATATGTCTACGCAGGGGTTATGGTTCACGTGGAATAAGAAACAGCCCAATCTAGACTGGATAGAGTTCTTATGAATGATGCTTGGAACGCGAGGTTTCCTGATTCCCAAGCAACTGTGTTACCTCACGGTGTATCGGATCATTGTCCAATCATTGTAATTCTTTCCCATGATGAGCCTAGAGGTCCCAAGCCTTTCAAATTCTTCAACTTTTGGACGTCCCATGCAGATTTTAAGGAGATTCTTACCGATGCGTGGAACGAAAAGGTGCAGGGAAACCCCATGACTAGATTGAGCAACAAGATGAAAATTCTAAAGGTTAAACTTAAAGGGTTCAACAAAAGATTCTTCAACCATCTTTCATTGAGAGTCAAAGAAGCCAAAGATCAGCTGGACGAAGTTCAATCAAGGCTGGATTCTGACGGGGGTAATACCAGCATACAGAGGGAGGAGAAGCTCAAGCTATCCATTTACTTGGAGCTTCGTAATGCGGAGGAGTCTTTCTTTAAGCAGCAGTCCAGGGTTAGATGGCTTCAACTGGGTGACGGTAACAACACCTTCTTCCACAAGAAGGCTAACCAGGCTAGAGCCATAAGAAAGATCGTAAGTGTTAATGACGAGAATGGTAACAGAGTGGAAGGAGCCCAGAATGTGGCTATTATTGCAGTTGAGTATTTTAGTAACCTTCTTGGCAGTAGCAGTACCTGTGAGGACCCTGCTCCTCTTCTTATTGCGAATGTTTGCAAGAGAATAACAGATGAAGACAAAGCGGCTTTGACTAGGCCTTTCAGCGATGAAGAAATTAAGGGGGCCATGTTTGCTATTGGGTCGGAAAAGTCTCCTGGTCCTGATGGGTTCAATGCGCATTTCTTTAAAGAGAATTGGGATGTGGTTGGGAGGGATGTCATGTGGGCCATCAAATTCTTCTTTAGGAGTTGTTACATGCCCCGTCAGTGGAATTGCACGGCCTTGGCCCTCATTCCAAAGGTTTCCACTCCCAATGGGATGCATGATTTTCGGCCTATTTCTTGTTGTAACACTATTTATAAGTGTATCTCTAAGGTTCTTGCCAATAGAATCAAGCCTCTTCTCCCCAACATCATTAGTCCGAATCAGGCTGCGTTTGTGAAAGGGAGATCAATTTCTGATAATATCCTTCTGCTGCTGGAGGTTATGAGGAACTACCACAGGGGGCTTAACCCCCCCAGATGCACTTTGAAGATTGACCTCTTAAAGGCTTATGACACTGTGAGTTGGGACTTTCTGGTCAAACTGTTGGACCACTTGGGCTTCCCATCTAGTTTTGTTGGGTGGGTTATGGAGTGCGGCACGACGACCAGGTTCTCCATGAGTATGAATGGCTATCTGCATGGGTTCTTCGAGGGAAGGAGGGGGTTAAGACAGGGTGACCCTCTCTCACCCTATCTATTTCTCCTGATTATAGACACCTTCTCTTGCATAATGGACAAGGCTAGCACTGACCCGGCTTTTACCTTCCACCCGAGGTGTAAGGAGATTGGTCTTCACCACTTATGTTTTGCTGACGACCTGATTATTCTTAGTGGGGGGGGACTTTGCCTCCTGTTCGGTTGCTAAGAAAGTGCTTGTGGATTTCTGTAGCATCTCGGGGCTCCTGCCTAACCCTAACAAGAGCAGTTTCTACTCTTCCGGCATTGACGAGGGTGGGATTATTCAGATTGGTAGTATGCTAGGGTTCGCTCACAGTAGGCCTCCATTCCAGTACCTTGGTGTGCCCCTCATTACTACGAGACTCAAGAGTGAGGATTGCAAGAGGCTGATAGACAGGATTACTGCTAAGATTAAGTGTTGGACCAATCGGTTTCTCAGCTACGCTGGTCGTCTTCAGCTCATAAAGTCTGTTCTCTTCGGTATCCAGGTGTACTGGTCTAGTCTGTTCATCCTGCCTAAAAGAGTTATCCTTAGTATCGAGCAGCTTATGAAGGACTTCTTATGGACTGGGCCCGATTTGAAACACTCGGGAGCAAAGGTGGCTTGGAAGGACCTGTGCTGTAAACTCGAAGAGGGGGGGTTGGGAATTAAGAACATTGAGAGATGGAATGAAGCTGCCATTATGAAGCTCCTTCGGAACCTCAGCAGCAAGAAGGATGGTTTGTGGATCAAATGGTGCAATGTTTACAAATTAAAAAGGAGGAGCTTGTGGGCTATCGATATTGCTAATGACACTACATGGAGTTGGAGGAAAATGATGCAACTTAGACATTTAACCAGGCCTCTCATCAAGTGCATTATTGGCGATGGCAACGGGACATTCCTATGGCATGATAACTGGCACCCCTTAGGGCCTCTGCACCCACTCTATGGGGATAGGGTTATTTATGACGCTGCTAGCAACCACAAGGCGTTGGTGGCTGATTACATTGCTGAGAGTGGATGGAGGTGGCCCTCTACGATTACTGTGGAACTTCTTGAGATAAGGAATGCGGAGTTACCGAGTATTAGGCTTGATACCACGGACGAGGTGGTTTGGGTCCCCAGGCCACGTGGGTTCACAATTAGTTCGGCTTATGAGGCTTTGAGTCCGGGTCTCCCTCCCACCACCTGGCATAACTTAGTTTGGAACAAGAACAATATCCCCAAGTGTGCCTTCATTCTTTGGCTGGTTTGGAGGGACGCTTTGCAAACGAAGAATAAGCTCTTCAGCTGGGGCATCGCTGATAACAACCTTTCCTGCAGCTGCTCCAACGGGGAGGAGACTTGCTCTCACCTGTTCAACGAGTGCCAGGTGGCCAGGGAGGTCTGGGAGGAAGTGAGGTTCAGGAACCAGGAGTATAGGGAGGCTAGAGACTGGGATGGGGAGATGCAAGTTGCTATCTCCAACTATGGGGGGCCTAAGTTATATAACCGTATCAGATGCATTTCCTTTTCATCTACGTACTACTGCCTGTGGATGGAGAGAAATAATAGACTCCACAAGAAGACGAAGAAAAATATTGGGGCCATATTAAAAGAGAATTAGGAGATGGTGAGGGCTAGAGTCATGACTTGGGGGAAGGGGAGAAAAAGCTACGTCAACTGGATGGCTTGCATGAACTGGGGTATCCCAGAGAGTACTCTGGAGTAGGATCGATTTAGGGCTTGTTTGGTCCTTGTCCTTTGTTTCTTTGGTTTTCCAGTTGGAGTATGCCCCTCTGGAGGGTTGAGGTTTTTTTTCCTCTAATTTGTTCCGTTGATTGTTTCTGGTTATAATATACATAATTTTCCCAAAAAAAAAACTACAACATCATATGTAATATTTCTTGAAGTGGTCCGCATTCCAAGGATTGGAGAAAGGTTCCCCTTCGAGATTTTCTACCGGTAGGTACCAGGCACAACCTCATCAACTACTCTGTAAAGGCCATGCCAGTTTGGGTGGAGCTTATTTGCCTTTTGCAAGGTCTTTTTTAGGACTAGGTCTCCCACAACTATAGGTCTTGATTTCACCCTTTGGTTGTAGAACTTTGCAGTTCTCTGCTGGTATGCTACCTGTCTAATCTTTGCATCTTCCTTTCTCTCTTCAATCAAATCCAGATCAAGTCTTCTTCCTTACACATTCCTCTGTGGGTCATAGGTCTGAACTCTATGAGTGAGAAGTCCTGCCTCTGTAGGGATGACAGCCTCTGAACTGCGGGCCAACATAAAAGGAGTCTCTCCCGTTGGTGTCCTTGTTGTTGTCTTGTAGGCCCATAACACAGCGTATACCTCCTCTATCCATCTCCTTTTGGCCTCTTCCAACCTCTTCTTTATCTCGTCAAGGATTGTTTAGTTTGTGACCTCAGTCTGCCCATTTTTTTGGGGTCGGCCAAGTGAGGAGAAGAACAACCCATTTTCCTTGATCCCCACTCTTTCACAGTATTTTTCTAAGGAAGCATTCTTGAACTGGGTTCCGTTGTCTGAGATTAGGGTATTTGAAGACCATACCAGCATATGATATTCTTCCAGATGAACTGGAAGGTCTTCTGCTCTGTAATCGTAATCATCAGCTAAGCTTCTACCCACTTGGAGAAGTAATCAATCGCCACCACTAAGAATCGATAGTTTTTCGCAGCCCTTGGCATGGGTCCTACCAAGTCGATACCCCATACTACAAATGGCCAAGGTGAGCTGATTGACGTCATAGGTTGACATAGTTCCTACTCAATGCTCTCCAAATGTTTGGAAGATCGTTAATGGAGTCCATAGAATAAATCAACTCTATGGCACCAATTTGGGGTTAGCTGAAATCTGATCTGTTATACTTTTTCTTGCACAAGTGGGGGTCTCTTATATCTGAAGGCGAGGAGTCCAAATAGGGTATTGGTAGTAAATTTACTTGATTCCCACGAGGACTACTGGTCTGAAGGGTTCATTACTAGAAATTGGAAATTTTCTCCCCAAACAGAGGGCATAAGGTACAGGGGACCTCGGATCCCTACTTATGGGGAGGAGTACATAGGTTGTTACTTAACCTTTTTATTTATTGCTTGCTTATTTACTTTAACTTGTTTTTCTTCTAATGTTCTCTTCTTTTTTCCTTTTTTCAACGAGGTCTAAAAACCAAGAACCTACTCCTCGAGAGATCCAGGCTGCTGAGTTGGTAAAAGCCTGGGAGATTAGGGACCCCATAGCTGAGGGTGAACATCCTAGGTCTACTGCTTTCTTGTTGGAATACAAGAACATTGCCAATAATTTTATTGCTCACCAAGTGAATACTATTCCCCACCTTGACGTCCTAGAAGAAGGAGAAGGTGTTCTCGAACCCATCGAGCTAGACAATGAGGAGGAGAGTAGCTCAGAGACTGATGTTGATGAAGGTGGCAGAGGTGGTAGCGACGAGGTAGGATCTAGTGAAGAGAGATCCACTGAAGAAGGATCCAGTGGGGAAGAGTCCAGCGATGCAGGATCCAATACATGAGAGTCCAGTGAGGAAGAGATGGCTCCTCCAAAAAGAAAGAACTTGATTCGAGATGATGATGATGTCTTGTTGTCCAATAGGCTGAAGTTTCAGAAGCAAAAGCCTAGGGATTTTGTTGGTGGTTCCAAGATAGTAACCCTAAAGAAGGAGGTGGAGAAGAAGAGGAAAGAATAGAAGAAAAGAGAGAGAGAGAGAGAAAGAAGACAAAGAAGAGAGGACAAAGAAGACACAGGCCTCTCTAGTGCCTATGGCTATTCCAACTGAGGGAGCCTCTGTGGCTATGGCCCCTCACCTTGCCCCACTGATGCTTGAGAAAGTAGTGCTCATGGCACACCGTGAACGCACATCGAGGCCCTATCCAGTTAGCCCTGAAATCAGATCAAGGGCTTGCTTTGTTAAGGATGCTTCCCTTTTACCAATTTCTCTGACTTGCAATTTTCTCTAACTCTGTTTACTAACTTTTCTCTTACTCTGTTTACTAACTTCTGTCTTTCTTGGCAATATGTGTCTGGTTATACTGTCCTGCTGTCCAGTCGAGCTGAATTGTCGAGAAGGAATTATGAGCTCGAAGAGGGTCTGAGGTCTTCCCAAGAGGCCCAAAAGTCTTTCAAGAAATCTCTGACAGAAGCCAAAGCTTCACTTTCTCAGGAGAAGGCTGATGCGGCTAAAGAGCTGAAAGAGAAGCGCGAGGCTTATGATTTGGTGGTTAAAGGCAAATCCTTTAGCATTGGCATTCTACATGTATTTGGCCGATGCCACTTTATGATGAATGAAAGAAATCTCACTTTTGCATTCACTGATTCATGTGTTATTTTGTGTTCACAAGTAGTTTGTTGAACTTGATGATTATATTCCCACCAATTTGTGTCTGGGCCAAATCCTTGGTTCGAACATAAGCACCCAAGCTTGCCGACCTTTCGTTCAGATTTGCAAGTCCCTTAGGGCAAGGAACAAGGATTACAAGGATCAATCCGAGGTGATTGCCAGGCCAAAGGACAGACTTGTGGAGATGGAGGAGATTGGCACTTATGTTTAGGAAGAAATGGATGCCTTGAAAGCGAAGCTTCTGGATGCATCCGAGATCAACCAGGTAGGGGAGGTGTTGCAGAGAGAGAATGACGACTTAAGAAGGGAGGTCATGCCCCTAAAGGAGAATGCTCCGAGAAACGCTCCTCGAATTATCCGAGGTTCCTCATCATCGTCCATACCACGAGCTAGGTTTGATGATGTCAGTACCCAGAAGGAGATTACCGAGTTGAAGGGGGATGTTCGGTGAGCATACATAATCATCGTCGGACTCCAAAGAGATGTCACAAGTCTGCGGCACTTATTTCGAAAGGATCCTCGACAGATGTGGGTTGACGGCTATGATCAAGGCTGGGTTGATGCCCCCACAAAGCAGAAAGAGGTCGAGGGGCTGGCCTTCATTAGAGGGTGGCTAAGTGCCCTCAGGGATTTGATGGTTCCCAAAAACCCTCCCCTGTGGTACATACATTAGATCACTTCCCCAATCTTGGAGCCAAATCAATTTCGAAGGGATGACCGTTGGATCCCTATAGATTCTATTCCAAGGAAGCTACTGGAGCCACGATCGGAGAGGGCTGTGGAGAGTTTTTCTCCTCATCCTGATGATGGTCGGAGAGCTCGAGTAGCAGACTATCTTGATAGCCAATCTGAACCTTCATAAGTCTTAATTGATTATTTACTATTGTACATGTAACTTTTTAGTAACAAATGTAATTGAATATTTATGTTTTGGGCTTAGGCCCACTACACCAAAATGGGTAAATTGGCACCCTTCCAGCGGTTAGCCTTGTCATGGTCATTGATCGTGATAAAAAAACACGTGTTTTTTGTCACGATCATTGACCGTACAACATATTGTCACAATCATTGACCGTGACACGTCCGTGACAACTACACTTGTCACGGACTTGTCATGGTCAATGACCGTGACACGTCCGTGACAATTTGTTCAGTAAAAAAAACCCTACGCTTTTTTTTTCCCACCGTTTTTGGTTTCCCTCTCTTTCTCTCTCTAAGCGATTTTGAGCTCTCTCTCTCTCTAAGGTATGTTTTTTTCCTCTCTTTCTCTTTCATTTCTATATGTGTGTGGTGGGGGGAGGGGTGGGGGTGGGGTGGGGGGGTGTGTGTGTGTACACGTGTGTGTGTGTGTGTGGCGGGGGGGGGGGGGAGGGATTGGCTAGGGAGGGGAGGGACAGGGGGCTGGGTGGGGGCGGGTGTGGTGGTGTGTGTGTGTGCAGGTGTGTGTGGTGGGGTGGGGGGCAGGGGGTGGTGGGGTGTATGTATGTGTGTGTGAAGGGGTGTGTGTGTGTGTGTGGTGGGGGCTGGGGGTGGGGTGGGGTGTGTGCGTGTGTGTTGTGGGGGAGAGGGTGTGGTGGGGGGTGTGGTGGTGGGGGTGTGGTGGGGCAATCTCAATAATTGAAATGAACAAATTGATTAATAAAATATGAATTTCCCCTTTCATATGCAAGTAGGATTCCCCCTCATTAACAGATGATTGTTGAGATTCGAAATAACTTTAATTGTATAGCTTTAATAAAATAAATTATATAGCTTTAATAAAATAAATTGTATAGCTTTAATTGTAACTTTAATTGTATAGTTTTATATGAAAGTAAATTAATAATTAGTGCCCATTTCATATGAAAGTAGGATTGCCCCTCATTGTAAATTAGTAAATTCGTAAATTAATAATTGTATACTTTAATTGTTAGTTTAATTGACGAAATGATTTAATTGAGTAGATGAATTAGAAGGGGAACGGGATACACATTTGTTGTTGCGGTTGGATTATAGTGGATCGATGTTGGGTTGGTTAATTTTAGAAGTGGTATGACCACTGGATTAATGTCCATATGGGGGTGAAATTTTTCAACTTTTTTTAAAATTACTTTGTATCACTCTTGTGTAGTGAGCGTGTGTGTGGGCAGTATGGGTGGGGTGGGGGTGGGGGTGGGGATGTTTCACTCTTGTACATATCATGAGCTAGATGTTGTTGTTTTGGAATTCAGAATTGAGGTGTGTGGTGATGGTGGTGGTGGGGTGGGGTGTGTGTGTGGTGGGGCAATCTCAATAATTGAATAGCTTTAATTAATAAATTATATAACTTTAATTGTAACTTTAATTGTATAGTTTTATATGAAAGTAAATTAATAATTAGTGCCCATTTCGTATGAAAGTAGGATTGCCCCTCATTGTAAATTAATAATTGTTATACTTTAATTGTTAGTTTAATTGATGAAATGAATTAATTGAGTAGATGAATTAGAAGGAGTATGGGATTATAGTGGATCGATGTTGGGTTGGTTAGTTTTAAAGGTGGCATGACCGCTGGATTATTGTCCATATGGGGGTGGGATTTTTTAACTTTTTTTGAAAATTACTTGAAATTAAATGAAACGTACTTGAACTCACCCTTAGGAGGAGATGGAGGAGATGGGGGGAGGGGGCAGGGATGGGTGGGTGGTGGTGGGGTAAGGGTGGGGGGCTACGTGTGTGTATATGTGTGTGTAGGGTGCGTGTTTGTGCATAATGTCCCTTGTAAACGAATTGATTGGTTATTAATTTTTTTAGTAAATTAATATATGATTGCCCCTCATTGTAAATTAGTAAATTAATAATTGTATACTTTAATTGTTAGTTTATTTTCATGTCTTCTTTTAATTCATTTTGATATGTTCTAATAATAATTTTTTTACCGCAAATGTCTCCTTCAGGTATTAAGGCGAGGATGATGATGATGCATGTTATGATGATGTCGTCTGGGCTTGGTGGTAGCGGAGGCGACGAGGGCTCCTCGGCCCCTAGGCTCCCCAAATATGTCAAATTGGGGTGGCCATCGAGAACAAGTCGGGGCTATTAGCGAGATCCCTCGAGCTGGTAAAGACGATCATCGGCCCGGGGTACATTAGTTGGAAGGAGGTGCCATATGAGATCAAGTTAGCTGTTTGGGTGGCACTAACATTGTATTTGTTGGAAAGGAACAATTCAGCCTGGATCCAAAGCTACACGATTCTGTCTTGGAGCAATTAAGGGAGCAACACAAGACGTGGAAGAAAAATATGAGGACTCGGTACTTTGGGAAGACACAAGAATCCATTATCCAAAGGCGTGAATCCGTCCCGCCGAAGGAGCCGATCTCATTGGCACAATGGCAAAAGTTCGTTGACAATGAGATCGGGGAGCGACAATTGGCATCTCGCCAATCAGGGAGGGAAAATCGGGCAAAAATAACGAACGTGCACTACTCCGGCCGGACGTCTTATGTCATGACCCCGACCTGAAAGTAGTAGGGAACGGGTGTCTTGACATGCCACCAAGGCATCCAATATGCTGTCCTTAAAATTTTTGTTTTAAAATATATGTAGCGGAAGTATAATCACATGGTTATGAATCGTAAAATACTGAAAGTGAATGAATTACATCATCAAAGCTTTCTAAAGGGAACTTCATTTGTATTAAAATATCAACGAGTTACAACTTGACACAAAGAGCTAAACATGCTCTATCTAATTAAACAAACTTTTACTTAAGGTAACAAAAAGAGCTTTAAAAGCTAAATCTTCAACATAGTCCTTTTTCGTTCCATCCATGAACTTAATTATTTCCTGAAAAATGGTTATTTATACAACGTCAGCTAAAAGCCGAATGAGATTCAATCTCCAAACATTCTAGGGTTTTTTCAGAAAATTGATACCTATTCAATTTAGAACATAAAGTATATACATAAAGATAGGAATTTCAAGTAATATATATAAAGTAGATGACAATAGATATATTCAGAATAAACAGTTCAGAACAGAGCAGATAAAACAATTGAGCATAATTCAATTATTCAGTTTTAGTGGCCATGTACACTCTAATACCCAGACAGATAGTGTTACCAAATGTTTCCACCCGATAACATCACAAACAGATAATCATGATTTCTGGAACAACGCCTTGTTTAGGGCACACCAGCGATAAACCATCTGGGAAGGTACCACCCAAATATTTCCACCCGGTTGTCAAGGCCAACATAGTAAGAGAGTTTTCATAGGACGAATCAATAATTTTAGAATTCAAATCAGATGTTTATATGGAGAGATATGAACATATAACAAACGACGGAATCATCGGTATCAGATGCATTTCGAGAATAAAAGCATTTCACAAAATATACATAGTTTGCATAATATAATATAATCAAAATGCGCAAGAAATTGCATAGAGTACTCACCTAAAATAGAGGTCGAATTTATAGATAACGAGTCTTCGATCGCACGTTAATCTAACAAATACGATAAAGGTTTAAGTATATAAACAAGGTCTAGTCTACATATTGTATTTTAATAGTAACTTGTTTCAAAGGATTTCTAAAACCCATTTTCTTAACTTTTAAAACTTATTGATCGTAATTAAAGGATTCAATTCATAGTTCTTCCTAATCAGTCGGTTCCCAGTAGAGATGGAGGGTCACAGGGGCACCGCTTAAATACCATCTCCTTTAGATAGAACATTTCCGGATTCATTCCCAGTAGAGATGGAGTCACAGGGGCACCACTTAAATACCATCTCGTCTAGACAGAATTTCACCGGGCCTGACTTTGGAATTGCTTAAATGGGATTCCATAATAACGAACAATTACTTTTAAAAAATCATTTTTAAAAGCGTATATACAATTTCAAACAAGTTTACATGAAAATAAAATCAACTTGGATTTCTTCTAAACTTTAAGTTTTGATTAGTGATGTCCTTAGTGTATTTTACCAGCATAACTACTAAGTAAAGCTATAAAACACAAAATTAAAACTATAAAAATACATTATAACATTTAAATAAAATCATACCTACGAAATGAATTCTTTCTTCGAAATTATAGAACTCCTTCTTAAGATATTTCCAAAGCTTTCTATCACTCTTTCTTACTATAATTCTCAAGGAATTGGTGTGAGTTTCAAATGAACCCTAAGACCCTATTTATAGATTTCCAAAAGTATTACGGTGTTGACACGTGTCTAATGACTAGGCTTTTTGGATTGGTGATTCAACACCGAGGTGTCGCGATCCAGAGTGGTCTTGCAGTGTTAATATCACCAAATGATGACAAGTGTTTTATCTCTCTCTCTACAGATGACATGTGGAAGGTGGAAGTGACCAACACGTGGTGGAAAGGTGATAAGGGTATAAGGGTCATTTCACACATGAAGGGTATTTTGGTAATTTCACACTATATATTTTGAATATTTCTAAGAGGTCCTTGAAAATATTTTATTTACAAAATGGCCCATTTTATATTTTTATTTTAGTCCTTAAAGTTTCATAAAATTATATTTTCTACCCCAAAACTTATTATTTGCCTTAAGATATGTCATAAGACTTCGATTTGATCCAATTTACAGTTGATTCTTCGTAATTAAAAATGGGTTTTGTTATATTGATAGCCAATAATACCACATATCTAATAATACAACATTTATAAGATAATAAGTAACACAAGAGATTAAAAACAAACTATATATAAAAGTGGGGTCATTACATCTTACGCCGAGGTGGAGCATAGGATGATGGTAAGATTTAATTTTTCTATAACTACAGAAATATATTATTCTGCATTATTTTACTTTGCGGGGCCGATACTAATTTAACTTTATTTTATTTCAGGGGACAGGGAGTGGCCCTGGGGGTATGCCACATAGGCTCGATACTTATGTGGCTCTTCGGACGAAGAAGGGGAAGGACAAGGAGGTGTCCCCGAGCGTCGCGGCCACGATTGTAAGTAATCCGAAAGTTTACTTTTTGTTAATTACATTATAATTTTTTTAATTTACTTATTTTACTAATCATGTGCTTCGTTTCAGGCAAAGCTTAAAGAAGTGCATGAGTCGCAGTCTGATGCTGACAAGGCATCTTTGTCCACAGACGCACTCAGCCAAGTGCTTGGCTCTGATCGCAATGGGAGGACAAGGGGGGTGAGCTCGCGGGTGGCCAAATCTAGGATCATCGGATTGGAGACGAGTGACACCGGGTTGGCTCGAACGGTGGACTCGCATGACGCGAAGCTATCCCGTTTGGAGGCGACGGTCCAAGATATGTTCTCATTCATGAAGCGTTTGTTGGGCGGCGTAAAACGCAAGGGGAAAGGGAAGGAGAAGGTGGGAGGGAGGGAGGACAAGGTGCGGGAGGACGAGGATGTCGACCTCGCTGCTTCATCGCCGACATGTGCGTACTTTGATGATCCACTTCCCTATTTGGCTCCCTTCGACCGACCGATGTCGACGCTTGGTTGGCCGGATAGGGTGGGGCTTAAGGGACCCGAATATCGTCCAGGGTGGACTAGTTTATGGACGTGAGCTTCAAGACATCGAGTCCATGGTGCTCGTCATGCATGTGAAACCCGGGAAGGAAAACTCCCCATTGTGGTTGCGCGAACAATGCGGCACGATACCAACCTTGTGTTAATCCAAAAAAAATGCTCCTCCTTCTCTCTAGAAACCGTCTAGCCAAAATTAACCCATCCTTAACTTCCACCCACCTAAACAGCGATGTCTAAACCCATCCCTAGCATTAGGGCCACCCCAAGTTACTCTCCTACTACAGTTGTTACTCCCACTACCATGGTTTCCCCCACATCTGCTGGAGTGTCCACCATTATCCAACATGCCCAAACTGTCATTGTTCCTCGAGGTGATGAAGTCTGTGATGCTGCTATGAAGGGAATGGAAGAAGGCCAAATTAGTACTATAGAAGACCACTTCGCAGCTACTCCCAATGGAGACAAGATGAATGATTTGGTTGTGGAGAAAAGGGCATATGCCAATTTCATCGAAAGCATGGGTCTGTCTCATGACAACATAATGCACGCCAGGTATTCACTGAAGTCTCCTTGTGAACATGGAAAAAGTACAAAATGCCCAATAATTAAGGCTACCTCACCACTGAGGCAATCACTGGAGGTGGGAATCATTGGAAGCACAAGTGAAACAGAGAGGCAGAGGAATTAAGGAAGAGATGAAACAACCTAACAAATCATGGAAGTCAGTCATCACAAGTAGGAGTGACCCGATACTAAGGATAACTCTTTTAGGCAGGATGAACAGACTAGACCAGTACACCTGGATACCGAAGAGAACAGACTTTATGAGCTGAAGACGACCAGCGTAGCTGAGAAACCGATTGGTCCAACACTTAATCTTAGCAGTATTGGTAAAGGGCCACGGACTTGTTAATGACTTGAGGTCGCTGGCAGGCTGGTGGACCATATGTGACTGTTTTTGGCATTTTTCGCACTTTCGGACATAAACTCCAACATCTTTTTGCATATATGGCCAGCAATATCCTTCCTTCATTGCTTGAAAGGCCAGTGACCTTCCTACTGCATGACTTCCACGAATGCCCACATGAAGTTCGTGTAAAACCTACTCGACATCTTGTGGATGAATGCATTGGAGGTAGGGGACAGTGAAGCATCTCTTATAGAATTTCCTATTAAGAGATAAGTGAAAGCGAGCAGCTTTAACTCTTATCTGATCTGCTGACCTATTGTCACTTGATAGCGTATCACTCCGTAAGTAGTCTATGATGGGGTCCATCCAACTTGGTGCTCTTTCTATATGGAGGACCTGCTCGGATCCTTTCTTGAATTCATTACCTTGATCAATACTGGGCTACACGGGGAAGTCTATTTGGATCGTTCTTTTCAGGTCAGAGTCTATTGCAGAATTAAGAGCTGCTAGGGCATCTGCATAGCTATTCTGTCCCCTGGGAACTACTGAACGTCAACCCGATCAAAGTTAGCCATGAGTACAATGGCGAGGTAAGTTACTATCCATTCATCCTTTGCGTTGAAAGCACCATTTATCTGGTTGGATAACAGTTGCGAATCGCCAAAGACTTGAAGGTTCCTTACCCCTAGTATTTGTTCTTTGCGCATGCCAACTATCAATGCCTCGTACCCTGCTTCATTGTTGGAGGCTTCAAATCTAAGTTTGATACCTTGCTTGAGCGCCGTATTTTCGGGGCTTACCAGTACGATGCCTACCCCTGCCCCCTTGAATTGGAGGCTCTATCAATGTATAGGGTCCAAATTCTAGATCCCTGTATGCTTCCATTGGTCGACTAGTTCCTGGCTAGAATATTCCCCTTGGCGGTTATTCTTGGTTGAAAGTGGATGTCGAACCTTTCGAGCTCGACTGACCACTTTGACAGTCGGACGGAGAGGTCAGCTTTCCTCATAACAGCTTTGAGAGGGTGTGAAGTGACCACGAAGATGGAATGAGCCTAGAAGTAGTGTTTTAGCTTCCTCGAGGCTATCACCAATGCATAGGCGATATTCTCCAATGGCAGATACCGATGGTTGACTTCCAAAAGTGTCTTGCTTGCATAGTATACCGGATGCTAGCTCCCCTCTCTTTCACATACCAAGGCAGAGCTCACAACATGGTCTGATACAGTAAGGTAAAGGTATAAAGGATTGCCATCTCTAGGAATTACCAACAAAGGAGCCTATTGAGATAGGCCTTGAGCTCTTCTAAGGGTCTATAGCAGTCCCCGTTCCATGTCATGCCCTTGTTTCTTTTCAATAACTGAAAGAATGGTTGACATCGTTCTGAGGATTTCGAAATGAAGCGGTTAAGCACGACGAGCATTTTGGTAAACTTTTTGTACATCCCTTATCATTTGAGGGGGTTGTACTTTGTTGATGGCATCAATCTGGTCGGGGTTCGCCTCTATTCTTCTCTTGCTGACCAAGTATCCAAGGAATTTTCTTGACTAAACATCGAAAGAAAAATTACTTGCTTTGAGAGAGATTTGATCATCCTTAAGCTTGCTCTTGACGAGCATGTCTTCAATGTAAACCTCTATAGTCTCCCCCATTTTCTCCTTAAAAATCTTTGTAACTAGCCGCTGATAAGTCGCTCTTGCATTCTTAAGGCCAAAAGGCATAACCTTGTAACAATATAAACCAACAATGGTTATGAAGGAGGCCTTGTCTTGGTTCGACACTTGAAGGGGGATTTGGTGGTATCCAGAGTAGGCGTTTAAAAAGTTCATCCTCTCATGAGTTGCTGTGGCATCGATACAAACTCTCCAATTCCCATTGCTTTTAGGAACTACTACCGGGTTAGATAACTATTTAGGGAATTGAACCTCCCGTATGGAACCTGCATCTAGTAGCTTCCCGACCTCTTTCTCTACTGCTTTTTCTTTCTCTGGAGCTGTCCGATGAGCCTTCTGTACGATTGGCTTAAAGGCTAGTCAACGTGCAACCGATGACAGGCAGCGGTAGGATCTATCCCAGGCAACTCATAGGGTTCCCATGCGAAAACATCCAAGTTGCTCCAAAGGAGAGTAACTAACTCTTTCTTCTCACGATCGATTAAGGAGGTACTAATAAAAAAAACTCTCAGTCAGCTGCTTTCATCTGTGACTTCTTCTCGGTCTTCAACGACCCTTTCTCAGGGATGGAGGTCTCCTCCATCCCTGGTCGGCCATACCTTAGCTACTATTTATAGGGTAGCAACCCCTCCTGGGCTTCCTCCTTACTCTTCGATTCATCAGTTTTCCTTTTCTTCTTGGGACGAATAGCCGCGATGAAGCATTTTTTTGCCATAGCTTGGTCACCATGTATCTTGACCACTCCCCGATCTATTAAACACTTCGGTTCTTTATGCTACATCTATGGTACAACATTCATTGCATGGCGCCACCCTCTACCGAGGATGGCGTGGTATAGAGATTCAATGTCAAATACTATAAACTCGATCATTTTTTAAATGTTTCCTACTCGGACTGGCAGGACAGTCTTCCCCGAAGGAACTGTAATCTTTCCAGCAAAGTTGACCAACGGATCAGTGGCTTCCTTGAGGTCGGCTACGCTCGGCGTCAACTTCCTGAACAACTCCAGGTACCTCACTTCGGATGAGTTGCCTTGGTCGACGAGCATTTTGTTGACGTTCAAGTTGGTTATCCTGAGTGTGATAACCAGAGCATCATGATGAGGGGTTCTCACCCCAACCAAGTCTTCATCTGTAAACACAATGTGCATATTATAATAGACAGCCTTCAGTCGTCGATGCTTCCCAGCCTGAGTTTCGGCTGGGTCGATCTAAAAGGCCTGCATGACTACAGTAAGTTTTGCTGCATTTCCTTGAATCTTCTTGAGCTCTGACGCCCCGTGGATTACCGCAAACTCGTGGTCGATCTCCTCCTCGAGGATGTTATTGGGCCTCTGCTCTCAATTTGTTGTTACCTTTCCTACCTTCTTTTCCACGAACTCATTAAGATGCCCAACTTGGAACAACTACTCAAGATGATATTTGAGGGCTTTACAATTCCCAGCTTTGTGGCCGCACTCCTTGTGGAACGTGCACCTTAGTGCGTTATTTCACTTGGAGGAGTCTCCTCCAATTTTCTTCGACCAGTTAATAAACCGTTTATCTTTGACCTTGGCAAGAATCTTGTATATTAGCTCCTTTAAGACTGTATTCATGGCCTAAAACGCCTTCGAGGAGTTGTTTTGGTTCCATTCTTGCAGCCATTTTTGCCCCCGTTCTTATTCCCTTTCTTCTGAGGCTCAGTCTTCTCCACTCCTTTGCCACCCTTCACGCGACCATTATCCCCTGCATTAAGATGGGTCACATCCTCTACTTTGGCATATTTCTCTATACGAGCCATCAAGTTGTCGATGGATGTAGCATCCTTTTTAGTTAAGGACCGGTGCAGGAGGCAGGAGCTCGATAAACCGATTTTTAAGGATGCTACGACGACCTGCTCTGAGCAATCCTCGATCTCATTAAACACTTCCTAATACCTCTTCACGTATTCTTTGAGGTTCTATTATGGCTTCTTTTTCAAAGTAAGCAGTGCATCCATCCATTTTGGATGGGAACTGCATGTTATGAAATGAGATGTGAATAGCTCAGCCAAGGATTTGAAATTACTGATGGACCTGTGGGGTAGCTTTTCAAACCACTTCTGGGCCACATCGTGCAAACTGGAGGGGAAGATTCGACACATGAGCCCGTTGTAATACCCCGTACTTTTATGGCTTTTAAATTTAGGGATTTATTAAATTTAATTGAGGTAAATTATTTTAATTTTAATCCGGAATGTTGTTTTAAATATTTACTAGCGTGACGAGAGTTAGTAATTATTGGAAAATTGTTATTTGTTGAATGTTACTGGATGAGTATAGTAATATATGAGATTTATTTTTATAATATTATCACGTGTGAATAAAATGACAATTATGGAAATTTAAGTCGGGACGCGTCTGTGTCGTGTCGGGACTAAATGTTGATTAATAAAAGTGAATAAATTATAAGTTGCTCGTATGGTCGTTTTGAGTGCGCCCGGAAGGGTCGATAGTCAGAAAAGTGTGTCCGGAAGGGTCGAGATAGTCAGAAAAGTGTACCCGGGGGTTTAGTTTGGGTCTCGGGGCGTTTTTAGGCCTAATTGGTACCCCGGGAGGGCGTTTTGGACATTTCGTAATTATGGGTAATTAAACCCACGAATTTTATAGGGTTATATCAGATGGAAAATGTTATCTTCTAGGGTTAACACAACCTTAAACTAATGACGGCCATTGGAGAGGAAGAGGAGAAGCTCTCCAAGGAGTTCTAGGCCAAGAACACCTCCAATGGCACCGCCGTCACCACCAACGCGTAGATCGCGCGACGGGGAACGCAACCACACCAAATTCGTCCACAAATCAGAGACTAAATTTCCAGGCAAGTATCTATCTTGCTTTTATCAAGTTAATGCATCCTTTTATATTAGTCTTAGGTTGATTAGATTAGTATTCTTGAAGAAAAACATTAATTGGAGACACAAATTGCATGTTATAGTGATAGAAGTCATATTTCTCGAAATCCATTTCACATGTAGAGGTTGAACCACGAATTTCCATGGTATTGGTGATAGAAAATCTGGAAAAAGAATGAAAGAAATTAAGATAAGGAAAATATTAGGGTTCATGAGAATTATATAGAGTTTGGCCCTTTTAACCCATGATTCTTGATGAAAATTCACATGCCTTACGTAGATTATTACTCACTTAGGTTTATTATGTTTGTGGTATCAATTTTTGGGAGTTTGGGAGTTAAAAGTTGGGAGTTGGATGAGTTTAGATGATAGAACCCGTAACTGGTATTCTGCAGATTTCGCCATATCTGTTTGATCGATCAATCGAGCCCAGAGCATCGATCGATCTATGGTTCGATCGATCGACCCCTCCTGGGAAAACAGCATTTTTGCTCGTGTTAGCCTAATTCGATTTTATGCGTAGTAAACCTTGATTAGGATTGCTAGAATATATTGGAACATAAAAAGGACCAGTAGGGTCAAGAGAAATCCCATAAAGTGGACTTTAATGTGAAAGGAAATAAAAGGGAAAACGGGGAGACTTCCAGATTTAAGAAATCATATGTGCGTTGATTATATAATTGAAACATCTAATAAGTTGGATTAGAAGGCGAGAGAGAGCCTACTGAAATTGTACTTAGATAAAGAGAATACTTCGAGTGACGAAAAGTGAGTTTAGAATAAATTATTACGAGAATAAAGAAGAATGGGGCCGTTATACGATATAATTGAGTAAAACGTGTAATATCGGATAATGATAATTTTGGGTCGTGAGAGTACCTAATTTAATAATGTGGATGTGAATACATATTTATATATGACGGTGTGATTGTGCATATATTATTTCTGTGTAAAAATCGTACCCGCGCTACTTGCTATCCCTGAGGTTACCGCGCTGGGATAGTCTTATCTCGATGTGACCTTTATGGGGGATATTGACTCGTACCATAGAAGATAGATATCCTTGGTACAGGCTATCGAATCGATAGTTCAGACGGTCCTAAGAGACGTGAGGGTATGTACTGACCTCTTAGAGACTTGGAATCTATGCTTCGCCTCAATGTTGTTTGTGTTTGTGTTAATACAGTTCGAGAGTGATTCCGAACTAGTATTTCCCTTAGTTTGTGTGATACGAGGACTTGATAGCAGAGTATGCCAGTACCATAGATTTTATGTGGGGTGCCGTTAGTATATATATAATTTATGAGTGATTGGTATATATAAACTTATATATGGAAGTCTAGCACCATAGATTTTATGTGGGGTGTTGTTTGTATATATATTATACGAGTAATTAATATATATACGTGTAACTATATGAGAACTTTCTACTGAGTAAAATAGTAGTTAAGTAAAGTATGAAATTCATTAACTTCACTGTAAGTATTCAGAAACGTTATAACAATGCGGAATTTTTCTAAATAACGTAAGGAATCTTGAAGAGTTAGATTTTCTAAAAGTGAATATCATAACCTTAATTCCACGTGTTAAAACTTATGGAGAATAAGTTAAAGAGATAGATGGGGTCCATTAGTACGATAGACGTGCACACTAGATGAGAGGTGAGAATTCTCAAGAGAGTGTCGCGTACTAATATGACTGTTGCATTAGCCGGTAAGCATTTTAAATACTTGCTAAACTATTTTTAAAAATGGTTTTACATTCGGGCTCTGACCCGTTTGCTGTTACCTCTTCTCTCTTGTGTATATATATATGTATTACAGGTGCCCAGCCACAGGGGTGTCTTACTTAGGATTCTTTGGATGGAACGCGTTGTTGCTTTTGTGGGAGTTGTAGGCCATTGCTTAGACGACCTCATTGTTGACTCTACTTCTAGTTCAGCTTTATCCAGTGGGGGCATGTGTCGCCCTTTTCCATTATTTTTTTACTTTCAGCATTTTTATTTCGGGATTTATTACTGTCAGGATGTTTTCCTTTGGTGTTGTAAATGTTGGGATTTATTATTGATGGTTAAATTCTTGAATGTTCATTTTTATTCTTATACTAAATGTGTGACTCTTAATATGTTAATGATTAAAGGTTTTATAATCGGATTTAATAAAATGGAAATAAGGGTTTCAAATGGTTTTGACACTTAGCTTAATTAATTAGGGTGTTTAAATAGGAAAGGTTATTTTTATGACAGTGATGCTAAGAATGAACCAACTGTTCACCTTGATTTTAATTTAATAAATGAGTGATCGCCCGGTATTTAATTAGGCGGGGTGTCACACCCGTCATTGTGACTCTTTAGAGTCATGGCTTGTCGATATTGTTGGACATGATCAATGGGATTAGTCTTCCCATTATAGATCTTGAACCTAGGGATTGTGAAATTTTTTTGGGCCTCCTCCTCTATTGACCTTGAAAAAGGGGACTTCATTTGAGTTTTGATTGATCTTCTAGATAACTCTCGTGTAAACCTATCACCGCGATGAGCTGGGTGTTGGTCCATCTCTTTTCAAACTAAAACCCTTATGTCATCATTATGCCGACCAAGACTCCTGTTACGTCGAACCTGTTACAGCCGTTCTGAACGGTCGTCATCTGACCTGCTCCTTTTGGTCTTCTCTGAGCCACGCCTAAGACTCCTTCCTCGGCTACGAGACTTGCTCGCCTGAGGACTAGGAGTTCGATTAGGGCATTGTCTAGTATTCTGATGGCACTCTCTCTCCATTTTCTCTAGTCGCCTTTTTAGGCGAGCATTTTCATCTTCTTGCCGACACGTGGCCTCCTCTTATTCTTAGAGTCTAGCTTCATACGCGTCTATTAATTTAGAAATTTGTGTGGACCTGGGTGGCCCCTGGCTTTCCTCAGAGACTTACCTCTCTTGGCAGTGCCTAGGGTTTGAATGGCGAATTTCAGACCTTACCCTTGGAGGGATAGACTGCTGTTGAATGTCACCTATTTGAGAGAGGTTGCTACTGTGATGAGACATCGTTGTCTCTTATTGATGAATGCTTTCATAGGTCTAGTTCACACAGACGCCGCCAATTGTGGTGACAAAAATCACAGCACAAATAATAAGAGAAAACAATCACCATAAAGCTAAGAACAATATGTAATCACTATCACTGCGCAAGAATATACGTAGTTCGGCAAATTTCCTACGTCCACAGAGAGGTCTACTATTTTTATTAAGTATCTCTCAAGAATGTCTCTTTTACATGCCCCTATGCCCCGGGCCAGGGGTTACAATATATTGTGTTCATTGAGGGTGGTTGTAACCAACACGATAGACCCTGAATCCCTTGAATATCTCTCCGAGATTCTTGGGAATAGACTCGGTCCTATCATAAGTTTAATTCATAATCAAGGCTCATAATTTGGGTCTGACACTTGAATAGCCTTTATGGTCCTTGTCGGCTACTCTTATGGGCTAATAAAAAATAGGTACCCACAATTGCCCCTAAAATTTTGGGGTGACAAACTGGGCCCATAAATGTTTAAAAAGGTACCGCCTCCCTTGATGATGATGGAAACAGCACCACCAGATAAGGTGTTAACAAGCTCGAGCAGGTGATAACAATGGCAGCACAAGAGTATATATATAGTAGGAGATGAGAAAAAGGTGATGAACACAACAATATAAGTGGTTCGGCAATTGCCTACGTCCACCGTGCAGGTGAGTGTTATCACTATAAAAAGGGGCTCTAATGGCCTTAGTAATACAATCACTCCACTTTCTCTCTCTACTATAAATGCAACAGAGTTTGGCTAGGGTTTGTAATTCTGGATCCCTTTACAAGGTAGAGGATGACCTCTATATATAGTGCTTGGGGGGGTGTAATGTACCCCCCCAAGCATGCAATGAACATGTGCATGAAGATCCAACCAGTATAAGGATGATACCTGGATGATCTTAAGTAAACAATGATGACCTCAATATTCCCTCACGTGGAGGGAATGATTCAGTTATAATAGATTTGTCCACGTGTTCCAAACCATACATGCGCTTGTAAATGCTCGGCCCTCTTCAATTGGTGCAACCTCGGTCTAGAAGAGTACAAGGTTGGTGAAGTCCAACTGTTGCTTTATTCTGAGGTTATTCACGATGACCTCGGACATCAAGGCTGGCCGAGGTTAGGTATGTGTAGTTATAATGTCGGCTTGGGCCGATGATGATGTTTCCAGATGATTGATCTTGAGTTTAATTCATATCAAGGCTGATAATTTGGCCCGGACACTTGAATAGCCTTTATGGGCTTGGTCGGCTACTCTTATGGGCTAATAAAAAACTGGTACTCGTAAAAAACCTATAAGGAGGATTTAGGTGCAAAAAAACATGCTCTGCCTTCTCTCTAAACCTCACCTAACGACAACCGCCATTACCCTTCACCCAAACACCCTCTTTTACCCTTTCAGCACCATCTAACCTCCCACTCGGCCAAAACGCAATCCGTTCTTACCTCTTTTCGGCTTCTTCCCAGTCCTATAAACAGTGGGGTTTTACGCAACCCACTGTCATTGGTTTCGATTTGGATCTCTCCTCCAAAGTTGAGGAAGGTCAGATTTTGGACGTCACGGTGGTCGATGGTTCATCTACCATGTCATATGGTGGAGGGACGGCTGTAGGCCAAACCATTTTGGATGTACATACTGGTAAATCCATTGATACTATTGTGGATGTACGTTCAGGCAAACCCTTAGCTTCCTCCTAAGCAAGGGTTTTACGCACGAAGATGTTAAAAAATGTCTCTTTCAAATGGGTCCAGCCCGATTGGAGCTGGGGTGTCTACCTTATCGGGCGGAGACTTGTCCAGTCCCTCTAACACTTTTTGTCTTTCAAGTGATCGAAATGATGGGGGTGCTCTACTTACAGTTTCTACAACCAGTGGGGCTATCACAGACACAAGGCTGAAGAGTAAAATGAATAGCTAGAGTTTGGGTGATTAGGTTAAGGTGTCAGCAAAAGGCACGTCTCCTCATACTGTACAACTAAAAAACTTAAGCCACAAAGAAAGGATGTGGAACTCAGTGGCGGCAGAGAAAAAGAAACCCAAGATCAGGTTCACCTACCACAAATCTTTTGTGGTGAATAATGGCATTACTATAACACCACCTATTGAGGTGTTTAGTAGGGTATTTTCTTGGAAAAAAACTTCCTTACTCTTATATGAACAATACTTCTAGCAGAATGTGGAGCAAGTATGGTATGACTTCATTGCACATGATAATGGGTTTTTCTTTTTCCTTTTTGACAACACTACCCAACGTGATGAGGTTTTTGATAACAGCCCTTGCAACTTTGTCGGCATGACCATTATTCTCAAGAAATGGCTAGAAGATTTCAATTTTCATAAAGATACCATCAAGACTATACCCATCTGGGTTAAGTTCCATGACATTCCGATTCAATTATGGACAGAGGAGGGGCTTAGCTACACTACGAGCTCAGTGGGACCTCCGTTGTATGCTAACGCAGTTACTGAGGACATGAATAGAATATCCTATGCTCGAATATGTATTGATGTGGAGGCCAAAGAATCACACCCTAGTAGCATTAACGTCTTTATAGAGGATGGTACAAGTGTACCGGTGAGAGTTGAATTCCAAGCCAAACTTCCTTTATGCCCTAACTGCCTTGTGTTTGGGCACATGGATAGGAATTGCACTGAAGGTACGGAAGCTATTTTGGGGTTGGAGAAGAACACTGGGGCAATGAAGACGAAGACTACTGAAGGAGAGGCTTGGACCCAAGTCCCCATAAAGCAGAAACCCACTACTCCCTCTATGTACAAGAAGGGAGAACCTTTTGGGCTTAAAGTGTTGGAAAACCACAGGAAGCGAATGGATCTATGGCAAGCTAGTTCAAACTGTGGCCTTACCCACCATCAGTGTTTCTAACTCTTTTAGCGGTATGGATATTGATAGCAAGTTCGAGACCACTCCGGAACCCACTGCCCTAGCTAGAAGAGTTATGGTAGTGGATGAGTTGGCAATTAAGCACAAGGGGGAGAAGAACAAGGTGGGCAACTCTAGAGAGAATTGTAAGAAGAGAGGGAAGGGAAACAAAAGTCGATGATTAATATCGGTTCATGGAATATTAGGGGCCTTAATTCCCCTCATAAACAATTAGAAGTGAGCAAGTTTATTAGAAACCAGCAACTTGACCTGGTATGTTTGCTTGAAACCAAAGTTAGGAGGAATAACCTATTAAATGTTAAAAATAATTGCTTCTTTCATTGGAATAGTATTGACAACTACCCTAGCGATGGGGGTGTTGCTAGGGTTATTGTGGGTTGGAATCCGAATAATGTTACTGTGACTTTAGTCCAGTCGTACCCCCAGGCCATGTTATATAAGGTGGATGTATGTGGGACAAACTTTGGGTTTTATGCTTCTTTCATCTACGGGGAGAATTGTGACACCCCACCTAACTAAATACCGGGTGATCAGTCTTTTATTAAATTAAAATCAAAGTGTCCGATTGGTTCATTCTTAGGATCACTGTCGAAAAACAATTTTCATTATTAATCACCTAATAAATAATTAAGCTAAGTGTCAAAACATTTTCCAAATTAAACATACCCAACTAATCCATTAATAAGTTCCATGCCTTAAGATATAAGTCATTCCCATTCCATAAGATTAAATACTGAAATAAATGAGACTGGATAAAACATTCCAGTTCAAAATCTAAAACCAATAGAATCATAATACTCAATCCAACAGGAAAAGAAAATCTAATAAGAAAAATTCAATCTCCGAAATAACCAAGCTGGAAACGGACGACACATGCCCTAACTGAAATGTCTGAACTAAGATCTGAATACAAAGATAGAAGCATCTAATATCAATAACCTACAGCTTTGACAACAGTTGCAGCTCGTCGAATGATCCATGCGACTAAGTCTGGTGGTGACCCTATGGGTGGACAACTGGAATAATATATATATAGCAAAAGAGAGGAGAATTGCAAGAGACGGATCAGAGCCCGATGTTTTAAAAATGATTTAGCAAATATTTAAAACTGCAACAAAGTAAGTATTATGTGCATGTTAGATATCTAACTTTCTCATGAAATTCTCACCTCTCATCTATTGCGCACGCCTAATGTACATCTAATCCCACCTAGCTATGGTACCTACTCTAACTAGCTCGAAGTCATAATGATACTAGATATACTCACCGGTAGTATCCCCGTAAGCCCCATACAATACGCTATTAAATTATTCCATGTCGAATAATTAATTAACATGTTTCTCAATTGCATAATAAATCTGTTATCTGCTAAGATTTGTTTTATGTATCAATATCCCCCGATCTACTAATTACACACAGTAGCATGATTCACAAGGTCATATATAATCATGCACCCTTAGGTTAGGACCCCTTGGCGCAATACATACTCTGCTATCATGTCCTGGTGCATCACTCACTGCGTAAAGGACTGTTGGTTCAATCTCTCATGAACTATATTCAAATCACAAATATTGCAGGCAAACATAATCCCCATTCAAATGGGTCATGCACATACCTAGGCTCCTATTCAGCTGTCGAAACTACCCTACATCTCAGATAGCACGTGTCCAAGTTCATATGTTCTAGGTACAAGTCAAATACCCCCCCCCCTCCCCGTTTGGTCACCCATGATAAGACTGTCCACTGCGCGAAAACCTCCTATCGATAGCAAGCAACGTAGGTATGCTATACACATAATAAATCAATACATAGGTATACTCACAACCTATTATAATCTCTACGTATTCACACAACTAAGTATCATGTCCTATTCGTAGTATTACTTTCACTTAATACTCTCGACATGTTAATAATTATGATTATGATCCCCCTCATAATTTTCTAAGGGTCATTCGTCCCACATATGCCCAAGTCTTAATTCACACTTGGCTTAATATATCATCACTTTAAATCTCAGTGTACTTCATTAAAGTTCTTGCATTTTAAGTACTGAAGGATGTCCTAGAGGTCCACAATTCAATTCTGGAAAATACAGTAGGTCGGTCGGGACCAATTAAGGAAAAACGATCCAGACCCTTTTTATGAAAAACGATCCGGACCTTTTTAAAGAAAAACGATCTGGACCTTTTAATGAAAAATTGTCTGGACCTATTTATAAAAAAAATGATCCTTACCTACTAAAAAGCGGTCCGGACCTATGCCTGTAAAAAAACAGCCCTACCCAGATGCGTTTTCTTCACCATTTCAACACCTACAACCTGTACGGATCATTCCCAATCACCAATGAACCATTCTAAATTAACTTCCTAACATGTATGTATGATTTCCACTAATATAACATCAGTAAATCATCACCCATCATCATTATAATTCAAAATTCCCAAATTTAGATCATAAGAACCCTAGTTTCCCAATTTTCAATTAGAGAACCTAACCAACCCAGATTTGTTCATCGATATAATTTTCCAATTTCATGATTAATCCTCTACTTACATGAAGGAATTAAACTACTAATCAAATCAGTCCATAATCATTAATTAAACCTCCAATTTTCACCCAATTTCATATGTAATATCAAATTCACCTACACTACATGAGCATCATTAATTAAACACTTGCGTCAAATTTGAATGTCTGATCCGCTGGTGATGTTGGTATAAATGTGTTCTTCACTTTCCGATCTACACGATGGTGGTGGTGGTTGTGCAAGGTGGTGTTAATTGGCCTTCCTCCTTTGGGATTTGCTCTCCCTCACCCTCTGTGGTTCTCTCTTGATTTATGTGTAACTTAACCCTAATAGAACTCCCGTAACTGATATAATAATTATCTAATTTTCGTCCATTTTAATTCCTCAAGAATCCAAATGACAAAACTACACCTACGGGGTGTCGGTTAGGCCTAAAATTGCCCCGGAGTCCAAATAAAATGCCCGGGTAGAGTTTTTCGACTATCTCGACCCTTTCAAACTCAATGGCACACTTGAAATTACCATACGAGTTATTCAAAAATAATTTATCTTTTTATCCCAAATAGTTAGTCCCGACACGACTCACACGCACGTCCTGACTTAAAATACCAAATTGTCGTATTTCACACTCTGACAATTTATAAAAATTATATAATTCCATATTACATATACCCACAGTAATAATCAATGATTTCCATCAATAAGTATTAACCCTTGGCATTCTAGTTAAGAATTATTTTAAATTCAGATTAATTAACAAATAATTTCTCGACCTTTTTAATTTAATTAATCGAATAATAATAATTAATCCCATAATTATTTAATGTCAAAAAATGCGGGGTATTACATACTTCCCCCCTAATAACGGAATTTCGCCCCGAAATTCGAAAAGTAAACCATACTTGGTAGGAATAAGTCTGGATATTTCTCATGCATATCCTCTTCTCGCTCCCATGTAGACTCTACATTATGATGCTCCCACTGAACCCTCAACAATGGAACTACCTTTGACCTTAATTTCCTCTTGCTACGGTCTAGGATAGCCAACGACCTCTCCTCATATGAACTGTCGGGCTATAAATCAATCTTCTCAATCGCAATGTGGGTGTGGGCCAACTCATCCCTAAGAAACCACCTCAATAATGAGATGTGGAACACATCGTGAATACGGTGCAAGTGCTTCAGCAACCCAAGTCTGTATGCCACCAGTTCGATCCTCTCGATAATGGGAAATGGTCCTATGTGTCTCGGAGCCAATTTCCCCTTTTCCCCGAACCTCATCACCCCTTTCATAGGAGACACCCGCAACAATACTTGATCCACCACGTTGAACTCCTTGAAGAACCTCTTTGCATCGGCGTAGCTTTTCTGCCTGTCCTGGGCTATTGGAATACGGTTCCTGATCATCTCAACCATGGATGACGTTTCCTGAATTACATCTGGACTGAGTAACTTATTGTGCCCCACGTGTAGCCAACAAGTAGGAGAATTGTCGCCTCCACCAGAATTGTCGCCTCATATTCTGGTATATTTTATCCCCTCCAGGATGTACCACAAATCTGGATCCATGAGACTGTGTCATCACTGCATGCATCACTCTCGTAGTCCCCCATCACTCTCGTAAATCCTCTCCTTTCAGGACCACTAATCTCCCATTCAACCGTAGTCCCCCATCTGAGCTCACTGAGTAGGACTCTGCGCCCTCAGCTAGAAGCCGTACAATCAGATCCTGGCAAACCGAATCAGTGGCCTGGGCCTGCATCACTCTCGTAACAATCTCTGGAGTGACTGTCATAACGGACATAAAGGATCGAGCCACTGCATTCTGATGTCCCAAGTCTTTTGACTTGGCCTTCCACACTTCTACCACCCCACCTCCTGTGTAACACCCCGACCCGGATTTAAAGGTTAATAAATGAGCAACCGGATCCGGTCCATACGTTAATTGTGAAGTGTAATGGAACAACCTAAATAATGTTTCTAATCCATTTTTATTATTATTTAATGTTACTCTTGTTAGCATGCGATTCTAATTATTACCAACTACGTGATAGGACCTAAGGGAAGTGCCCCCAAGGCCAAGTAAATAGAGCTACTAATCGTAAAAGCAAGTAACTACTTACCTGTATAACACTCTTAAAGTACGAAACATCATGCAACCTGTCGTAACAAAAGAGGGATGTGAGTCGAATGCTCAGTGGGATTATATACAATGCAGTATAGAAACGAACGGCAGAAAAGAGTACTCACACGCTACACTACATGATGTGAAAATATGTATATATCTACATATATACTGTAGGAAAATACCCATCCCAATGTATTAAACCGTTTTATTTCGAAAACGTTATTTGATACCTTGTATCCTCTTTGTCTTTACAATAATTGTTTTGTTAATATGCTTACAAACTAGCATTCTCTCCCATTAATGCACTCGGTTAACCAATTAACAATTGTTGGGAAAATCTTCCATTTACTTTCAAACGTTTGTTACCCAGCATTCATTAACTCACGCCGAGTTATTAATCGCTACTCAAGACTTGCCTTCAACGTTCACGTACACCGTATTTAGAAAAATACTCATTTTCCTTAGAAAATCTTACATAACACAAGCTTGTGTTCATTATGGTTCAAGCCTCATTTGGTAGCTTAAACATCATCACACCATCTTATTAAACCATCCCAAGTTTCCACATGAATATTAAACATTTAATGCGTTATTCTTGCATTAGTAAATCAATGAATTAGTGTCATTCAATTCCGCCTCTTTCATGAATATTCGATTCATTACTTAGCATTATTTTTGAGATTTTTCCAACACACACTCATGGAATTCGTGGCCTCACACCACCGGTCTCCGCCGCCATATATTACTGCAGTTAGTTTGGGGTCTTTCACCACTAGGGACGTCATGCCCTGCTTAATTATTTTCTCTAGGCATCATCCAATATCATTATCTTGCCAATGTATTCAATATTTTCATAATGTTTACTTTAATTTGGATTTTCGGGCCGAAGCCAAAGCCCGGGACATAACCGTCCGTTTTCCCATTATACTTGAAAATTTGTTACTTTCTCCTTAAGTCCCTTATTCACACACACATAATTTTAATACCAAAAATCATCCACGTTTTGGGACTTTAATTCAATTTCACACAGGTTCGTATAAAAGCTTTTATTGACATTTTTATTTCATAAAAATGTTCCACTTTAGGTAAATTACCGATTTACCCTTTATTTACTAAGACTTGCAATTTTATTCTTTTACAAGTGTCATTTCTCAAAAACAATCATTAAGTTTCCAACTTAACATTTTAACGCTTTAGCCATTTTAACACTTTTTTTTTTTTTGGGAAATTAGATGTATATAAAAAAAAAAAAGAATACACAGAGGAAGGAACCTCAAAGTTCAAAAAGACCCCGGGGCATACCCTGGAGCCAATCAAAAAGCAAACAAAAGATTAGCTCAACAGCCTATTTTCAGGGATGTTCCAATACATACAGGCCATCCAGTTAGTGTAATTTCTTCTATCCTTCTTCCAAGTAAGAACTTTGGCTTTAACCATGTTTTCAATACCCTTCACAATGGTGTCTAGAGAATTGAAGACATGCTTAAAGCACCTCGAATTCCTCTCCATCCAGATGCAGTAGATCGTAGTAGTGAAAGAAAGGGATCTAATCTTGTCACATAAGGATTTTGTAGAGTGGTTAACAGTGGCCAAGGATACCTCTCTATTCCAACTTTGAAACTTCCTATACCGCTGATTCCTAAGCATCACCTCCTCCCATATACTCTTGCTAAGGCTGCATTGAGAGAACAGGTGGTTATATGTTTCCCTCTTAGAACCACAAATCCCACACAGGTCATCCTCAGAAATACCCCACAAATCCCACACAGGTGGTTAACACTTGTTTAACAACAAGCTTTTGTCAAACTTTCATACTTGTCAATTCAATAATTTCATTACACGAAATAACGTCTTTGTCTTGCTTTATGCTTATAAATTCAATAAGGCCTCCTTTAAACTCGCTCACATATTTATACACAAAATACTTACGAGTTTATATGCATAGAGAATGTACTACAAATGTTAAAATCCCATCAACGGATAAAACATGTATTTCTTTATAAAATTTTACACTTTTCACAACAAACATATCTTTCAAATAAGTGAGACATTCTTAACTTCCATAAATTCGAAAATGACATTTATTCATAATTATTCCATTTTGAAAACAACTTAGAAATATTTATTTCATAAATATTTGACAATATTAACATTTTGCACATTTTTATTTGTATAAAAATGCTCATCATACCTTATTACTAAGATTGTACACAAATGCAACTTTCTGTCATTTTTATTTCTATAAAATTCCCCATATTTCTTTTTACTAGAAATTACACCAGAATAAAATTTTCTACATTTTCCCCTTGCATATTTTTAGATTACAAGAGAAAACTACACAAATAATTCCCTAAATTTTTATCTACCATAAAAATGTACACTTCTTATCATTTTGTTCATCGAAAACCTACTCTTAATACTCAACAGCAATACGACTATAATATACACCAATAAAGTCTCAAATATAAGAGTAGATTATCCCACCTCAAATACTCTGAAAATGGTGATGGTTTTGAAGAAGATGGGTGACTCCCCCACCTCCAAAGGTGGCCCCAAGAGGGAGTCACAAAAGCTCCACCATAAAATCTCCAGGAAAAGCTCCAACAGATACTCCAAAATGTTCAGCAAGCCATTTCCAAAATAACACCCTTAAAACTCTCATCCAACTCTAGATATTCAACCCAACAACAACCCCAATATTTCAAATCATATTTTTAACAGTAGAGGTGTAGGTAGTCTGGTATATTTGTTAGGGCCTTTAATGGTGGGGCGCAGTCAACTCTTGAGGAGAAAATGAGATCGGTCTTTCTTTGTTCTACCACCCTTCGTACTTCTTTAGTACATACATATAAGCGGCTGAGTTATTAAAATGATGGTCAATAACCTTGACCTATAAGTCCCTTTCATATGTTGATTCAGTCGTGTATTTGATTCCAAACGTGTAGCCGCGTCCAATCTTTATCAGCAAAGAAGTTCCCTTTTTGTTGCATTTGTGTTCCATTATTTTATTCCAACACAAAAGATATAGTCGTACCATCCATATATTTGATCCTCCATTTGTACGAAGGCTAAGGAACCTGGCATACTCGCCTTTACCCCTAAGGTAAAACCCAAAAATCGCAACACGCATACCTGCCTTCATCTCAAAATCTCAGGACTCAAGGCCGCTTAAAGGTTGTACTACGAACAGGGGCGACAGCTCAAAGGGAGTGTGTTTTGGTTCTACTGGCAACCACCGAATGGGTAACGGCACCTACATCCCCATAACTGATTTCGATCAGTTCAAGAAAAGTTAGGCCCAAGGCTGACAAATCTTGTTTCAGTCGTCCAGATGCTGAGGGTGAAGGAGTTTCAGTGTCCCAGGCCTCTCTCTCTCTCTCGCAGTGCCACTATCTCTCTCATTCTCATACTAAACGTCCAGCCCACAGGCTTACCATCCTGCTACTTGATTTCAATAGTACATGACCCATGACTAAGGGACGACGACAACACAATCGAAGCTATGCCTCGTCCCGCGCTCCAAAAAGTAAACGACCTCTAAACATTGTAAGGTCTGCTAACTATCGAGATGGTGGGGACCCAGCTGACCAGAAATGGCCCTGGGCGAATAGGGTGTTGACCTCGCACAGAGGTATGACGACATTGTAGTTCGTCATTTAACCATCTTAGAAATTCTACAACAGCAATCCCTTTTTTTGTGTAGAATGGGAGTTAACCTACTGAATCTGCAATATATCCCATTTAAATTTGCATTTTTATTTAGTCAATACAGGAGCTTTATACGGATATCAAAGGGTAGGGGTTTTGTTCAAGTTCTTCCTTTTTCGCATATGCCGCAAAAACTTCCAAGCTTTATAGAAATGCATATATAATTTGTTTTTCCCTAAGATTTCTTTAACCCTTATATAAGACTTTCTAAAAAATCCATGATTCAATTAATTTTTCCTCAACTCTAATTTATACCCCGACATATATATTCCATATAATTTTGACTACTCTACGACTAATAAATCTTATTGACCAAGGTCCACAATTTCAATTCCCAAATCTTCGATAATTATTTTTTTCAAGACTCCGGATTTGTTTAAATAGGAAAACAATCTAGTCATACTCATCCCAGTCCCTATATTTTTGTTTTACCGCAACTTCACACGGGGATTAGATGAAATATTATTCTTCCCTCCTTAGAAAATTTCGTCCTCAAAATTTATGATAATCAAGCTAACAAATCATTCATCCAACAATTTTACTCCAATCATAGATGTCTTTAACACTACAATCTAACCCAAAGATTTCATACCATTAACTTGGTACAACCCTGGTGGATCCTAAGGCATTATTGCTAACTCCCAAGCATGCCTAACAGGTCCATCTAAACAATACCTCAACGTAGTTGATAATCAGTAAATATCATGCTAACATCCCAAAGAACTCTTTATCATGAATTATTCCTAAACATCGTGTTTTACAAGCCTGCATTTCGTCAAAAGATTTCGATCTTGCCTACCCTAGGAAAGATACATCCTCAACATCAATAACCATTCACATCAATGATTTCGAGACAACCATTTAATCCCAATGACCCATCCGACCGATACCTCATACTAAACTACGCGTTAAGCTAGAGTCATCCGAGATATGACAACATGAGAGGTTACATTCTCAATTTGCAAATTTCATCAAGTTCTAATATTAATATCTTGGAGCCGTGACCTCAAATCCACAATATACGTCGTAACTATATCGGTTAGCTAACGACTGTGTTAACCTAAAGCTATTAAGTACACATGAAAACTAGATACAGCGAACCGCAAGACCATGCACAAATACCAACTGGTGTAAAACAAAGGTGCTTCCAAAGAAGAGAGTGCTCATGTACCGTGATGCAACATCCATGAGCCTATCCCTCATCACTACAGAGCTATGCAATGCTACACCTAAATACCAACCCAAAACTGAAATAACTCCCCATAACCGGGATCAAAGAAGACACAAGAAGATGCAATGAATCGGGCGAGTGCCACGCCAGAATGAAGCAATCGAATTCGGACAACGAACCATGCTACGCGAAGTTCGAACCACAACATACACTCGAAGTCTAAAACTTTCACTGACATAGACGTTCGCTAAATTATTAGCCTAGCCACGTGGCCTTGATTAAATCATCAATCACGATTGTCCTTTTCCACGGACAACGACTTGGGAACCGATTCACTTGGGAAGCTAAAACGCTAGGCTTCCCTCCTTAAGACTGAGGTTACTTGTTATCCTTCATACCAAGGCGAAGTTTCATTTCCCATTGCTTAACGTTAGTTAGTGACCTAACATACTCAAGTCTCCATAATTTCAACATGCGAGTGCTAACTTTCAAACCTCGAGATCCTTCTCGTTTAGTGAAACACAATAATTACATAAATTCTTCCTTAGGGGCCATCGCTACGATTGTTGGGAACGTCTTACGTAATCCCAAATCATAACTATCAGACTAGTTTCAATGTCACCTCGATTTTTCAAGCATTAATCATGCCTAATACCCATGATTTTCCTCACTAAAGTCATACTAAGCCATACGGGTAGCACACACGGGTGCTATAATTATGCCAAACACTCGATTCCGAGTGCTATTTCTAAAACCTTGATGAACATCATCGCGTCCTAAGTCTCCCAAGTGTAAAACATAGCACGTATCAACCTATTCTCAAAATTATCCACAAAGTCATACCATAACGCAAGCTTATAAACAACCATGGAGCTAACTCCTAAGTATTGCCACAAAATGATACGACTAAACATCAACAAACTATGCATCCCCACAATAAATTTCCCAACGCTTCACGGAAAGAGCACCAAACCAATCATCTCCAACGATCATGCACATTAGAGTAGGAGTGATCATGATAAATGTACTAAGTATAACGGCCGATCATGGCCGTTAATTTTTTATTTTAGGCGAAACTTTAATCCCAATCACTATGTGTCGTACCAACTATAACTCCATGTCCTTGACATCATAAGAAATCCCCAAAGTTTCTAAAGTTCACCATTACTAAGGAATGCCTATCAACTGTACTAATAACTCATTAGCTAATCCTTAGCACATATCTCCAATTCATTATCAGTATGGATTCACATGCCTATCCATAACTATAATCCGAGATCAAACTCATCATGGCGTATAACTTAACCGTATTGAGCACTCAGCTACGACAACTAACTTTCATCACTAAATAGCCATCACACTCATTTGCTAGATCACAATCTATCACTACTATACAACTTTTGGTAGGATACGAGGCATCAAGTACTACTTATAAAGCTTTTAGGCCTTTACCTTTGATGACACAGGAGATCATATTCCCCAATACTACCTCATTTTTCTAAAATCATAATTCAACACCACCATTTCTAACACTAAGTCCCAAGGACTATATCGATTTGTTCTTAAATCACTTGAAATCGTCAAGGTTATCTAAACCCAAAACATAATCAAGTTACTTAGTCATTCTAATTTCCATAGTATTATTTATTCACAAGTCATACTACTCAATCACCTAATCTTGTGGATGAAACTACACGCATACCAGCTAAGATGCTACTAAATCATTAAGACCTTCTAGTCATCAAACTTACATATTATACATCTCACATAAGTGTAGGGTGCCACCACCTAACAACCTACACCAAAATCCGATAGCTGCTAGCTAACACTACCAGAACAAATGCAGCGGAATAAGAATGGCGACTAACTTAGTCGACCACCAGCTCAAAGAGCAGGGCACAACGTGCTCTAAACCTCGACTTTACCATCAAGGTAGGTACAAATCAAAACTGTCATCAGGAAAGCGTGACCAGATCTAACTAACAGTGACATCGAAAGATCCACCACCGACCTCACTACGTCACACCCGAAAAGAACATTGAACCTAAAGCTCTGATACCAAGTTGTAACGCCCCGACCCGGATTCAAAAGTTAATAAATGATCAACCCGATCCGGTCCGTACGTTAATTGTGAAGTGTAATGGAACAACCTAAATAATGTTTCTAATCCATTTTTATTATTATTTAATGTTACTCTTGTTAGCATGCGATTCTAATTATTACCAACTACGTGATAGGACCTAAGGGAAGTGCCCCCAAGGCCAAGTAAATAGAGCTACTAATCGTAAAAGCAAGTAACTACTTACCTGTATAACACTCTTAAAGTACGAAACATCATGCAACCTGTCGTAACAAAAGAGGGATGTGAGTCGAATGCTCAGTGGGATTATATACAATGCAGTATAGAAACGAACGGCAGAAAAGAGTACTCACACGCTACACTACATGATGTGAAAATATGTATATATCTACATATATACTGTAGGAAAATACCCATCCCAATGTATTAAACCGTTTTATTTCGAAAACGTTATTTGATACCTTGTATCCTCTTTGTCTTTACAATAATTGTTTTGTTATTATGCTTACAAACTAGCATTCTCTCCCCCATTAATGCACTCGGTTAAACAATTAACAATTGTTGGGAAAATCTTCCATTTACTTTCAAACGTTTGTTACCCAACATTCATTAACTCACGCCGAGTTATTAATCGCTACTCAAGACTTGCCTTCAACGTTCACGTACACCGTATTTAGAAAAATACTCATTTTCCTTAGAAAATCTTACATAACTCAAGCTTGTGTTCATTATGGTTCAAGCCTCATTTGGTAGCTTAAACATCATCACACCATCTTATTAAACCATCCCAAGTTTCCACATGAATATTAAACATTTAATGCGTTATTCATGCATTAGTAAATCAATGAATTAGTGTCATTCATTTGCACCTCTTTCTTGAATATTCGATTCATTACTTATCATTATTTTTGAGATTTTTCCAACACACACTCACGGACTTCGTGGCCTCACACCACCGGTCTCCACCGCCATATACTACTGCAGTTGGTTTGGGGTCTTTCACCACTAGGGACGTCATGCCCTGCTTAATTGTTTTCTCTAGGCATCATCAATTATCATTATCTTGCCAATGTATTCAATATTTTTATAACGTTTACTTTAATTTGCATTTTTGGGCCGAAGCCAAAGCCCTGGACTTAACCGTCCATTTTCCCATTATACTTGAAAAATTGTTACTTTCTCCTTAAGTCCCTTATTCACACACACACGTAATTTTAATACCAAAAATCATCCATGTTTTGGGACTTTAATTCAATTTCACGCAGGTTAGTTTAAAAGCTTTTACTGACATTTTTATTTCATAAAAATGTTCCACTTTAGGTAAATTACCTATTTACCCTTTATTTACTAAGACTTGCAATTTTATTATTTTACAAGTGTCATTTCTCAAAAACAATCATTAAGTTTCCAACTTAGCATTTTAACGCTTTAGCCATTTTAACACTTGTTTAACAACACGCTTTTGTCAAACTTTCATACTTGTCAATTCAACAATTTCATTACATGAAATAACGTCTTTGTCTTGCTTTATTCTTAAATCCAATAAGGCCTCCTTTAAATTCGCTCACATGTTTATACACAAAATACTTACGAGTTTATATGCATAGAGAATGTACTATAAATGCAAAAATCCCATCAACGGATAAAATATGTATTTCTTTATAAAATTTTATACTTTTCACAACAAACATATTTTTCAAATAAGTGAGACATTCTTAACTTCCTTAAATTCGAAAATGACATTTATTCATAATTATTCCATTTTGAAAACAACTTAGAAATATTTGACAATATTAACATTTTGCACATTTTTATTTTTATAAAAATGCTCATCATACCTTTTTACTAAGATTGTACACAAATGTTACTTTTAACATTTTTATTTCTATAAAATGCCCCATATTTCTTTTTACTAGAAATTACACCCACATAATATTTTCTACATTTTTTCTTGCATATTTTCGGATTACTTGAGAAAACTACCAAAATAATTTCCTACATTTTTATCTACCATAAAAATGTACACTTCTTAATCATTTTATTTATCGAAAACCTACTCTTAATACTCAACAGTAATAAGACTACAATATACACCAATAAAGTCTCAAATATAAGAGTAGATTATCCCACCTCAAATACTCTGAAAATGGTGGTGGTTTTGAAGAAGATGAGTGACTCCCCCACCTCCAAAGGTGGCCCTAAGAGGGAGTCACAAAAGCTCCACCATAAAATCTCCAGGAAAATGTTCAACCATAAAATCTCCACCATAAAATCTCCAGGAAAAGCTCCAACAGATACTCCAAAATGTTCAGCAAACCATTTCCAAAATAACCCTTAAAAACTCTCATCCAACTCTAAATATTCAACCTAACAACAACCCCAATATTTCGAATCATATTTTTAACAGTAGAGATGTAGGTAGTCTGGTATATTTGTTAGGGCCTTTAATGGTGGGACGAAGTCAGCTCTTGAGGAGAAAATGAGATTGGTCTTTCTTTGTTCTACCACCCTTCGTACTTCTTTAGTACATACATATAAGCGGCTGAGTTATTAAAATGATGGCCAATAACCTTGACCTATAAGTCCCTTTCATATGTTGATTCAGTCGTGTATTTGATTCCAAACGTGTAGCCGCGTCCAATCTTTATCAGCAAAGAAGTTCCCTTTTTGTTGCATTTGTGTTCCATTATTTTATTCCAACACAAAAGCTATAGTCGTACCATCTGTATATATGATCCTCCATTTGTACTAAGACTAAGGAACCTGGCATACTCGCCTTTACCCCTAAGGTAAAACCCCAAAATCGCAACACGCGTACCTGCCTTCATCTCAAAATCTAAGGCCTCAAGATCGCTGAAAGGCTGTACTGCGAACAGGGGCGACAACTCAAAGGGAGTGTGTTTTGATTCTACTGGCAACCACCAAATGGGTAACGGAACCTACATCCCCATAACTGATTTTGATCAGTTCAAGAAAAGTTAGGCCCAAGGCTGACAAATCTTGTCTCAGTCGTCCAGATGCTGAGGGTGAAGGGGTTTCAGTGTCCCAGGCCTCTCTCTCTCTCTCTCGTAATACCACTAGCTCTCTCATTCTCGTACTAAACGTCCAGCCCACAGGCCTAGCATCCTGCTACTTGATTTCAACAGTACAGGACCCATGATAAAGGGATGACAACACAGTCGAAGCTATGCCTCGTCCCACGCTTCAGAAAGTAAAGGTCTGCTAACTGTCGAGATGGTGGGGATCCAGCTGACCAGAAATGGCCCTGGGCGAATAGGGCGTTGACCTCGCATAGATGTATGACGACATTGTAGTTCGTCGTTTAACCATCTTAGAAATTCTACAACTGCAATCCCTTTTTTTGTGGATAATGGGAGTTAACCTACAGAATCTGAAATATATCCCATTTAAATTTGCGTTTTTATTTAGCCAATACAGGAGCTTTGTACGTGTATCAAAGGGTAGGGGTTTTGTTCAAGTTTTTCCTTTTTTGACATTTGCCCCCAAAACTTCCAAGCTTTATAGAAATGCATATATAATTTGTTTTTCCTAAGATTTCTTTAACCCTTATATAAGACTTTCTAAAAAATCCATGATTCAATTAATTTTTCCTCAACTCTAATTTATACCCCGACATATATATTCCATATAATTTTGACTACTCTACGACTAATAAATCTTATTGCCCAAGGTCCACAATTTCAATTCCCAAATCTTCGATAATTATTTTTTTCAAGCCTCTCGATTTGTTTAAATAGGAATACAATCTAGTCATACTCATCCGAGTCCCTATATTTTCGTTTTACCGCAACTTCACACGGGGATTAGATGAAATATTAAGGGCGGGGTATTACATACTGGCCTATGGCTCAATGCATCAGCAACTACGTTGGCCTTACCCGGGTGGAACTGTATCTCAAACTGGTAATCTTTCACAAACTCCAGCCACCTGCGTTGACGCATGTTCAACTCCCGCTGAGTGAACAAGTATTGCAGTGACTTGTGGTTTATGAAGAGAAGAAATTTCTCCCCCAACAAGTAGTGTCTCCAATTCCGTAGGGCAAACACGACTGTTGCTAACTCCAAGTCGTGGGTGGAGTGATTCCTCTCGTCAGGCTTAAGCTTGAGGGAGGCATAAGTTGTAGCCTGTTCCTCCTGCTGAAGTACTGCACCAAATCCTTGTAGAGAGGCGTCAGTTTACACGAAATACTCCACTCCTAGCCTGGGTAAAGCAAGAACTGGCACTGACGTCAACTTATCCTTTAGCTCATCGAAAGCTATTGTCCCAAATGAACTTCACCCCCTTACGAGTTGAATTTGTCAATGGGCCTGCAATCTTCGAGAACCCCCTAATGAACCGCCTGTAATATCCTACTAACCCTAGTAAGCTACGCACCTCCGTCGGTGTCGTGAGCTATCACCAGAGCCTCACTGCCGACACTTTGCTCGGGTCCACTAATATCCCCAATTCTGACACAACGTACCCCAGAAACTCTACCTCTTATAACTAGAATCTGCACTTTTCATACATGGCATACAGTTGATGCTCTAGTAGAGTCTGAAGAACCCGTCTCAAGTGCTCGGCATGCTCCCCCTCAGTCTGTGAGTAAATCGATATGTCATCTATGAAGACGATGACAAACTGATCTAAGAACTCTCTGAACACCTGGTTCATCAAGTCCATGAATACTGCTGGAGCATTTGTCAGTCCAAACGGCATGACTCTGAACTCATAGGACCCATACCTCGTCAAGAAAGCAGTTTCGACACATCCTGCTTCCTAATCCGTAATTGATGGTATCCCGATCTCAAATCTAACTGGGAGAAACAAGCAGCACCTCTCAAGTGGTCGAATAAATCATCGATTCGGGGCAACGGATACTTATTTCGTATCGTGACTTTGTTCAACTCTCGATAGTCCACACACAACCTTAACGAACGATCCCTCTTCTTCACAAACAGAACGGGGGCAGCCCAAGGCGAGGTACTCCTACGGATGAAGCCCTGTCCCAATAACTGCTCAATCTGACCTCGTAACTCCCTCATCTCAGCTGGAGCCGTACGGTACGGTGCGTGGGTTGTCGGTCAGGTACTCGGCATCAAATCTATAATGAAATCTATCTCTCGACTAGGCTATAGTTTCGGTATATCTCAAACAACAGGAATCGAGTCAAAAGAAATCACCACCTCCTTAGAGGTCTCCTCCTCTATGTAATACAAGTGGGTGGACGATACTCCCTCGGGATGAGGCATCACCACTAGAAACATCTCCTGGCCCGGTATCGCAAAAATAATAGTCCTACTGTAACAGTCTATCATGGCTCTATAAGTATCAAGCCAATCTACACCTATAATGGCATCATGCTCGTGCATATCGAGGACTAGCATATCACCAGGCAAAATCAAACTCCCATTATCAATGCCTACTCCCTGGCATTAAAGAAAATCAATAACTCACTACCCAACGGTGAGTCTACGTGTGTCACTGTACTCTCTGCCACGCTTAACCACCCTATGGCCCACGCAAATCTAGTGGCTATGGAAGAGTGTGAGACCCCGTGTTACACAAAAATTAATTCCCCTAGCCCCCAAGGATAGAAAACATACCCCTCACAATAATTAATCATATAATAAGGGTCCTTGTAGTGCATACAAACCATTTCTCACGTTGGTGATAGCATAAGACTCGGCTACACAACGATAAATATATTCATAGTGAAAATATGACAATTCACTAAATTAACGTACCTCCCCACACTGGCAGTGCCTACAATACTAGTGGAGAGGTTGTATATCGAATGTTGTACGCATACCCGTATGGTAGTGGCTCCGACTGTTGTGGAGCTGTCTCTGTGGAGTTAAATATACTTGGTCCCCCATGATAGGTATTCTGTGGTTCCTGATGGACTCCCTATTGCTGAGGGTACCTATCCTTGTCGGGGTAATCCTGCTTCCTATTGCCAGTCTTGCCACAAGAGAAACATCGGCCCATAAAATTTCTTACTCTCTGATCTTGTCGGTCTCGGCCCTATTGGCTGTTTGTCACTTCTCCTTGGTCCCAGGTGGACACGTTGCTGGTCCTGATGGCTTTGTAGACTTTGTTGATTATATAGGAGTTGTCCTCTGGTCCGTTGTGGGCAAGCTATGCGTTTATAGCCACTTCTCCCACACTTATAGCACATTTTTCTTTTGAGAGTTCCCTCTTTTTGGCTTTGCTGGCTCTGTCTACCATTTCCCTTGTCCCTTTGGTTGAGACGATCTTGTGGAACTTGTCGTTGTTGCATATGTGCCTCCTCACTATTGTTGCCCCTTGTCCTATCAGACTGGCTAATATTCCCTGCTCTTCTGCCCCTTATAAACATGGTGATTTTGGATATACAATATTGTAGTAGTAACTCCTTGTGCTACTATACTTGCCACCTCTGTGATTGTCACCATTCTTTGGGGTACCTGGGGTACTTGTTGACTTTGCCTGGCCTCAATTTCTTCAGCGGCGTTAGTTTGTCGTTCTTCCCTAAGTAACATCTAAAATTTAAAGAATTAAATCAGTTCACCGTCGATACGAAACATTATAGCAGAAGTACGTAGTCTCCAGTACATAAAGTTGAATGTAACAGTCCTAGTAGTAGGGCTCAATATCAAAGAACGCTAAGCTGAAAGCATAATAAGTCGCACAAATCGTAAAAGATTCTAGAACCTGATGCTCTGATACCACCTATGACACCCCGCCTAATTAAATACCTGGTGATCAGTCCTCTATTAAATTAAAATCAAAGTGTCCGGTTGGTTTATTCTTAGCATCACTGTTAAAAAATAATTTTCATTATTAATTACCTAATAAATAATTATGCCAAGTGTCAAAACATTTTCCAAATTAAATATACCCAACTAATCCATTAATAAGTTCCATGCCTTAAGATATAAGTCATTCCCATTCCACAAGATTAAATACTGAAATAAATGAGACTGGATAAAACATTCTAGTTCAAAATCTAAAATCAATAGAATCATAATACTCAATCCAACAGGAAAAGAAAATCTAATAAGAAAAATTCAATCTCCGAAATAACCAAGATGGAAACGGGTGACACATGCCCTAACTGAAATGTCTGAACTAAGATCTGAATACAAAGATAGAAGAGTCTAATATCAATAACCTACAACTTTGACGATAGTTGCAGCTCGTCGAATGATCCATGCGACTAAGTCTGGTGGTGACCCTGTGGCTGGACACCTGGTATAATATATATATATATATATATATATATATATAGCAAAAGAGAGGATAATTGCAAGAGACGAGTCAGAGCCCGATGTTTTAAAAATAATTTAGCAAGTGTTTAAAACTGCAACGAAGCAAGTATTATGTGCATGTTAGATATCTAACTCTCACATGAAATTCTCACCTCTCAGCTATTGCGCATGCCTAACGTACATCTAATCCCACCTAGCTATGCCACCTATTCCAACTAGCTCGAAGTCATAACGATACTAGCTATACTCACCGGTAGTATCCCCGTAAGCCCCATACAATACGCTATTAAATTATTCTACGTCGAATAATTAATTAACATGTTTCTCAATTGCATAATAAATCCGTTATCTGCTAAGATTTGTTTTATGTATCAATATCCCCCGATCTACTAATTACACACAGTAGCATGATTCACAAGTTCATATATCTCTATACATATAGTCACATTATCCCTATACATATATACTAATCCTGCACCCTTAGGTTAGGACCACTTGGCACAATTCATACTCTGCTATCATGTCCCAGTGCATCACTCACTGCATAAAGGACTATTGGTTCAATCTCTCACGAACGATAAAATTCAAATCACAAATATTGGAGGTGAACATTATCCCCATCCAAATGGTTCACGCACATACCTACGCTCCCATTCAACCGTTGAAACTATCCTACATCTCAGAAAGCATGTGTCCAAGTTCATATATTCTGGGTACAAGTTAAATATCTCCCCGTTGGGTCACCCAAGATAAGACTTTCCACTGCGCGAAAACCTCCTATCGATAGCAAGCAGCGTAGTGTAATACCCCGTACTTTTGGCTATATTTATTTATGGGATTAATTAATTAAATGCGTATTAATTGGAAATTAATCCGGGTTATAAATACTAATGAGATGCGAGTTGGTATTTGATTATGTGCATATTATATATGAAATTGGAATTATGAAATTTGTCGTGAGATTTATATACGGCAATTTGGAAATTTTGTTGAGACGCGTGTGACCGCCGCGTCATGGTATATTATTTTAATTATAAAAGTGAATTTAAAATCTATAACCCGTATGGTCATTTTGAGTGCGCCAACGCGTCCGGAAGGGTCGAGATAGTCAGAAAACACTAGCCGGGGGTATAGTTTGGGTCCCGGGGTATTTTTAGGTCATACCGGCAACTTAAAGGGTATTTTGGTAATTTTACATTTTGAGGAATTAAAAGTGACGAAAATTGGTTAATTAAATCTGATGTGGATTTGACCCACTAAGCCCATAACCAACCCATATTAACCTAGAAGGCTACGTAGGTTATCATTTAGGTTTTCTAAGTTCCCCAAATCAAACCCTAGCCACCTTAAGCCACCATTGGAGAAGGAGCTTAGAGAGAGGAATTTCTGCAGAAAACTTCATCAAACCTACACCAAAATCAGAAATCAAACCAAGGCAAGTGACTTTATTCCATTTAAATTCAGAGAATGTCCTTTCCATGTTAGAAATTGAAGGATTTTAATTGTTCTTGAAAGACTGAATGAAAACCCATGTAGTTGGAGTTTAGAACTTGAAAATTTTGAAGAGAATTGCATGTAGTTTGATAGGTAGATAATTTCCCTCATAATAACTGTGATTAGGAGAAATTAAAACGAATTAAATTCTGGGATTTGATGATGATATAAAGTTAGGGTTCATGTTCTTGAGATATTGGGAAAAAGTGTAGAAATTTGTGGATTTAATTGATGTTAGGATGGATTGATCCCTTAAAAACATGTTAGGATGTGACTATATATGTTTAGTATGGATTATAGACCTTTAAACGATTGTTGGGACTTAGTTTAGAAGATTTGAGGTGTTAAAATGGATGAAAAACGAATTAGGGAAAAATCTGGGCCGAAACTGGTCAGTCGTTAGAAGCAGTCCCCAGGTCGTTCGAACGAACTCGTTCGAACGAGCTTCTAACGAGTTGACCAGTCATCGCTAACGAGTAGGGATTTCGTTCGATATCTCGTTCGAACGAGATATCGTTAGAAGGGACAGTTCGTTCGAACGAGCTGGATCTCGTTCGAACAGCCTCGTTCGAACGAGACTTCTAACGAGCTGACAGTCCAAACTCGTTCGAACAGCCTCGTTCGAACGAGACTTCTAACGAGCTGGCAGTTTGGGCCATTTTGGACTGTTTTGATTTTTGGAGTTTCGTAAACTTATTCGAGGATATAGATACCATTCCGTAGATGTAGTAATGATAGAATTGAGACATTTGGGTATTTATGAGGAGGAATTTACATACGAGAGTTGTATTACATGGACGGTTTGGGTTGAGACGTGAGTGCCTACTACGACGTGAGAAAATTATGGCGCGTATGATTACAAACCGGAATAGTATAAATTGTGATAATTATAGTTAGTACGAGAATGCAATATGTACTACGATTAAAATACGGTATTACTAAGATGTGTGTTTACTTAGTATTGGTATATGGATTGTGTGTATGACATACCTACCATACTTGCTATCACGGGAGGTTGCGTTCGCTTAGGACCCTCTAATCCTTGTGTGCCTACAGGGGGGATATAGACTGGTACCTCGATGAACATAGGTCAGAGAAAGACTTATTGGGATGTTAATAAGTCCGCTGATCGTGGGAGCGTAGGTATGTGCGTGACCCATGTGATGTGACTGTGTTCGCCTCCACTATTTGTGATTTGTGTTATCTGAACTATTCCTGAGAGATTCAGAATATGTAATCTTTATGTACGTGATGTACCGGGATGGATAACAGAGTATGTGTGCACCGCAGCTTAGTTCTCGGGGTGCTTATACTGTATATTTATGATGTGAATAATATACACTTAATAAATGAGAACCTTCATGTTAATGATGTGAATATAATTACGGTATTGCTTCGAGAATTATAACGAGTTAACTGATAGTTATATATATTGCATATTGAACATCTGAGTTACGTTAAACCCCTACTTAATTACGAGCGTTATTATGTTAAGAGAACCAAGTAATAAGGGTAGGACCTATGATAGTCTAGCTAGATATGTTGTCACGTAGCTAGTAGTCTGTATCACTCTAGATGGGTACTTACGTTAGGAGTGCACAGTTAGACAAGAGGTGAGAATATCATGTGAGTGCACGTCCTAACATGTACTTTGCATTTAATGTTTTAAATGTTTTTAAAGCACTTGCAGGTTTTAAAATATAACTCCACATTCGGGCTCTGACCCGTTTGCTTTTCAAATCTTTTTCTTGTAAAACCATTTTTAGGTGCCCAGCCACAAGGACACCAAGCATAGGATACTCATTCAGGTGACGAGCTGTAGCTGTTTGTGGAAGCTACAGGGACTTTGCTTGTAGACGCTTCTATCTTTTGGATTCCAGAGTCACTATCTATTAGTTGTAGGGCATGTTGCCCATTTCTATTTAGACACATCTTTTACATTTCAGTTTTCAGACTTTAGCATGTATTGTTTCAGTATTCGTTTTACTTATCAGTTGTGGGATTGTAGTGAGGAGTTTTCCTCCAGACTTTATTTACTCTATTGTGATGGTTATTCGTTTTACTTCAGTATGGTGAATGGTGTTGGTATTCTTTATTACACTTGTTGCATGTTAATCAGACTTTAAATAAAATTTGGCACTTACTTTTTAAATACTAGGTGGTTAGTTATAATAAAAAATGTTTTCGACAGTGATGCTATTAACTGGACCAACTGAGCATTTTGAATTAATTTAATAAAGGAGTAGCTACCCGGTATTTAATTAGTCGGGGTGTCACAGGTGGTATCAGAGCATCAGGTTCTAGTGTCCTTTAGGATCAGTACGGCTATTATGTTTCCGCTACGTTTCTTTGATATAGAGCCCTATATTTTAGGACTGTTGTACTCTTTTTGTGTATGCTTCGTTCTTCAGCTATATTAAGTTTATAACAGCGAACTTATAAACTTTGTTCTTATTTCAGATGCCTCCACGACGTGCACGACGAGTTCCCAGGGATGCAACGCCCGAACCCCAGCCCGCTCCAGTTCAGGGCATGATGAACGCCGCTGAGGTTGCTGCTATAGTAGCCCAAGCGGTAAATGCCGCGATTGCCGTGATTCAGCAGGCACCACTTCAGGCGCCGGTTGCCGCGCCAGTACAGGCTAATGCATTCCCGTCGGCTTGGGAACGTGTACGTGACGCTTTTCAGAAAGCGCATCCGCCAGAGTTTGCAGGTAGCTCAGATGTGGTAGTCTCGAGCCAATGGAGGAAGGATATGCAGAGGCACTTGAGAATGCATGAGTGCACTGATGTTCAGAAGCAGGTGCTAGCTACTTTCAAGCTAGTTGGATCTGCGCTACAGTGGTGGGAGTCCATTACCACCGCGGAGGAGAGGGATACCCTCACGATTCAGGAGTTCTGGGTGCGGTTCGACCGCAAGTACTTTCCGTCGGCTGTTCATACGGAAATGAGGAGGAAGCTGATGAGTCTGAGGCAGGAAGGCAAGACAGTGGCCGAGTATGAGGCCGAGGTCACGAATCTGTTGAATATCGTTCCAGACGAGATACCAACAGAGAAGAAGAAGATTGAGAAGTTCATCGACGGGATGAATTTGAGGATCCGTCAACATCTGCTAGGAAACCTATCATTGGCCACATATTCTGACGTGGTTAACGCTGCATTATTACACTGCCAGGACCACCGTTTTCATATGGCGGAGGGCAAGAGGTCGGGAGAGTCTAGCCATCAGGGCAGGACTGGAGGACATGGTGCCAGCGGGGCACAATCTGGTCAGGGGCAGAGGCAGAATGAGCAGGGCTCCCAGCAGGGGGATAATAAGAGGTTCCGGTCAGGGAACTACAGGCAGGGACAGGGAGGTTTCCGTCAGGGCCATAAGGGTCCAAACGGCCATCAGGGCCAACAGGGGCAGAATGGGCAGCAGTTTCACCAGGGCCAGCAGGGCCAAGGGAGGAACGGTAACGGCCACCAGGGCCGGGGGCAGCAGGGGCAGAGAGGAGGGAACTTCCCAGGGAAGTGCTTTGTTTGTGGCAAGACTGGCCATAAGAAGCAGGATTGTCCTGATAGGGGCAGGGCCCCACAGCAGCAGCAGCAGGGTGCTCGCCAGGAGCCACAGAGGCCTATGTTTCCCGCCGCTCTTCCCGCACCGCCACAGATGGCAGCACTGCCAACCATTCCAGCAGTCCCAGTTCAGCAGGGGCAGCTACAGTATGGACGTGTCTACAACGTCCACCAGGCTGCAGTTCCACAGGCACCGCCCGCGATCGAGGGTACGTTTCCTATCCATAGCACTATGGGTCGGGTGTTATTTGATACGGGTGCTACACATTGTTTTATAGCTACACACTTCGCGAAAGCTTTAGGATTGTTAGCTACGGCAGAGAGCACAGTGACGTGTGTCAACTCACCATTGGGGAGTGGGTCACTTATTTTCTTTATATGCCGGGGAGTGGGGGTAGAGATTGGTGGTTTGGTATTACCTGCAGACATGTTAGTATTAGATATGCATGTTCACGATGTGATCATTGGTATGGATTGGCTCGTAGCTTATAGGGCCATGATTGACTGCTTCAGCGGGAGCATTGTTTTTGCCATTCCGGGGCAAGAGATGTTCGTAGTGGCGATGCCTCGCCCAGAGGGAGGATCGACCGCTCATCTGTATTACATTGAGGAGGATACCTCTAAGGAGGTAGTGATTCCTTTAGATTCGATCCCGGTTGTCAGGGAGTATTCGGATGTGTTTCAGGAGATACCAGGCTTACCACCCAGTCGAGAGATAGACTTTGTTATAGATTTGCTACCGGGTACGAGACCTATAGCACGCGCACCATACCGTATGGCTCCAGCTGAGATGAGGGAGTTACGGGATCAGATAGAGCAGCTGTTAGGTCAGGGCTTTATTCGCAGGAGTACCTCACCTTGGGGCGCTCCAATTTTGTTTGTGAAGAAGAGGGACGGTTCACTGAGATTGTGTGTGGACTACCGAGAGTTGAATAAGGTCACGATACGGAATAAGTATCCGTTGCCTCGAATCGATGACTTATTCGACCAGTTGAGAGGAGCTTCTTTCTTCTCGAAGATTGATTTGAGATCGGGATACCATCAGTTGCGTATCAGGGAGGAGGATGTCTCGAAGACTGCGTTCTTATCGAGATATGGTTCTTACGAGTTTCGGGTTATGCCTTTCGACTTGACCAACGCTCCAGCAGTGTTTATGGACTTGATGAACATAGTGTTTAGGGATTTTCTAGATCAGTTTGTCATTGTCTTCATTGATGACATTCTGGTTTACTCCCAGACAGAGGAGGAGCACGCCGAGCATTTGAGGCAGGTTTTGCAGACACTTCGTCAGAACGAGTTGTATGCAAAATATGAGAAGTGCGGGTTTTGGCTGAAGGAAGTCCAGTTTTTGGGACATATCATTTCCGACCAGGGAATATCTGTTGATCCGGGGAAGGTGTCAGCGGTGAGGGAGTGGGGACAGCCCACGACACCGACTGAGATTCGTAGTTTCTTGGGTCTAGCAGGATACTACAGGAGGTTTATTCGGGGTTTCTCGGAGATAGCAGGTCCTTTGACACATCTGACTCGTAAGGGTGTGCCCTACATCTGGAGTGATGCCTGTCAGTTGGCATTCGATGAATTGAAGGACAAATTGACCTCAGCACCTGTGTTAGCATTGCCGAAACCGGGAGTTGAGTATTTGGTTTACACCGACGCGTCTTTGCAAGGACTGGGAGGTGTATTGCAGCAAGAGAGACAGGCCATAGCTTATGCTTCCCGTAAGCTTAAGCCTCATGAGAAGAATTACCCCACGTATGATTTGGAGTTAGCGGCAGTGGTATTTGCCTTACGGATTTGGAGGCACTATCTTTTGGGGGAGAAGTTTCTGCTGTTTGTGACACCCCGACTAATTAAACACCGGGTAGCTACTCCTTTATAAAATTAATTCAAAATGCCAAGTTGGCTCAGTTAATAGCATCACTGTCGAAAACATTTTAAAGATTACTAACCACCTAGTATTTAAAAAGTAAGTGCCAAATTTTATTAAATCTGATTAACATGCAACAAGAGTAATGAATAACTAAATAACACCATTCACCAAACTGAAATAGAATGAATAACCATCACAATATGTAAACAAAACCTGGAGGAAAAACTCCTCAATACAAATCCCACAACTGATATGTAAACTGAAATAAAAACTAAAACTGAATACTGAGCAATACATGCTAGAGTCTGAAAACTGAAAAGTAAAAATGCTCTAATTAGGAATGGGCAACATGCCCTACAACTGATAGATAGTGACTCTGGAATCCAAAAGATAGAAGCGTCTATGAGCAAATCCCTGTAGCTTCCACAACCAGCTACAGCACGTCACCTGAATGAGTACCTATGCTTGGTGTCCTTGTGGCTGGGCACCTAAAAAGGTTTTACAAGAAAATATATTTGAAAGCAAATGGGTCAGAGCCCGAAAGTGGAAATCATTTTAAAAACCTGCAAGTGCTTTAAAAACATTTAAAACATTAAATGCAAAGTACATGTTAGGACGTACACTCGCATGATATTCTCACCTCTCGTCTAACTGTGCACTCCTAACGTAAGTACCCATCTATATCGACCCATATTACTAGCTAACTGACAACATAACTAGCTAGACTGCCAAAGGTTCTACCCATATTACTCGGTTCCATATAACATAACAACTCTCGTAATTAAGTAGAGGTTTACTGTGAACACAGTTACTAAATATGCCAATGATATAACTATCAGTTAACTCATTATATAACTCGAAACAATACCGTAATATTTTTACAACATTAACATGAGGATTTCCATTAATTTAATGTATATTATTCACATCATAAATATACGATACAAGCACCCCGCAATCTAAGCTGTAGTGCACACATACTCTGCTATCCATCCCGGTACATCACGTACATAAGGATCACATATTCCGAATCTCTCAGGAATAGTTCAGATAACACAAATCACAAATAGTGGAGGCGAACATAGTCACCATCACATGGGTCACGCACATACCTACGCTCCCACGGTCAGCGGACTTATTAATATCACAATAAGTCTTTCTATGACCTATGTTCATCAAGGTACCAGTCTATATCCCCCCCGTAGGCACACAAGGATTAGAGGGTCCTAAGCGAACGAAACCTCCCGTGATAGCAAGTATGGTAGGTATGTCATACAAACAATCCATATACTAATACTAAGTAAACACACATCTTAGTAATACCGTATTTTAATCGTAGTACATATCGCATTCTTGTACTAACTAGTTATCACAACTTATTTTATTCCGGTTCATAATTATACGCGCTATAATTCATCCTCACATCGTAGTAGTCACTCACGTCTCAACCCAAATGATTCATTGAATATAACTCTCGTATATGATTTGCTAATCCCAACAACCCAAAAGTCCCAAATCAATCACTATATCATCAAAGGGATGCTAACTCTACCCTTGAACCATCTCCCGGAACTCCAAAAGTCAAAACAGTCCAAAAAGGGTCAAACTGTCAACTCGTTAGAAGTCTCGTTCGAACGAGGCTTCGAACGAGTTTGGACTGTCAGGTCGTTAGAAGTCTCGTTCGAACGAGGCTGTTCGAACGAGATCCCAGTTCGTTCGAACGAACTGACCCTTCTAACGACATCTCGTTCGAACGAGATATCGAACGAAAACCCCACTCGTTAATAACGACTGGTCAACTCGTTAGAAGCTCGTTCGAACGAGCTCGTTCGAACGACCTGGGGGCTGCTTCTAACGAGATGCCAGTTCCGGCCCAGAATTTCCCAAAAATCGTTTTTCCCCATTTATAACACTTCTAATCTCACCCAAAGTCCATCCTAACAACGTTTTAGGGTCTATCATCAATACTAAACATATATAGTCACATCCTAACATGTTTCTAAGGGATCAATCCATCCAAATATTAATTTAATTTACACCTTTCTACACTTTTTCCAATTATCTCAAGAACATGAACCCTAACTACATATCATCATCAAATCCCAGAATTTAATTCGTTTTCTTTCCTTCTAATCACAATTATAATAAGGGAAATCATTTACCTATCATACTACATGCAATTCTCTTCACAATTTTTAAGTTCTAATCCTCAAACTACATGGGTTTTCATTATCTTCCAAGAACAGTTGAAATTCATCAATTTCTAACATGGAAAAGACATTCTCAGTAATTAAATGGAAATAAAGTCACTTGCCTTGGTTTGATTTCTGAATTTGGTGTGGATTCGGTGTAGAATTTCTGCAGAATTCCTCTCTCTCTCTCTCCTTCTCCAAGCTTTCTTCTCCAAAAGGCTATGGTGGCTAGGGTTTGCTTTGGGGAAACTTATGAAACCTAATTTCAATAAACCTCCGTAGCTTGTTGGGTTAATAAGGGTTGGTTGGGGTCAATCCTTATCAGATTACAACTCTCAATTTTCGTCACTTTTAATTACCCAAAAATACCAAATTACTAAAATACCCTTTAAGTTACCGGTATGGTCTAAAATTACCCCGGGACTCAAACTATACCCCCGGCTAGTGTTTTCTGACTATCTCGACCCTTCCGGACGCGTTGGCGCACTCAAAACGACCATACGGATTATAGATTTTAAATTCACTTTTTATAAATAAAATATTATACCGTGACGCGGCGGTCCCACGCGTCTCAATAAAATTTCCAAATTGCCGTATATAAATCTCACGACAAATTTTATAATACCAAGTTCATATATAATCATATATGCACATAATCAAATACCAATACGCATCTCATTAGTATTTATAACCCGTATTAATTTCCAATTAATACGCATTTAATTAATTAATCCCAAAAATAAATATAGCCAAAAGTACGGGGTATTACATACTCCCCCCCTAATAACTGAATTTCGTCCCGAAATTCGAAACTAGAAAGTACCTGCTAAAAACAGCTCTGGATAACGCTCGCGCATCTCATCCTCGCGCTCCCATGTGGACTCCTCGACATTGTGATGTCGCCACTGAACACGTACTAACGGGACTATCTTTGACCGTAGTTTCCTCTCGCTTCGGTCCAAAATAGCAATCGGCCCTTCCTCATAAGAGCTATCCGGCTGGAGATCGATGTCCTCCACAGAAATGTGAGAATGAGCCAAATCATCCCTAAGGTATTTCCTCAGCGAGGAAATATGGAACACGTCGTGAATCCGATGCAAATGCTCCGGTAACCCGAGTCTATACGCAATCGGTCCGATCCGCTCAATAATAGGAAACGGCCCCACATACCTCGGTGCCAACTTCCCCTTCTTCCCGAAACGCATAATCCCCTTCATCGGAGAAACCCTGAGCAAAACCTGGTCCCCCACTTGGAACTCCCTGAAAAACCTCTTCGCGTCAGCGTAACTCTTCTGCCGGTCTTGAGCTACCCGAATGCGACTCCGAATCAACTCAATCCTTGCCGAAGTATCCTGAATCACTTCCGGCCCAAGTAGTTTGTTGTCCCCCACTTCCAACCAACATGCTGGGGAACGACAAGGCCTACCGTACAATGCCTCAAACGGAGCCATGCCAATCGTGAACTGATAGGAGTTGTTGTAAGCAAACTCCACCAGTGGAAGGTACTGCTCCCATCCACCCCCGAAGTCAATAATGCACATGCGTAGCATGTCCTCCAACATCTGATTGGTGCGTTCTGTCTGCCCATCGGTCTGCGGATGATAAGCCGTACTCAACCGCAATTCTGTGCCCATGGCCTCCTGGAAACTTTCCCAAAACCGCGAAACAAATATCTTGTCTCTGTCAGACACGATATTCAGGGGCACACCGTGAAGTCTCACAATCTCTGAAATGAAGAGCTGGGCATACTGTCCCGCAGTGTAATCAGTCCTAACGGGTAAAAAGTGAGCGACCTTGGACAACCTGTCCACAATTACCCAAACGGAGTCGTGACCCCTCTGCGACGTAGGCAACCCCGTGACAAAATCCATGGATATGCTCTCCCACATCCACACCGGAACCTCCAACGGTTGTAGCAATCCTGCTGGTCTCTGATGATCCACTTTTACAAGCTGACAAGTGGCGCATTTCGAGACAAACTCAGCGATATCTTTCTTCATACCGCTCCACCAATACTGCCGTCTCATGTCTTGGTACATTTTGTCCCCTCCGGGATGTACCGCGAACCGTGAGCCGTGCGACTCTGCCATAACATCGTGTCGCAATTCCTCTCCTTCCGGAACTACCAATCTCCCATTGAAGCGCAATCCCCCGTCTGAGCTAACGGTATAGGACTCGGCTCCTTCTGCAAGTAATCGAACTATCTGTTCCTGACAGAACGAATCATTAGCCTGTGCCCGTACTACCTTCGTGACAATCTGCGGTGTAATAGTCATCACAGACATGAAAGATCGGGCCACTGCATCCTGGTGTCCCAATTCCTTCCACTTCGCTTTCCACACCTCTGCCACCTCATCTGCTGGCCTGCGGCTCAACGCGTCTGCTACTACGTTAGCCTTACCCGGGTGGTACTGAATGTCAAACTGGTAGTCTTTCACAAATTCAAGCCACCTACGCTGCCGCATATTCAGTTCCTTCTGCGTGAACAGATACTGTAGTGACTTGTGATCCGTGAACAGCTGAAACTTCTCCCCCAAAAGATAGTGCCTCCAAATCCGTAAGGCAAATACCACTGCCGCCAACTCCAAATCATGTGTGGGGTAATTCTTCTCATGAGGCTTAAGCTTACGGGAAGCATAAGCTATGGCCTGTCTCTCCTGCTGCAACACACCTCCAAGCCCTTGCAAAGACGCATCGGTGTAAACCAAATACTCAACTCCCGGTCTCGGCAATGCTAACACAGGTGCTGAGGTCAATTTGTCCTTCAACTCATCGAATGCCAACTGACAGGCATCACTCCAGATATATGGCACACCCTTACGAGTAAGATGTGTCAAAGGACCTGCTATCTCTGAGAAACCCCGAATAAACCTCCTGTAGTATCCTGCTAATCCCAAAAAACTACGAATCTCCGTTGGTGTCGTGGGCTGTCCCCACTCCCTTACCGCTGACACCTTCCCCGGATCAACAGATATTCCCTGATCGGAAATAATATGACCCAAGAACTGGACTTCCTTCAACCAAAACCCGCACTTCTCATATTTTGCATACAGCTCGTTCTGACGAAGTGTCTGCAAAACCTGCCTCAAATGCTCGGCGTGCTCCTCCTCTGTCTGAGAGTAAACCAGAATATCATCAATGAAGACAATGACAAACTGATCTAAGAAGTCTCTGAACACTCTGTTCATCAAGTCCATAAACACTGCTGGAGCGTTGGTCAAACCGAAAGGCATAACCCGAAACTCATAAGAACCATATCTCGACAAGAACGCAGTCTTCGAGACATCCTCCTCCCTGATACGCAACTGATGGTAACCTGACCTCAAGTCAATCTTCGAGAAGAAAGAAGCTCCTCTCAACTGGTCGAATAAGTCATCGATTCGAGGCAACGGATACTTATTCCGTATCGTGACCTTATTCAACTCTCGGTAGTCCACGCACAATCTCAGTGAACCATCCCTCTTCTTCACAAACAAAACTGGAGCGCCCCAAGGTGAGGTACTCCTGCGAATAAAGCCCTGCCCTAACAGCTGCTCTATCTGATCCCGTAGCTCTCGCATCTCAGCTGGAGCCATACGGTACGGTGCACGTGCTATAGGTCTCGTACCCGGTAGCAAATCAATAACGAAGTCTATCTCTCGACTGGGTGGTAAGCCTGGTATCTCCTGAAACACATCCGAATACTCCCTGACAACCGGGATCGAATCTAAAGGAATCACAACCTCCTTAGAGGTATCCTCCTCTATGTAATACAGATGAGCGGTCGATCCTCCCTCTGGGCGAGGCATCGCCACTATAAACATCTCCTGCCCCGGAATGGCAAAAACAATGCTCCCGCTGAAGCAATCAATCATGGCCCTATATGATACGAGCCAGTCCATACCGATGATCACATCGTGAACATGCATGTCTAACACTAACATGTCCGCAGGCAATACCAAACCACCAACCTCTACCCCGACTCCCCGGCATATAAAGAAAATAAGTGACCCACTCCCCAATGGTGAGTCGACACACGTCACTGTGCTCTCTGCCGTAGCTAACAATCCTAAAGCTTTCGCGAAGTGTGTAGCAATAAAACAATGTGTAGCACCCGTATCAAATAACACCCGACCCATAGTGCCATGGATAGGAAACGTACCCTCGATCGCGGGCGGTGCCTGTGGAACTGCAGCCTGGTGAACGTTGTAGACACGTCCATACTGTAGCTGCCCCTGCTGAGCTGGGACTGCTGGAATGGGTGGCAAAGCTGCCATCTGTGGCGGTGCAGGAAGAGCGGCGGGAAACATAGGTCTCTGTGGCTCCTGGCGAGCACCCTGCTGCTGCTGCTGTGGGGCCCTGCCCCTATCAGGACAATCCTGCTTCTTATGGCCAGTCTTGCCACAAGTAAAGCACTTCCCTGGGAAGTTCCCTCCCCTCTGCCCCTGCTGTCCCCGGCCCTGGTGGCCGTTACCATTCCTCCCTTGGCCCTGCTGGCCCTGATGAAATTGCTGCCCATTCTGTCCCTGCTGGCCCTGATGGCCGTTTGGACCCTGATGGCCCTGGCGGAAACCTCCCTGTCCCTGCCTGTAGTTCCCTGACCGGAACCTCTTATTGTCCCCCTGCTGGGTACCCTGCTCAGTCTGTCTCTGCCCCTGACCCGATTGTGCCCCGCTGGCACCATGCCCTCCAGTCCTGCCCTGATGGCTAGACTCCCCTGACCGCTTGCCCTCGGCCATATGAAAACGGTGGTCCTGGCAGTGCAATAACGCAGCGTTAACCACATCAGAATATGTGGCCAACGATAGGTTCCCTAGCAGATGCTGGCGAATCCTCCAATTCAACCCATCAGTGAACTTCTCTATCTTCTTCTTCTTTGTTGGAATCTCGTCTGGAACGATATTCAACAGGTTAGTGAACTCGGCCTCATACTCGGCCACTGTCTTGCCCTCTTGCTTCAAACTCATCAGCTTCCTCCTCATCTCTGTATGAACTGCGGATGGAAAGTACTTGCGGTCGAACCGCACCCAGAACTCCTGTATCGTGAGGGTATCCCTCTCCTCCGCGGTGGTAATGGACTCCCACCACTGCAGTGCAGATCCAACTAGCTTGAAAGTAGCTAGCACCTGCTTCTGAACATCAGAGCACTCATGCATCCTCAAGTGCCTCTGCATATCCTTCCTCCATTGGCTCGAGATAACCACATCTGAGCTTCCAGCAAACTCTGGTGGATGCGCTTTCTGAAAAGCGTCACGTACACGTTCCCAAGCAGACGGGAATGTATTAACCTGGACTGGCGCGGCAACCGGCGCCTGCGGTGGTGCCTGCTGAATCACAGTAATCGCAGCATTTACCGCTTGGGCTACTATGGCAGCAACCTCAGCGGCGTTCAACATGCCCTGAACTGGAGCGGGCTGTGGTTCGGGCGTAGCATTCCTGGGAACTCGTCGTGCACGTCGTGGAGGCATCTGAAACAAGAACAAAGTTTATAAGTTCACGGTTTATAAACTTAATATAGCTGAAGAACGAAACGTACACAATAAGAGTACAACAGTCCTAAAATATAGGGCTCTATATCAAAGAAAACGTAGCGGAAACATAATAGCCGTACAGATCCTAAAGGACACTAGAACCTGATGCTCTGATACCACCTGTGACACCCCGACTAATTAAACACCGGGTAGCTACTCCTTTATAAAATTAATTCAAAATGCCAAGTTGGCTCAGTTAATAGCATCACTGTCGAAAACATTTTAAAGATTACTAACCACCTAGTATTTAAAAAGTAAGTGCCAAATTTTATTAAATCTGATTAACATGCAACAAGAGTAATGAATAACTAAATAACACCATTCACCAAACTGAAATAGAATGAATAACCATCACAATATGTAAACAAAACCTGGAGGAAAAACTCCTCAATACAAATCCCACAACTGATATGTAAACTGAAATAAAAACTAAAACTGAATACTGAGCAATACATGCTAGAGTCTGAAAACTGAAAAGTAAAAATGCTCTAATTAGGAATGGGCAACATGCCCTACAACTGATAGATAGTGACTCTGGAATCCAAAAGATAGAAGCGTCTATGAGCAAATCCCTGTAGCTTCCACAACCAGCTACAGCACGTCACCTGAATGAGTACCTATGCTTGGTGTCCTTGTGGCTGGGCACCTAAAAAGGTTTTACAAGAAAATATATTTGAAAGCAAATGGGTCAGAGCCCGAAAGTGGAAATCATTTTAAAAACCTGCAAGTGCTTTAAAAACATTTAAAACATTAAATGCAAAGTACATGTTAGGACGTACACTCGCATGATATTCTCACCTCTCGTCTAACTGTGCACTCCTAACGTAAGTACCCATCTATATCGACCCATATTACTAGCTAACTGACAACATAACTAGCTAGACTGCCAAAGGTTCTACCCATATTACTCGGTTCCATATAACATAACAACTCTCGTAATTAAGTAGAGGTTTACTGTGAACACAGTTACTAAATATGCCAATGATATAACTATCAGTTAACTCATTATATAACTCGAAACAATACCGTAATATTTTTACAACATTAACATGAGGATTTCCATTAATTTAATGTATATTATTCACATCATAAATATACGATACAAGCACCCCGCAATCTAAGCTGTAGTGCACACATACTCTGCTATCCATCCCGGTACATCACGTACATAAGGATCACATATTCCGAATCTCTCAGGAATAGTTCAGATAACACAAATCACAAATAGTGGAGGCGAACATAGTCACCATCACATGGGTCACGCACATACCTACGCTCCCACGGTCAGCGGACTTATTAATATCACAATAAGTCTTTCTATGACCTATGTTCATCAAGGTACCAGTCTATATCCCCCCCGTAGGCACACAAGGATTAGAGGGTCCTAAGCGAACGAAACCTCCCGTGATAGCAAGTATGGTAGGTATGTCATACAAACAATCCATATACTAATACTAAGTAAACACACATCTTAGTAATACCGTATTTTAATCGTAGTACATATCGCATTCTTGTACTAACTAGTTATCACAACTTATTTTATTCCGGTTCATAATTATACGCGCTATAATTCATCCTCACATCGTAGTAGTCACTCACGTCTCAACCCAAATGATTCATTGAATATAACTCTCGTATATGATTTGCTAATCCCAACAACCCAAAAGTCCCAAATCAATCACTATATCATCAAAGGGATGCTAACTCTACCCTTGAACCATCTCCCGGAACTCCAAAAGTCAAAACAGTCCAAAAAGGGTCAAACTGTCAACTCGTTAGAAGTCTCGTTCGAACGAGGCTTCGAACGAGTTTGGACTGTCAGGTCGTTAGAAGTCTCGTTCGAACGAGGCTGTTCGAACGAGATCCCAGTTCGTTCGAACGAACTGACCCTTCTAACGACATCTCGTTCGAACGAGATATCGAACGAAAACCCCACTCGTTAATAACGACTGGTCAACTCGTTAGAAGCTCGTTCGAACGAGCTCGTTCGAACGACCTGGGGGCTGCTTCTAACGAGATGCCAGTTCCGGCCCAGAATTTCCCAAAAATCGTTTTTCCCCATTTATAACACTTCTAATCTCACCCAAAGTCCATCCTAACAACGTTTTAGGGTCTATCATCAATACTAAACATATATAGTCACATCCTAACATGTTTCTAAGGGATCAATCCATCCAAATATTAATTTAATTTACACCTTTCTACACTTTTTCCAATTATCTCAAGAACATGAACCCTAACTACATATCATCATCAAATCCCAGAATTTAATTCGTTTTCTTTCCTTCTAATCACAATTATAATAAGGGAAATCATTTACCTATCATACTACATGCAATTCTCTTCACAATTTTTAAGTTCTAATCCTCAAACTACATGGGTTTTCATTATCTTCCAAGAACAGTTGAAATTCATCAATTTCTAACATGGAAAAGACATTCTCAGTAATTAAATGGAAATAAAGTCACTTGCCTTGGTTTGATTTCTGAATTTGGTGTGGATTCGGTGTAGAATTTCTGCAGAATTCCTCTCTCTCTCTCTCCTTCTCCAAGCTTTCTTCTCCAAAAGGCTATGGTGGCTAGGGTTTGCTTTGGGGAAACTTATGAAACCTAATTTCAATAAACCTCCGTAGCTTGTTGGGTTAATAAGGGTTGGTTGGGGTCAATCCTTATCAGATTACAACTCTCAATTTTCGTCACTTTTAATTACCCAAAAATACCAAATTACTAAAATACCCTTTAAGTTACCGGTATGGTCTAAAATTACCCCGGGACTCAAACTATACCCCCGGCTAGTGTTTTCTGACTATCTCGACCCTTCCGGACGCGTTGGCGCACTCAAAACGACCATACGGATTATAGATTTTAAATTCACTTTTTATAAATAAAATATTATACCGTGACGCGGCGGTCCCACGCGTCTCAATAAAATTTCCAAATTGCCGTATATAAATCTCACGACAAATTTTATAATACCAAGTTCATATATAATCATATATGCACATAATCAAATACCAATACGCATCTCATTAGTATTTATAACCCGTATTAATTTCCAATTAATACGCATTTAATTAATTAATCCCAAAAATAAATATAGCCAAAAGTACGGGGTATTACACTGTTCACGGACCACAAGTCACTACAGTATCTGTTCACGCAGAAGGAATTGAATATGCGGCAGCGTAGGTGGCTTGAGTTTGTGAAGGACTACCAGTTCGACATCCAGTATCACCCAGGTAAGGCTAACGTGGTAGCAGACGCGTTGAGCCGTAGACCAGTAGATGAGGTGGCAGAGGTGTGGAAGGCCAAGTGGAAGGAATTGGGACACCAGGATGCAGTGGCCCGATCTTTCATGTCTGTGATGACCGTGACACCGCAGATTGTCACGAGGGTAGTAAGGGCACAGGCTAATGACTCGTTCTGTCAGGAGCAGATAGTTCGATTACTAGCAGAGGGAGCCGAGTCCTATACCGTTAGCTCAGACGGGGGATTACGCTTCAATGGGAGATTGGTAGTTCCGGAAGGGGATGAATTGCGGCACGATGTGATGGCAGAGTCGCACGGCTCACGGTTCGCGGTACATCCCGGAGGGGACAAAATGTACCAAGACATGAGACGGCAGTATTGGTGGAGCGGTATGAAGAGAGATATCGCTGAGTTTGTTTCGAAATGCGCCACTTGTCAGCTTGTAAAAGTGGATCATCAGAGACCGGCAGGATTGCTACAGCCGTTGGAGGTTCCGGTATGGATGTGGGAGAGCATATCCATGGACTTTATCACGGGGTTGCCTACGTCGCAGAGGGGTCACGACTCCGTTTGGGTAATTGTGGACAGGTTGTCCAAGGTCGCTCACTTCTTACCCGTAAGGACCGACTACACTACGGGACAGTACGCTCAGCTCTTCATTTCAGAGATTGTGAGACTTCACAGTGTGCCCCTAAATATCGTGTCTGACAGAGACAAGATATTTGTTTTGAGGTTTTGGGAGAGTTTCCAGGAGGCAATGGGCACGGAATTGCGGTTGAGTACGGCCTACCATCCGCAGACTGATGGGCAGACTGAGCGTACGAATCAGATGTTGGAGGACATGCTACGCATGTGCATTATAGACTTCGGGGGTGGATGGGAGCAGTACCTTCCACTGGTGGAGTTTGCTTACAACAACTCCTATCAGTTTACTATTGGCATGGCTCCGTTTGAGGCATTGTACGGTAGGCCTTGTCGTTCCCCAGCATGTTGGTTAGAAGTGGGGGACAACAAACTACTTGGGCCGGAAGTGATTCAAGATACTTCGGCAAGGATTGAGTTGATTCGGAGTCGCATTCGGGTAGCTCAAGACAGGCAGAAGAGTTATGCTGATGCGAAGAGATTTTTCAGGGAGTTCCAAGTGGGGGACCAGGTTTTGCTCAGGGTATCTCCGATGAAGGGAATTATGCGATTCGGGAAGAAGGGGAAGTTGGCACCGAGGTATGTGGGGTCGTTTCCTATTATTGAGCGGATCGGACCGGTTGCGTATAGACTCGGACTACCAGAGCATTTGCTTCGGATTCACGATGTGTTCCATATTTCCTCGCTGAGGAAATACCTTAGAGATAATTTAGCTCATTCTCACATTGCTGTGGAGGACATCGATCTACAGTCGGATAGCTCCTATGAGGAGGGGCCAATTGCTATTTTGGACCGAAGCGAGAGGAAACTGTGGTCAAAGATAGTCTCGTTAGTGCGTGTTCAGTGGCGACATCACAATGTCGAGGAGTCCACATGGGAGCGCGAGTATGAGATGCGCGAACGTTATCCAGAGCTATTTTTAGCAGGTACTGGCGAGCACCCTGCTGCTGCTGCTGTGGGGCCCTGCCCCTATCAGGACAATCCTGCTTCTTATGGCCAGTCTTGCCACAAACAAAGCACTTCCCTGGGAAGTTCCCTCCTCTCTGCCCCTGCTGTCCCCGGCCCTGGTGGCCGTTACCGTTCCTCCCTTGGCCCTGCTGGCCCTGGTGAAACTGCTGCCCATTCTGCCCCTGTTGGCCCTGATGGCCGTTTGGACCCTTATGGCCCTGACGGAAACCTCCCTGTCCCTGCCTGTAGTTCCCTGACCGGAACCTCTTATTATCCCCCTGTTGGGAGCCCTGCTCATTCTGTCTCTGCCCCTGACCCGATTGTGCCCCGCTGGCACCATGTCCTCCAGTCCTGCCCTGATGGCTAGACTCTCCCAACCTCTTGCCCTCGGCCATATGAAAACGGTGGTCCTGGCAGTGTAACAATGCAGCGTTAACCACGTCAGAATATGTGGCCAACGATAGGTTTCCTAGCAGATGTTGACGGATCCTCCAATTCAACCCGTCGGTGAACTTCTCAATCTTCTTCTTCTCTGTTGGTATCTCGTCTGGAACGATATTCAACAGATTCGTGAACTCGGCCTCATACTCGGCCACTGTCTTGCCTTCCTGCCTCAGACTCATCAGCTTCCTCCTCATTTCCGTATGAACAGCCGACGGAAAGTACTTGCGGTCGAACCGCACCCAGAACTCCTGAATCGTGAGGGTATCCCTCTCCTCCGCGGTGGTAATGGACTCCCACCACTGTAGCGCAGATCCAACTAGCTTGAAAGTAGCTAGCACCTGCTTCTGAACATCAGTGCACTCATGCATCCTCAAGTGCCTCTGCATGTCTTTCCTCCATTGGCTCGAGACTACCACATCTGAGCTACCTGCAAACTCTGGCGGATGCGCTTTCTGAAAAGCGTCACGTACACGTTCCCAAGCAGACGGGAATGCATTAGCCTGTACTGGCGCGGCAACCGGCGCCTGAGGTGGTGCCTGCTGAATCACGGCAATCGCGGCATTTACCGCTTGGGCTACTATAGCAGCAACCTCAGCGGCGTTCATCATGCCCTGAACTGGAGCGGGCTGGGGTTCGGGCGTTTCATCCCTGGGAACTCGTCGTGCATGTCGTGGAGGCATCTGAAATAAGCACAAAATTTATAAGTTCGCTGTTATAAACTTAATATAGCTGAAGAACGAAGCATACACAAAAAGAGTACAATAGTCCTAAAATATAGGGCTCTATATCAAAGAAACGTAGCGGAAACATAATAGCCGTACAGATCCTAAGGACACTAGAACCTGATGCTCTGATACCACCTATGACACCCCGACTAATTAAATACCGGGTAGCTACTCCTTTATTAAATTAATTCGAAATGCTCAGTTGGTCCAGTTAATAGCATCACTGTCGAAAACATTTTTATTATAACTAACCACCTAGTATTTAAAAAGTAAGTGCCAAATTTTATTTAAAGTCTGATTAACATGCAACAAGTGTAATAAAGAATACCAACACCATTCACCATACTGAAGTAAAACGATTAACCATCACAATAGAGTAAATAAAGTCTGGAGGAAAACTCCTCACTACAATCCCACAACTGATAAGTAAAACGAATACTGAAACAATACATGCTAAAGTCTGAAAACAGAAATGTAAAAGATGTGTCTAAATAGAAATGGGTAACATGCCCTACAACTGATAGATAGTGACTCTGGAATCCAAAAGATAAAAGCGTCTACAAACAAAGTCCCTGTAGCTTCCACAAACAGCTACAGCTCGTCACCTGAATGAGTATCCTATGCTTGGTGTCCTTGTGGCTGGGCACCTAAAAATGGTTTTACAAGAAAAAGATTTGAAAAGCAAATGGGTCAGAGCCCGAATGTGGAGTTATATTTTAAAAACCTGCAAGTGCTTTAAAAACATTTAAAACATTAAATGCAAAGTACATGTTAGGACGTACACTCACATGATATTCTCACCTCTCGTCTAACTGTGCACTCCTAACGTAAGTACCCATCTATAACGACCCATACTACTAGCTAAGTGACAACGTATCTAGCTAGACTATCATCGGTCCTACCCTTATTACTCGGTTCTCTTAACATAATAACGCTCGTAATTAAGAAGGGGTTTAACGTAAATTCAGATGCTCATAGGCAATATATTTCACTATCAGCTAACTTGTTATGTAGCTCAAAACAATACCGTAATATATTCACAATATTAACATGAAGATTTCCATTAATTAAATGTATATTATTCACATCATAAATATACAATACAAGCACCCCGAGAACTAAGCTGCGGTGCACACATACTCTGCTATCCATCCCGGTACATCACGTACATAAGGATCACATATTCCGAATCTCTCAGGAATAGTTTAGATAACACAAATCACAAATAGTGGAGGCGAACACAGTCACATCACATGGGTCACGCACATACCTACGCTCCCACGATCAGCGGACTTATTAACATCCCAATAAGTCTTTCTCTGACCTATGTTCATCGAGGTACCAGTCTATATCCCCCCCGTAGGCACACAAGGATTAGAGGGTCCTAAGCGAACGCAACCTCCCGTGATAGCAAGTATGGTAGGTATGTCATACACACAATCCATATACCAATACTAAGTAAACACACATCTTAGTAATACCGTATTTTAATCGTAGTACATATTGCATTCTCGTACTAACTATAATTATCACAATTTGTACTATTCCGGTTTGTAATCATACGCGCCATAATTTTCTCACGTCGTAGTAGGCACTCACGTCTCAACCCAAACCGTCCATGTAATACAACTCTCGTATGTAAATTCCTTCTCATAAATACCCAAATGTCCCAATTCTATCATTACTACATCTACGGAATGATATCTATATCCTCGAATAAGTTTACGGAACTCCAAAAATCAAAACAGTCCAAAAAGGACCAAACTGTCAACTCGTTAGAAGTCTCGTTCGAACGAGACTGTTCGAACGAGATTCCTCTGCCAACTCGTTAGAAGTCTCGTTCGAACGAGGCTGTTCGAACGAGATCCCAGTTCGTTCGAACGAACTGTACCTTCTAACGATATCTCGTTCGAACGAGATATCGAACGAAATCCATTCTCGTTAGCAGCGACTGGTCAACTCGTTAGAAGCTCGTTCGAACGAGTTCGTTCGAACGACCTGGGTAGGGGCTTCTAACGAGCTACCAGATTCGGCCCAGATTTCTCCCCAATTCGTTTTTCATCCATTATAACACCTCAAATCTTCTAAACTAAGTCCCAACAATTGTTTAAAGGTCTATAATCAATACTAAACATATATAGTCACATCCTAACATGTTTTTAAGGAATCAATCCATCCTAACATCAATTGAATTTACCAATTTCTACACTTTTTCCCAATAACTCAAGAACATGAACCCTAACTTTATATCATCATCAAATCCCAGAATTTAATTCGTTTATATTTCTTCTAATCACAATTATTATGAGAGAAATCATCTACCTATCATTCTACATGCAATTCTCTTCAAAATTTTCAAGTTCTAAACTCCAAACTACATGGGTTTTCATTCATCTTTCAAGAACAATAAAAAATTCCTCAATTTCTAACATGGAAAAGACATTCTCTGAAATTAAATGGAATAAAGTCACTTGCCTTAATTGGATTTCTGATTTTTGGTGTTGGTTTGATGAAGTTTTCTGTAGAAATTCCTCTCTCCAAGCTCCTTCTCCAATGGTGGCTTAAGGTGGCTAGGGTTTGGTTTGGGGAACTTAGAAAACCTAAATGATAACCTACGTAGCCTTCTAGGTTAATATGGGTTGGTTATGGGCTTAGTGGGTCAAATCCACATCAGATTTAATTAACCAATTTTCGTCACTTTTAATTCCTCAAAATGTAAAATTACCAAAATACCCTTTAAGTTGCCGGTATGGCCTAAAAATACCCCGGGACCCAAACTATACCCCCGGCTAGTGTTTTCTGACTATCTCGACCCTTCCGGACGCGTTGGCGCACTCAAAACGACCATACGGATTATAGATTTTAAATTCACTTTTTATAATCAAAATATTACACCGTGACGCGGCGGTCCCACGCGTCTCAATAAAATTTCCAAATTGCCGTATATAAATCTCACGACAAATTTCATAATTCCAAATTCATATATAATCATATATGCACATTATCAAATACCAACTCGCATCTCATTAGTATTTATAACCCGATCTTTCATGTCTGTGATGACCGTGACATCGCAGATTATCACGAGGGTAGTACGGGCACAGGCTAATGACTCGTTCTGTCAGGAGCAGATAGTTTGATTACTAGCAGAGGGAGCCGAGTCCTATACCGTTAGCTCAGATGGGGGATTACGCTTCAATGGGAGATTGGTAGTTCTGGAAGGGGATGAATTGCGGCACGATGTGATGGCAGAGTCGCACGGCTCACGGTTCGCGGTACATCCCGGAGGGGACAAAATGTACCAAGACATGAGACGGCAGTATTGGTGGAGCGGTATGAAGAGAGATATCGCTGAGTTTGTTTCGGAATGCGCCACTTGTCAGCTTGTAAAAGTGGATCATCAGAGACCGACAGGATTGCTACAGCCGTTGGAGGTTCCGGTATGGATGTGGGAGAGCATATCCATGGACTTTATCACGGGGTTGCCTACGTCGCAGAGGGGTCACGACTCCGTTTGGGTAATTGTGGACAGGTTGTCCAAGGTCGCTCACTTCTTACCCGTAAGGACCGACTACACTACGGGACAGTACGCCCAGCTCTTCATTTCAGAGATTGTGAGACTTCACGGTGTGCCCCTAAATATCGTGTCTGACAGAGACAAGATATTTGTTTCGAGGTTTTGGGAGAGTTTCCAGGAGGCAATGGGCACGGAATTGCGGTTGAGTACGGCCTACCATCCGCAGACTGATGGGCAGACTGAGCGCACGAATCAGATGTTGGAGGACATGCTACGCATGTGCATTATAGACTTCGGGGGTGGATGGGAGCAGTACCTTCCACTGGTGGAGTTTGCTTACAACAACTCCTATCAGTTTACTATTGGCATGGCTCCGTTTGAGGCATTGTACGGTAGGCCTTGTCGTTCCCCAGCATGTTGGTTAGAAGTGGGGGACAACAAACTACTTGGGCCGGAAGTGATTCAAGATACTTCGGCAAGGATTGAGTTGATTCGGAGTCGCATTCGGGTAGCTCAAGACAGGCAGAAGAGTTATGCTGATGCGAAGAGATTTTTCAGGGAGTTCCAAGTGGCGGACCAGGTTTTGCTCAGGGTATCTCCGATGAAGGGAATTATGCGATTCGGGAAGAAGGGGAAGTTGGCACCGAGGTATGTGGGGCCGTTTCCTATTATTGAGCGGATCGGACCGGTTGCGTATAGACTCGGACTACCGGAGCATTTGCATCGGATTCACGATGTGTTCCATATTTCCTCGCTGAGGAAATACCTTAGAGATAATTTGGCTCATTCTCACATTGCTGTGGAGGACATCGATCTACAGTCGGATAGCTCCTACGAGGAGGGGCCAATTGCTATTTTGGACCGAAGCGAGAGGAAACTGCGGTCAAAGATAGTCCCGTTTGTGCGTGTTCAGTGGCGACATCACAATGTCGAGGAGTCCACATGGGAGCGCGAAGATGAGATGCGCGAACGTTATCCAGAGCTATTTTTAGCAGGTACTTTCTAGTTTCGAATTTCGGGACGAAATTCAGTTATTAGGGGGGAAGTATGTAATACCCCGTACTTTTGGCTATATTTATTTATGGGATTAATTAATTAAATGCGTATTAATTGGAAATTAATCCGGGTTATAAATACTAATGAGATGCGAGTTGGTATTTGATTATGTGCATATTATATATGAAATTGGAATTATGAAATTTGTCGTGAGATTTATATACGGCAATTTGGAAATTTTGTTGAGACGCGTGTGACCGCCGCGTCATGGTATATTATTTTAATTATAAAAGTGAATTTAAAATCTATAACCCGTATGGTCGTTTTGAGTGCGCCAACGCGTCCGGAAGGGTCGAGATAGTCAGAAAACACTAGCCGGGGGTATAGTTTGGGTCCCGGGGTATTTTTAGGCCATACCGGCAACTTAAAAGGTATTTTGGTAATTTTACATTTTGAGGAATTAAAAGTGACGAAAATTGGTTAATTAAATCTGATGTGGATTTGACCCACTAAGCCCATAACCAACCCATATTAACCTAGAAGGCTACGTAGGTTATCATTTAGGTTTTCTAAGTTCCCCAAATCAAACCCTAGCCACCTTAAGCCACCATTGGAGAAGGAGCTTAGAGAGAGGAATTTCTGCAGAAAACTTCATCAAACCTACACCAAAATCAGAAATCAAACCAAGGCAAGTGACTTTATTCCATTTAAATTCAGAGAATGTCCTTTCCATGTTAGAAATTGAAGGATTTTAATTGTTCTTGAAAGACTGAATGAAAACCCATGTAGTTGGAGTTTAGAACTTGAAAATTTTGAAGAGAATTGCATGTGGTATGATAGGTAGATAATTTCCCTCATAATAACTGTGATTAGGAGAAATTAAAACGAATTAAATTCTGGGATTTGATGATGATATAAAGTTAGGGTTCATGTTCTTGAGATATTGGGAAAAAGTGTAGAAATTTGTGGATTTAATTGATGTTAGGATGGATTGATCCCTTAAAAACATGTTAGGATGTGACTATATATGTTTAGTATGGATTATAGACCTTTAAACGATTGTTGGGACTTAGTTTAGAAGATTTGAGGTGTTAAAATGGATGAAAAACGAATTAGGGAAAAATCTGGGCCGAAACTGGTCAGTCGTTGGAAGCAGTCCCCAGGTCGTTCGAACGAACTCGTTCGAACGAGCTTCTAACGAGTTGACCAGTCGTCGCTAACGAGTAGGGATTTCGTTCGATATCTCGTTCGAACGAGATATCGTTAGAAGGTACAGTTCGTTCGAACGAACTGGATCTCGTTCGAACAGCCTCGTTCGAATGAGACTTCTAACGAGCTGACAGTCCAAACTCGTTCGAACAGCCTCGTTCGAACGAGACTTCTAACGAGCTGGCAGTTTGGGCCATTTTGGACTGTTTTGATTTTTGGAGTTCCGTAAACTTATTCGAGGATATAGATACCATTCCGTAGATGTAGTAATGATAGAATTGAGACATTTGGGTATTTATGAGGAGGAATTTACATACAAGAGTTGTATTACATGGACGGTTTGGGTTGAGACGTGAGTGCCTACTACGACGTGAGAAAATTATGGCGCGTATGATTACAAACCGGAATAGTACAAATTGTGATAATTATAGTTAGTACGAGAATGCAATATGTACTACGATTAAAATACGGTATTACTAAGATGTGTGTTTACTTAGTATTGGTATATGGATTGTGTGTATGACATACCTACCATACTTGCTATCACGGGAGGTTGCGTTCGCTTAGGACCCTCTAATCCTTGTGTGCCTACGGGGGGGATATAGACTGGTACCTCGATGAACATAGGTCAGAGAAAGACTTATTGGGATGTTAATAAGTCCGCTGATCGTGGGAGCGTAGGTATGTGCGTGACCCATGTGATGTGACTGTGTTCGCCTCCACTATTTGTGATTTGTGTTATCTGAACTATTCCTGAGAGATTCGGAATATGTAATCCTTATGTACGTGATGTACCGGGATGGATAGCAGAGTATGTGTGCACCGCAGCTTAGTTCTCGGGGTGCTTATACTGTATATTTATGATGTGAATAATATACACTTAATAAATGAGAACCTTCATGTTAATGATGTGAATATAATTACGGTATTGCTTCGAGAATTATAACGAGTTAACTGATAGTTATATATATTGCATATTGAACATCTGAGTTACGTTAAACCCCTACTTAATTACGAGCGTTATTATGTTAAGAGAACCAAGTAATAAGGGTAGGACCTATGATAGTCTTGCTAGATATGTTGTCACGTAGCTAGTAATCTGTATCACTCTAGATGGGTACTTACGTTAGGAGTGCACAGTTAGACGAGAGGTGAGAATATCATGTGAGTGCACGTCCTAACATGTACTTTGCATTTAATGTTTTAAATGTTTTTAAAGCACTTGCAGGTTTTAAAATATAGCTCCACATTCGGGCTCTGACCCGTTTGCTTTTCAAATCTTTTTCTTGTAAAACCATTTTTAGGTGCCCAGCCACAAGGACACCAAGCATAGGATACTCATTCAGGTGACGAGCTGTAGCTGTTTGTGGAAGCTACAGGGACTTTGCTTGTAGACGCTTCTATCTTTTGGATTCCAGAGTCACTATCTATCAGTTGTAGGGCATGTTGCCCATTTCTATTTAGACACATCTTTTACATTTCAGTTTTCAGACTTTAGCATGTATTGTTTCAGTATTCGTTTTACTTATCAGTTGTGGGATTGTAGTGAGGAGTTTTCCTCCAGACTTTATTTACTCTATTGTGATGGTTATTCGTTTTACTTCAGTATGGTGAATGGTGTTGGTATTCTTTATTACACTTGTTGCATGTTAATCAGACTTTAAATAAAATTTGGCACTTACTTTTTAAATACTAGGTGGTTAGTTATAATAAAAAATGTTTTCGACAGTGATGCTATTAACTGGACCAACTGAGCATTTTGAATTAATTTAATAAAGGAGTAGCTACCCGGTATTTAATTAGTCGGGGTGTCACACGTAGGTATGCTATACACATAATAAATCAATACATAGGTATACACACAACCTACTATAATCTCTAGGTATTCACACAACTAAGTATCATATCGTGTTCGTAGTATTACTTTCACTTAATACTCTCGACGTGTTAATAATTATGATCCCCCTCATAATTTTCTAAGGGTCATTCGTCCCACATATGCCCAAGTCTTAAATCACACTTCCCTTAATAAATCATCACTTCAAATCTCAGTGTACATCATTAAAGTTCTTGTATTTCAAGTACCGAAGGATGTCCTAGAGGTCCACAATTCAATTCTGGAAAATACAACAAGTCGGTCCGGACCTATTAAGGAAAATAATCCAGACCCTTTTTATGGAAAACGATCCTGACCTTCTTAAGGAAAAACGAACCGGACCTTTTAATAAAATACTGTCCGGATCTATTAATAAAAAATGATCCTTACCTATTAAAAAGCGGTCCGGACCTATGCCTGTAAAAAGACAGCCCTACCCAGATACGTTCTCTTCACCATTTCAACACCTATAACCTCTACAGATCATTCCCAATCACCAATCAACCCTTCTAAATCAACTTCCTAACATGTTTGTATGATTTTCACTAATATAATTTCCGTAAATCATTACCCATCATCATTATAATTCAAAATTCCCAAATTTAGATCATAAGAACCCTAGTTTCCCAATTTTCAATTATAGAACCTAACCAACCCAAATTTGTTCATCGATATAATTTTCCAATTTCGTGATTAATCCTCTACTTACATGAAGGAATTAAACTACTAATCAAATCAGTCCATAATCATAAATTAAACCCCCAATTTTCACCCAATTTCATATGTAATTCATGATCAAATTCACCTACACTAACATGAGCCTGATTATTGCTAAAGGAAAGCAAGTAATAAATACTTGCCTCAAATTTGAATGCCTGATCCGCTAGTGATGTTGGTATAGATGCGTTACTCACTTTCCGATCTACACGATGGTGATGGTGGTTGTGCAAGGTGGTGTTAATTGGCCTTCCTCCTTTGGGATTTTCTCTCCCTCACCCTCTGTGGTTCTCTCTTGATTTCTGTGTAACTTAACCCAAATGGAACTCCCGTAACTGATATAATAATTATCTAATTTTCGTCCCTTTTAATTCTCCTAAAATTCAAATGATAAAACTACCCCTACGGGGTGTCGGCTAGGCCTAAAATTACCCCGGAGTCCAAATAAAATTCCCGGGTAGAGTTTTTCGACTATCTCGACCCTTTCGGAATCAATGGCACACTTGAAATTACCATACGAGTTATTCAAAAATAATTTTACTTTTTATCCCATACAGTTAGTCCCGACACGGCTCACACGCACGTCCTGACTTACCAAACTGTCGTATTTAGCACTCTGACAATTTATAAAAATTATATAATTCCATAATACATATACCCATAGTAATAATCAATGATTTACATCAATAAGTATTAACCCTTGGCACGCTAGTTAAGAATTAATTTAAATTCGAATTGATTAACGATTAAATTTCTCGACCTTTTTAATTTAATTAATCTAACAATAATAATTAATCCCATAATTATTTAATATGAAAAATGCGGGGTATTACAAGAATTTGCCTATCAAAAGAGTTACTCTATGGGACTTCTTGAGACTTGATTGTGAGAGAGTGGATGGCCAACCGTCGGTTCTTATGGGTGATGTCAATGTGGTGAGATCCCACGAGGAGAAAAGAGTTGTGCATGGCATTCATGTGGAGGCTACTGATAACTTCAATCAGTGGATAAATGATAGCCATGCAGATGATATGACAACTAGCGGGTTATGGTTTACGTGGAACAAACGTCATGAGGGTAATGAGAATGTCCAATCTAGACTAGACTTCATAATAATACTTAGAACACTATGTTTCTTGAGTCTCAAGCAATTGTTCTTCCTCAGGGTGTTTCAGACCACTGCCCCATCACTATCTTGCTATCACCCATGGAGCCCAGAGGACCAAAAACTTTTAAATTCTACATTTTTGGATGGGTCATGCCGATGTCCATGGAGTTCTTATTGAGTCTTGGTGTGGGAATGATGGGGGCAATCCCATGATTAGACTAAGCAAGAAGATGAGAAGACTGAAGAATAACCTTAAAGATTTCGATAAAAAAATTTACAACCATATTTCCAGGAGGGTCGGGGAGGCCAAGGTGCTGTTGGATGATGCTCAAAAAGACTGGACAGGGACGGGGGAAATTCTAGTATTCAGGAAGAAGAAAGGGATGGATTTTCTAAGTATCTAGAGCTCATAAATACTGAAGAGTCGTATTTCAAACAAAGGTCCAAGTAAAGTGGCTACAGCTGGGTGACGGGAATAACTCGTTCTTTCACAAGAAGGCCAACTAGGCTTCTGCCAGGAGGAAAATTGTCTGCATTGAGGATGAGAATTGCTTACGCATTGAGGGTACTCATAATATGGCCAACATTGCTGTCGGATTTTTTTAGCAATCTTCTTGGTAGCAGCAGCAATTGTGAGAACCCGAGTTCTATTCTTATTAAGAATGTCTGCAAGAGAATCAGTGACGCTGATGTTGCTATACTGTGCACCCCCATTGATGATGTTGAGATTAAGAAGGCCATGTTCTCTATTGGGTCCGAAAAAGCCTCGGGCCCTGATGGCTTTAATGCGTTCTTTTTCAAAAAGAATTGGGCGATGGTTGGGAGTGACGTGATTAAGGCTGTCAAGTTCTTCTTTAGATGCAGCTATTTTCCCAGACAATGGAATTGTACTGACTTGGCCCTCATCCCCAAGGTTACTACCCCTAGTAGTATGCATGATTTTAGACCCATATTGTACTGTAACACCATCTATAATTTCATTTCGAAGATCTTTGCGATCAGGCTGAAGTCGATTCTTCCGCACATTATCAATTCGTGCTAGGTTGCGTTTGTTAAAGGGAGGTCAATTTCAGATAATATCTTACTTCTCCAGGAAGTCATAAGGAATTACCATAGAGAGATCAACCCGCCTAGGTGTACTATGAAGATTGACTTGATGAAGCTTACGACACTGTGAGTTGAGAGTTTCTTTTCACTTTACTTGTTCATCTTATGCATCACTAATACCAAGTTCTCAATTAGCCTGAATGGGCACCTTTACGATTTCTTTGATGGTAAGAAAGGATTGAGACAGGGTGACCCCCTTTCACCCTATCTTTTCCTACTTGTTATGGATACTTTCTCCTGCATCTTGGATAAGGCTTGGTCCAATCCCACGTTTACTTATCACCCAAAATGCAAGGAGGTGGGGCTTAACCACCTATGTTTTGTGGATGATGTGATTATTTTGAGAGGGGGGACATCCCCTCCTATAGTATTGTGAAGAAGGCTTTGGATGATTTTTGTAGCATTCCTGGCCTTAAGCCCAACTTGTGCAAGAGTAGTTTCTACAGTTCGGGTATTGATGAGGAGACAATCATGCAGATCAAGGATATTCTTGGCTTCACTCATAGCTACCCTCCCTTTTTGTACTTGGGTGTCCCCCTCATTACCTCCAGGCTCAAGAGTGAGGATTGTTGTTGTAATGACCCCACTTTAATGTGCTCATATGTATATAGTTTGTTTTTACACTCATGTGTTACTTACTATCTTATAATGTTGTATTATTAGATATGTGGCTATCAATATAACAAACCCCATTTTTTAAATATGAAGAATCAATCGTAAATAGGATCAAATCAAAGTCTTATGACATATCTTAAGGTATATAATAAGTTTTGGGGTAGAAAATATAATTTTATAAAACTTTAGGGACTAAAATAAAAATATAAAAAGGACCATTTTGTAAATAAAATATTTTCAAGGACCTCTAAGAAATATTGAAAATATATAGTGTGAAATTACCAAAATACCCTTCATGTGTGAAATGACCTTTATACCCTTATCACCTTTCCACCACGTTCTGGTCACCTCCACCTTACACATGTCGTCTTCAGAGAGATAGATAAAACACTTGTCATCATTTGGTGATGTTAAGACTGCAAGACTACCCCGGAATGCGACACCCAAACGATGACTTGCCACCGTAAATGCTTGATCACCTAGAAACATGTCAACACCGTAATACTTTTGGAAACCTATAAATAGGGCCTTAGGGTTCATTTGAAACTCACACAAATTCCTTGAGAATTATAGTAAGAAAGAGTGATAGAAAGCTTGGGAAATATCTTAAGAAGGAGTTCTATAATTTCGAAGAAAGAATTCATTTCGTAGGTATGATTTTATTTAAATGTTATAATTCATTTTTGTAGTTTCAATTTCGTATTTTATAGCTTTACTTAGTAGTTATGCTGGTAAAATACACTAAAGACTGGATAAGTTCCATTAAATTAAAATTAAAGTATCCGATTGGTTCATTCTTAGCATCACTGTTAAAAAATAATTTTCATTATTAATCACCTAATAAATAATTATGCCAAGTGTCAAAACATTTTCCAAATTAAATATACCCAACTAATCCATTAATAAGTTCCATGCCTTAAGATATAAGTCATTCCCATTCCACAAGATTAAATACCGAAATAAATGAGACTGGATAAAACATTCTAGTTCAAAATCTAAAATCAATAGAATCATAATACTCAATCCAACAGGAAAAGAAAATCTAATAAGAAAAATTCAATCTCCGAAATAACCAAGATGGAAACGGGTGACACATGCCCTAACGAAAATGTCTGAACTAAGATCTGAATACAAAGATAGAAGCGTCTAATATCAATAACCTACAGCTTTGACAACAGTTGCAGCTCGTCGAATGATCCATGCGACTAAGTCTGGTGGTGACCCTGTGGCTGGACACCTGGTATAATATATATATATATATATATATATATATATATATATATATATATATATATATATATATATATATATATATATATAATTTAGCAAGTATTTAAAACTGCAACGAAGTAAGTATTATGTGCATGTTAGATATATAACTCTCACATGAAATTCTCACCTCTCAGCTATTGCGCACGCCTAACGTACATCTAATCCCACCTAGCTATGCCACCTATTCCAACTAGCTCGAAGTCATAACGATACTACCTATTCCAACTATATATTTTGTGAACTGATTTTATTCTCAAAATTCATTTGATTCCGATGATTGATTCATTTGTGATATGTTTATATTTATCCATATAAACATACCGATTAAAAAGATTATTGAAAAGGATATTGGATATTGAAAATAAGATTCGGCCTAAGGGACCTCTTTACTGACTGACCTTCTCAACTGGACTATCGCTGGTGTGCCCTAAATAAGGCGTTGTGACGAACTAGTTCGATTGACCCTTAACTACCGGGGTATAATACGGTAGAAGAACACGGTATTAGAGTGTACTTGGCCATTAAAATTATATGATTGAAAGAAAATATATCACATTTGATTCATTGCATTCTTCTTATTCTAAGTTATCCAATTGTGATATATATACTATCATTTCAAAATATATATCTATTTAATGCAAGTTCCTATCCATATATGTATATACCTTCCCTTTTGACTTGAATAGGTATCTATTTTTTGGAAACCATGGAATGTCGGGAGATTAAATCTTATTCAGCTTTTAGCTGACGTTGTATAAATAACGTTTTTTAAGGACTATGTTGAAGATCTAGCTTAAGGATCTCTTTTGTTATACTTTTAAATATAACGTTTTTTTTTAGGAGATAGAGCATGTTTGTCTCTTTAGTATTAAGTTTTTAATTTTTGCATAAGTTGTAATCCGTTCATACTATAATATATACGAAGTTCCCTTTTAGAAAGCTCTGATGACGTAATTCCATTTTTTTCAATAGTTTACGATTCATGACCATGTGAATGTATTTCCGTTGCATTTATTTTAAGAAATATTTTAAGTCCATAACATTGAATGCCTTGGTGGCATGTCTAGACACTCATTCCCTACTACTATTGGGTTGGGGTCGTGACAGAGGAGGTATCAGAGCATAGGTTATGAACCCGTAGACTACTGAACATAGGTTTCGAACGTTATAGATTTCGTGTTTCCATCCTTAGGAGATAATATTAAATATCTGATTTATGTGATAACCCTCCCTATGTGTTATATTATTTATAACTGGTATTTTAGTTTTCAATCTTGATATATTATAGTAGATCTTAAGTTTTGCAATGACTGTAGAAAATGACCAAGAGAAGATCATCTATGGGAACTAGTGATTCGAGTATTGAAGGACTGGAAGGTGCATACAAGGCGATCGAAAGTCAAGCAAAGATTTTGGAGCATCAGGTAAATAATGGAGTACCAAGGAATCCTTAGGTAAATGTACTATTGACCAGTTCAAGAAGTTGATTCCTCCATCTTTTAAAGGTACTCCTAACCCCACTGAAGCAGAAAGTTGGGTGATGCAAATAGAAAAGATACTCGATGTTCTTAAGTGTACTGATGAACAAAGAGTATCATTTAGAACATTTATGTTAGAAGGTGAAGCCGAACATTGGTGGAGAATGACTAAGAGAATATACGAGGAAAGGAATAATCCCATAGGTTGGAATGATTTCCTAGTGATATTCTATGAGAAATACTTTCCTAAAATGGTACAAGACCGGAAAGCAGCCGACTTCATGAGTTTAGTTCAAGGAAATATGACGGTTAGTCAATATGAGGCGAAGTTTACCGAGTTATCCCGTTTTGCACCTCATGTTGTGATAACCGATACTTTAAAGGCCAAGAAGTTTGAACGTGGGTTAAGGTTGAATATTCGTAGTCGAATTTCCATCCTGAAGTTGACATCATATACTAATATGGTGACTAAAGCAACGATAGCTGAGAAGGACAGTGAAGAATATAATCAGATTAGAGAAAGGAAGAGGAAGTTTGGGGAACAAAGAGGAAGGAACCCCAATAATAAACCCTTTAGGACTATACCCAATATAGGGCGACCTTTTGTGAACAAACCCTTTAATGTTGATAGATGCCAACGATGTGGTAATATTCATAGAGGGCAACCATGTTACCTGGAAACAGGAAATTGGTTTGGGTGTGGCCAAAAGGGACATAAAATGAGAGATTGCCCTAACAACCAACAAAGACTTTTAATGACAATAAAGATCATGGCAGACAGGGTAGAATTTTTAATCTTTCTGATGCAAAGGCTTCTAATGCAGTAGTGTCAGGTATACTTTCTATATGTGCACAGCCTTTTTAAGTTTTAATAGATCCTAGTTCTACCCATTCATTTGTGTCTTTACGTTTTGTTAATCACTTTCCTAATATTCCCGAACTCTTGAATCATAACATACACGTTTCTACTCCTTCTGGTGATTTATTAACGGGTACATTAGTATATAAATCTTGCCCTATAGATGTCCGTAGTCATAAACTATTTGTCGAATTGATAGTTTTAGACATAAGAGATTTTGAAATCATTTTGGGGAAGGATTGGTTAGCATCATATCATGCTAATGTAGATTTTTTTGAGAAAAGAGTTACTTTCCAAATTCCTAACCAACCAAAATTCAGTTTTGAAGGAACTGGCATCCTATCTCCCATGTGTATTGTCTCTGCAATGCAAGCCTATAGTTTTCTTAAGAAAGGATGTCAAGGATTTCTTGAAAGTGTTATTGATTTGCAAATGAAGGATCCTAGTTTAGAAGAGATCCCTATAGCTAAACATTTTCCAGTTGTTTTTCCGGATGATTTACCCAGTCTACCTCCTAGTAGAGAAATAGAGTTTACGATTGACCTTCTTCCTGGAGCTATACCAATCTCAAAATCACCTTATCGCATGGCACCTTTAGAATTAAGGGAATTAAAAGTTCAATTACAAGATCTGTTAGACAAGGGTTTTATTAGACCAAGTATATCCCCTTGGGGTGCTCCAGTGTTATTTATTAAAAAGAAGGATGGGAAGATGAGGTTATGTATAGATTATCGTGAACTGAACAAGGTAACCATTAAGAATAAATACCCCCTACCTCGTATAGATGATTTGTTTGACCAACTACAAGGTGCGCAAGTATTTTCTAAGATTGACATTAGGTCAGGATATCACCAATTGAAGATTAAGGAAGATGATATCTCGAAATCAGCTTTTCGTACTAGATATGGTCACTATGAATTTGTTGTGATGCCATTTGGACTTACTAATGCACTAGCTATTTTTATGGATATGATGAATAGAGTGTTTAGGAAATATTTGGATCAATGTGTGGTTATTTTCATTGATGACATCCTTATTTATTCCAAGAGTATTGAAGAACACGAGGAACATTTAGAGATAGTATTACAAATCCTTAGGAAGGAGAAACTATATGCAAAATTAAAGAAGTGTGAGTTTTGGCTGCCTAGTGTTTCTTTTCTAGGACATGTCATTTACAAAGAAGGAGTGTCGGTTGACCCTCAAAAGATCGAGGCTATACTAGATTGGCCTAGACCAACTAATGTAACAGAGATTCATAGTTTCCTTGGATTAGCACGTTATTATCGAAGATTTGTTGAAGGATTTTCTAGCATTGCCAAACCTCTATCTAGGTTAACACAAAAGAAGGTAAAATATGAATGGTCTGAGGAAGTTGAGAATAGTTTTCAAGAACTTAAGAATCTATTAGTAACTGCCCCAATTTTGATTATTCCTTCAAGGACAGGCGGATTGGTGATTTATAGTGATGCTTCAAAAAATGGTTTGGGATGTGTGCTAATGCAAAATGGGAAAGTAGTATCTTATGCTTCAAGACAATTAAAACCACATGAACAGAATTATCCAACCCATGACTTAGAATTAGCTGCTGTAATTTTTGCTCTTAAGATATGGAGACACTATTTATATGGTGAGACTTGTGAGATTTATACCGATCATAAGAGTTTGAAATATATATTTACTCAGGAAGAAATGAACATGAGACAAAGGAGGTGGTTAGAATTGATGAAGGATTATGATTTAAATATTCATTATAACCCAGGGAAAGCAAATGTAGTAGCTGATGCTTTAAGTAGGAAGTCTACAACAAATTTAGCATGTCTCATTACAAATCAGGAACCTTTGTTAGCGGATTTGAGAAGTATTGAAATAGATGTACATATTTATAGCAAAGGAGGAATAATCGCAACCTTACAAGTACAACCCACGTTGATGGAAAGGATCAAAATTGCACAAGTAAATGACCCACAACTGAAGAAGATCAGAGAAGAGGTTATTGAAGGGAAGAGATTTGAATTTACGTTACGGAATGATATATTGAGGTTTGGAAATAGAGTGTGTGTTCCACGTGATGCCCAACTAAAGAGGCAAATTTTGGAGGAAACTCATTGCTCGAGATTTACGTTTCATCCTGGAAATACCAAGATGTATAGAGATCTTCGAGAAGTGTTTTGGTGGAACAATATGAAAAGGGAGATAGTAGAATTTGTATCTCAATGTTTGGTTTGTCAACAAGTAAAAGCTGAACATCAGAAACTATCAGGATTATTACAACCTCTACCTTTCCCTGAATGGAAATGGGAATATATTACCATGGATTTTGTGACAGGTTTACCAAGGAGTTCAAATGGTAATGATTCTATTTGGGTAATTATTGATAGGTTAACTAAATCTGCTCATTTTCTTACCATTAAGATTACCCATTCATTAGAAAAGCTAGACAAGTTGTATGTACAGGAAATCATTAGGCTTCATGGAACCCCGATTTCAATTATTTCTGATCGTGACCCTAGATTTGTTTCTCGCTTTTGCAAAAGCCTACAAGAAGCCATGGGAACAAAATTGAATTTCAGCACCACTTTTCATCCTCAAACAAATGGACAATCTGAGAGAACCATTCAAACCTTAGAGGATATGCTTAGGGCCTGTGTACTTAATTTGAAGGGGAATTGGGATGATCAGTTACCATTAGTGGAGTTTGCCTATAATAATAGTCATCAAGCAAGTATTCAAATGGCTTCATATGAAGCACTATATGGTAGTTCTCCTGCATGTTGGGTAGAAGTTGGAGAAAGAAAATTGTTGGGACCAGAATTGATTCAAATCACAACAGAGAAAGTGAAATTGATACAAGATCGACTTCGAATCGCCCAAAGCCGTCAAAAGAGTTATTTTTACAATCGACACTGACAGTTAGAATTCCAAAAAGGAGATTATGTGTTCTTGCGAGTATCGCCTTCAAAGAGAGTAATACGATTCGGAAAGAAAGGGAAGTTGAGCCCAAGATACATAGGACATTTTGAAATCCTTGAAAAGATAGGAGTTGTTGCATATAAAATAGCCTTACCACCTGAACTCTCTGGTGTACATAATGTGTTTCACGTATCAATGATAAAGAAATATGTCCCAGATCTAACACATCTTAAGTCACGAACCTCTTCAAGTTAGATAAGATTTGTCATACATTGAGCATCCGGTAGAAATTTTGGACGATAAAGATCAAATATTACGGACCAAGATAATTCCACTAGTCAAAGTATTATGGCGAAATCATTCAGTTGAAGAAGCAATGTGGGAGCGGGAAGATGAAATAAAGGAGAGATATCCATACTTGTTTGTAAATTAATATGAGTCAAGTTTGGGGACCAAACTTTTTATAAGGAGGGTAGGATGTAATGACTGTGACACCCCGACTAATTAAATACCGGGTAGCTACTCCTTTATTAAATTAATTCAAAATGTCAAGTTGGTCCAGTTAATAGCATCACTGTCGAAAACATTTTAATGATTACTAACCACCTAGTATTTAAAAAGTAAGTGCCAAATTTTAATTAAAGTCTGATTAACATGCAACAAGTGTAATAAAGAATAATAACACCATTCACCATAATGAAGTAAATAGAAAGACCATCACATAGCGTAAATAAAGTCTGGAGGAAAAACTCCTCACTACAATCCCATAACTGAAATAAGTAAACCGAAAACTAAAACAGTACATGCCAAAGCCTGAAAATGAAATGGAAATGTAACTCTAATAGAAATGGGCAACATGCCCTACAACTGATAGATAATGAATCTGGAATCCAAGCGATAGAAGCGTCTACAAGCAAATCCCTGTAGCTTCCACAAACAGCTACAGCTCGTCACCTGAATGAGTATCCTATGCATGGTGTCCTTGTGGCTGGGCACCTAAAATGGTTTTACAAAGAAAAATAGATTTGAAAAGCAAACGGGTCAGAACCCGAATGTGGAGTTATATTTTTAAAACCTGCAAGTGCTTTAAAAACATTTAAAACATTAAATGCAAAGTACATGTTAGGACGTGCACTCACATGATATTCTCACCTCTCGTCTAACTGTGCACTCCTAACGTAAGTACCCATCTATAACGACACAACCCACTAGCTAAGTACCATCATATCTAGCTAGACTGCCATAGGTCCTACCCTTATTACTCGGTTCTATTAACATTATAACGCTCGAAATTAAATAGGGGTTTAACGCAAACTCAGATGCTCCATATGCAATATATTACTATCAGCTAACTCGTTATGTTTCTCGAAACAATATTGTAATTATATTCACAACAATAACATGAAGGTTCTCATTAATTAAGTGTATATTATTCACATCATAAATATACAATACAAGCACCCCGAGAACTAAGCTGTGGTGCACACATACTCTGCTATCCATCCCGGTACATCACGTACATAAGGATTACATATTCCGAATCTCTCAGGAATAGTTCACAGATAACAACATCACAAACAATGGAGGCGAACACAGTCACATCACATAGGTCACGCACATACCTACGCTCCTACGATCAGCGGACTTATTAATATCCCAATAAGTCTTTCTATGACCTATGTTCATCAAGGTAACCAGTCTAAATCCGAGCAACACAAGGATTAGAGGGCCCTAAGCGAACGCAAACCTCCCGTGATAGCAAGTATGGTAGGTATGTCATACACACAATTCATATACCAATACTAAGTAAACACATATCTTAGTAATCAACGTAGTTTAATCGTAGTACTATTCTCATTCTAGTACCAATATATAATTATCGCAATTTATACTATTCCGGTTTATCATCATACGCGCCATGATCTATTCTCACGTCGTAGTAGACACTCACGTCTCAACCCAAACCGTCCATTTAATATAACTCTCGTATATAATTTCCTTCTCATAAATACCCAAAAGTCCCAATTCTATCCTTACACCATCATTCGAATGTTAACTATATCCTCGAACAAGTTTACGGGCTCCAAAAATCAAAACAGTCCAAAAAGGCCCAAACTGTCAACTCGTTAGAAGTCTCGTTCGAACGAGACTGTTCGAACGAGATTCCTCTGTCAACTCGTTAGAAGTCTCGTTCGAACGAGGCTGTTCGAACGAGATTCCAGTTCGTTCGAACGAACTGTACCTTCTAACGAGATCTCGTTCGAACGAAGTTATCGAACGAGGCTCCCTTTCGTTAGAACGACTGGTCGATTCGTTAGAAGCTCGTTCGAACGAGTTCGTTCGAACGACCTGGGTAGGGGCTTCTAACGACCTGCCAGTTTCGTCCCAGATTCTCTTAGTTACGTTTTTCATCCATTTCTACTCCTCAAATCTTCTCCAAGGTTCGTCCCAACAATGTTTTAAGTTCTCTAATCATCCTAAAACATGCTAAGGTCATAAACTAACATCTTTTAAGGCATTAATGCATCCTAAACATCATTAAATCACAAGATTTTATACTATTCCCTAATTTTATCAAGAACATGAACCCTAGATTTATATCATCATCAAATCCCAGAATTTAATCCGTTTTAATTTCTTCTAATCACAATTATCATGAGAATAATAATTTACCTATCATTCTACATGCAATTATCTTCAAAATTTTCAAGTTCTAAACTCCAAACTACATGGGTTTTCATATTTCACCAAGAACAAACACAAAATTCGAATTTTTCTAACATGGAAAGAACATTCTTTGGAATTAAATGGAATTAAGTCACTTGACTTGGTTGTCTCTGAGTTTGGTGTAGGTTTGATGAAGCTTTTCTGCAGAATTCCCTCTCTCCAAGCTTCTTCTCCAATGGTGGCTTAAGGTGGCTAGGGTTTTGATTTGGGAAACTTAGAAAACTCTTCTAATAACCTACGTAGCCTTCTAGGTTAATATGGTTTGGTTAATGGGCTTAGTGGGTTAAATCCACATCAGATTAAAACTCCCAATTTTCGTCACTTTTAATTCCTCAAAATGTAAAATTACCAAAATACCCTTTAAGTTGCCGGTATGGCCTAAAAATACCCCGAGACCCAAACTACACCCCCGGCTAGTGTTTTCTGACTATCTCGACCCTTCCGGACGCGTTGGCGTACTCAAAACGACCATACGGTTTATAGATTTTAAATTCACTTTTTATAATTAAAATAATATACCATGACGCGGCGGTCACACGCGTCTCAACAAAATTTCTAAAATGCCGTATATCAATCTCACGACAAATTTTATAATACCAAATACATATATCAAAACATGTATGCACATAATCAAATATCAACTCGCATCTCGTTAGTATTTATAACCCGGATTAATTTCCAATTAATACGCATTTAATTAATTAATCCCCAAAATAAATATAGCCAAAAGTACGGGGTATTACAATGACCCCACTTTTATGTGCTCATATGTATATAGTTTGTTTTTACACTCATGTGTTACTTACTATCTTATAAATGTTGTATTATTAGATATGTGGCTATCAATATAACAAACCCCATTTTTAAATATGAAGAATCAATCGTAAATAGGATCAAATCGAAGTCTTATGACATATCTTAAGGTATATAATAAGTTTTGGGGTAGAAAATATAATTTTATGAAACTTTAGGGACTAAAATAAAAATATAAAAAGGGCCATTTTGTCAATAAAATATTTTCAAGGACCTCTAGGAAATATTGAAAATATGTAGTGTGAAATTACCAAAATACCCTTCATGTGTGAAATGACCTTTATACCCTTATCACCTTTCCACCACGTGCTGGTCACCTCCACCTTACACATGTCGTCTTCAGAGAGAAAGCTAAAACACTTGTCATCATTTGGTGATGTTAAGACTGCAAGACCACCCCGGAATACGACACCCAAACGATGACTTGCCACCGTAAATGCTTGATCACCTAGAAACATGTCAACACTGTAATACTTTTGGAAACCTATAAATAGGGCCTTAGGGCTCATTTGAAACTCACACCAATTCCTTGAGAATTATAGTAAGAAAGAGTGATAGAAAGCTTGGGAAATATCTTAAGAAGGAGTTCTATAATTTCAAAGAAAGAATTCATTTCGTAGGTATGATTTTATTTAAATGTTATAATTCATTTTTGTTGTTTCAATTTCGTATTTTATAGCTTTACTTAGTAGTTATGGTGGTAAAATACACTAAAGACTTTACTAATCAAAACTTAAAATTTGGAAACAATCTAAATTGATTTTATTTTCAAAATATGTCAACTTTTTTGAGAAATATATATATACGCTTTTTAAAATGATTTTTGTAAGCAATTGCTCGTATTATGGAATCTCATTTAAGTAATTCCAAAGTCAATCCCGGTGAAATTCTGTCTAGTTGAGATGGTATTTAAGTGGCGCCCCTGTGACCCTCCATCTCTAGTGGGAATAAATTCAGAAATATTCTGTCTAGATGAGATGGTATTTAAGTGGTGCCCCTGTGACCCTCCATCTCTACTGGGAACCGACTGATTAGGAAGAACTATGAATTGAATTCTTTAAATACGATGAATGAACATAAAAAATTGAGAAAATGGTTTTAGTAACCCTTTTCAGCAAGATATTTTAGGATTAAAACACAATATTTAGAATTGGGCTTTATTTAGAATACATAATTAAACCTTTATTCTATTTATTAGATTAACGTGTGATCCAAAACTCAATATCTATATTTTCGAGACTCTATTTTAGGTGAGTACTCTGACATTCCTTGTGTGATTATATGATATTATGCAAACTATATATATTTTGTGAACTGATTTTATTCTCAAAATTCATTTGATACCGATGATTGATTCATTTGTGATATGTTTATATTTATCCATATAAACATACCGATTAAAAAGAATATTGAAAAGGATATTGAATATTGAAAATAAGATTCGGCCTAAGGGACCTCTTTACTGACTGACCTTGCCAACTGGACTATCGCTGGTGTGCCCTAAATATGGCGTTGTGACAATCTAGTTCGATTGACCCTTAACTACCGAGGTATAATAATACGGTAGAAGAACACGGTATTAGAGTGTACTTGGCCATTAAAATGATATGATTGAAAGAAAAATATATCACATTTGATTTGTTGCATTCTTATTTTGAGCTATCCAATTGTGATATATATGCTATCATTTCAAAATATATATCTATTTACTGCATGTTCCTATCCATATATGTATGTACCTTCTCTTTTGACTTGAATAGGTATCTATTTTTTGGAAACCATGGAATGTCGGGAGATTAAATCTTATTCAGCTTTTAGATGACGTTGTATAAATAACGATTTTTCAGGAAATAATTAGACTGAAGGATGGAGTGTAGAAGGACTATGTTGAAGATTTAGCTTAAGGAGCTCTTTTGTTATACTTTTATATATAACGTTTGTTTTTAGGGGATAGAGCATGTTTAACTCTTTAGTATTAAGTTTTTAATTTTGGCATAAGTTGTAATCCGTTCATACTTTAATATATACGAAGTTCCCTTTTAGAAAGCTCTGATGATGTAATTCCATTTTTTTCAATAGTTTACGATTCATGACCATGTGAATGTATTTCCGTTGCATTTATTTTAAGAAATATTTTAAGTCCATAACATTGAATGCCTTTGTGTCATGTCAAGACACTCATTCCCTACTACTATTGGGTTGGGGTCGTGACAGTTGTAGAGTGATAGACAAGATCACTGGTAGGATTAAGTGTTGGACCAATAAGTTTCTTAGTTATGCAAGCAGATTACAGCTAATTAAATATATTCTGTTTGGGATCCAAGTTTACTAGTCTAGTCTTTTCATTTTACCCAAGGGGGTTATCAAAAGAATAGAGAAGCTGAAGAGGGACTTTCTTTGGACGGGGTCTGATCTAAATCACACGGGTGCCAAAGTTTCATGGAAGGACCTTTGTTGCAGCTATGAAGAAGGGGGTTTGGGAATTAAAGATTGCGAGAGATGGAATGTTGCAGTGATTTTGAAGATGTTATGGAATCTCAGTAGTAAGAAAGACTGCCTATAGGTTAAGTGGTGTAATGTGTACAAGTTGAAGAAAAGAAGTTTGTGGGTTGTCCCTATTGCTAGCGACTCCACTTGGAGTTGGAGGAAGATGATGCAACTATGACATTTGATCAGACCGCTCATCAAATGGAACCTTGGAAATGGGGAGGACACTTTCTTATGGTATGACAATCGGCATCCCTAATGGCCGTTGCAACCTCTTTTTGGTGATAGGGTTATCTACGATGCTGCTAGCTATCATAAAGCCTTGGTGGCTGATCACAATGTGGAGAATAAGTGGAGATGGCCGGCTGCGGTCACTTGGGAACTCCTGGATATCAGGAATGAGAATTTGCCCCAGATTAGGCAGGATACTATTGATGAGGTGGTTTGGATCCCCAACCTTGGTGGGTTCTCTATTGGTTCGGCCTATGATGAGATTACTTCTAGTCCCCCCCAGTTAGTTGGCATAAGATCGTGTGGAATATGACTAATATTCCCAAATGTGCCTTTATTTTGTGGATGATTTATAGGGATGTGATTCACACCAAGGATAAGCTCTTTAGCTGGGGCATTTCTGAGGAAAACTTGTGCAACTGCTGTTTAAATGGGGTTGAGTCCGTTGGACATGTCTTCAATGAGTGTCATGTTGTAAAGGAGGTGTGGAAGGAGGTTAAATTCAGAAATCAGGAGTATAGGGACGCTATGGATTGGAACAGTGAGATGATTCATGCTACCTCAAATTATAGTGGTCCTAGCCTTTTTAATCGTATTAGGAACATCTCGTTTTCTACTACCATTTACTGCCTGTGGATGGAAAGAAATGCCAGACTTTTCAAGAAGTTGAGTAGGAACACTGAAGCCGTTGTCAAAGAGATTGAGGTTATGATCAGAGCAAGGGCCATATCATGGTAGAAAGGAAGAAGAAGATTCGAAAACTGGATGGCATGTATGAACTGGGGAATCCCTGATAGTATACTCGATTGGGATTTGGTTTTTGGGGTTTTGGGTATTTTGCCCCTTGTTTTGTCTTTTGTCCCTTTGGGATATGCCCCATAGGATGTTCTTAGGGATTGTTTCCCTTTTTGTTTTTCACTTGTAGTTCCTTTTGTTGATATATACATAACTTTTCCTTTAAAAAAAAGGTACTCACATGTATATATATATATACAACTTTAATGCATGAAACCGTTTTTATTCTAAAGATGTTACTTATCTTGATTAATTCACCTTAATCTTGTTAAAGAACTTCCTTTTACTTGAATTGACATTTATTTCTTGATTTAACACACCACATTAAATACTTCAAACAATATCCTTTGTTTAAGGAAAAGCATTTCTATTACCGAAGTTACCCCTTTATTCATACCAATTCACGTTAATATTTTCATTGAAAATCACCTTTTAACACACGCAAGCACCACGTTAAAAAATACTTATTTTTCTTTAAAAAAGCCTGTCATAAACACACTCTCTTGTGTCAGTTATGGGTTAAACCACTTTAGGTTGCTTAACTAACCATTCCGTTACTTCAGTTTACCATTCCTTTAGTTTATGGACATGAACCAATTTTCACATTTACTTGTCCACGTTACCCTTTACCGGAACATTTATTTATTCATTCAAGTTAGGTTGTCTTTTCTTATTTTCATCCCAGAACCCATTTCTTAACATATTCTACTTCATTATCTTTTTCTCAGAATCCTCCAATATCCGTGTATACTTTAACAGTTTCCACACCGCCGGTTATGCTACCATATGCTCTGGCTAGTGATTTTGGGTCTTTCACGCTAGGGCCTCGAGCCCTGTTTAATTTTTTCAGTGCCATCCAAGTCCATATTAATATGTTTTAACATTTTACAAATGTTTACATCATTCCACTTTTCCTTTACCGGCCAAAGCCAAAACCAGGGGTTTCACCCCAACTTGTGTTACACTTTAAAATAATCATTTATTGTCCTTATACCCTTACATTTATTTTATCCTAAAAATTAAGTTCATTTAAGACCATTTTGTATAACACCTTTCCAACATTTTTATTTCATAAAAGTGTTCCACTTTACGTAAAATTACCATTTTACCCATTGGTTTTCAAACTTGTCCTTTCCTTTATTTTCACAAGTGTTATTTTCCAAAAATATTATTAAGTTACACACACTAACCTCTTAAATGTTTTTAACTCCCTAACACTTTGGAGTAACATACATCTTAAGTCAGAAATCTCTTTATTTGTTAACTTTCTTTGCTAAGAAAACTCCATTCCTTTACCTTTTTGGGACGACTTCACAAAAAATGCCATTTCCCCTTTATTTCCACATGTAATCTTAAATATTCATCTATTACATTTTCCACCCCTTTAACACACTTTAAATACTGAAATTTTTATTTTCTTTATTTCATGTTTAAACCCATCAAAACCCTAGTTAAAACTATTTATATGTTCATCATCAAAATACTAAGAGAACTTCTGAGGTGAAGGATGTGCTCATGAATATTCAAAGCCAAATCAACAGTGATGGTAGCAACTCTATACTGCAAGCTGATGAACTAAAGGCTAGAACTGACTATGCTGAGTGTTGCATGGTTGAAGAGGCTTATTTTAAGCAGAAGTCTAGAATCTGTTGGGTTCAAGAGGGGGACATTAACACTAGATTCTTCCATGCCAAAGTGAGAGGCAATATCAGCAGGAGCAAGATCCTAAGCATTCACGATCAACATGGCCAAAAGGTGGAGGGGCATGAGAATGTAGCTGCAGAGGCAGTCTGGTAGTTATCTAATCTCTAGGCCATTCCACTCCAGCAATTGCACCTCATATTCTAAATCATGGCATCACAAAAAAGCTCTCAACTACTCAGGCTTGCCAAATCACTAACCCCATAACTCATGAGGAGATTAAGGATGATTTCCTTAACCTTGGAAGGATAAGGCTCCTGGGCCTAATGGTTTTAGCACAGAATTCTTCATTCACAATTAGGATTTGGTTGGTAATGATGTCACTGCTGCAGTGGAGTCTTTCTTTCTGAATAGCACTCTTCTCAAGCAATGTAACTGCACTAGTCTTGCGCTTATCCCTAAATCCAAAACCCCAACCACTATGATGGACTTTAGGCCAATTTCTTGCTGTAACACCATTTACAAGTGCATCTCTAAGGTCATTGCTCACAAGATGAAGCCTCACATTCCATCTTTTATCAATGATAGGCAATATGCCTTTGTGCATGGTTGGGCCATTGGGGACAACATCCTTGTCATGCAAGAGTTGATGAGAAATTACCATAGGAATCAAGGATACCCAAGATGTGCTTTAAATATTGATATCCAAAAAGCTTATGACATTGTCAATCAGGACTTTCTTATCCATGTCCTCTTCCACATGGGCTTCACTCCCATCTTTATTGGCTGGATCAAAGAGTGTATTACCACTCCAATGTTTTCCATTCTCATCAATGGAGCCTCACATGGTTTTTTCTAGCTAAGAGAGGCCTCACCCTCTCTTCCTCTACCTTTTCCTCTTCATAATGAAAGCCTTTGATGGTCTCCTTGATCTCTACACCAACGCCCCTCTTTTCACATTCCACACAAAATGTAAAGAGTTGCATTTAAACCATATTTGTTTAGCTGATGATCTTTTTATCTTATCAAGTGCTGACCTTAACTCTATTGCCATCATTAGCACTGCCATTAACCAGTTCAGTTCCATGTCTGGATTATATCCAAACCCTTCGAAGTGTTCTTTCTTTGCTACTGGGCTCTCTAACAGTGACAAAACCTCCATGTCCAACCTTCTCAACTTTCAACTTGGTCAATTCCCAGTCAAATACCTTGGTGTTCATTTGATATCCACCAAACTCAAGCATGAGGAATGCGCCCCTCTTATTGACAAAATTACTAAAAGAAATATGAGTTGGACTAATAGATTCTTAAGCTATGCAGGCAGGCAAAACCTGGTATCTTCTACCCTCTTTAGCATGCAAATTTATTGGTCAAGTATCTTCATTTTTCCTTACAGAACAATCGTAGAGATTGACACCAAACTTCAAAGATTCCTGTGGTCTGGCCCTGACTTGAAACCTTCTGGTGCTAAGGTGAATTGGAGGGATGTTTACTGCCCAAAAATTGAGGGAGGCCTGGGTATAAAAAACACGAGGGAGTGGAACAAGGCTATCATGTTCAAACACCTTGGGAACCTATGCAGCAAAAAAGACAATGTGTGGGTTAAATGGTACCACATCTACAAGTTGAAAGGCAAAAGCTTATGGCATATTCAAGTTCCATGTGATGCATGGACCTGGACCAAATTTATGCAACTTAGAGACAAGTCATACTGCTCATAAATTCCACCATTAGTAATGGTCATAACACCTTTTTTTGGCACAACTAGTGGCACCCTAGAGTCCCTCTATGGCTACTATATGGAGAGAGAGCAATCTATGATGCTGCTAGCAACCACAAAGCTAAGGTTGCTGACTTCATTTCGAATGGAAATTGGGCTTGGCCAGCTACTACTACCTGGGAGCTGAATGAGATCAAATATGATGCGCTTCCTCTTATCTATCCCAATAGGGATGACTGCATTAGCTGGGCCCCAAAGTCTAATGGCATTTTCACCATTAATTCTGCTTGGAACTCTATCAGAAACCACAACCCCTCCCCAAGATGGGCTCCTACTATTTGGAATAGTAGTGTCATTCCAAAATGTGCCTTCATTCTTTGGATGGTTCATAAGAATGCAATCAACACCAAAGATAAGACCCACAACTGGGGTATCTCTAATTACAATAGTGGTGTGCTTTGTAACACTGCTATTGAAAACCGTGACCACCTCTTCTTCAATTGAATTTTCTCCTATTCTATTTGGGAGGAGATCAAGTACAATAACTCCTACAGCAGTACTGCTACTAATTGGGAGGGGATCATTAAAGAGGCTGTTGCGCACTTTGATGGCAATAACATTATTGCCAAGCTCAGAAAGTCTTCCTTAGCTGCCACTATCTACTACATATGGATTGAGAGGACCAATAGAATCTTCAAGAACAAGTCTTCCAACTATGTTGATATCATGAGTGACATAGCTTTCCTTGTCAAATGCAAATCCCTCAAGTTGACTAAATCGAGGAGAAACTTCAAGTCTTGGCCTATCTATAGAAATTAGGGCCTAAATGAGAATTAACTTATTTTCTGTTAGTTGGCTTGTGTCCATCGCCTTTTGATGTTTTCCTGTAATTTTACATGCTTTATTTGGGTTATTTTCTTCTGTGAGAATTGATCCAAGGAGGGTATGCCCTCCATATCTTGTACATTTTTGCTTGTTTATCGATTCTTACTTACAAAAAAAAGAGAATATGGATTTTAAATTCAAAATCCTATTAAATGGGTCTAACATATGATTTATTCTAGAAATTTCATAATGTTTACACAAACATACTTTTCAAGACAAAAAACATTTTTTGTTTCTTCAATACCTGAATAATGTCCATTTATATAAAAATCCCAATTTTTTACAAGAAAACTTTGAAAATATGTATTCATAAAATATTCCCAACAAAATAAATGTTCTTCCAACATTTTTATTCCATAAAAATGTTTAAACACCAAGTTTTCTTGAAATATATCATTTTGCTCAAAACCATTGAAATCCTTTAGTAAACTCATTTTTATAATTCATGAGAAATATCATTCTCAAATCATAAATTCATCCTACTCTTACAAACTCTAACTACAAGACTAACACTATGGAAATAGAGTTTTTAAACTAAAGAGTAGAGTTTTCTCACATGGAGCTCCAAAAATAATAGAATGAAGGTGGAAGAAGATGGAAACCTCCCACCTCCTAAGGTGGCCTCAAATATGTTGCCTAGGTCAACAAAGCTTGCCTCCACTTAAGCTCCACTTAAGCTCCATACTTCCTTCCTTCCTTCTCCTTCTTCTTCTCCAAAACCCCCAACAATAACTCCAAATTTCGTAGCTTTCTTCAACAATGTAGGAAATGGGTGTATAAAAGGCTTATATGTGGTGAAATACTTGTAAAATATGGTGGCAAAAGGTGGAGGGATGGTGGCAAAAGAGCTAGAGAGAGAGAGAACAAATCTAATTTTGAATGCCCAAATGGGCTAACTTACACTTATATACTCCTCCAAACCCTAAGGGGTTAAATCCCCCAAATGCTCCTACATGCAACACTTTAATCAAGGGCAATCAAGTCTTTTACCCCAAATTTATATCTGGGTCACTGAGAAGTCAACATGTCATCAAATATGATGACCCACATCGTGACAACACATTAAAAAGGATAAGCTTTTCAAACTCAGCTCCGTCATTCGAATGACCCTGAGCCTCGTTTGAACGAGATTGCTCACTTGTTCAAAAGACCCTTCCAACGAGGTGTTCTAACAAGATGTCAGCAAACGCGATCAAGGGATCAAACTGAGTCAATTGAACCCTCATTCGAACGACCTCTAGGTTCAAACTTCGCGTCATAAAAATTTAGTTCGACGAGCATGAAGGCCACGAAGTTACCCAAATTTGACTTATGGTCCACCTCAACAAGTACAAAGCCCAATTGGTCATACTAAGTCATCAAATCTTACAAATAAAATAAAATGACGAGGGCGGTTGTTACCTCATGCAAGGGAATAAAATTTGTAGAAATGAGATAAAGTCTCATGGGTACGAGTCTGGTCATTATGCATGAGCATGACATTCGTATGAATGAGAGAAAGACTCGTAGGGATGAGTGAAGTCATCGTAAAAGATCATGGCATTCATAGAAATGAGAAAAATGATCATGGGGGTGAGTCTGGATATCATGCATGAGCATGCCATTCGTAAAAATGAGAGAAAGATGCATGGGGATGAGTCTGGTCATCACAGAAGAGCGTGTCATTTTTAAAAATTAGATAAATTCTCATGGGTATGAGTCTAGTCATCTTGCAAGCGCATGACATACGTAAAAATGAGATAAAGACTCACGGGGATGATGAGTCTAGTCAACTCGCAAGAGCACGACATTCTTGAAAATGAGAGAATGACTCACTAGGATGATTCTGGTCATTGCGTAACTTGACGATATTCATAGAAATGGTAATAAGAGTCATGGGGATGAGTTTAGTCATCGTGCATGAGGGCAATATTCATACAAATGAGAGAAAGACTCACGGGGATAAGTTCGGTCATCGTGCATGAGCATGAAATTCATAGAAATGACTAGAAAAACTCATGGGGATGACTCTAATCACCATGCATGAGCACAACTTTCATAGAAATGAGAGAAAGACTGATGGGGGTGAGTCCAGTCGACCCGTAAGAGCACGACTTTCATAAAAAATAGAAAGACTCACGGGCATGAGTCTGGTCATCTTGTAACTGAAGGATATTTGTATAAATGTTTGAAAGAGTCATGGGGATGTGCTTGGTCATCGTGAAAGAGGATGACATTTAGATAAATGAGAGGAAGATTCACGGGTATGAGTGTAGCCATCATGCATGAGCACGACATTCATAGATATTAGAGAAAAACTCATGGGGATGAGTCTGGTCATCATGTAACTGGATGATATTCATAAAAATGGGAGAAATAGTGAAGGGGATGAGTATGGTTATCATGCCATAGGATGGCATTCACAGAAATGAGATAAAGACTCATAGGGATAAGTCTGGTCATAGGGCAACAACACGCCATTCTTAGATATGAGAGAAAGGCTCCTGGGGATGAGTCCAGTCAACGTGCAAGATCGTGACATTCGTAAAAAGAGAGAAAAACTCACAGGGATGAGTTTGGTCATCGTGTAAGAGCACGCCATTCGTATAAATGATAGATAGGCTCATGGGGATGAGTTTGATCATCGTTGAAAGCATGACATTTGTAGAAATGGTCATGGGGATGAGTTTGGTCATCATGTAGGAGTGCAACATTTGTAGACATGAGAGAAAGTCTCACAAGAGTGATTCTAGTCATCGTGTAAGATCACAACATTCATAAAAATGAGAGAAAGACTCATAGGAATGATTCAGGTTATTGTTCAAGATGGCGATATTTGTAGAAATAGGAGAAAGAGTTATATTGATGAGTTTGGTCATCGTGCAAGGAGACGACAACCATAAAAATGAGAGAAAGACTCATGGGCATAAGTATGGTCAATGTGCACAAGCACGACATTCATTGAAATGAAAGAAAGACTTATGGGGATGAGTGTGGTCATCATGCAAGAGCAAGACCATCGTAGAAATTTGAAAAATACTCGCGGGGATGAGTTTAGTCATTACAAAAGAGCCTAATATTCATTGAAATGATCTTGAGTATGAGTATGGTCATCTTGCAAGAGCATGACGTTCGTAGAATTAAGAGAAAGACTCATTAAGGATTAGTCCAGTCAATGTGTAAGAGCAAGACATTCATAAAAATGAGATAAATACTCACGAGGATTAGTTTGGTCATCGTTCAAAAGTATAATATTAGTGGAAATGGGAGAAAGGGTCATGGGGATAAGTTTGGTCATCAATCATAAGGACAACATTCGTAGAAATAACATAATGACTCATGTGGTTAAGTTTGGTTCGTGCAAGAGTACGGCATTCGGAGAATGAGAGAAAGACTCATGGGGATGAGTCTAGTCATCGTGTAACTGGACGATATTCATAGAATTGGGAGAAAGAGTCATGGGGGTATGTTTGGTCATCATGCTAGCAGACGACATTCGTTGTAATGATAGGAAAACTCATGGGGATGATTTTTGTCATCAATGAAGAGCATGACCACGACATTTGTCACCATGCACGACCATGACATTTGTAAAATAAAAGAAAGACTCATGGGGCTGAGTCTGGTACATTTGTCACCATGCATGACCATGACATTTGTAAAATAAAAGAAAGACTCATGGGGCTGAGTCTGGTCATCGTGCAAGAGTCAGACATTTGTAAAAATTAGAGAATGACTCATGGGGCTGAGTCTGGTCATCGTGCAAGAGTGCGACATTTGCAGAAATTAGAGAATGACTCATGGGTATGAGTCTGGTGATCACGGAAGAGTACAATATTTAAACAAATAAGAGAAAGAATCGGGGGATGAGTATGGTCATCGTGCGAGAGCACCGCCTTCATACAAATGAGAAATAGACTCATGAGAGTCTGGTCATCGTGCACGAGCACGAACTTAGTAGAAAGGAGAGATACTCATCGGATGAGTCTGGATATCGTGCAAGAGAGTTACATTAGTAGAATTGAGAAAAGGACTCGTGGGTCAGAGTCTGGTCATCGTGTAAGAGCACGACATTCGTACGAATGAGCGAAAGACTCGCGGGAAGGAGTCTAATCATCGTAAAAGGGCATGGCGTTCATAAAATTGAGAAAAATGCTCATGTGGATGAATCTAGTCATCTTGCAAGCACACAACATTCGTAGAAATGAGATAAGACTCATGGGGATGAGTTCAGTCAACGTGCAAGAGCACGACTTTCGTAAAAATGAGTGAAAGACTTACGGGGATGAGTCTGGTCATTGTGCAAGTAAACTATATTTGTATAAATGTTAGAAAGCATCATAGGGGCCAGTTTGTTCATCGGGTAAGAGGATGGCATTCAGAAAATAAGAAAAAGACTTATAGGGATTCATCTTGTCATCGTGCATGAGCATTACTTTCATAGAATTGAGATAAAGACTCACATTGATGAGTCTAGTCATCGTGTAACTGGATGATATTCAATAAAATTGGAAAAATAGTCAAGGGGATCAGTTTTGTCATCGGGCAAGAGAATGACATTCGTAGAAACAAGAGAAAGACTCATGGGGATAAGCCTAGTCACAGTGCAAGAGCACGACATTCGTAGAAATGATAGAAAGACTCAAGGGGTGAGTCCAGTCAATGCGTAAGAGCACGACATTCGTAAAAAATAGAGAAAGACTCACAAAAATGAGTTTGGTCGTCATGCCACTGAACAATATTCATATAAATGTTAGAAAGAGTCATGGGAATGAGTTTGGTCATCATGCAAGATGAAGACATTTAGATAAATGAGAGAAAGACTCACGGGGATAAGTCTAGTCACGAGGATGAGTTTGGTCATTGTGTAACTTGACGATATTGATAGAATGGCGAGAAATGGTCAAGAGGATGGGTTTGGTCGTCATGCAAGAGGATGATATTCGTAGAAATGAGATAAAGACTCGCGAGGATGAGTTTGGTCATTGTGTAACTTGACGATATTGATAGAATGGCGAGAAATGGTCAAGAGGATGGGTTTGGTCGTCATGCAAGAGGATGGCAATCGTAGAAATGAGAGAAAGACTTATGGGGATAAGTTTAGTAACCGTGCAAGAGCATAACATTCGTAGAAATGAGAGAATGACTCATGGGGATGAGTTGAGTCAACATGCAAGAGCATAAGTAAAAAGAGAGAAAGACTCATGGGGATGAGTTTGGTCCTCGTGTAAGAACACGACATTCGTGTAAATGAGATAAAGACACATGGGGATGAGTTTGATCATCGTTGGAGAGCATGATTTTCCTAGAAGTGCTTATCGTAGAAATGAGAGAGAGACTCACGAGGATGAGTCTAGTTAACTTGTAGGAGCACACCATTTATAAAATTGACAAAAACTCATGGGAATGATTTTGGTCATCGTTCAAGGACAATATTTATGAAAATAGGATAAAGAGTCATGGGGATGAGTTCGATCATTGTGCAAGCAGGCGACTTCCATAAAAATGATAAAAAGACTCATGGGTATAAGTTTGGTCATCATCCACAAGTATGACATTCATAAAAATGGGAGAAAGACTCTTGGGGATGAGTGTGGTCATCGTGCAAGAGCACGACTTTCATATAAAAATGAGATAAAGACTCTTGGGGACGAGTCTAGTCATCATAAAAAGCCATACGTTCGTACAAATAGGACAAATGATATTGGGTTTAAGTCTGGTCATCTTAAAAGAGCACAACATTTGTAGAAATGAGATAAACACTTGTGGCGACGAGTCCAGTCAACATGGAAGATCACGACATTCGTAAAAATGATAGAAAGACTCACGTGGATGAGTATGGTCATCTTCCAAGAGCACAATACTCGTAGAAATAAGAGAAAGATGCACGGGGATGAGTCCAGTAAATGTGTAAGAGCATGACATTCATAAAAATAAGAGAAAGACTCATGGGAATGAGTCTGGTCATTGGGCAAGAGCACGACATTCGTATATCTGAGAGAAAATGTCATGGGGTTGGGTCTGGTCATCGTGCAAGAGCATGACATTCATTGAAATTAGTGAAGGACTCGTGGTTTGAAATCGCACTAAACATTAAAAGAAGTTATACAAGGTGGGGCCAAGATATTTGGCCCAAAACTGATAGAGGAGAGGTGCGGACAAAAGAGGAGGCGAGGGCCAGACGAGCCAAGGACAGTGGAAGAAATTTAGATCCAATCAGTATAGACCTCAGCACTAGTGGCCTCCTCAAGGAGGTGGTGGGTAACAATAACATCACCTTCATCAGCAACAGGTGGGGACTGCTCCCAACCCATTCATGGGAGTTTGCTTCAGGTGTGGAGGTATAGGGCATAGGTCTAGTTCATGTCCTAGTGACATGATCGTTTAACAAATACAGCAGGGCCAGGGACAACAACAAGGTAAAGGCGAGGCCAATTTGGGGGCCAATAGGGCTTTAGGCCTAACTATCAGCCATAGCAGTAATAACAACATATGGTTGTTATTCCCTCCCCGAGGCAGCCAGTGGCACTTCCACCACCACCACCACTCATCGTAGCACCTCCGCCTCAGTTACACTATGATCGGGTCTATTCGGTGGGACCCGAGGATGATCCAGCGCCTATTGAGGCGGTTGATGGTACATTTTTTTCATGGCACTTTAGGCAGAGTTTTATTTTATACGGAGGCCACAAACTCATTTGTTGCATGAGACTTCATGGGAATATCAAGGATGATTCTAACTCCATGCTCTAGAGTTTTATCCATAGCTACCCGTTAGGCGTATCTACTCTTATTATCGAGAACTTGCGATGGGGACTCCCGATTTGAGAATAGGACCCAAATTTGAAAATAGGCAGACTTAGTCTTGAAAATGTGCCGCGAGAGGGAAAAAGCCACCACCCTCCCCCAAAACAGCACCATGAGTGGCACGAACACCTCGTGCACATTCAACGTAATACGTAACAACTGGTCGCGAGATTCCCGATTTGAGAATAGGATTCAGATTTGAAAATAGGCACACTTAGGCTTGAAAACGTGTCTAGATGGGGCGGACGCCACCACCCAAATGGCACCAAAAGTTGCACGAACACTTCATGCGCGTCTAAGTAACACGTAGCAACCGACCACATGGTCGTAGACTATTGATTTGAGAATATGACCCGAATTTCAAAGAAGGCACACTTAGGCTTGAAAACGTGCCACGAGGGGCGGACACCATGGCCCCAAATAGCACCACGAGTGGCACAAATACCTCGTGCGCATTTGACATAAGATGTTGCAACTGGTCGCGAAATCGCGGGACTCCCGATTTGAGAATTAGACCAGGATTTAAAAATAGGCACACTTAGGCTGGAAAATGTACTGCGAGGGTTGGACGGCAACCCCTCTCCACATAGCTCCACGAGTGGAACGAACACCTCATGCGCCTCAAAGGTAACATTCAGCAATCGGTCGCGCAGTCGTGCATCTCCCGATTTGAAAACGTGCTATGAGAGGGCAGATGCCACCACCTTCTCCACCAAACGGTACTGCGAGTGGCACGAACACCTCGTGTGCATTCACGTAGCTCGTAGCAACCAGCCTTGCAGTCGTGGGACTCCCAATTTGAGAATAGAATTCGTATTTGAAAATTGGCACACTTAGGCTCGAAAACATGCCTAGAGGGGACAAACGCCACCCCCTAAATGGAACCGTAAGTTGCACGAACACCTCATTCGCGTCTAGCGTAACACGTAAAACCGCCGGCATAGTTACGGACTCTCGGTTTGAGAATAGGACCCAAATTTGAAAATAAGGCACAGTTAGGCTTGAAAATGTGTCATGAGGTGGCAGACACCACGCCCCCTAAATGGCACCGCAAGTGTCGTGGACACCTCGTGAGTGTCCAACGTAACACGTAGCAATCAGAGGCACAGTCGTGGGACTTTCGATTTTAGAATAGGACCCGAATTTGAAAATGGGCATAGTTAGGATAGAAAATGAGCCAAGAGAGGGCGAACGTCACCCCCAAAATGGTACGGTGAGAGGCACGAGCACCTCGTGCGCATCCAACGTAACACGTTGCAACAGGTCGCAGAGTTGCGGGACTCCCAATTTGAGAATCGGATCAAGATTTGAAAATAGGCATACTTAGACTTGAAAATGTGCCACGAGGGGGCAGACTCCATCCCTCTCCAAATGGAACTACGAGTGTACAAACACCTCCTGTGCGTCCAAGGTAACACGTAATAATCGACTGCGTAATCGCGGGACTCCCGGTTAAAGAATAGGACCCGGATTGGAAAACAGCCACGTTTAGGCTTGAAAATGTGCTGCGATGCGGTGGAAGCCCCCCCCCCCCCCCCCCCCAAACATCACCATGAGGGGCACGAAGACCTCGTGCGCATCTAGCGTATCATTATCAACCGACCGCATAGTAAAAAAACTCCCGGTTTGAGAATAGGATCCGGATTTGAAAATTGACACACTTAGGCTAGAAAACGTTTCGCGAGGGGGCGGACACCACGCCCCAAACAACACCTCGAGTGGTAGAAGAACCTCTTCCGTGTCCAACGTAACACATAGCAACTGATCACGTAGTTGCGGGACTCCAGGTTAGAGAATATGATCGGAATTTTAAAATAGTTATACTTACGCTCAAAAATGTGCCACGAGGGGGTGGACACCACGCCCCTATACGGCACCACAAGTGGCACGAATACCTCATGCGTGTCCAACATAACATGTAAACCGATTATGCAGTCACAGGACTCCCTATTTGAGAAGATTTGAAAATACGCACACTTAGGCTAGAAAATATGCTGTGAGGGGGTGGACTCCACCCTCCAAATGCTACCGTGAGAGACACGATCAACTCATGCACGTCCAACGTATCAACTAGCTACCAGTCGCATCTCGCGGGACTCTCGATTTGAGAATAGGACCCGAGTTTGAAAATAGGCAGACTTAGGCTTGAAAATGTGCCACGAGGGGGAGGACGCCACCTCCTTTCCAAATGGCACCGCGAGTGGTACGAGCACCTCATGTGCATCCAATGTAACATGTAGCAACCGACCGCACACTCGGTGGACTCTCGATTTGAGAATAGGACCCAGATTTGAAAATAGGCACAATTAGGCTTGTAAACGTGATGTGAGGGGGCGGACGCTACCACGCCAAAGACACGACAAGTAGTACGAACACTTGGTACGCGTCCAACGTAACAAGTAGCAATCGACCGTGCAGTAGTGGGACTCCCGGTTTGAGAATAGGACCTGAATTTCAAAATAGGCGCATGTAGGCATGAAAATGTGCCGCGAAGGGGCAGACGCCACCACAAAACAACACTGTGAGTGGAACGAACACCTCATGTGATCTCAACATAATAGGTAATAATCGGTCACGCAATCGCGGGACTCCGGGTTTGAGGAAAGAACCAGGATTCAAAAATAGGGACATTTAGGCTTGAAAACTTGCAAGGGAGGACGAACGCCACCCCACAAACGACACGGTGAGTGGCACGAACACCTCGTGCGAATTAAACGTAACATGTAGCAATCGATCGCTTAGTCACGGGACTCCCGATTTGAGAATAGGACCCGATATTGCAAAACAGGTGCACTTATGATTGAAATCGTGCTACAAGAGGGGACCACCACCACCCTCCCCCCAAACGACACCGCGAGTGGCACGAACACCTCGTGCGCATTCAACGTAACACGTAGCGACTGAAAGCACTATCGCGGGACTCTCGATTTGTGGATTTGAAAATAGCCATACTTAGGCATGAAAACGTGCCGGGGGAAGAAGCCCCTCCCCCCCAAACGGAATCGCATGTTGCTTGAACATGTCATGCATGTCAAACGTAACACATTGGGCCCGACCGCACTATCGTGGGACTCTCTTTTTTAGAATAGGACCCGAATTTTAAAATAGGCACACTTAGGCTTCAAAACGTTCGACGAGGTGGTGAACACTACCAACCCCAAAAACGACACCGTGAGTGGCATGAACACCTTGTGCGTGTCCTAACACGTAAGAAATGACCGCATAATCAGGGGACTCTCGGTTTGAGAATAGGACTCGGATTGGTAAGTATGCACATTTAGGCTTGAAAACGTGCTGTGAGGGGGCGGACACCACACCCCCCAGACAGCACCACGAGGGGTGTGAATACCTCATGCGCATCCAACGTAACATGTATCAACCGACTGCACAGTCGTCGGACTCTCGATTTGAGAATAGGACCTGAATTTAAAAATAGGCACACTTAGGCTTGAAACGTGTCGTGAGGGCAAGGTCACCACCCCAAACGGCACCACCAGTGGCACGAACACCTTCTACGCATCTAACATAACATATATCAACAGGTCGCGTAGTCTCGGGACTCCCTATTTGAGAATAGGACCCATATTTGAAATTAGGTACACTTAGGCTTGAAAACGTGCTGCGAGGGGGCGAACGTCACCCCTTTGCCAAATGGCATCGTGAATGCGTCCAAGGTAACACGTAGCAACTAGTCGTGCAGTCTAGGGACTCCCAGTTTGAGAATGGGACCTATATTTTAAAATAGGCACACTTGGGCTTGAAAACGTGTCGCGAGGGGGTGGACGCCACCACCCAAAATGACATCGCTAATGGCACGAACACCTCGTGCATGCATGTCCAACGTAACAAGCTGTCACCGGTCGTGTAGGCACATTTAGGCTTGAAAACATGTCGCTAGGGGGTAGAAGCCACCACCCTCCCCCTAATGGCATCAGGAGTGGCTCGAACACCTCATGCGCATCTAGTGTAACATGTAGCAACCGACTGCGCAGTCGTGAAACTCCCGACTTGAGAATATAACCCAGATTTGAAAATTGGCACACTTGGGCATGAAATTGTACAAGAGGGGGTTGACGCCACTCCAATCCCTTAATGGCACCACGAGTTGCCTGAACACCTCGTGGTTGTCTAAGGTAACACGTAGCAACCGATGGCGCACTTGCAGGACTCTTGGTTTGAGAATAGGACCCAAATTTGAAAATAGGCAAACTTAGGCTTCAAAACGTGTTGTGACAGGCCGGATGCCACCCCCTAAATGGCACCGCAAGTGGCACGCACATCTCGTAACACCCGTAGCACTTACCCATAATCCCGAGTCTATTCCCCGACTCTTAATTTAATTAAACACTCATTAATTAAATAATCATCCTAGCGTCACCTTGCTAGAGTATTCGAGCTTATCCACCCAGGCCATTCATCAACTATTTATGAACTCATCTCACTTAGTTCATAATTTACAACTATTCATCAATTATATATCTCCTTATAATTTTTCCAACTTTTAATTACCCTATCATCCCTAGGTAATTTAAACTCTTTTAAATTCACCTAATAATATTCTCTAACTATTATAGGTTTTTGAATTCTCTTGAATATCCCAAAAATCACCAAAACCATCAAAACAACCCAAATTCACGATTATCAGAAAACCGAACCTGTTTGGCTCCTGTATAGAACCGGTTCGCATGCCCAGAAATCTGAATGGTCGGTTCTGTGGCGAATCGGTTCGCTGCTCTGATACAGCAAATCCAAGCCGGACTGTTAAATCCCAAATTTGATCCTATTTTCTTCTAGATGATAATAAACCTTCATCAAGATGTATAAAAGTTATAAACAAATATCCAAGAATCAGCCAAAATGCTCTCCCTTCTCACTAAAAAAACCCCAACCAAACACAACCCTAAATTTAGTACTCCCGCCAACAAGTCGTCGCCTTCCTAAATCAACCAGCTCCGACGTCCATACACCATCTTGCCATCGCCATGCCTACCCTACCTCCGGCCACTCGTGGTAGCAGATCTCCTGTGCGTTTCTCCCCTGTAGATGTCGTTAAAGACCCAGTGATTAAACATAACCCTAGTATATGTCAGGGTTTGGATGCTGGAATGGAGCCTGGTCCGGTAGGTGTCCTAAATGAAGAAGCTAGCGAGTCTGAGGAGTTTGAAGAGGGGCAAGTCCTTGCTTTGGAAGATAGTATTGACAGAGCAAATGCTAATGTTTCTAGAATTAAAGAAATAAATGAAGAAAGGAGGTTTACAAAAAATTTCTCGAAGAAAAAGGTTTCACTCAAGAGGACATTTTACATTTCAGATGTGCCAAACTCAAAAATAAAGCCTCAAACTCTGATGGATGTAAGTTAGTGGAGGTAAAGACTACGAATTCAAAGGTGGATTGTGAAGAGGATGGCCCTTTAGCCTACTCTTCCCTGACCAAGGAGGACAAGTCATGGAAAGAAGTTGTAGCGGATAAGAGATATCCCAAGCTAAGATTTACTAACCATGATCCCTCTATTGTTGATAAAAAAATCACAGTCTCCCCACCTCTAGAGGTGGCAAAAAATGGCTATGCTAAGTGGGAAAGCAGTATGGTAGGGTGTTTTCTGGGGAGAAGTTTGCCTTACACATTGGTTTGCAGTATTGCCCATAAGCTATGGGATAAATTTGGCCTCAATCAAATAGTGGGACACAACAATGGAGTCAATTTCTTTATGTTTGATAATGCTAATATGAGGGATGAGGTAATTGACAATGGACCTTGGCATTTTGTGGGGAACCCAATTATTATTCAAAAATGGACACCAAACTTCTCTTTCAGCAAAGATTCAACCTCAAAGATACCTATATGGGTGAAGTTCCATAACATTCCTGTTCAATTATGGGAAGAGGAGGGGCTTAGCTATGTTGCTAGCTCAGTGGGAGTTCTTATGTATGCTGATACACTTACTGAAGGTATGAAGAGAATAAGTTTTGCAAGGATTTGTGTGGAGTTAAAAGTTAGGGAAGAATTCCCAAACAACACTGATGTCACCATGGATGATGGATCCATTGCAGTAGTTGGAGTGGAATACCAGGGGAAACCTCCATCCTGTGTCCATTGTGTAATATTTGGTCATGCCCTGATCAACTGTCCTAAGGGGAAGAAAGCTTGGGTGGCAAAAAATAATAAAGAAGAGGTATATCCAATTTTAAGCCAAGCTGAGATTCAAAAGTCCTTGGAAGAAGGATGGACCAAAGTGCAAACTAAAGCCAATAAGACAACCAAAACAGTTGAGACAGTCAAGAGTGGGATGGATGTTGAAGGTATGCCTAGTGAGATGGTTAGTACAAGTAAGAATTAAGTGGGAGATAATACCCCAAACAAGGTTACTACCTCTAATCAGTTTCACATTCTAGATGTTATGGAGGACTCTACTCTTGTTACAACCCCTGCCCCTTCAGGGCTGGCCCTTAAAATTAAAACAGTGGATGAATTTGATCAGGGAAGGTTTGGAGGTGTCATCAGAAGGGATGGGAAAGAGGTGTGCAGTAGCAATAACAAGGTGAAGAAGAGTTCGGGCAGCAAATCCAAAAAGTTTAGATGACCAGGATGGGTACATGGAATATAAGGGAACTTAATGCTCCCCACAAACAGATGGAGGTGGTTAAGCTAATAAGAGATAATAAATTAGACCTTATTAGTCTTGTGGAGACTAAGATTAGAAGGAACAACTTGGATACTGCCAAGAATATGTGCTTCTATCATTGGGAGTATATTCATAACTGCCCTATGGATGGGGGAGTGGCAAGAGTGATAGTGGGTTGGAACCCCAATATATTGAAGATTGATGTGATTAATTCTCATAGACAAGCTCTATTCTGCCTTGTAAATATCGTTGGTACTAGTAACTCTTTTTAGGCGACTTTCATATATGGTGAAAACCTGTCTGAGCAGAGGAGGTGTTTTTGGACATTCATAAATGCAAATAAGATGGTGATCAATGATAGGCGTTGGATACTCATGGGGGATTTTAATGTGGTCAGATGCTAAGAGGAAAAAAAATGGATTTTGGATATTGACAGAGCTGCAACTGATGAGTTTAATGAGTGTCTAAATGAGCTGAATGCTGATGAAATGGTCAATAGTGGGTTGTGGTTCACCTGGAATAAGAGCCATCTTGGAGTCAATAATGTTCAGTCCAGAATTGACAGGGTCCTACACAATGATATGTGGACCGCATTTTTTCCCAACTCACAGTCTATTACCCTGCCTTGTGGTATATCTGACCATAGTCCTATTATCACCATAGTGGATAACACTATCAATAGGGGTCCATTACCCTTCAAGTTCTTCAACTTCTGGATGAATCATGAAGAATTTTCTCCTACAATCATTGATGCTTGGGATGTTGAGGTGGATGGGAATCCAATGCAGAGGCTCTACACCAAGCTTATTAGAGTTAAAGCCTCTTTAAAGCACTTTAATAAGAAATTCTTTAATAAGATTTCTACTCAGGTAGCTGAGACCAAGACAAATCTAGATGCTATTCAAAGCGAGCTGGACAGAGATGGTGATAATAGGGACCTACAGGCTGCTGCTAATGAGATGACAATCAAATATGCAGAATTAAGGAATGATGAGGAGTCCTTCCTAAGACAGAAGGCTAGAACGAAATTGCTGCAACTGGGCGACCAAAACAATACTTTCTTTCATAAGAAAGTAAACCAAAATAGGGCTAGAAGGAAAATTGTGAGCATTGAAAATGATCTAGGTGTGAGAATTGAAGGCATTGAGCAGGTGTCTACAGAAGCAGTGAGTTTTTTTCAGAACTAGTTAGGGAATAGGGTGCAGTGTGAGAATGCAAATGCTGTCCTGGGGGAGGTGATCAAGAATAAGCTAACCCCTGATCAAGCTTATCTCCTGGAGGAAGAGGTCACTCATGAAGATATCAAAAAAGCTATGTTTAGCATTGGGTCTGACAAGGCCCCGGGCCCTGTTGGTTTTAACAGCTACTTCTTTAAAAAGAATTGGGAGCTCATTGGGAGAGAGGTGTGTGAGGCAATTAAATTCTTCTTTGACACGGGGACTTTCTTCAAGCAGTGGAATTGTACAGCTCTGGCTTTGATCCCAAAAAGTGCAACCCCTAAAAGTATGAGGGAGTTCAAACCCATCTCTTACTGTAACACCTTGTACAAGTGTATTTCCAAAGTGATCACTTGCAGGCTAAAGAAGATGATGCCTGGCCTTATTAGTATTAATCAAGCTGCCTTTATTGAAGGTAGATCCATTGCTGATAATATCTTGTTATTACAAGAGTTAATGAGGAATTATCATAGGGACTCTTGGCCTCCGAGATGTGCAATCAAGATTGATATTCTGAAAGCATATATGATACTGTGAGCTGGGACTTTTTGATGAAGTTGTTGGCCCATGTTGGTTTCCCATCCAAAATCATTGGGTGGATCACCAAATGTGTGACTACTACCAGATTCTCCATTAACCTGAATGGGGAACTAAAGGGTTTCTTTCATGGGAAAAGAGGGCTCAGGCAGGGGGACCCTCTCTCTCCCTACCTTTTCTTGCTTGTGATGGAGGTTTTCTCTGGGATTATTACTAAGGCAACTGAATCAGACCTGTTCAGTTATCACCCTAGATGCAAGGAGATGTCTTTAACTCACCTAAGTTTTGCTGATGATTTAATTGTCTTTGCTGGGGGGGACAAAGATTCCTGCAGTATTGTGAAGGAGGTAATATCAAAATTTAGCTCCTTATCTGGGCTGATGATCAACTTAGAGAAGATCAACCTTTTCACTGCAGGGATTAATATGGATGGGATTCAGGACATTTCATCTATTCTTGGCATTCAGCATGGGACCCCTCCATTTCGGTATCTTGGGGTTCCTCTCATCACAACTAGGTTAAAGAAGGAGGACTGCTCTCACTTGGTGGAAAGGATAACAATGAGAACCAGATGTTAGACTAATAAGTTCTTGAGTTTTGCAGGTAGGCTCCTTCTAGTGAAGACTGTGATTTTCAGCATTCAAGTGTATTGGTCTAGCAATTTTTATTCTGCCCAAGAGTATTATAAAGAAGATTGAGCAAATAATGAGAAATTACTTATGGAAAGGGGATGAGGCTAATAGCAAAGGTTCTAAAGTTGCTTGGGTGGATCTTTGTGTTTCTCTAGATGAAGGAGGGCTAAATATAAAGTGTTTAGAGACTTGGAACACGGATGCTATGGCTAAGCATTTGTGGAATCTTTATAGTAAGAAGGACAGCTTATGGATCAAATGGTGTAATACTTACAAGATCAAAGGAAGGAGCATATGGGCTTTGAGTATCCCAAATGATTCATCATGGAGTTGGATGAAAATCCTCAAGAACAGAGAGAAGTTTCGAAGTGAAATCAAAAACCTGCATTGGGAATGGTGTGCAAGCATTTATGTGGTTCGATTATTGGCACCCAAATGGCCCTTTACTTGCCCTATATGGGGATAACATTGTGTATGACTCTGCTAGCAGTCTAAAAGCTAAAGTGTCAGATTTTATACACCACTTGGAGTGGAGATGGCCTTCAAGGGTGACATGGGAGCTGAATGAAGTGAAGAATGCAACTTTTCCTACTATTCACGAGGGAATTGATAATGTTGTATGGCTTCCCTCATATCATGGAATGTTCACCATTGCCTCTGCTTGGGAATTTTTAAAGGCCCATAAGCCTACGGTCAACTGGAGTAAGTTTGTGTGGAGTAAGGTTTGTATCCCTAAATGCTCTTTCATAACTTGGTTGGTGTTTAGGAAGGCCATCAACACTAAAGTTAAATTACATGATTGGGGAGTTTCTGTGGATAACCTATGTGAGTTATGTGGGACTGAGAGGGAAACATATAACCATTTGTTCTCTCAGTGCAGCCTTAGTAAAAGTATATGGGAGGAAGTGATGCTTAGGAACCAGTGCTACAGGGATGCCCAGGGTCTGAATAGTGAGTTGGATTTGGCTACTGTTAACCACTCTACGAAGACCCTATGTGACAAGATTAGATCCCTATCCTTTACTGCCACTATCTATTGCATTTGGATGGAGAGGAATGCTAGATGCTTTAAGCATGTCTCCAATTCCCTTGATTCCATTATCAAGGGTATTGAAAACATGGTTAGATCAAAATCTCTCACTTGAAAAAAGGACAGAAGGAGTTTTACTAACTGGATGGCTTGTATGTACTGGAACATTCCTGAAGATAGGCTTCTAATTTAGGCTTTGATTGGTTTTTTTCTTGTTGGCCTGTTTACCTGTGGGGTATGCCCCAGGGTTCTTTTGTTCTGTGGAGGGTTCATCCTCTGTGTATTCTTTAGTTTCTTTATACAATTTAAATTTCCCCAAAAAAAAAGATGTATAAAAGTTAATGGGATGTAACTATGATGATTCTAACTTTCATAAATCCATTTAACACCAAATATTGGACTAGAAATCATCAGTTTAATCAATCGAATGGGTTTATATCAAAATCCCCTAACATAACCCTAGATTTAATTCCCCAATCCAAATTAAGTATAACCAACCTATATACCGCTACAAGATTCGATTTTCAGTAATTATAATTTGCCTACAACATCAAATTTTCATCCAACTAAACACGGGAGATTAGTTTCACCCCATAAATCCTTTTTTTCACGTGAGAACCCTCCCCAAATCAATTTGGGTTCTACACCTACCATGATATGAACATGAGTTTCTGAAAATAAATCGAAAGCAAGTTAATGACTTGCTTGTCTAGGTTAGTAGGGTCTGATTACGTATTGTAGAAGATGGAATGATTGTAGCACACCGTCCCTCTTTGAATTTGGCTCCTAAAGCTCTCCTCCTTCCCTCCTTCTATTTTCTCTCATTTTCTAGAGTTTAGATAATGAATTTTGGCTGCCTCAGACCCTCAGGCCTAGATTTATATTCCCTAATCCCGTAATTAGGCTAATGGGCCAAGCCTAAATTACCCAAATACCTCTGTGTGGGGCCGGTTATGTCTAAAAAGGCCCGAACCAATTACTACCCCTAGGTACTCTATTTTGACTATTTCGATCCATTCGGAACCAACCGTGACCTTGAAATCGCCATCCGAGATACTCTAAATAAATTTCGTATCTCGTTCTCATATTATCAACGCTCGACTCTCGGTTGAGATATAACACAGTCACATCGATATCATATGACGTAAAATAATTACTTACTACTGACTTAGTAATTTTATTCCATAAATATTAATCTGTTTTTTAGGTAATCAAGTATATTAAAAAGAAACGAAAGATATACAAGGAAAACATCCAAAGGCAAAAACCTAGAGGTTAGGTATACCCCACCCCCACAACAGTCTCAACAAGATCATCCCCACAAACAAGGCAAGACTAACACAACCACGAGAAGGAAACCACTATGGATTAAAGGAACATCATGGACTCAGGAAGCCCCCATTGGTTGCACACCATCCAGTTGGTATAAGTTCTATTAGTGTGTTTCCAGCTGCTGATCTTGATCTTCATCTTGCCATTAATCTCTCTCAAGAGTTGGGTAGGAGTTCCATTCCATCTGTAATGAAGCCTGCCATTTCTTTCCATCCAGAGGAAATAGATGGTAGTAGTAAAAGATAAGGTCCTGACTTTGTTGAGGAAGTTGTTACTATTAGCATACTCCACAGCCATCTCCAATTCCCTAACCCAGGTCCCCATCGTCCTATAGCATTGGTTCATGCATAGAATCTCCATCCAAACCTCAATGGAGTAAGGGCAATCATTAAGAATGTGAGTAATAGTCATCCATCAGAACATAGATGGCTGAGGTTATTATCAACAACTCCCCACACTAGCAATTTATCATTGGTGATGAGGCTTCTTCTATAGGTCAACCAAGTAAGGAATGAGCATTTAGGAATATTGGCACAGTTCCAAACAAGCTTTAGCCCAATCCACTTTAGAGTTGTGGCTGCACAAAGCCTGGTAGGCAGATTGGGTAGTGAAATTCCCATGGGTGGAGGGAAGCCAAGAGATCTTATCCTCCTAATGAGAAATAACAGGAAGAGGACCTGCCTGAATATCATTAAGTTCCCACGTAATGGTAACAGGCCATCTCCACCTAAGGCCATAAATGAAATCAACCACTTTTTCATTGGAAGCGTCAAAGATGGTCATATCCCTAAACAAAGGTTGTAGAGGGCCAAGAGGGTGCCAACTATCATGCCACATAAAATTGTTGTTACCATTCCCAATTATGGACTTAATGAGAGGTCTACCCTCCCTCTTCATTTTCAAAATTTTTCTCCAAGTCCATGTATATATGGGATAGTAATGGCCCAGAAGCTCCTTCTTTTGATCTTATATGTGTGACACCATTTCACCTAGAGGATCTCCTTGTTGTTACAAATGTTCCAAATGTGTTTCATCATAGCCTCCCTATTCCATTCCTCAATGCATTTGATGCCAAGCTCTCCTTCATCTTTAGATTTATAAACATTATTCCAAGCCACTTTAGCCCCGTTGTGTTTCAAGTCTGGTCCATGCCAAATGAAGTCCCTAATCAGCTGATCAATAGCCTTGGTAACTTTTTTAGGAATAATGAAGAGACTAGCTCGGTATATTTGAATGCTGAAGAGGACAAAGGTAGCCAATTGCAGCCTCCCAACATAACTGAGCAGCTTGTTTGTCCACCAGGTCTTGATCCTTGTAGTAAGCCTAGCAATTAAATCCTTGTAGTCTACAGCTCTAAGTCTAGTAGATATCACAGGCACGCCAGGTATTTGAAAGGGGGTTTCTGAATTTATAAACCAATTCTATCAGCAAGAACTTGCGCATGGGTGTCATCCATACCCCCACAATAGATGTTACTTTTGTCCAGGTTGGGGCAAAGCCCAGAGAGAAGAGCAAACTCCTCAAGAGAGTGATTGATACAGTCAATCGATTGCTCAACCCCACCATAAAATATCACAAGATCATCAGCAAAGCATAAATGGTTAAACCCAATTTCCTTGCATTTAGGGTGGAACTTGAAGTTCATGAGGTTACAGTGATGGTCAAGGAGGCAACAAAAGCATTCCATATCCGGATAAAAAGATAGGGGGACAAAGGGTCCCTTTGTCTAAGCCCCCTAGAGCCTTTAAAGAAACCATGAGGTTCACCATTGAGGCTAATGGAGTACCAAGCAGTGGAGACACATTCCTTGATCCATGAAATCATATTATGAGGGATCCTAACCTGCTTCAGCACTTCAAAAAGAAACTCATAGCTTATCGTGTCATAGGCCTTCATAATATCCCACTTTATAGTAAATCGTACCTCTCCATTGGCTCTGTGATCATTCCTCATGAGCTCTTGTAACAGTAGTACATTATCAACAATAGATCTCCCCTCCACAAAGGCAGACTACCTTTCACTAATGATATGGTTCATGAGGGGATTCAATCTAGTAGCTACGATTTTAGAGATGCATTTGTAGATAGTGTTATAACATGCAATGGATCTAAAGTCTCTCATTGTAGTAGGGTTTGAAATCTTAGGAATGAGGGCAAGGATGGCACAGTTCCATTGTCTAGGCATTTTGCAAGTAACAAAGAAATGTTTAACAACCTTGGTAACATCATTATCAACTTTTGTATAGTTCAAGTGAGCCGAATTCAAAACGACCGGCACGTAGGTGACTTTCGCACCGCGGTGAAACTCTGTCTATCAAATGGCCCCGTGCCGGGGACTTGATGTTTTAGAATTTATTTGATTTAGTATTTCGTAGTATGTTTTTCTATTTGTATTTTTTTCCTAACATTTTTGTAGGACTTCTACATTTGAGCGCCTAGAAACGCTTGAATTTCCCGCGTGCATATACTTTGTGGAATTCGCCACTTCGAGCCATTTTTGGGGTAAGCATGTCTTATTCCAATTCTTTCAGTAATCCTTGTTATAATTCTCAAAATTCTCATAATCTGTTGACTTTTGGTCAATACTTAGAGTCCCAAAAAATTACAAATTCAAATATGACTTTGGGCGAGTATAACGAAAGTCAAAACTTAGATTATTGGAATTTTGATGATGATGATAATGATTTTCGGCCTCTAATACCTTATAATAGGAATTTTGAAACGAATTGCAATAGTTTACAAAATTCCTATAACAATGAGTTTAAGTTTAAGTTCGATGATAATTTTCAAAGTTTCCACTTTCAAGTATCCGCACCTCGGCCTATCACTTTTGGCGAGGGCTTGCGTATGCTTGAGAATGAGAAAATTAAAAATCGTTATCGAGAAGAAAATCATTTGTGGGAACATTAATTGGATTTATTATTTGAATCCGACGACGATTTCTCTTCCGAGACTTTTGAAGTCGATGAATGTTTTGAACCAAATGAGGACTTTGTGCCTACTTTGGAACAAACCATTGTCGACTTGGCCCATTGCGTAATAGATATTGAAAGTGAGGATGAAAATGACGTAATATCTATTTGCAATGAAATGGTTTCTTCTTTGGCCCCCAAAGAAGAACATTTCATTGAAAATGATCTTATTTCTTTCGAAACTCAATCTTCAAGCGATGATGATTCATCCCTTGAGTTTGAATTTCTTTCCTCCCCATTTTCATTTGCTGTTATCACACCGTCGCAAGTACCCGATGATTCGGTTTCAAACTTTAATGGTTTAAACCTTTTCACCGATGAGGAGTGCTTTCTCGAGTCGCCTTCCACGATCGCATCTTTGCCTTTGTGTGCGCCCCCTCCCATTCCAATTTCAAAATCCTTGGGAGGATATTCTACTTTTCTCAGTCCCCACATGTTTTTGTCACCCGTTCAATCCAAATCCCCCGTCGTCCCTCCAATTAACGATGGTTCCTTTCTTCCGCCTTACACATGCCTTCCATTGTTCAAACGAAATTCATATTTTTCGGAAGGCATGCTTGAGAGTGAGGGTACACCGGTTATCCTCCAAAGTCAAATCATTTTTGAGGTGGACCCTCAGCTATTTAGACTTCTAGTGTACAGTTAGTGTGAAGCCTAAATAATAGGTTGTAAATAGTTAGCTTTTTATTCTTTCTTTCTTTTTATCTTTTCCTTCCTTTTTAATTTAGTCTATTGTAATTAGTTAATTCTTTGTTATTTGTTTTTCCTATACTCGATACTAACTTGTTTTGTAGATGCTTTGGACTTGTTCTTATGGGGATCGCTCCAATTTTGGGTAATATCCCTCGTTTCCTCTCTTTAACTTGGTTCTTAATTCACATTGAGGGCAATGTCAAGTTTTAAGTTAGGGGGTGTGGAATATTCTATCCACTTCTTTATTTAGTCCATGTTTTTGCTCACATGTTAGTTACTTAGTATGCTTTTCTTAGAAAATTAAAAAAAATCAAAAAGATTTTCTTTCTTTTTTTTTTGGGCATTTTGCCTCTATTTCCAATGATAAATTTCAATAATTGCCCGATCCAATAGACAACTCAACGATGCATGTTCTCGATTTTAGAAGTTATTAGACTTTAGTCCTCGATTATTGATATTATGAATAACTTCATGAATTAAACTTTAATCCCATGAGCACATGCGTTTTTCTTGTTTTATTGTATATACTTACACCGAGTAAGCTTTGTACCATTCGTCGTTTGTGAGTGTATACACTATTCTTTCCTCTGTGAAAACGTTACAGTCGTTGGTAATCTCTCTATTCTTTCATTTAATCGTTCATTAATTTTTTTTTTTGGGAAATTAATTGTATATAAAAAACCAAAAGAAATACAGAGGAAGAAAACCCCTCCTCAGAACAAGAACACCCTAGGGCATACCCCACAGGCAAACAGGCCAAACAGGCAGGAACCAAACAAAGCCTAAACTAGAAGCTTATCTTCAGGGATGTTCCAGTACATACAAGCCATCCAGTTAGAATAACTCCTTCTGTCCTTTTTCCACGTGAGAGCTTTTGCTCTAACCATGTTTTCAATACCCTTAATAATAGAATCAAGGGAATTGGAGACATGCTTAAAGCATCTAGAGTTCCTTTCCATCCAAATGCAATAGATAGTGGTAGTAAAAGAAAGGGATCTAATCTTGTCACAAAGGGTCTTCGTAGAATGGTTAACAGTAGCCAAACCCAACTCACTATTCAGACCCTGGGCATCCCTGTAATATTGGTTCCTAAGCATCACCTCTTCCCATATACATTTACTAAGGCTACACTGAGAGAACAAATGGTTATATGTCTCCCTTTCATTCCCACATAACTCACACAGGTCATCCACAGAAACTCCCCAATCAAGTAATTTAACTTTAGTGTTGATGGCCTTCCTAAACACCAACCAAGTAATGAAAGAGCATTTAGGGATACAAACCTTACTCCACACAAACTTGCTCCAGTTGACCATAGGCTTATGGGCCTTTAAAAGATCCCAAGCGGACGCAATGGTGAACATACCATGACTAGATGGGAGCCATACAACAGTATCAGTTCCCTCGTGGATTGTAGGAAGAGTAGCATTCTTCACTTCATTCAGCTCCCATGTCACTCTTGACGGCCATCTCCACTCCAAATGGTGTATAAAATCTGACACTTTAGCCTTTAGATTGCTAGCAGAGTCATAAACAATGTTATCCCCATAAAGGGTATGTAAAGGGCCATTAGGGTGCCAATAATCGAACCACATAAATGCATGCGCACCATTCCCAATGCAGGTCTTGATTTGACTTCTAAACTTCTCTCTGCTCTTGAGGATTTTCCTCCAACTCCATGAAGAATCATTTGGGATACTCAAAGCCCATATGCTCCTTCCTTTGATCTTGTAAGTATTACACCACTTGATCCATAAGCTGTCCTTCTTACTACAAAGATTCCACAAATGTTTCGCCATAGCCGCTCTGTTCCAAGTCTCTAAACATTTAATATTGAGCCCTCCTTCATCAAGAGAAACACAAAGATCCACCCAAGCAACTTTAGCCCCTTTGCTATTAGCCTCATCCCCTTTCCATAAGTAATTTCTCATAATTTGCTCAATCTTCTTAATAATACTCTTGGGCAGAATAAAAATGCTAGCCCAATACACTTGAATGCTGAAAATCACAGTCTTCACTAGAAGGAGCCTACCTGCAAAACTCAAGAACTTATTAGTCCAACATCTGGTTCTCATAGTAATTCTATCCACCAAGTGAGAGCAGTCCTCCTTCTTCAACCTAGTAGTGATGAGAGGAACCCCAAGATATCGAAATGGAGGGGTCCCATGCTGAATGCCAAGAATAGTTGAAATGTCCTGAACCTCATCCTCATTAATCCCTGCAGTGAAAAGGTTGCTCTTCTCTAAGTTGATCATCAGCCCAGATAAGGAGCTAAACTTTGATATTGCCTCCTTCACAATACTGCAGGAAACAGTGTCCCCCCCAGCAAAGACAATTAAATCATCAGCAAAACTAAGGTGAGTCAAAGCTATCTCCTTGCATCTAGGGTGAAAACTGAACAGGTCAGATTCAGTAGCTTTAGAAATAACCCCAGAGAAAACCTCCATCACAAGCAAGAAAAGGTAGGGAGAGATAGGGTCCCCCTGCCTGAGCCCTCTTTTCCCATGAAAGAAGCCCTTAAGTTCCCCATTCATGCTAATGGAGAATCTGGTAGTAGTCACACATTTGGTGATCCACCCAATGACTTTGGATGGGAAACCAACATGGGCCAACAGCTTTATCAAAAAGTCCCAGCTCACAGTATCATATGCTTTCAGAATATCAATCTTTATAGCACATCTCGGAGGCCAAGAGTCCCTATGATAGTTCCTCATTAACTCCTGTAATAACAAGATATTATCAGCAATGGATCTACCTTCAACAAAGGCAGCTTGATTAATACTAATAAGGCCAGGCATCATCTTCTTTAGTCTGCAAGTGATCACTTTGGAAATACACTTGTACAAGGTGTTACAGCAAGAGATGGGTCTGAAATCCCTCATACTCCTCGGGGTAGCAACCTTTGGGATTAAAGCCAGAGCAGTACAATTCCACTGCTTGAAGAAAGTCCCCGTGTCAAAGAAGAATTTTATTGCCTCACACACCTCTCTTCCAATGAGCTCCCAATTCTTCTTAAAGAAGTAGCTGTTAAACCCATCAGGGCCCGGGGCCTTGTCAGACCCAATGCTAAACATAGCTTCCTTGATCTCATCATGAGTGACCTCTTCCTCCAGGATACAAGCCTGCTCAGTGGTTAGCTTATTTTTTATCACCTCCCCCAGGACAGCATTAGCATTCTCACACTGCACCCTATTCCCTAGCAAGTTCTGAAAAAAACTCACAGCTTCTGTAGACACCTGCTCACTGCCTTCAATTCTCACCCCAAGATCATTCTCAATGCTCACAATTTTCCTTCTAGCCCTATTTTGGTTTACTTTCTTATGAAAGAAAGTATTGTTCTGATCACCCAGCTGCAGCCACTTGGTTCTAGCCTTCTGTCTAAGGAAAGACTCCTCATCATTCCTTAATTCTGCATATCTTATTCTCAATTCATCAGCAGCCGCGTGCAGGCCCATATTATCACCATCTCTGTCCAGCTCACATTGAATAGCATCCAGCTTAACCTTGGTCTCAGCAACCTGAGTAGAAATCTTATTAAAGAATTTCTTATTAAAGTGCTTTAAAGAGGCTTTAACTCTATTAAGTTTGCTGTAGAGCCTCTGCATTGGATTCCCATCCACTTCAACATCCCACGCATCAATGATTGTAGGCAAAAAATCAACATGATTCATCCAGAAGTTGAAGAACTTGAAAGGTAAAGGGCCCCTATTGAAAGTGTTATCCACAATGGTGATAATAGGACTATGGTCAGAAATACCACTAGGCAGGGTAATAGCATGTGAGTTGGGGAAAAATGCAGTCCACATATCATTGTGAAGGACCCTGTCAATTCTGGACTGAACATTATTAACTCCACTATGACTCTTATTCCAGGTGAACCACAGCCCACTATTAACCATATCATCAGCATTCAACACATTTAGACACTCATTAAACTCATCAGTTGCAGCTCTGTCAATATCCAAAATCCCTCTTTTTTCCTCTTGGCTTCTGACCACATTAAAATCCCCCATGAGTAACCAAGGCCTCTCATCGATCACCATTTTATTTGCATATAGGAATGTCCATAAACACCTCCTCTGCTCAGGCAGGTTATCACCATATATGAAAGTCGCATAGAAAGATTTACTAGTACCAACGATATTTACAAGGCAGAAAAGAGCTTGTCTATGAGAAGCAATCACATCAATCTTCAAACTATTGGGGTTCCATCCCACAATTACTCTAGCCACTCCCCCATCCATAGGGCAGTTATGAATATACTCCGAATGATAGAAGCACATATTCTTGACAGTTTCCATGTTGTTCCTTCTAATCTTAGTCTCCACAAGACTAATAAGGTCTAGTTTATTATCTCTAATTAGCTTAACCACCTCCATCTGTTTGTGGGGAGCATTAAGTCCCCTAATATTCCATGTACCCATCCTGGTCATCTAAACTTTTTGTATTTGCTGCCCGAACTCTTCTTCACCTTGTTGTTGCTGCTGCACACCTCTTTCCCATCCCTTCTGATGACACCTCCAAATCTCCCTTGATCAAGCTCATCCACTGCTTTAATTTTAAGGACCAGCCCTGTAGGGGCAGGGGTTGAAACAAGAGTAGAGTCCTCCAAAACCTCTAGAATGCCAAACTGATTAGAGGTTGTAACCTTGTTTGGAGTATTCTCTCCTTCTTCATTCTTACCTGAACTCACTATCTCACTAGTCATACCATCAATTTCCATCCCACTCATGACTAAATCTACTGTTTCAATATCTTTGGTTGTCTTATTGGCTTTAGTTTGCACTTTGGTCCATCCTTCTTCCAAGGCCTTTTGAATCTCAGCTTGGCCTAAAATTGGATATACCTCTGCTTTATTATTTTTTGCCACCCAAGCTTTCTTCCCCTTAGGACAGTTGATCAGGGCATGCCCAAATATACCACAATGAACACAGGATGGAGGTTTCTCTTGATATTCCACTCCAACTACTGCAATGGATCCATCCTCCATGGTGACATCAATGTTACTTGGGAATTCTGCCTTAACAATTAACTCCACACAAATCCTTGCAAAACTAATTCTCTTCATACCTTCAGTAACTGTATCAGCATACATAGGAACTCCCACTGAGCTAGCAACATAGCTAAGCCCCTCCTCTGTCCATAATTGGACAGGTATGTTATGGAACTTCACCCAAACAGGTATCTTTGAGGTTGAATCTTTGCTGAAAGAGAAGTTTGGTGTCCATTTTTGGATAATAATTGGGTTCCCCACAAAATGCCAAGGTCCATTGTCAATAACCTCATCCCTCATATCAGCATTATCAAACATAAAGAAATAGACACCATTATTGTGTCCCACTATTTGATTGAGGCCAAATTTATCCCATAGCCTATGGGCTATACTGCAAACCAAGGTGTAAGGCAAACTTCTCCCCAGAAAACACCCTACCATACTGCTTTCCCACTTAGCATAGCCATTTTTTGCCACCTCTGGAGGAGGGGAGACTGTGATTCTGTTATCAACAATAGAGGGAGCATGGTAAGTAAATCTTAGCTTGGGCTGTCTCTTATCCGCTACAACTTCTTTCCTTGATTTTTCCACCTTGGACAGGGGAGGGCAGGCTAAGGGGCCATTCTTTTCAATATCCATCCTAGGATTCGTAGTCTTTACCTCCACTAACTTACATCCATCAGAGTTTGAGGCCTCATCTTTGAGTATGGCACCTCTGAACTGTAAAATGTCCTCTTGAGTGAAACCTTTTTCTTCGAGAAATTTTTTGTATACATCCTTTTCTACATTTATCTCTTTAATACTAGAAACATTAGCATTTGCCCTTGCAATGTTATTTTCCGAAGCAGATACTTGCCCCTCTTCAATCTCCTCAGAATCGCACGCTTCTTCATAACAAACACCAGCCGGACCAGGCTTCAATCCAACCTCCAAACCAGGAGAGCTACTACCACGAGTGGCCGGAGGTAGGGTAGTCATAGCAAATCAAGGTGGCGACGTCGGAGCTGGTTGATTTAGGACGGGGGCGACTCGCCGGCGGGAGAACTCGTTTTGGGATCGTGTTTGGTTGGGGGTTTTTTAGTGAGAAGGGAGAGCATATTTTCTTTTTAGTATTAAGTAAGCTTCATTAATTGAGTTTATATCTTGAAATGTGTTACTTGATCATGATTTTCATATATTGTTTTGACTCGAGAATTGCATAAACTTTATGAAATGATCATAGGCCATCTTTGTTATATCACCCATATTGACCTTGACCTCACCTTATATGTTTACCCTCGCCAACCCCTTTGATCCTAAATATTAACCTTTCATTTCATTACCCAAAATCCCATAACCAACTCCAAATTGGAGTTTTACACCATACTTATTACCTTTGTTACCTATGTTTGGAATGATATTTGGGATTAAATGATGTTGTGTAGTGTGGTTGCAATTTAAGCATGAAAAGGATGAGAAAAGAAAATAAAGAGATGTGAAAAAAGAGAAAAAGAGAAAGCAAAAAACAAAAGAAAACAAAAAAAAAGTGAGAAAAAGAAGAAAATAAAAAGAAAGACAAATTTGTATATGTTATATTCAATGCCTTTTATGGATTGTATTTTCCAATTTTGATTTTGCCCGCATTCTTCCCATTATTCCGAGTTTTCATTTCCGAACACTTTGAATCCGTACAAACATTCCTTTCATTTCGTACCCTAGCCTAGCCTACATTACAACCCTATTAAAGTCCTATGTGATCTTAAGTAGATCTAATTCAAAGGTTTAAATAGTTTTGATAATCTGTGAAAATACATTTCACCTCCTTTAATGAGCGGTATCTTTCATTGAGATTACAGTTTTTCATTTTCTATATAGCATTCTTCATTCGTGACATGTGAGCGGCCTAGTTTCCATTTACATTTACTCTTTATGCCCACATGTTCCATGTGTTACCTCCCTGTTTCGAGTGAATTCACTTGATGAGTGTAATGCCCGTGAGGATTGAATATATGCTTACTTTATTTAAGTATCCAGTTTATATAAGTTTTTTCCAAATCATACTTTGCATGTGCTCGCTCCCCTCCCACATTTTAAGGTTTCAATTCTATGAGGTGCATTCTATAATGTTAATGATTTCGGACTTTTGTTTGAATTCGTTCATTTTGCTAATAATGCGTATGAAATCTTGTTCGCTATTATTGGGCTTGTCGCATGTTGGTTTGGGCATATTTTGAGGAAACCATATGATGTTTGTGGGCATCATCCCTGAAAACCTTCACGAGACGACACTCGTCCACTAGGGTAACCTAGGAGTTCAACGACTTATTGCATATGCTAAATGCAATCGTGCTCCCTACGAAAGTGATATTTATATTTCGATGCATATATACGTCTTGTACTACCCTCTATGGAATGGTTTTGTTTGTTTCATTACTAGGGACTAGCAATGTAAAGTTAGGGGGTGTGATTCGTATCGAATATTGCATATTTTCGCCCGTTATCTTTATGCATTCTAGCGCTTTTACGGTCCTTAATGCCTATATTTATGCTCATTAACCAGACAACCTTGGATTTGGATATATACATGCTTTGCAGGGGTTAATTATGCTTTTGTAGGTATTGGAATGCTAAAAGTGAGGATCCGTTGCATTTTGGAGAAGTTTCATCGTTGGACGTTCCTTAAAGGGCATTTTAGTCAATTCACATTTCCTCTCCGGCTCATGGAAATTCCACAAATGCGTGTTCGTTAAGTAAGCTTCGCGTGGCCACAAACGGTCCGCGATTTCGAGTCCGGGTGAAGAAGATATGGTCGTTTCCGTTTGCAACCTTTTCCCCCTCTTCATGGACCAAACAAGGCTGAGAAACAGTTACCAGTCGATCGCATTTTGAGGCCCGATCGATCGCAGTTTTGAGTTTTGTCATGGAAAGGAGACAATGTGCTTCAACTTGAAGGCGCGGTCGACCGCGCCCCTACGACCGGTTGACCGCGATCACCAGATATTTGTTGATTTTTTCCTTTTCTTTTCTTTCTATTTTTATTCCACTTACTATATAAACCCATTTTTGTGTAAATACATAGATATATTCGATTTTAGGTTAGAATAGCTTAGGGTTTGGGGGGTTTGGAGAGTTCTTCATTTTCTCTTCCATTGTTGTAGTGTAATTTACATGCTTTCATAATTAGATTTAATTGCTTTATTTACTTGTTTTCTAGTGTAGTTTATCGCGTTTATTTACCGCTTTCATTTACCGCATTTTTAATATGCTTTCTGGCTAATTTAGTCCAGGTTGTGTCTGATTGAACTCATTCCGGGTTGACATGTTGCTTTGCTTGGGTGATGCAGTTTACGAGTCTATTTCGACTGCGTTGCCTAGTTATTGCACCTAGGAGATTTGACGGGGCATATCATGTATGTTCCGTGCTTACGACCTTGTGTGCGTAATTTTCGGGGTATTTGTTGATGCCAAAATCATATTAGGCTTTTATGAGAATTTAGGGGTGTGACAACCCTTGATTTAATTAACTGTCGAAACGAGACGCATTTGTAATAACTCGTCGACCCATGTGACCATATTATACTAATTAACTAGGGTGAGGTATATTCGACGCAACCTATAGTTTTTACTCACTTTCTTCATCTAGCTTTATTTTCCCACGCCTAGATTAATATTTTCCTTTTGTACATCTTTTTATTTTTGTTGTAATTATCTTTTGCAGTTTATTATAGGAACATTAAACCAATTAAATTCTAGCAACTCGTCTTTGTGGATTTTCGATACTCGACTTACCGCTATACTCACCCGTAGAGTGTAGTCATAATTTAGGTTTTTGTATAGTTCAGGTGAGCCGATTTAAAAACGATCGGTGGGTAGGTGACTCTCGCGCCGCGGCAAAACCCTGCCTATCAGTAACACGTAGCAATCGACCGTGCAGTCAAGGGACTCCTGATTTGAGAATTGGACCCGAATTTGAAAATAGGTACATTTTTTCTTAAAAACGTGTCGCGAGGGGGAGGACACCACACTAGCCCCCAACACCTCGTGCATATCCAACGTAACAAGGAGCAACCGGCTTGAAAACGTGCCTATTTTCACCAATGACAAAGGCTTGAAAATGTGCTTCGAGGGTGCGTATGCCACCAATGCCTCCCCCACCCCCCACCCCCAAAAAAGGGCATCGCACACTTAGGATTGAAAACATACTGCGAGGGTTCGGACACCACCCACCACAAATGGCACCGAAAATGGAACAAACTCCTCGTGCACGTCCAAGGTAACACATAGCAAGCGGTCGTGCAGTCCCGAGACTCCCAATTTGAGAATAGGACCTGGATTTGAAAACAAGCACACTTAGACTTGAAAACGTGCTGCGAGGGTGCGGACGCCACCAACGCCCTCCAAATGGCATCGCGAGTGGCACGAACACCTAGTGTGCATCCAATGCAACGCGTAACAACCGACTACGCAATCGGCGGACTCCAGGTTTGAGAATAGGAGCCAAATTTTAAAATAGACACACTTAGGCTTGAAAAAGTGTCGTAAGGGGGTAAACTCTACCCCCCAGAACGGCACCGTAAGTGGCACAAGCATCTTGTGCGTGTCCAACATAACACGAATCAACCGACCGTGCAGTTGTGGGACTCCCAATTTAAGAATAGGACCCGGATGCAACCACCCTCGCCCCCCAAGTGGCACCATCAAAAACTCTTCATGCACGTCCAATGTAACATGTAACAACCGTCCGCGCAATTGCGGGATTCCCAATTTGAGAATTGGACCCGAATTTGAAAAGAGGCACACTTAGGCTGAAAAACATGCCACGAGGAGGCCGAAGCTACCCAAATGGCACCGCGAGTGGTACGAACACCTCGTGCACATCCAACGAAACAAGTAGCAATTGATCGCGCAATTGCGGAACTCCTGGTTTAAGAATAGGAGCTGAATTTGAAAATAGGCCTAGGCTTGAAAACGTGACGCGAGGGGGCGGACGCCACCACGACCCCGAATGGCACTGCAAGTGGTAAGAACAACTCGTGCTCAGGCTACGGCTGGATGGAAAATCCTTAGTATCTTGGATGACCATGGCATGAGAGTTGAGGGGAGTCAGAATGTGGCTAAGGTGGCTGTTGATTATTTCAGCAACCTCTTTAGCACTACCAGTTCTTTTGGGGATCCATTTCCTATTCTTAACGATGTGGTGTGCAAGAGAATCACGGTTGATCAGGCTACTGCGTTGGAGGCTCCCATTACTGACGAGGAGATTAAGAATGCCATGTTCTCCATTGGGTCCGATAAAGCTCCTTGGCCGGACGAATTTAATGCCTTTTTCTTCAAAAAGAACTGGGATGTGGTGGGGAGAGAGGTGATTGATGCCATTACCTTCTTCTTCCATTGTAGCTACTTGCCTAGGCAATGGAACTGCACTGCTTCGGTGCTTATTCCGAAGGTTACTACTCCCTCTGGTATGCAGGACTTCAGGCCCATCTCTTGCTACAATACCATCTACAAGTGTATCTCCAAAATTATTACCAATAGGATGAAACCCTTTCTCCCTTCCTTCATCAACCAGAGTCAGGCTGCGTTTGTGAAAGGTAGGTCAATCTCTGACAATATCTTACTGCTTCAGGAGTTTATGAGGAATTATCATTGTGAGCTTACTCCCCCTAGGTGTACTCTTAAGATTGATCTTCTTAAAGCCTATGATACTGTTAGTTGGGATTTTTTACTCAACCTTCTTGTGCATATTGGCTTCCCATCTATGTTTATTGGGTAGGTGGAGGAGTGTATTACCACGACTAAATTCTCTATCAGCTTGGATGGGCGCTTACATGGTTCTTTGAGGGGAAGAGGGGGGGTTGAGACAAGGTGACCCTATCTCTCCTTTCTTATTCCTACTAGTTATGGATACTTTCTCTTGTATTATGGACAAGGCTAGCCTTAATCCGGAGTTCAGTTTTCACCCTAAGTGCAAGGAAGTGGGCCTTAATCATATTTTTTTTGCGGACGATTTGATCATTCTGTGTGGTGGCGACCCTTCTTCGTGTAGCATTGCGAAGAGAGCTATTAAGGTTTTCTCTTCGATCTATGGTCTTTACCTCGATAGTAACAGGAGTAGTTTCTACTACTCTGGTGTTGATGTTGATGGGGTGAGCAGGTTGAGGGAGGTTATTGGTTTCTCCCACAGTTCCCCCCCCCCCTTCTTGTATCTCGGGGTGCCTCTTATAACTACTAGGCTTAAGTCCGAGGATTGTGAGAGGTTGATTGACAAGATTATGGGGAGGATTAAGTGTTGGACTAACAGATTCCTTAGTTTTACTGGGAGACTTTAGCTCATCAACTCGGTCCTGTTTGGTATTCATGTCTACTGGTCTTGCATGTTCATTCTGCCTAAAGGGGGTTATTAGAAGAATTGACCAACTTATGAAAGAGTTCTTGTGGATGGGTACTGATTCCAAACATACTCGGGCAAAGGTAGGTTGGAAAGATCTGACGTGCAGGCATGAGGAAGGGGGGTTAGGCATTAAGAATGTGGAATTATGGAACAAAGTTGTTATTTTCATTCTCCTTTGGAACCTCTGTAGTAAGAAGGATTGCCTATGGGTCAAATGGTGCAATGTGTACAAGATCAAGAATAGAAGTATTTGGGCCATTAATATTTCAAATGATTCTTCTTGGTGTTGGAAAAAGCTGATGCAGTTGAGGGATGTGGCCAAGCCTCTAATCAAGTCCAGCATTGGCAATGGGGAAGATACCTTTGTGTGGTACGACAACGGGCATCCGTTAGGTCCTCTGATTGATCGCTATGGGGGAAGACTTATTTATGATGCGGCTAGCAATCATAAAGCTAGAGTGGCCGACTTTATCAATGGGAAGAGGTAGAGGTGGCCTTCTTCTGTTACTTGGGAGCTGTTGGAGATTAGGAATGCTGAGTTGTTGTTTATTCGTCAAGGGGTTAGTGATGAGGTGGTGTGGAATTCCAACCGGGTGGATTCTCCTTTGGGTCCGATTTTATGGCTCTTACTACCGCTCATCCTCTTTTCAATAGGCACAAGTTGATTTGAAATGTCAATAATATACCGAAATGTGCTTTTAGTTTATGGATCATATGTAGGGATGCTCTTCATACGAGGGATAAACTGTTTAGCTGGGGTATTTCCAACAACAACTTGTGTTGCACTTGTGGTGAGGAGGTGGAGAACTGGGAGCACTTGTTTATTGAATGTAATATTGCTAAAGAGGTTTGGTGCGAGGTTAGATTCAAGAACAAGGAGGACAAAGACGCTCTTAACTGGGAGGGATTAGTCTTAATATATGGGTAAGAGCTTCTATAATAGACTTAGGTGTCTATCCTTTTCCACCACTATCTACTGTCTATGGATTGAGAGGAATGCGAGATTTTTTAAAGGCAGGCCCAAGAGTATTGATATGATTGTCAGAGATTTTGTTGCAATGGTTTGCGCCAGGGCTTTGAAATGGATGAACAATAGGAGGAGCTATACCAACTGGATGGCATGCATGAACTGGGGCATCCCATAATCGGTGTTATCTTAGTTGGTTTTGTTTTGTGTTTGGTTGTTTCTGTCCTTTCCTAGGATTGTGGTTCTTCTTTGGTGGCTGGTTGTAAGTACTTTTTCTTGTTCCCAAAAAAAATATCTAAAAACCTTCTTTACAGTCTTAGGACTCCCGGTTTGAGAATAGGAACCGGATTTGAAAATAGACTCACTTAGGTATGAAAAAGCACTACGAGGGGGCAGATGCCACGATTTCCCCAAACGGCACCCAGAGTGGAAAGAACACCTCGTGTGCATCCAAAGTAACATGTAGTAACCGACCGCATAGTCGTGGGCCTCCTATTTTGAGAATAGGACATAAATTTGAAAATAGGCACACTTAGGTTGGGAAACGTGTCGCGAGGGGGCGGATGCCACCATTCCCCCTCCAAACGGCACTGCGAGAGGTAGGAACACCTCGTGCATGTCCAGCGTAACACGTAGCAACTGACCGCGCAGTCATGGGAGTCCCGATTAGAGAATAGGACCTAAATACAAAAATAGTTACACTTAGGCTTGAAGCATTCTGCGAGGGGGCGGACGCCACCCCTAAAAGACACCGTGAATGGCACACATACCTCGTGCTTGTCCAACGTAACAAGTAGCAATCGTCCGTACAATCGCGAAACTCCCGGTTTGAGAATAGGACCCGTATTTAAAAATAAGCACACTTAGGCTTAAAAATGTGTCGCGAGGGGGAGGACGCCACCAACCTCCCCCCAAACGAAACCGTGAGTGGCACGAACACCTCATGCACATCCAACGTAACACGTAGTAACCAGTCATTCAGTAACGGGATTCTTAGTTTCAGAATAGAACCCGAATTTGAAATTTGGCACACGTAGACTTGAAAACGGGCCGTGAGGTGGAGGACGCCACCAACTCCACCAAATGGCTCCACGAGTGGCACGAACACCTCGTGCACATCCAACATAACATGTAGCAATCAACCACACATTCGCAGGATTCCCGATTTGAGAATAGGACCTAGATTTCCAAATAGGGACACTTACGCTTGAAAACGTGTCACAAGGGTTCAAACTCCACCCCCCGCAAATGGCAGAAACACATCGTGCGCGTCCAACATAACACATAGCAACCGATCGTGCAGTCCTCGGACTCCCGATTTAAGAATAGGATTCGGATTTGAAAATAGGCACACTTAGACTTTGAAAATGTGCCACGAGGGTGCGGACGCAACCAATGGCCCCCCAAACGGCATCGCGAGTGGTACGAACACCTCGTGCGTGTCCAATGTAACGTGTGACAACCAACTGCACAGTCGGCGGACTCTCGATTTAAGAATAGGAGCCAGATTTGAAAATAGGCGCACTTAGGCTTGAAAACGTGTCGCAAGGGGGGGACGCCACCCCCCGAAACTGCATTGAGAGTGGCACGAACGCCTTGCGCGCGTCCAACATAACATGAAGCAACCGACCGTTCAATTGTGGGACTCCCGATTTAAGAATAGGACTCAAATTTTAAATTGGCACACTCAAGCTTGAAAACGTTCTGCGAGGGGGTGAATGACACCCCCTCCCAAATGGAACTGCGAGTGGTACAAACACCTCTTGCACGTCTAACGTAACACTTAGCAACTAGCCACGCAATCGTGGGACTTTTGTGCTAATAACAGAACATGGATTTCATAATAGGCACACTTAGGCTTGAAAACGTTTTGCGAGGGGGTGGATGCCACACCCACAAATGACACCGAGTGTGGTACGAACATCTCGTGCGCGACCAACGTAACATGTAGCAACCGTTCTTGCAGTTGCAACACTCCAAGTTTGAGAATAGAATCTGGATTTGAGGATAGGCACACTTAGGCTTGAAAACGTGCCGCAAGGGTGCGGATGCCACCAACACCCCACCCCCCAAACGACATCACGAGTGGCATGTATACCTCATCGCGTTTAATGTAACACATAGCAACCATCCGCGCAGTCGAGGGACTCCCGAATTGAGAATAGGACCTGAAATTGCAAATAGGCACACTTAGGCTTGAAAATGTGCTGCGAGGGGAGGACGCCACCACCCCAAACTGATCCGTGAGTGTCATAAACACCTCATGCACGTCCAACATAACATGTAGCAACCGTTCTTAAATATATTGAGTTGTTAATCAATTGCAAAGCTAGAATTTGTCCTAAAGCCAAAAGAAATTTCACTAACTATATGATTTGCAAGAACTGGGAGCTTGATCTTCATCTTCTAAATTGAGGGCTTGGTCAGGCTTTGTGTGATGTTGTTTGCTTGATGTTTCTCTTTTTCCATTACTCTATATTCTAAGGTTGAATTCATATTGTTATTTCCTTTGTCTAAGGGGGTATGCCCCCTTCTCTTCTCTATACATTTCTTAGTTCTCTTAATACATACTTACTTACCCAAAAAAAACACGTAGCAATCGATTGCATTGTCACGGGACTCCCAATTTGAGAATATGGTCCACATTTGAAAATAGGCACACTTGGATAGAAGACGTGTCGTGAGGGGGCGGACGCAACCCCCACCCCAAGCGGCACCGCGAGTGGCACAAATACTTCATGTGAGTTCAACGTAACACATAGCAACTGGTGGCGTAGTCGCGGGACTCCCAATTGATGGATAGGACCCGAATTTTAAAATAGGCACACTTGGGCTTGAAAACATGCCATGAGGGGGCGGACGCCACCCCTAACCCCCGGAAATGGCACTGCGAGTGGCACGAACACCTCATGCACATCCAATGTAACACGTAGTAACTGGTCGCGCAGTCGCGGGACACCCGGTTTGAAAATAGGAACCAGATTTGAAAATAGGCACACTTAGGCTTAAAAATGTGTCACGAGGGAGCGGACGCCACCCCCGAAACGGCACCGTGACTGGCACGAACCTCGTGCACGTTCAACATAACACGTAATGACCATGGATTCAGTCATGGAACTTCTGGTTTGAGAATAGGACCCGAATTTAAAAATGGGCACACTTTAAGCTTAAAAAGTGTCGGGAGGGGGAAGATGCTAAAAACAGTCCAAACGGCATCACAAGTAGCACAAACACCTCGTGCGCATCCAACGTCACACGTTGCAACTGGCCGCACAATTGGGGGACTCCCTGTTCGAGAAACGTACCCGAATTTGAAAATAGGCACACTTAGGCTCCAAAACATATTCTGTGGGGGTGGATGCCACCCCCCAAATGGCGATGCGAGTGGCACGAACAACTCGTGTGCGCCCAACATGACATGTTGCAACAAGCCGCACAGTCACGGGGCGCCCGATTTGAGAATATGGATCGAATTTGAAAATAGACACACTTAGGCTTGAAAATGTGTCGTAAGAGGGCGGATGCCACAAATGCCCCCCTCCCCAACACACAGACACCAAACGGCACCGCGAGTGGGACGAAAACTTCGTGTACATCCAACGTAAGTAGCAACTAAACGCACATTCAGGGGACTCCCAATTTGAGAATTGGACCCACATTTGAAAATAAGAACACTTAGGCATAAAAACGTGCCATGAGGGGGTGGACGCCCCCAAATCGGCACTGCGAGTGGCATGATCACCTCCTGTGGGTCCAACATAACACGTCACAACCGTCTGCGTAGTTGTAGAACTTCTATTTTAAGAATAGGACTCGGATTTTAAAATATGTACACTTATGCTTGAAAACGAGTCGTGAGGGGGCGGATCCCCCTTCCCCAACCGGCATCGGGAGTGACATGAACACTTCGTGTGCGTCTAACGTAATAAATAGCAACCGAACGCACAGTCAGAGGACTCTCGATTTGAGAACAGGACTCGCATTTGAAAATAGGAACACTTAGGCTTGGAAACGTGCCATGAGGGGGCAGACGCCCCCAATCGGCACCGTGAGTGTCACGATCACCTTCCACGGGTCCAATATAACACATAACAACCGTCCGCACAGTTACGAAACTTTCGTTTTAAGAATAGGACCCGGATTTTAAAATAGGCACAATAAGGCTTGAAAACGTGCCGCGAGGCGGCGATTGCCACCAACGCCCCCTCCAAAAGGCATCGCGAGTGGAACGAACACTTCGTGTGCATCCAACGTAATAAGTAGAAACCAAACGCACAGTCGGGGGACTCCCAGTTTTAGAATAGAACCCGCATCTGAAAATAGAAACACTTAGTGTAATGACCCCACTTTTATATGCTCATATGTATATAGTTTGTATTTACACTCATGTGTTACTTATTATCTTAAGATGTTGTATTATTAGATATGTGGTATTATTGACTATCAATATAACAAACCCCATTTTTTAAATATGAAGAATCAACTGTAAATTGGATCAAATCAAAGACTTATGACATATCTTAAGGTAAATAATAAGTTTTTGGGGTAGAAAATATAAATGTATGAAACTTAAGGGACTAAAATAGTAATATAAAAAGGGCCATTTTATAAATAAAATATTTTCAAGGACCTCTAAGAAATATTAAAAATATATAGTGTGAAATTACCAAAATACCCTTCATGTGTGAAATGACCCTTATACCCTTATCACCTTTCCACCACGTGTTGGTCACCTCCACCTTACACATGTCGTCTTTAGAGAGAAAGCTAAAACACTTCTCATCATTTGGTGATATTAACACTACAAGACCACTCCGGCACGCGACACCTCGGCATTGAATCATCACTCCAAAAAGCTTAGTCATTTGACACGTGTCAACACCGTAATATCCTTAGAAACTTATAAATAGGGCCTTTGGGATCATTTATAACTCACCCCAATTCCTTGAGAATTATAGTAAGAAAGAGTGATAGCTTGGGAAATATCTTAAGAAGGAGTTCTATAATTTTGAAGAAAGAATTTGTTTCGTAGGTATGATTTTATTTAAATGTTGTAATGCATATTTATAGTTTTAATTTCATGCTTTATAGCTTTACTTAGTAGTTATGCTGGGAAAATACACTAAAGGCTCCACTAATCAAAACTTAAAATCTGGAAACAATCTAAATTGATTTTATTTTCAAAATATGTCAACTTGTTTGAAAATATATATACGCTTTTTAAAATGATTTTTGTAAGTAATTGCTCGTTATTATGGAATCTCATTTAAGTAATTCCAAAGTCAATCCCGGTGAAATTATGTTTAGTTGAGATGGTATTTAAGTGGTGCCCTTGTGACCCTCCATCTCTACTGGAAACCGACTGATTAGGAAGAACAGTGAATTGAATTCTTTAAATACGATGAATGAATATTAAAAATTGAGAAAATGGTTTTAGTAACCGTTTACAGCAAGTTATTTTAGGATTAAAACACAATATTTAGAATTGGGTTTATTTAGAGTATGTAATTAAACCTTTATTGTATTTATTAGATTAACGTGTGATCCAAGACTCAATATCTGTATTTTCGAGCCCCTATTTTAGGTGAGTACTCTACGTAATTTCTTGCGCATTTTGATTATATTATATTATGCAAACTACGTATATTTTGTGAAATGCTTTTATTCTCAAAATGCATCTGATACCGATGATTCCGTCGTTTGTTATATGTTTATGTATCTCCATATAAACATCTGATTTGAATTCTAAAATTATTGATCCGGCCTATGGAAATTCTCTTACTATGTTGGTCTTGACTACCGGGTGGAAATATTTGGGTGGTACCTTCCCAGCTGGTTTATCGCTGGTGTGCCCTAAATAAGGCATTGTTCCAGAAATCATGATATCTGTGATGTTACCGGGTGGAAACATTTGGTAACACTATCTGTCTGGGTATTAGAGCGTATATGGCCACTAAAACTGAATAATTGACATATGCTCAATTATTTTATCTGCTCTGTTCTGAATTGTTTATTCTGAATATATATATTGTCATTTACTTTATATATATTACTTGAAATTACTATCTCTATGTATAAACTTTCTGTTCTAAATTGAATAGGTATCAATTTTCTGAAAAACCCTGGAGCGTCTGGAGATTGAATCTCATTCGGCTTTTAGCTGACGTTGTATAAATAACCATTTTTCAGGAAATAATTATGCTCGTGGATGGAACAAAAAAGGAGTATGTTGAAGATTTAGCTTTTAAAGCTCTTTTTGTTACCTTAAGTAGAAGTTTATTTAACTAGATAGAGCATGTTTAGCTCTTTGTGTCAAGTTGTAACTCATTGATATTTTAATACAAATGAAGTTCCCTTTGGAAAGCTTTGATGATGTAATTCCTTCACTCTCAGTATTTTATCATTCATAACCATGTGATTATACTTCCGCTACATATATTTTAAAAGAAAAATTTTAACGCCAGAATATTAGATGCCTTGGTGGCATGTCAAGACACTCGTTCCCTACTATTTTTGGGTCGGAGTCGTGATAGAGGTGGTATCAAAGCATAGGTTATGAGCCCATAGTACTGAACATAGGTTTCGAATGTTATAGATTTCATGTTTCCATCCTTAGGAGATAGTATTAAATATCTGATTTATGTGATAACCCTCCCTATGTGTGATATTGTTTATAATTGGTCTTTTAGTTTTCAGTATTGATATAGTATAGTAAATCTTACGTTTGGCCATGACTGTAGAAAATGACCAAGAGAAGATCATCAATGGGAACTAGTGATTCAAGTAAGAAGGACTGGAAGGTGCATACAAGGCAATTGAGAGTCTAGCAAAGATTGTGGAGCAGCAGGTGAACAATGGAGTACCAAAGAATCTTGAACTAAGTAGATGTACTATTGAACAGTTCAAGAAGTTGAATCCTCCATCTTTTAAAGGTACTTCTAACCCCACCGAAGCAGAAAGTTGGGTGATGCAGATGGAAAAGATACTCTATGTTCTTAAGTGTACCGATGAACAAAGGGTGTCATTTGCAACATTTATGTTAGAAGGGGAGGATGAACATTGGTGGAGAATGACTAAGAGAATACACGGGGAAAGGAATACTTACATAGGTTGGAATGATTTCTTAGTAATCTTTTATGAGAAGTATTTTTCGAAAACGGTGAAAGATGAAATGGCAGCTGACTTCATGAGTCTGGTGCAAGGGAATATGACGGTTAGTCAATATGAGGCAAAATTTACTGAGTTATCCTGTTTTGCACGTCATGTTGTAGGAACTGATGTTTTAAGAGCGAAGAAGTTTGAGTGTGGGTTAAGGTTGAATATTCGTAGTCGAATTTCCATCCTGAAATTAGCATCATATATTGATGTCATGACTAGGGATACAATAGCTGAGAGGGATGGTGAGGAGTACAATCGAATTAGAGCTGGCAAGAGGAAGTTTGGGCAACAAAAAGGAAAGAACCCGAATAATAAAAATTTCTTTAGGAACGCATCCAATGTCCGGGGATCTAGTGATAACAAACAGTATAATAACACGATATGCTAACAATGTGGAAAGATGCATGGAGGACGACCTTGTTATAAGGATTTAGGAGCTTATTTTAGATGTGGACAGAAAGGACATCAGATAAAAGACTGCCCAAACCCAACAAGGGTTCTGATAAAGCCTTCAAGTGCAAACAAGGATCAAGGCAGACAGGGTAGAGTTTTTGCACTTTCTAATACCCAAGTTTCCAATGCGGTAGTGTCAGGTACACTTTTTATATGTGCACAACCTTTTAAAACTTTGATAGATCCAGGTTCTACCAATTCGTTTGTATCTATACATGTATTAAATTGCCTGAACCCTTGAATCATAACATACATATTTCTACTCCTTCAGGTGAGTTATTGATGGGTAAATTAGGCCCCATAGACATTGATAGTCATAAACTATTTATTGATTTGATAGTTTTAGACATTAGAGATTTTGAAGTCATTTTGGGGATGGACTGATTAGCATCATATCATGCTAAGGTGGATTGTTTTGAGAAGAGTGTTACTTTCCAAATCCCTCACCAACCAAAATTTAGTTTTAAAGGAACTGGCATCATATCTCCGATGTGTATTATTTCTGCAATGCAAGCCTATAATTTTCTTAAGAAGGGATGCCAAGGATTTCTTACAACTGTTACCAATTTGCAGACGATAGGGCCTAGCTTAGAAGATATTCCTATCGCTAAGAAATTTACGGATGTTTTTCCAGATGATTTACCAGGCCTACCTCCTAATAGAGAAATAGAATTTACCATTGACCTTATTCCTAGAACTATACCAATCTCAAAACCACCATATCGTATGGCAACTTTAGACTTAGGAGAGTTAAAAGTTCAATTAGAAGACCTTTTAGAAAAGGGTTTTATCAGACCAAGTATATCGCCTTTGGGTGCTCCAGTGTTATTTGTGAAAAAGAAGGATGGGACAATGAGACTATGTATTGATTATCGTGAACTGAATAAGGTAACCATTAAGAATAAATACCCCTTACCTCGTATAGATGACTTGTTTGATCAATTATAAGGTGCACAAGTATTCTCTAAGATTGACCTTAGGTCAGGTTATCACCAATTGAAGATTAAGGATGATGATATTTCAAAACCAGCTTTTCGTACTAGATATGGTCACTATGAATTTCTTGTAATGCCATTTGGACTAACTAATGCACCAACCGATTTTATGGATATGACGAATAGAGTCTTCAGGAAATATTTAGATCAATGTGTTATTGTTTTCATTGATGACATTCTTATTTATTCTAAGAGTATTGAAGAACACGAGAATCATTTAGAGACAATATTACAAATCCTTAGGAAACAGAAATTATATGCAAAATTAAAGAAGTGTGAGTTTTGGATGCCTAGTGTTTCTTTTTTAGGACATGTCATATCCAAAGAGGGAGTGTCGGTTGACCCTCAAAAGATTGAGGCTATATTAGATTGGCCAAGACCAACTAATGTGAGTGAGATTCGTAGTTTCCTTGGATTAGCAGGTTATTATCGAAGATTTGTTAAAGGATTTTCTAGCATTGCCAAACCTCTATCTAGGTTAACACAAAAGAAGGTAAAATATGAATGGTCTGAGGAAGCCGAGAAAAGTTTTCAAGAACTTAAGAATCAATTAGTGGCTGCCCCAATTTTGACTATTCCTTCAGGTACGAAAGGATTGATGATATATAGTGATGCTTCAAAAAATGGTTTAGGATGTGTTTTAATGCAAAATGGAAAAGTAGTTGCTTATGCCTCAAGACAGTTAAAACCATATGAACAAAATTATCCAACCCATGACCTAGAATTAGCAGCTGTAATTTTTGCTCTTAAGATTTGGAGACACTATTTATATGGTCAGACTTGTGAGATTTATACCGATCATAAGAGTTTGAAATATATATTTACTCAGAAAGAATTGAACGTGAGACAAAGGAGGTGGTTAGAATTGATGAAGGATTATGATTTTAATATTTATTATCACCATGGGAAATCTAATGTAGTAGCTGAAGCTTTAAGTAGGAAGTTTACACCAAATTTAGCATGTCATATTACAAACCAGGAGGCTCTATTGAAGGATTTAAGAAATATGGAAATAGATATTCGTATTTATAGTAAAGGTGGAATAATTGCAAACTTACCAGTATAACCCATATTGATGGAAAGAATCAAAATTGCACAAGTAAATGACCCACAACTGAAGAAGATTAAAGTAGAGGTTATTGAAGGGAAGAGAATGGAATTTGCGATACGGGATGATATATTGAGGTTTGGAAATAGAGTGAGTGTTCCACGTGATGCCCAACTAAAGAGGCAAATTTTGGAGGAAAGTCATTACTCAAGATTCACGTTTTATCCCAGAAATACCAAGATGTATAAAGATATTCGAGAAGTGTTTTGGTGGAATAACATGAAAAGGGAGATAGCGGAATTTATATCTCAGTGTTTAGTCTGTCAACAAGTAAAAGCTGAACATCAAAAACCATCAGGATTACTACAACCCCTACCTATCCCGGAGTGGAAATGAGAACATATCACTATGGATTTTGTAACAGGTTTACCAAGGAGTTCAAATGGTAATTATTCTATTTGGGTAATTATTGATAGGCTAACTAAATCTGCTCATTTTCTTGCCATTAAGATTACCCTTTCTTTAGAAAAGTTATCTAAGTTGTATGTGCGGGAAATTATTAGGCTTCATGGAACCCCAATTTCAATTGTTTCTGATCGTGACCCAAAATTGGTGTCTCGCTTTTGGAAAAGCCTACAAGTAGCCATGGGTAAACAATTAAATTTTAGCACCACTTTTCATCCTCAAACAGATGGACAATCTGAGAGAACCATTCAAACCTTAGAGGATATGCTTAGGGCATGTGTACTTGATCTGAAAGGGAATTGGGATGATCATTTACCATTAGTGGAATTCGCGTATAATTATAGTTGTCAAGCAAGTATTCAAATGGCTCTGCATGAGGCACTATATGGTAGAAGGTGTCGTTCCCCTGCATGTTGGGTAGAAGTTGGGGAAAGAAAATTGTTGGGACCAGAATTGATTCAGATCACAACAAATCACTATATTATTTTTGTATTCTTATAATGGTATTAATTTCTTTGATTGATCTTATTTACTATACATAAGGTTGGCCACAATATGAGTGGAAAATATGCGGTGGTCTCAATCATCATCTAGGCTAAATATTCTATAGCTAAAAGTTTCCCACTAAGGTCCTTATACTATTAGGCTAGTTGGGTTCAACCGTAGAAAATTCAAATTACGATTTATTCCTTAAGAGTTTGAGATAAACATGCAAATCTCATCTACTCAATTTTAAAGCTCATACATACATATTCAAATATTTAGGTCCATGAATTAAAATTAAAATTCTAATATATTTAACCATCCATATTCATAATTTCTAATTTCTATCTCTAAACTAAAATTCAAAGAAATTATATGCACATGTGACTTTTTAAGATAACATAAAGTTGTTTCAATTACTATACTAGAGATTCAAAATTTATTTATGAAAAAAGTTCTAAATTTTTAGACATGTATTTGTATGTGGAAAAATAATAAACAATTCTCTACATTATCCAAGGTTATTCACTATATAATTTCCCTAAAATAATATAATCATATTTGTAAATGTAAATTAAATAAATACTTTTAAAAAGTGATTTAACAATACCGGTTCTTAAATAACAGTCTCAAATATTTCTAGTATATTTTAGAATTATTAAATGAATTTGTGTGATTACATTAAACTTGTATATAAAGGATAATAGAAGTATACAACTTTCTCTAAGAGAAATTACAAAAATAAGATTGTAGAATGGATCTCCAAGTCATGATAATCAATTTTAATTATTGAGGTTATCTTTAGTTGTTCTTTAAAAGAGTTCCAATTAAGTTCCCAAGGTGTTGGTTATAGTGGTGGGGTGAGAGGTAGAAAAAATGGCGAGTTTAGGGTAAATTAGGATTTGTTTAAGTTAAACTGGAGAGAAGAAATGCACCTCACATCATATAATCCATCTCAAAACTTGCATTATTTTACTCATTTCAACATATTTTCTTGCTACTAAAGTCACACTAAAAATCCTATAAAATACAAAGGGTACCCTCCAAACCCTAACCCAACCTTTAGTTAAGACCAAATACAAATTAAGGTCCATTTGTGTATAAATCCAAGTCCAAATTAATTAATACAAACACTCCACTTAATCTAATTCCAATTATATATTCAAATTGTAAACCCAATTTACTTATATATAACCGAAGTCCAATTCAAATAATCTAATCAATCGAATTACAATTATTTATTTAAACTATAAACCCAATTTATTTGGCAAAATTCTTTTATCCATTTATTTAATTAATCAATTTATTTAATTTTTCAATATGATAGATAATATATTATTTTCTCAACACGATTTTCAATTAGTCATAATTATAAAATCATGTACCTAGTTAAATAAAAATCTAATAATTCACACGTAAATTCTAATTAATTAAATTGTGTAGCTAAAATATAATTCACACAAAATTACTATATTACTACATCATTTAATAATTATTTTAAAATTATGGGGTACTACAGTCTTCCCTCTACAATAGGAATTGCATCCTTAGAATTCACATTAACACTCTTGTTACATTCTAAAAACTTCAAACATGCTTAATAACTAATTGTTAGACACTAATATATGGACGCTAATAACCAAAGGGTCTATCTACAAATAGTGAGAAAATAGGTAACCAAATAAGAAGCACAACATAAAATATGCCTCACTCAACGCATGCATCCACATACAACGCGTCTTAAAGAAAATAACACAAAACTCAAGACGTAAGATCTATATCAAAGAAAGCCAAGTGAAAACAAAATTAGACACACATGAACCCCAAAGGATCTAAACCATGCTCTGATACCAACTTTGGTAACCCATTCCCATATTTAAGGTGGCCAATCTTAAATACAAAGAATCTAGTTGTCAAACAATTAAATACCATTCTTAGCATGTAAAACAAAATACGAACGATGCATATATAATCAATAAGAACGGAAGATAGAATAGTTAGAGTGAAGTCTCAACCATAACGCAAAACCAATAAACTAGTGTCACCTACCATAACTAGGGAATCTATAAGCCAACTGGGATAAAATAAACATGAGTTTGAAATATAAAGACTAAAAAATGAAATAACCTCAAGGAACCTTTGTAATACCCCATATTTTCGAAGGATTTAATCAATTAAATATGGAAATTTGGGAGAATTTCCAATGATGATTTTAATTGAAAACTTGGAATTTTATAATTATTTAAATGTAAAATAAAGTTTATGAGAAAAGTTGAAGAGTGAAAATAATATTAATTGAAATTATGGAATTTGGTTGGTAAAAGAATAAATTTATTGTGCTTATTTGTAATTTATCTAAATTAGGGAGTTTTATGTATTTATGAAAAGGAATTTAAGGAGTTAAACATGTGAGGAAATTGTAAGGATAAAAGGGTATTTTAGTATTACTTGGAGAAAGGTTAAGGAAAAAGGTTAAAGAAGGAAATAAAATAAATAAAACTATTTAGGGGAAAAGGGGGAAAACCCTAGGCAACTTAACCAAATGGGGCGGGCCGTTATAGCAATCTTACCCAGCCGCTATAGCAGGCTCAAAGCCACTATAGCGGAAATGAGTAGCTGCTAAAAAGGGATCACGAAATATAAAAGGGGTGTCGATTCTTTCAACTTACATGACCCTCTCAATTTTTATTTATCTCCCATTTTCTCTACAACAAACAAAACAAAACCGTTCTAAAATCCTGCTGCATCCGCATTTAAACACATAACACACAACTCACCCTAAATCCTAATCCATTTCCACCCAGATTTTACACTATCCACCCTAAAATTTTGGGCTACAATTCAAGACAACAATAATATATTTTTGGGAATTATTCTAGGGCCACAATCGTACAAGTTTAAGGAGCAATTCAACCATTTTCAAGGAGGCTCTACTCTACATTCTTTTCAAAATGTTTGGGGATCTATAATCATCAATAGAGGGGGTGCAAACAATACTTTTATATGGATAGGGCCTTTGGTTGTCCAATATTATATAGGCAATTTGTAAAATTTAATCCAAACGGGGATCTTCTTTGTAACATGTATTGACAATTTAAAGTTTAGCAGCCATCTTTTGAGAGGAGACATAGTCAATAATTTCATTATTGCAATCATCATGGGCTAATACTTAAATAAAGGCATGTTTATCCCAACATGTGGGCTTGTGGTAAGTTAGAGAGAACTTAGGAACTCATTTAGTATCCATCAATGAACTCCAATACTTGAGGGGTCAACTTTGTTTTCTTATAATAAGAAGCTTTGTGATGAACTATAACATTTGGGTTAGAAGATCGGGGTAAAATAGGAGCAACAAGCAAAGAATTAGTAATTCCACTAGCCTTAGTAGGTAGGTCTAGAGCTTTGGGTACGGTGACAATACGATTTACAGAAGAAAAAGGTGGGGCATACAACATCATTCCTAATGTGAGAGGGGCGTAAAGTATTTTCAATACCATACTCATTAGGTCAGTTGGTTGTCAAAGAACAAGTAAGTTATAGGCCACGTCTCCAATAGAGGACAAAGGTGATCACGAGCTAAACCATTGGAGGCAAAGAAAAAGTGATTGTCTTTCTCTTATTTTCTTAATTTCTCTAATGTGTTGCAAACTAAGGTTTGATCTGGATTAGTTTCTTGAGACATATTAATCATATATCAACATTAACCTCATCTTCAGAGTCACTCCCATTAGAATGGGTTGAGGAGCATCACTCGTTGATAAAGTCTTTAATGGCAAAGCAATATCAACATGGTGGGAGTGGGGGTTAGAGGAAACACTATTAGATTAATGGGCGTGTCCATTGAAGGGGGGGATAAATTCAAATATGGTGGGGAAGAAAAGGAGGAGAGAGAGAGAGAGAGAGAGAGAGAGAGAGAGGGGGGGGGGGCATTTTTGCTTTACATTTGTTCTTCCTTCCCTCCTCTTTTGCTGAAATGGACCTACATTCCCATTTTGTTATTTCATGTTATTAATTTTATGTTTAGATTAGTGGTTTAAAGTTTTTGTCTGGAGGTCCCGACGTGTTTGGGTATTCATGAGTTGTGGAGGCAACACTTTAATTATTTTCCTTTATTTTGACTCATATTGGGGTTTTTTATTCTATATTTAATTTTGTGGGCTATTTATACGTCATGATTACTATTATTTACATGATAAGGATGGTATTTATTTTTTGATTTCCATGTTCATTTTAAGATTGGATACCATAAATATGGAAAATATGATTTGTTACACATCAAATTGCTCTAAGTGGTGTGACAATATTCCACTTGTTGAGGCGACATTGAAAGGCCCTTCACAATTTGGCTGGGCTTTCCATCTTATGGCTTCTTAACCCCTAAGAGCAGCTTTCTAAGAACTACATTCCCAATGAAACATACTGAATTTTAGACTTTCTTGTTATGGTTCTTGGAGAGTTCTCCTTAGTAGACCACGAGGTGAGTGAGTGGTTGCTCTTTTCTTCTTGTTATAATATCTAACTCTCGAGTTAATTGGTCTTTATTTTTGCCCTTACCAAATAGTTTGGTCCTCAATGTGTGTCCGATGGAATACGTAGGGACCCTCCGCACAGTAGGCAGACTCCCAGTTTGATAATCGGGCCAGGATTTAAAAATAGGCACACTTAAGTTTGAAAACATGCCACATTTCAAAATAATAATACTGCTCCAAACAATAGTGGCCCAATCAGGAGGGGTGGGATGATGCCTAATGGAATTCTAAGCAGACTTGATAGTGAAGAGGCCATTAACCATGGGTAACCAAATGATTTTTTCCTCCATATTTGAATTAGTGGGAGGTAATGCAGCATATTTAATCTCATTGAGCTCCCATGTGATAGTAGCCGACAAACCCAAATCAGCCACTTTGGCTTTATGGTTGCTAGTTGCATCATAGATGGTCCTCTCACCATATTTCATCCAGAGAGGGCCCAAAGGGTGCAAGTGGTCATGCCAGATGAAAGTGTTGTTCCCATTCCCAATGGTAGCTTTGATAAAAGGTCTGATTCTATTGCTTAGCTTCATAAGCTTCTTCCAAGTCCATGACACATCAACTGGGATATGGATATGCCCTAGACCCTTTCAACTTATAGGTGTGACACCATTTTACCCATAGATTGTCTTTCTTGCTGCAGAGATTCCATAAGTGTTTGAACATAGAATCCACGTTCCAATCATATGAATTCTTTATACCTAATCCCCCTTCCTATTTGGGCATGGAAACATCACTCCATTTAACCTTAGAACCAATTTTTTTTCATATCAGGGCCATACTATAAGAACCTACGAAGTTTGATATCAATCTCATCAGTAGTTCTTTTAGCTAAGATGAAAATACTGGTCTAGTATGTTTGCATACAAAAAAGAACAGAAGTGACCAGATTGAGCCTGCCCGCATAACTCAAAAATCTGTTTGTCCAGCTCATAATTCTACTAGTGATCTTGTCAATGAGAGAAAGGCAGTCCTCATGCTTCAGCTTGGTAGAAATGAGGGGTCACCAAGTTATTTGATGGGGAACATTCCCATTTGGAAACCTAGTAGGTTCGAGATACTGATTTTGTAGTTGTTGGAGATACCAACAGCAAGGAAAGAGAACTTCAAAGGGTTGGGATGAAGTCCAGACATAGCACTGAACTCATGGATAGCAGTGCTGATGATGGATATGGAGTTTATGTCAGCACCTACTAAGATGAAAAGATCATCAGCAAAACAAAGATGGTTAATATTTAACTCTTTGCACTTAGGGTGAAAAGTTAAATGAGGAGATCTAGTGTGTAGATCAATAAGCCCAGCAAAAGCTTCCATTATAAAAAGGAATAAGAATTTGTGAAGAAAAAGGATGGATCTATTAGGATGTGATTAGATTAGAGGGAATTGAAAAATATTCCACTGAAGGTGTAACACCCAGTATTTCTGAGTATTCCAATATTTAACTAATTGGGTTAATTTTGAAATTTCAAGCGTTGCGTAATTTAATGAAACAAAATATTATGTGTTGACTAAACTATTAATCAGAGAGAAAATGATTAATGGTTATCGAATATAATTACTAAGTGAATAGTAATAATTATTTTTACGTCATAGCAAGTGACGGTGACGTGATAGTGTTATATCTCAACCGAGTGTCATGGGTAGACTATATGAGGTTGAGATAGGAAATTATTTTTGGTGACTCAGAGTGTGATTTCGAGGTCACGGTTGATTCCAAAAAGGTCGAAATAGTATACTCGAGCGTATAGATTGGGTCTCGGGGAAATTTTAAACCAAACCGACACCACGAGATGGGCATTTCGGTTATTGGGGAGTTTGTGGTAGAGAACTCCGAAAATTTAAGAAGTATATCATCCCATAGAGTGTGGGGCGGCTTACATCAATCTTGAGAGGGAGGAGACCACAAGAGAGAAAGAGAAGAGAGTTCTTAGAGGTGCAACACATTTTATCTCCACCAAGTTGCTGAAAATTATGATATGGAGGAAATGAAGGCCTTCTCATCATACACAACACGAAATCAGACTTACAATTGATATGGCAAGTGTTTATCTTGCATGTTTTCAATGAGTTATAATACCCATGGTAGGATTTGATGAAATCTAGCATGAACATGAATTTTTGTTATAAAATAATGGGACAAATTCATGTAGCAATTGGAATAGACATTAAAGATTTGATTATGGGTTTAAGATTTACGAAATCTGATATTTATAATGATATGAGAGAATTATTTTTGGGTTTTATGAAGAACATGCATGAAAAGAGCAAACTGGGGTTTGTGTACAAAAACCTTGATGAAATCTTGAGAATTATGGATTTAATGATGTTTTAATGATAGAGATTCATTATAACTTGTTTAAACACTCATATTTGATGTTGGGATAAATTATATGGGTGGTCGGGTACGATTCATGGAGGTTGTGTGGGTTAAAGATGGTGAAAACGTAATAGTTAAGCGAAGGAGACGATTTGTACCATTTCAAATCAATTCGGATCAGAGAGCGAATCGATTCGGTAGGCAAATCGATTCGGTCTTTTCTCCGAATCGATTAGGTTACCCAAATTTGCCTACTTTTTTATATGCCCCAAATTTATGAATAATCAATCGGGAGACTTTTAGGTTATTCTCAAACTATAGAGAGGGATATAGTGAATACCAGTAGGCTTATGATGGGGTTGAGGTTCACCCAAATTGAGGAGAACTAAGTCCACCAAGGCAACAAATATAGTAGTGGGGAGCGAGTGTCTTGACATGCCACCAAGGCAACAAATATGTTGACTTAAATTGTTTCCTTAATTAAATGCAACAAAAATACAATTACATGGTTATGAATCGTAAAATACTGAAATTAAAGGAATTACGTCATCAGAGATTTCTAGAAGGAAACTTCATTTATATTACAAGTCACAACGAGTTATAACTTAAAACAAAATTTAAAACTTATTACAAGAGAGCCAAACATGCTTTATATGATATAACAAACTTTTTACTTAAAATAACAAAAAGAGCTCTAAAAGCTGAATCTTCCATATAGTCCTTTTTCATTTTCTCCAAGCCTACTTATTTCCTGAAAAATGGTTAGTTATATAACATCAGCTAAAAGACGAGTGAGGTTCAATCTCCAGACATTCCAGGGGTTTTCAGAAAATTGATACCTATTCAATTTCCAACATAAGGCATATACATATATGGACAGGAATTTATAGTAAAATATATAAAGTAAACTGGCAATATATGTTTTCAGAATAATCAGTTCAAAACAGAACAGATAAAATAATTTGAGCAATATGTTAATTATTCAATTTTATTTTGATGGTCATGTACACTCTAATACCCAGATAAACAGATAGTGCTACCAAATGTTTCCACCCAGCAACAACACAGACAGAAAATCATGATCTCTGGAACAACGCCTCATTTTGGTCACACCAGCGATAAACGAGTTGTGTAAGGACATAAATTTCCAATTGAGCCCCTCTATTGTTTTGACTTAATTCCATGAACAAAACTGTGTTTGTAATATGTCATAGGAAGATTTTATTTTGTCACGATCCCACTTGGTCTATGACGTATGGAAGAAAATTGAAGACGTTGCGACAAAGCTTCAAAGAATTAATCATATCGAAGTTTAATTGGTGAAAGTTTACTCGTCTTCAAAGTTAATTGCAGTCCGAGATCACTCAGGTATGAATGCGTATAATTAATAGTGCTCAGAATTATTTTTATAGAAGATAAGGATGTATTTTTATAAAGAAAAATATTTTTAAATATTTTTAAAAGTGTTTTAAAGGTTTACACTACATTTTATTCTGATATACTCGAAATAGAGTTTGACTAATTTGGATCTCTTTTAAAAGAGGCGTTTTGAACATAAAGTCAACAAAGTCAAACTTCCGCCCTGTCGTTCAAACGACATAAGCTCTCGTTCGAACGAGATGCCTATGTCGTGCGAACGACGTGGCATTGTCGTTCGAATGATATGGTTTTCGAGGCGGCGTTTAAATCTTATTTAAAGCGTGTTTCTATCAGAGTTTCATAAGTGTGCATCTGGAAAAAACAGTATACTATCCAGTACGTGTTTGCACATATTTTCTAAGGTTTCAAAAGCATAAACACATCCTTAGAGTTTGCAAAGATCCAAGTTATCATTCTTATATGCTTACGTGATCTTGCTGCACCAAGAAGTTTGTTCTATCATTGAACATCAAGGGTTTTGCGGTGAAGAAAAGAGAAGGACTTCTTGTTCGACATCGTAGATGAATCAAAGCCAATCGGTGGACACCGAGACATTCGTGGAGTCAAGTGTTGTGGACAGGTATCGTGGAAGATGGATTTTTTTGCGTGGGCACTATTGAAGAACGGTAGAAGATCAGAAGGAGCGTCAAGACCCATGGGGATCGAGTCATTGTGTAAGGCTAATCTGTCTTTGTATAAAACCATTATTCATAGTGATTGTCTGGCTTGGGCCGTCGGAGGTTGTTTTCCCGTTTTGGGTTTTTTTCTCGTACATCCGGCGTTGTGAGTATTCTTTACTTTATTTTACTAGCTTTAATCACTAGATGCATGTTTAGGATTAATCAAGATAAAATTGGTTTAAAGTAAGAATTGGGTTTTCACAACTTGGTTTGGTGCACATTAAAAGTTGGATAATTTTCGGAGAAAATTGGTTTTATTTAAAACACACATATTGGGAACTTTCAAGCTGGGAAGGTACCACCCAAATATTTCCACTCGGTAGTCAAGGCCAACATAGTAAGAGAGTTTCCATGGGTCGAATCAATCATTTCAGAATTCAAAATCAGATGTTTATATGGAGAGATATAAGCATATAACAAACGACAGAATCATCGATATCAGATGTAATTTGAGAATAAAAGCAATTTCACAAAATATATATAGTTCGTATAATATCATATAATTAAAATACGCAAGGAATGTCAGAGAGTACTCACCTAGAATAGAAATCCGAAGTTATAGATACAAAGTCTTGGATCGCTCGTTAATCTTAAGACGAAACTTCTTCTTAAACTTCCTCTCAAACTTTATTTTTGATATTTGGAATGAATTTTGGGTAAGAACTGATCCTGAGGCTTCTATTTATAGTTTCTCAAAGTTATTAGGGTGTTTACACGTGTCCCGATGACTAAGCATTCATTTTGGTGAGTCGGCGTTAGCATGTCGCGCAGCGGGACTATCTTTTAGTCTTTATTTCACCCAATGCCAACACGTGTTTTAGCCTTATTTAACTGAATGACATGTGTTTTATCCTTATTCATATGGATGACACGTGTAAGGTGTGGTGGCAAAAGTCAAGCACGAGGTGTAAAGTTATTAAAGGGTATAAGGGTCATTTACACATGTAGGGTATTTTAGAAATTTTACACCATGCATTTTCAATATTTCATAGAGGTCCTTGAAAATATTTTATTTACAAAATGATCCTTTTATATTTTCTTTTTAGTCCCTAAAACTTTCTTTATTTAAAATCAAGTCCCTAAAGTTTCATAAATTTATATTTTCTACCCCATAGCTTATCATTTAGCTTAGGATATGCCATAAGACTTTGATTTAATCAATTTTGATGAAGAGGGAGGTTATTTCAAAGTGTTTTAAGTCAGCCAAACCAGCCTCCACTTCAACCAATCAAAATATTACACATGGTGGGGTAATAAGACAAAATATGACTTAAAGGATGGACAAATTTTCCCTTATTTCGTAATTTTGGTATAACTTCTTGCTTGGACCTCCGTTTAACATACCGCTTATTGTGTTACAAACCTAATTCCTATATCTACAACTTTTTAGTTTTTACCTTAAGTCAATTGTTATATTATAATGATTAAAACTAGTCTCTAATATGAATATTCCTACCGAAACATTAAAATTTTATGTTTGTAACTAATTTGATATTTCATGATTTATGAAGGGAGGATTAGACTAAAATAATAAATTAACATTATTCATATCAAATATGAAATAATACAACATTTAAAACTATATATGAACATATGAAAGTGGGGTCATTACAATAGGGATTATCTGGCATACATTCATAGTTAATGAATTTGTAAGATTTAGAACGGGTCACTGAGAGATGAGTGAACCTATGATTCCGACCAGTAGTGTATGAGTGTATTAGCTACTGAAATAAATAAAAGGGTAACTAGGACCCTTCGGGTAGTGAGCGATACTCGAGAATATATAAAAATATATTTTTGAGTACGTTGAGTATGCAAGAGATAAATACTACATACGGCTTGATATGATGGGTTGTGTGTATACCTACATACGACTTGATATGATATATATATATATATAGGTTTTGTGGATACCAATTGTTGTGATTTGATTATGTATGTGAACATACCTACGCTACCTACTATCAGGAGGTTTTCGTGCAGAGGGCGATCCCACCTTGACGATTCCAATAAGGTCTGGATGTGTTCCCCAGAACATGGAACTTAGGGTGTGTCATTTGGGCACGTTTGGTATGTGCGTATCCCAAAGGCTTGGAACCATGTTCGCCTCCATTGTGTGTTGATTGATTTTGTGTTCGAGGAGACATGTCGAACCAATAATCTTTGATTTGGTACGAGATGTAGATGGACTTGACAATATAGTATGCAATCATCACGAGGGGCCATTCTGGGATACTATAGTTGTATATATTATATGTGTGATAAATATATACAAGGGTGATTTATCTACTTATGTGTATCTAAAAGTAATTTAAGTAAAAAGACTTAAATAATTGACTCAATAATAATATGTGGGTAATATTAATTATTGATATTGTGGTAGTGTGTCGTATGTGTAATACGAGAGAGTTAGACCTTTTGTGGATAGTTAGATACATTATCTAGTTGGGCTGGGTAGCATAGCTAGGCAGGTGACATTAGGCGTGCACATTAGTTGAGAGGTGAGTAACTCAAGGGAGTGTACGTTGAACTAATATGTGTATCTAATAACGCATTTAAACTCTGATTTGAATACTTGAAAGATAATTTTTAAATGGTTTTCTTTGACTCTGACCCATGTCAAATCCATTTTCCAAAACCTTTTAGGTATCTAGCCAAAGGGGCGCCCAGCTTGATGATTCTTTTCAGGGATGCATAGCTGCAGCATTTATGGAGGCTTGCAAGAGTTGCTTTAGATGCTTCAGTTTATTCATTCCTAGTTAGGAGTTACTTCAGTATTTCACTTGCGCGTATTGCCCCTTCAGACTATTCAGTACTTCAGTTTATTTATCATAATTTGTTGAGATTTTGTTTTATTTACTTCAGATTGTAGTTGGATTATTTATTTTGGGAACCGATGGTTTATTCGATCTTATTTAATTATATATCTATAGTGTGATTGATCAGACTATTATTGTATGGATGGTTTAGTTAATTTATTTTAGTTCCGCTTATTGATTAAATAAATGAAAGATAAAATTTGGCACCAGCTTAATTTGACATAAGTGATTAGTAATTAATAAGTTTTTTGATAGTGATGCTAAGAATGAACCAAATGAGATTCCTATTTGTTTTAATAAAGGACTGATCACCCGTGGTTAAAATAGGCGGGGTGCCACAGAAGGATAATCTTTTTTATGATCTTTTTGACTGATTAAAGGATGCTAGATATTTCTCTAAGATTGATATGAGATTCTGGTATCACCAACTTAAGATTGGGAATAAGGACCTCCATAAAATAGCCTTTAGAACTAGGTATGGTCATTCTGAGTTTGTGGTGATGCCTTTTGGGTTAACCAAAGCCTCAACGGCTTTTATGAATTTGATGAATGGGGTGTTTAGACCATTCTTAGACAAATTTGTGATTATTTTCATTGATTAAATACATATTTATTCTAAGTTTTCTAAGTGTGAATTCTGACTCGAGGAGAATACCTTCCTCGACTACGTAGTAAATAAGAATGAATTTTTTGTGGACCCAGGAAAGGACGAATTGGCTGAGGTTAGAAGCTTCCTCGATCTAGCAGGCTACTATAAAAAGTTTGTGGAAGGATTTTCCAAAATATTCATGACCGTGACCCAATTGACACACAAAGACAATAAATTTTTATGTTCCACGGAGTGTGAAGAGTGTTTTCAGAAGTTGAAAGAGAAACTAGTGGTCGTGCCTATCTTGGCCTTACCCAAAGAAGGAGGGCTATGTGATTTATAGTGACCCTTTAGTTAGTTGTGTGCTGATGCAGAATGGTTGTGATTACTTATGACTCTTGAAAGATGAGGCCTTATGAGAAGAATTACCCCACTCATGACTTAGAGTAGCCGTAGTAGTGTTTTCTTTAAAAATTTGGAGACACTATTTATATGGGGAAAGTTGTGATATATTCACATACCATAAGATTTTAACCTATATCTTCACCCAAATATATTTGAACATGAGGCAAGAGAGGTGGTTGGAATCAATCGAATATTATGATTACTCAATTAAGTATCATCCGAAAGAAAATATTAGGAGTGAATTTCGTTGCATTATGCTCCTCCTTCTCTCTAAAAACTCTTTAGCCAAACACAACCTCCATCTCCTCCGTATCTTCCACCTCCTCCACCTACGGGAGTAAGATGGGTCCTCATCTGCCTGGTCCGGTCTTCCCCTCCATGACTAACCCTAATCCTTATTTGGATGTCCCTTTTGAGGTTGAATAAGGTCAGATCGTGGATGGCACTTCCACCTCCCATTAAACCTACTGATGGGGAGGTAATTGGACAACCTATTTTGGATGTGAGAACTGGAATCGCCATGGACGTCTCTGATGCAAAGAGAATGAAAGATCTTGATGAAGAGAAAAATCTTTACCTAAGATTCCTCCTCAGTAAGGGTTTCACACAAGAAGAGGTCGTCACGGGTGGAAAGTGTGGGACTGTTGAACATGGGGTAGTTCCCAAATCCATAGGAATATTCTCAAGAGGAGAGGACCAACCTCATGTGGCCACGAAGCAACATAATGGCAAGCAGGGGACCATTTTGCCTACTCAGAAGAATATTCTAAATGGGGCGCCCCATTTGAATAATAAAGATTAAGTTGTTCTCCCTCCAGCGAATACCAATTCATTGATGGAGAAAAAGTTTGGATCTAGTCAGATGGGAAGCTATATGGCACACGAGGGAAAACCCATTGATGGGGGGACCTCTAAATGTGTGGGGACCATTAGCGAGAGCAAATCTTGGAGATCAGTGGTGGTAGAAAGGAGAGAGACTAAGTTCAAACTCACGTATCACAAACCTGTAATAAATGAGGAAGGTGTCCTAGTTAAAACCCCAAATGATATTGCCAAGATTGGCTATGCCAGGTGGGAAAACAGTTGTGTGGGTTATTTTCTTGGAAGACGGTTACCATTTCATGTGGTCAATAACTTGGCTCATAAACTATGGGATAAGTTTAAACTTTCTCAGGTCATTTCTCATGAACAAGGCTTTTATTTCTTCATGTTTGATAACAGCTCATGTAGGGATGATATAGTGGAGAATGGACCCTGGCATATGGTAGGCCACCTGGCGATTCTACAGAAGTGGCAGCCTAATATTAACCTGAATAGAACTATGGAAGGGAAGATACCTGTGTGGGTTAAGTTTTACAATATTCCAATGCAATTTTGGATAGCCGAAGGGTTGAGCTACATAGATAGTGTTGTGGGAGTGCCCCTCTATGCAGACACTAACACAAAAGACATGAAGTGTATCAGCTATGCGAGATTGTGTGTGGATATTAAAGCACAAGCATCCCCAAGACAGTGGATATTGTGATGGGGGATGGAAATATTACTAGTATCAATGTTGAGTATCAGTGCCTACCCCATGTTTGTTCTCACTGCATTTCCTTTGGTCACTCAATCAACGAGTGCACTAAGGTGAACACGTGTGGAAGGAGAAGGTAGCTCTACAAACTAATCATGTGATCACTGAGAGTAGCCCCAGTAAAGCTAAAAAGGATGGGGAGGAGGAATGGACCCTTATTAGGAATAAGCAAATGAAGACCAACACTATTGAAGAAGGGAAGTTTGCCATGGTTGAGGAAGGGGAGAATTCTGAAACCATCAAGTTAGACCATGTGGAGGAGATGGCTTCTGAGAAGCAAAAGACAATCCTTATATGTGGGGTAACTATAACCACTTCCAACTCTTTCAGTGTTATTGGTAGTGGTAATGAGATGGATGGGACTCCTGAACCCACTGCTCTATCTAGACGTGTTATAGCGGTTGATGAACTGGTGGGAAAGAAGTTGGAAGCTGGGAAGGAGGCAGTTAAATCTAGTGGAAAGAGTAGGGCTAGAAAGAAAGGGAAGGGAAGGTAAAGGGATCTGGATGATCAAGATAGGCTCTTGGAACATTAAGGGCCTCAACTCCCTTCATAAATAACAAGAAGTGAATAAATTCATTAGAGACCATAAGTTGGATGTGGTGTGCTTGCTTGAAACTAAAGTGAGGAAAAACAACCTAATTAATGTGAAGAACAACTATTTTTTTAATTGGGATTACTTAAATAATTACCCTGATGGGGGAGGAGTTGCTAGAGTTATTATAGGATGGAACCCAAGTTGTGTGAAAGTCCAACTTGTCCATTCTCACCCTTGAGCTATGTTGTGCTATGTGAGCATATGTGGGAGTGACAAAATCTTCTTTGCTTCCTTTATTTATGGGGATAATTTGCTAACCAATAGGCAACAGTTGTGGGAGTTTTTGAAAATGAATAATGGGATAGTGAATAACAACCCTTGGGTTCTGATAGGGGACTTTAATGTGGTTAGGACTCATGATGAGAAGAAGGGGTTACATGGTATTGATTGGGAGGCTACCTGTGACTTCAACAATTGCATTAATGATATTCAAGCTGATGATATGGCTATGCATGGCATTTGGTTCACCTAGAATAAGAAGAATGGGGGCCCCAACAATGTACAGTCAAGACTGGATAGGGTGTTACACAATGATGCTTGGAGTTCTAGATTTACTGAGTCTCAAGCTACTGTGTTGCCTAGTGGGATATCTGATCACTCTCCTATCATCATTTTTCTATCCCTTCAGGAACAAAGTAGACCCAAACCTTTTAAATTCCACAACTTTTGGATGGCTCGTGATGACTTTAGAGAGACTTTGGTTTATTCTTGATCTATTGATGATGTTGGTAACCCTATGGTGCAACTTAGTAAGAAGATGAGAAGGCTCAAGGCCAATTTGAGAGATTTTGATAAGAAGCTCTATAATCAATTGGTTAGGAGGGTGGTGGAGGCCAAGACTACGTTGGATGATGTCCAAACAAAGTTGGATAGGGATGGTAGCAATGCCAGAATCCAAGAAGAGGAAAGGAACTTGTTGACCATTTACTTAGGTTTGAGAAATGCTGAAGAGTCCTACTTCAAACAACATTCTAGAGAAAAGTGGCTTCAATTGGGTGATGGGAAAACTCCTTATTCCATAAAAAGGATAATCAGGCTACTACCAAAAGAAAGATTATAAGTATTGAGAATGAGACTGATATCATTGTTAGTTACTTCCAGGACATGCTTGGTACTACGAGTCATTGTGAGAATCCCCACCCTCTATTGAATGAGGTGGTCATGAAAAGAATCCCTGATGGACAGGTGGATGCCCTTATTACCCCAATCACAGATGAGGAAATCAAAGAGGCTATCTTTTCCATTGGCTCTGACAAGGCACCTGGCCGGATGGTTTTAATGCTCTTTTCTTCAAGAATAATTGGGAGGTGGTTGGTAATGCTATGACTTATGCCATTAAGTTCTTCTTCACTAGCAACTACCTTCCAAGACAGTGGAACTGTACTGCCTTAGCTCTCATCCCCAAAGTCCTCTCTCCTGTTGGCATGAATGATTTTAGACCTATCTCTTGTTGCACTACCATTTACAAGTGCATTTCGAAGATTCTTGCTAGGAGATTGAATCCTATCCTGTCATGTATTATCAACCATAGTCAGGTTGCATTTGTGGAAGGGAGATTTATCTCTGATAACATCTTAATGATCCAAAAGGTAATGAGAAACTATCATAGGGATCTCAGCCCTTCTAGATGCACCTTCAAGATTGACATCGGAAAGGCCTATGACACTGTTAATTGGGATTTCCTCTTCAAACTTTTTATGCACATGGGATTCCCTTCTCTGTATGTGGGGTGGATCCATGAGTATGTGACCAGCACAAGGTTCTCTATTACCTTGAATGGACAACTTCATGGTTTCTTTAATGGCAAGAGAGGTCTTAGGCAAGGGGACCCCCTGTCACCTTACCTTTTCCTTTTAGTCATGGAGACCTTCTCCTGTATTATGGACAAAACTAGCAGGAATCCCAGCTTTACTTTTCACTCGAAGTGTAAGGAGGTGGGGCTGAACCATTTGAGCTTTGATGATGATCTGAGCATCTTAAGTGGTGGGGATATTAGTTCTTGTCGTCTTATCAAGGATGCTATTGATGACTTTTGTGGCATCACTGTCCTCAAGCCAAATGCAAGTAAAAGTTGTTTATATTCTTCAGGATTGGAGGAGGCTGCAATTTATGAGATTGAGGAAATTCTGGGATTCTCTAATAGTATGCCCCCTTTCATGTATTTGTGTGTGCCCCTCATTACTTCTAGGCTAAAGGCTTATGACTGCAATAGGTTGATTGAGAGGATTACAAATCGTATTTATGGATGGGCTAATAGGTACTTGAGCTATGCTGGAAGATTACAACTCATCAAGTCAGTGTTATTTGGTATGCAGGTCTATTGGGCTAGCCTTTTTATTCTGCCCAAAGGGGTCATTGCTAAAATTGATTAACTTTTGAGGGATTTCTTGTGGACTGGGAGTGATCAAAGACACACTGGTGCTAAAGTGGCATGGAAAGACATATGCAATACCACTGAAGCTGGGGGATTGGGCATCAAAAGCCTGGAGATGTGGAATGTGACTGCCATCATGAAGCTCATATGGAATATCTATAGCAAGAAAGATTGCTTTTGGGTGAAGTGGTGCAATATTTATAAGATAAAAGGAAGAAATGTATGGGCCTTATCAATTCCTAATGACTCATCGTGGGGCTGGAGGAAGATCTTGCAAATTAGACACCTGGGAAGACCTCTCATCTAATATAGGGTCGGGGATGGTAAAGATACCTTTTTATGGTATGATAATTGGCACCCCAATGGGCCTTTAGTGGAGCTTTATGGGGAGAGAGTTATATGATAATGCCAGCAACCACATAGCTAAGGTTGTTGACCACAAATATGGTACGACCTGGAATTTGCCCTCTTCTTCTTGGGAGCTTATGGAAATCAAAAATGCGGAGCTGCCTAGTATTAGATTGGGATATAATGATGAGGTGGTATGGACTCCCACTAATCATCGGTTCTCTATTAGGTCTGCTTATAGGGAGCTAACTCCCAATGTGAGTGCCATTAACTGGCATAAGATGATGTGGAATAAGAATAACATCCCTAAATGTGCTTTCATTCTCTGGTTGACTTGTAAGAAGGCTTTACACACCAAGGACAAGCTCTTTGAATGGGGCCTTTCGGAGAATAACCTTTGTTGCAGTTATAACCAGGAGGTGGAGACCATTGCCCACCTATTTAATGAATGCAGTTTTGCTGAGTTGTTTGGGAAGAAATAAGATGGAGGAACCAAGAATACAGAGGGAGACTTAACTGGGAGGGGGGGATGCAAAATGCCATTATGGGGGATCCAAGACTGTTGACAAGATCAGATGCATCTCTTTCTCTTCCATCACTTATTGCCTTTGGATGGAGAGGAATGGGAGGCATTTCAATGGTATGACCAAGACCAGGGAGGTTATTATTAAGGAGATTGAGAATGATTAGAGCCAGGGCCATGAGATGGAAGAATGGAAGAAGATCCTATCAGAATTGGATGTCTTGCATGAATTGGAGTATTCCTAAAAGTATTTTAAGTTAGTTTTTGCTTTTCTTTGAGTGAGTGATGTGGTGAGGTGTGGGTTTTGTTTCCATTGTACTCTGCCTTGGTGCATCCTTGGGTTAACCTTGTGGGTATTTGTTTCTTTATTGTCCCTTATTTTGGTGGTTCTTTATATACATTATTTTTCCCAGAAAAAAGTATCATCCGAGAAAGGACAGCGTGATAGCCGATGCTTTTAGTAGAAAAGGTTCCCTTAAAGATTTGAGGATCGCTAGCTAAAAACACATTCTTAGATACTTCAAGGAAATGGGGATTAAGGTTATAGATCGTGGAGGCATCGACGTCTTAGGATGCTGGCAGTCGAACTAAGCTTAATTGAGAGGATAAGTGTGGAGAAGATCCGTGGACTTATAGAGAAAAGAGAAAACTCAGCCTTTAGAATAAACGACTGCACATCCTTACGATTTGGGATAAGATTATGTGTGTCACGGAATGACGAGATTAAGTCGAAGGTGTTGGAAGGGGGATAATACTCACCTTTTTAATTCACCCCGAAAGCAGTAACATGTACCAAAACTTGAAGGAGAATTTCTGGTGGCCTAACATGAAGAGAGAGGCCACAGAGTTTGTGGCCAAGTGTTTAGTGTGCCAACAAGTTAAGGCCGAGCACCAAAGACCAGGAGGGCTATTGCAGCCCCTTCCTATCCCAAATTGGAAGTGAGAAAACATCTTCATAAACTTTATAATTGGACTGTTGCGGAGTCATAGAGAGATGGATTCCATTTGTGTTATTGTGGATAGATTAACCAACTCCGCGAACTTTTTGATTGTTAAGACCACGGCCAATGTGGATCATTTGGCCAAACTTTTATGAAGGAGATTGTAAGACTCCACGGAGTTCCAGTGACCATAGTATCTGATCATGACCCTAGATTTTCCTCGGAATTTTGAAAGAGCTTTCAAAGATCAATGGGGCAGGCTAACGTAGTGGCTGATGCGTTGAGACGGAGGCCAATAGGTGAGGTGGCCGAAGTGTGGAAGGCGAAATGGAAGGAGTTGGGACACCAGGATACAGTTGCCCGATTATTTATGTCAGCCATGACTGTTACACCCCATATTATGACAAGAGTAGTACAGGCCCGGGCAACTGATACGTTCTATTAGGATCGGATTGTACAACTTATAACCCAAGGAGTTGAGTCTTATTTTGTGGGTTCATACGGGGGTTTGCGCTTTAATGGGCGTCTAGTTGTTCCAGAGGGAAAGGATCTACGACAAGCGGTGATAACGAAGTCGCATGGATCTCGATTTGCAGTACATCCCGGCGGGGATAAGATGTATCAGGACATGAGGCGACAGTACTGGTGGAGTGGAAGACATCGCCGAGTTTGTTTCGAAATGTACCACTTGTCAGCTGGTGAAAGTGGACCATTAGAGACCGGGAGGCTCCTGCAGCCGTTAGAGATCCTTATGTGGAAATGGGAGAGCATTTCCATGGATTTCATCACGGGACTACCCACATCGCAGAGGGATCACGATTCCATATAGGTGATTGTGGATCGACTGATCAAGGTAGCCCACTTTCTACCAGTTAGAACCGACTATACTACGGGGCAGTACGCTCAGATCTTTATTGTCGAGATAGTGAGACTCCATTACTTGCTGCAACTCTTTGTACAAGTGTATCTCCAAAATTATAGCTAATAGGCCTCATGCCCCTCCTTATTAGAGAAAGTCAAGGTGCTTTTGTTCAAGGCAGGTCTATCAATGATAACATTCTTCTTCTTTAAGAACTTATGAGGAACTACCATAAGGTCCCTAACTCTCCCAAATGCACTCTAAAGGTGGACATCATGAAAGCCTATGACACTGTAGACTGGAAATTCTTGGTCTCTATTCTTGAGCAGGTCAACTTCCCTCCCAGATTTCTCTCCTGGATTAAATCTTGTGTTTCCAGTGTCTGGTACTCCATCAACCTCAATGGTGGTCTCAATGGTTATTTTGCTGGAAAAAGAGGTTTGAGACAACGTGATCCCCTCTCCCCCTTCCTCTTCCTTCTTGTCATGGAGCCTCTCTCTTACATTATGGACAAACATGCTAGGTCCCCCTTCTTCACATTCCACCCCAAATGTAAGGAGAACAATATTACTCATCTAAGATTTGCTAATGATTTAGTTTTTTTCTGCAATGGTGATGTTAATTCAGTTAATTGTGTCAAGAAAGCCTTGGATGAATTTGCTAGTCTGAGTGGTCTTAGCCCCAACCTTTCCAACAGAAACTTCTTTAGTTCTAGAATGGACGCTATTGATGCCATGTCTTCCCTTCTTGGTTTTGAGCAAAATTCCCCCCCTTTTAAGTACCTTGGGGTTCCTCTTATCACTACTAGACTCAAGGGCACTGACTGTAAGGAACTTGTGGATAAGATAATTGCCAAAGTGAAGAGCTAGACCACCAAGTTTCTTAGCTATGCAGGCAGGCTTCAACTTGCCATATCTGTTCTGTTTAGCATCCAAGTGTATTGGGCCTCTCTTTTTATCCTGCCCAAAAGTGTTATAAGGGCCATTGATCAATGCATTAAAGATTTCTTATGGAATGGGACTAAGCTCAAGCATAGTGGGGCAAAAGTGGCTTGGCAGAAGGTGTGTAAACCTAAGAAGGGAGGGGGCCTTGGTATCAAAGATCTGGAAACTTGGAATAGGGAAGCTATCTCTAAAAACCTTTGGAACCTATTCTCGAAGAAGGACAGCCTATGAGTCGAATGGTACCATACATATAAGATTAAGGGAAATAGCCTAAGGGCTATTAATTGCCCTCAAGATGCTTCTTGGAGTTGGAGGAAAATCCTTAAAGTCAGGGAGGAGGCTAGGCCACACTTAAAGGTCAATTTGGACAGTGGGAAGGACACCAACTTATGGCATGACAATTGGCACCCTCTTAGCCCTCTTTATCCTCTGTTTGGAGATAGGACTATCCATGATGTAGCTAGTAATTCTAAGGGCAAAGTTGCTAAATTCTTATAGGGATCTACTTGGGCTTGGCCTACCTCTACTACTTGGGAACTCAATGATATTAGGAACTCTCCACTTCCTCCCATTCAACCACTTATCGAGGATACAGTGAACTGGTCTCCTAACAGCAGAGGCATATTCTCTATTGCCTCTGCCTATGGCACCTTTAGAACTCATGCTGCTAAGGTCTACTGGGCTGACCTTGTGTGGCATAAGGGAAGCATTCCCAAATGCTCTTTCATCCTCTGGCTTGTATGCCACAAAGCCCTTGTTACTAAGGATAAGCTTACGGTTTGGGGTATTTTAGACAGTTCCAATTACCTCCTTTGTAACAATGGCAGAGAGTCCATTGACCACATTATGAATGATTGCTCTTTCTCTAAGACAGTTTGGGATGAGGTGTTGCACAGGAATCAATCCTATAGGAATCTTGGGAATTGGGAGGAGGAGATTACTTTAGCCTCTCTTGAAGCTAAAAGGAAAATTTTGGTTTCTTTAGCTAGATCCTCCTCTTCGCTGGTGCTTCTTACTGTATTTGGTTGGAAAGAAACAATAGGTTACACAACAGGGGTGCTAGGAACTTTGGTTATGTTATTAGAGGAATTGAAGAGATGATCAAAGCCAAATCGAGAAGATGGAAGAAGTTTAGAAGATCATATGAGAACTGGATGTGCTGTAATCTTTGGGGTTCATCCCAATCTTTATTGTATGAGTAGGATTGTCATTAATCTTTTTTTAATTGGGTGTTGTTCCCTGTGATGAGGTGTTTTCTTTGACTTAGGAGCATGTTCCTATTGCCTTGTTTCTTCTTCCCTTGTATAGTTTCTTCTTTTTAATATACTTAAAAAAAAAGGGTGACGGTGATCAATGCGCAAGGAGCGCTTGAGTCGAAGAATGAAGAAGAAGTAGATGATGACATGCCACCTTTGGAAGACATTGGCGATGAGAAAAACTCTATTATTGGAGATTTATTAGTAGCAAGGCGAGTTCTTAATGTTTAGTTTAAGGAGGAAGAATGTAACCAAAGGGAGAACTTGTTCCGTACTAGGTGCTTTGTAAATAACAAAGTTTGCAGCGTTATTATTAATGGGGGGAGTTACACAAATGTGGCCAGCACTGATTTGGTGGAGAAATTGGCATTAACAACCTTGAAACATCCCCGTCCCTACCGACTTCAGTGGCTAAATAAATGTGGTGAAATCAAGGTGACGAGGCAAGTGTCGGTGGCGTTATCCATTGGTAAATATGAGGACGAGATGCTTTGTGATGTGTGTGATGTGGTTCCTATGCACGAATGCCATTTACTATTAGGGAGGCCATGGCAGTTTGACATGAAGGTAACGCATAATGGGTTCACAAATAAGTATTCTTTTACTCTTAAAAATAACCTATCACTCTTGTGACATTAACACCAAAAGATGTTATGGAGGACCAACTGAAGTTGCAAAGGTCCAATGAAAAGAAAAGAGAAAAAGAAAGGAAGGCCGAAGTTGAGAAAAAAGAAAATGAGAAAAAAGAAATTGAGAGAAAAATAGTGGAGAAAAAAGAAATTAAGAGAAAAGAAGTGGAGAAAAAAAATCTAAACATAAAGAAAGAGGGAAGAAATTCAATTACATGGCAAAAAAAGTGAGACCAGGAGGGCATTATTTTCACATTAACCACTTATCGTACTCATGTATAAGGAGCCTCTTTTATGTACTAATGATTTGGTCGGTTCATTATCGAGCAATATTGTTTCTCTTTTGCAGGAGTTTGAAGATGTCTTTCCCAAAGAGGTACCTCGTGGCTTGCCTCCAGTTAGAGGAATTGAACATCAAATTGATCTCATACCTGCATCACTTCCAAACCGACCTGCCTATAGGACCAATCTAGAAGAAACAAATGCATGGTTCTTGTGTTTTTACAAAAAATGATCTTAAGAGTGGATATCATCAGATTAGGATATAAGAAGGTGATGAATGGAAAACTACCTTTAAAACTAAATATGGCTTGTATGAGTGGTTAGTACTACCTTTTGGTTTAACTAATGCTCCCAGCACTTTTATGCGTTTGATGAACCATGTTTTGTGTGCAAACAGATTTCTAGTTGTATATTTTGATGATATCCTAATTTATAGCAAAATCTTGGAAGAACATGTAGTACATTTGAAATCTGTTTTAGATGTCTTAAGGAAAGAAAAGTTGTTTGCTAACCTTAAAAAGTTCACCTTTTGCATGGATAAGCTTGTGTTTCTTGGCTTTGTTGTTAGTGATTAAGGAATTGAAGTGGATGAGGAAAAGGTGAAAGCAATCCAAGAGTGGCCAACACCTACAACAACCAACCAAGGGAGGAGTATCCCCATCCTAGCTAGCTTTTATAGACGGTTTTTGCATGATTTTAGTAGATTGGCCACCCCTTTCACTAAAGTCATCAAGAAAAATGTGTCGTTCAAGTGGGGAAAGGAGCAAGAAAAGGCATTTAATCTGATCAAAGAAAAGTTAACTAATGCACCATTGCTTGTTTTACCTAACTTTACTAAAACATTTGAAATTGAGTGTGATGCCTCAGGAATAGGTGTTGGAGCTATTTTGATGCAAGAAGGTCGTCCAGTCGCCTATTTTAGTGAAAAGTTGAGTGGGGCAGCCCTAAACTATCCCACTTATGATAAGGAGATGTATGCTCTGGTGAGGGCTTTGGAAAATTGGCATCACTATCTATGGCTAAAGGAATTTATGACTCACACAGATTATGAATCCTTGAAGCATTTGAAGGGATAATAAAATTTGAACAAACGTCATGCCAAGTGGGTGGAATTCATTGAAACATTTCCTCATGTGATCAAATACAAGCAAGGTAAGGAAAATGTGGTGGCTCATTCATTATCTAGAAGGTATGCTTTACATTCAATCTTAGACACAAAATTGCTTGGTTTTGCATAAATTAAGGATTTGTATGAGCAAGATTATTATTTTAGTGATGTTTTCAATGCATATGAAAAAGTGACATTTAAAAAGTTTTATAGGCATGATGGATTTTTGTTTCGAGAAAATAAATTATGTGTGCCTATGTGTTCTTTGCGTGAATTGCTTGTGAGAGAAGCTCATGGTGGTGGCTTAATGGGTCAATTTGGTGTAGCTAAGACTTAAGTAATTTTACATGATCATTTTTTTGTCCTCATATGAAATGTGATGTGGAAAGAATTTGTGAGAAATGTATCACTTGTAAATAGGCCAAGTCAAAGTTGAAACCCCATGGTTTGTACACCCCTTTGAACCTAATGAACCTTGGACAGATATTTCTATGGATTTTGTTTTGGGTTTACCTACGACTAAGAGGGGGAGATATTCAGTTTTTGTGGTGGTAGATAGGTTCTCTAAAATGGCACACTTCATTGCATGTCATAAAACTGATGATGCATCTTATATAGTTGATTTGTTTTTCAAAGAAATTGTTAAGTTACATGGCATGCCTAGGACATTGTTTCTGATAGGGATGCAAAGTTTTTGAGTTACTTTTGGAAGACTTTATGGGAAAATTTTGGAACCAAGTTGTTGTTTTTTACTACTTGTCATCCACAAACTGATGGCTAAACTAAAGTAGTGAATAGAACTTTGTCTTCTTTGTTGCGTGCTATCATTAAGAAAAAATTGAAAGCATGGGAGGATTATTTGCCATATGTTGAATTTGCTTACAATAGAAGTATAGATTCTGCAACTAAGTTTTCACCATTTGAAATTGTGTATGGGTTTAATCCATTATCACTTTTGGATTTAATTCCTTTACCTTTGAGTGAACAGGTAAACCTAGAAGGCAAAAAGAAGCCTGAATTTGTAAAGAAGATTCAGGAAAAGGCTCGGATGAACATTAAAAGGAGGACTGAACAATATGTCCATCAATCCAACAAGGGACGCCCGTGTTTAAACCAGGTGATTGGGTTTCGTTACACTTGAGGAAGGAACATTTTCCGAGTAAACGACGTTCAATACTCCTAGCTCGGGGTGATGGACCATTTCAAGTTTTGGAACGCATCAACGACATTGCATATAAGCTTGACTTACCAGGTGAGTAGGGTGTTAGTACAAGCTTTAATGTTGTTGATTTATCTCCTTTTGATGCATGTGATGATTTGAGGAAACATCCTTCTCAAGAGGGGGAGAATGATTCAATTCAAGGAGACGAATCTACTAAAGATCAACGCGGGGCTAATCATACCCATGGGAGTGGAGATAAATTTGCACAAGACCCTTTTTCACTTTCTAGTGGTCCAATTACTAAATTTAGAGCCAAACATTTTAAGGAAGCACCTATTGGGCTGATCAGAGAGAAGTGGGCTGATTATGAAAAGATGGAGACCAAGATGCGCCCAAATGATAATCATGGCTTAGTCCAAATCATTAAACCAATTTGGGGATCTAATTATCATGAAAAAATGTGACCATCACGTTCACACCATAAATGGGCATGAATTTATCTATTTTTAAGGTTAATAAATGGGGGATGAATCTAATCTTAGCTGGTTATCTTTAAATACATTGAACTTAGTCATTTAGTCGTATTTTTTTGTTTTCCAAGTCCAAGTGGCCTAAAAACATGGGAACTTGTTTACTTTGACAATTATGTTGTTTTAATGTTGTATTTATTTCATTTCCTATTCTTGGAGGGTTGTTCCAAGTATAAATGAGGGGAACTATGAATTTTGTAAGCACTTTTTGACATAAACTAATATTATTGTGAGGTTTTTTTGTTCCTCTTGGTTCTTAAGAAAACTTTCTGAACTTATCAAGTTAATCTTGAGGCGTTCGAACAACCAAACTTATCACCTTGAATCGTGAGAGATTCTTGGGTTTCTTGGTGTGGCGTTTTAATCCTTTCTAGTCTTGGATCTTATCTTACTAGGTATTGGTTCAAGGCTCAACAAACTTTGTCTATACGATCTTGGGTTCTTTAACCATCATTGTTATTGGGTTTCATCACAATTGTTGGTGGGGTTCATATCAATAGGTGAAGTTATTGGACACTGATTGCTTATGTTATATGGTTGTTAGGGGATTGGCTGTGTCAATTGGCTATCATTGGCGACAAGTTTGATACGAAGCATGTGATGCTCTATCGACTAAAGAAATATTTTAGGTTCGGCATTAAGGAGCTTGTTACCATTCATCGGTTGATTCTAGCCTTAGTTCTCATTAGGATGAATGAAAAATATGGTTTTGTTATAGTGCTGCGATTTCCCATCGGTGGTATGCTCACATTTTCTTTTTGGTCAGTAAAGTATATTAAAAAAGGAAAAGAACTATACATGGGAAGAGAACCAAGGCAACTAGGAACATGCTCCTAGGCCAAAGAAAACCCACAACAAAAGGACAAAACCACCAAGCCAAAAGAACAGAGAAAATGGGGTGGGGAATACCCCACCCACACCATATCAACAAGAAAACAAAACAATCCCCCAAGAGAGACACAAATAGATCAAAGGAACAACATGGACTCTGGCAGCCCCCATTGGTTGCACACCATCCAGTTGGTGTAGTTTCTGCAAGTACTCTTCCAGCAATTGATTTTGATCTTCATCATGCTTTCAATGTCTCTTAAGAGACGGCTAGGAGTTTTAGCCCCTCTATTGTGGAGCCTACCATTCCTTTCCATCCAAAGGCTAGATGGTAGTAGTATAAGATAAGGTTCTGACCTTGTTGAGGAAGGTATTGCTGTTGGCATACTCCACAGCCTTCTCCATCTCCATCTCCATCTCCCATGAAGTCATGGTCCTATAGCACTGATTCCTACAGAAAATCTCCGTCCACACCTCCTTGGCATAAGGTCAATCAGCTAGGTTGTGGTTGAGGGCGTCATTCCCATCTGAGCACAAGTTACATCTACTATTGTCCACAATCCCCCAAGCCAAAAGTTTATCCTTGGTGACAAGAATCTTACAGCAAGCCAGCCAAGAGATGAAGGAGCATTGGGAATATTGGCATGGTTCTACACAAACTTAGCCCACTCCACAATGGGGTAGTGACTACATATGGATTGGTAAGTTGTCATAATAGAAAACATCCCAAGAGAGAAGGAGCCCAGGAAACCTTATCCTCAAGGGTTGAGATAATAGGTAGGGGCCAGCTTGAATGTCAATGAGCTTCCAAGTAATGGAAGAGGGCCATAGAGAAAAAATGCTCCAACTTCTCTCTAGAACCATCCTGCTCCAAAACGCCTCCCGTCACTTTCTATACACCTTTTCCTACCTTTCTCACTCTATCTAAATCCTCCATGGCAACCACGGTCATATCTTCAGGTGACAGACTTGCCAGGCCTACTCAGGTGGTGGCTGGTTTCGAAGAGATTGAAGACGGCCAGTTAGCCGTAGACCTCATTGACAACCCAGGGGGGTTAGGAGCTGTAATGGGACCTCCAACTTCACCGCCCACCTCTGGTCCTGTTTTGACTCCCATCGCCGGTACCGGGGCTCATGGCCAGGCCATTTTGACCAAAGTCACGGGTGACGAGGACTATGGGAATGGTTCCCCGGCCGTTGACGTTAATGACAACGCCAGTCTGATGGGCGGAATGAGGGTGAGGGCTTTGAGTGTTGCTGACGCAACTAAGGATCGTAGATCAGATGGAGGGGTTGGTACGAGCTCTGGGCTCAATGGTACGGGGATGGGTAAGTTTGCTGTTGACACGAAAAAGCTGTCAGTTAAACTGATGAGCGCCCCAACTCTCCAGACGGGACTGACTTACCAACAACTGCCGAGACACAATGATAGGACGTGGAGCACTGTAGCGGCAGAAAAGAAACAACCTAGGATCCGTCTCACCTACCACCAGCCCTCTGTGGTGGGTTCTATCATCACGGTAACGCCTCCCGCTGCTGTTGCTACCGGTGGTCATAAAAGGTGGGAGAATAGCTTAGTGGGTTATTTTTTGGGGAATAAACTCCCTTTCTCCTACGTGAATAACGCTGCCACCAGAATGTGGAGCAAGTTTGGGATGACCAAAGTTGTAGCACATGATAATGGTTTCTTCTTCTTTTTGTTTGATAACCCCTCACAATGGGACGAAGTTCTGGACAATGGCCCGTGGCACTTTGCGGGGATGTCCATTATTTTGAAGAAATGGGATGCTAGCTTTAGCTTTCATAAGGATACTGTGAAGAAGATACCCATATGGGTGAAGTTCCACGACATTCCCGTCCAGCTGTGGACGGAGGAGGGACTCAGTTACATAGCGAGTTCGGTGGGAACTCCTTTGTTTGCCGACGATGTCATGGAGGAGATGAATAGGATCTCTTACGCTCGAGTTTGCATTGAGGTGGAAGCAAAGGTGACATACCCTAGTAGCATCAACGTTGTTATGGAGGACGGTGCAACTGTACCGGTGCGTGTTGAGTTCCAAGCCAAACCACCCTCGTGCCCTAATTGCCTAGTTTTTGGCCACAATATCAGTAAATGCACGCTAAGCACTGTTCCGAAAACTAATGCGGAAGCGGGAACTAAGAAGACAAAAGCTCATGCAGGTTCTGAATGGATTGAGGTAACGAAGAAGCCTATCACAGTGACTACCTCTGGCCGGGAGATTGGAGAACCGTCGGGAGTGATGTTTAAGGATCAGGACGAGATTAGGAGTACTGAGAAGGACGGGGGGGCTGCCCCTAGCGTGGTCTCCCCCACGATACGGTTATCCAACCAGTTTAGCGCCGTGGACAATGAAAACGAGTTTGAGGCAACTCCGTAACCTTCGGCGCTTGCTAGGAGAGTAATGGTCGTGGATGAGCTTGCTTTTAAGCATAAGGGTGAGATGACTAAGGCAAACCATTCCGGTGGTAAGAACAGGAGAAAGGGGAAGGGGAGCAAAGCTTGATGTTAAAGATTGGGTCATGGAACATTAGGGGCCTCAATTCCCCTCACAAACAAAAGGAAGTTAGTAAGTTAATGTTTGATCAGCAGCTTGATATCGTTTGCTTGGTGGAAACTAAAGTTAGGAAGGAGAATTTAGGTAATGTCAAAAATAATTGTTTTTTAGATTGGGATCTCATTGATAACTGCCCTTTAGGGGGGGTGTTGCCAGGGTGATTGTCGGCTGGAATCCTAGTTGTGTGGAGGTTACGCTGGTCCAGTCTCACCCTCAAGCCATGCTGTGTAGGGTGGAGGTTTGTGGCAGTAATAGAGAGTTTTTTGCGACCTTCATCTATGGGGAAAATCTTGCTCACGGGAGAGAGTCTCTTTGGGAGTTTCTCGAGCTCAATAGGGGTAGCACGGAGGGGCAGCCTTGGGTTCTTATGGGGGATTTCAACGTTGTGAGAACCAGTGAGGAGAAGAGTGGGATGCATGGCATTGATGTGGGTGCTACGGAAGCTTGCAACCAGTGTATTAATGATATCCAGGTTGATGACATGACTACGAATGGGCTTTGGTTTACGTGGAACAGGCATCAGGGGGGTAGGAACAATGTCCAATCGAGAATTGATAGGGTTCTTCATAACGACACGTGGAGTACCCACTTTCCGGAGTCTCAGGCGATTGTTCTTCCTCAGGGTGTTTCGGATCATTGCCCGATCATTATCTTGCTTGCTCCCAGGGAGCCTAATAGGCCCAAGCCGTTCAAGTTCTATAACTTTTGGATGGGCCATGTTGACTTCCAGGATGTTCTGACCGAGTCTTGGCACGGGGACGATGTGGGTAACCCCATGGTGAGATTGAGTAAGAAAATGCGTAGACTGAAGTTTAACCTCAAAGACTTTAATAAGAAGTTCTACAATCAGATTTCTAGGAGGGTGGAGGAGGCTAAGAGGTTGCTTGATGACGTGCAGATTAGACTTGACAATGACGGGAGCAACTTGAGCTTTCAATTGGAGGAGAGAGAAAAGTTTACGGTTTACTTGGATCTCAGAAGCGCCGAGGAGTCCAACTATAAGCAGCGGTCTAGAGTAAAGTGGCTACAGTTGGGGGATGGGAATAACTCCTTTTTCTATAAAAGGGCTAATCTTGCTACTGCTAGGAGGAAGATTATTAGCATTGAGGATGAGAATGGGGTGAGGGTCGAGGGCTCACAGGGGGTGGCTAATACGGCTGTGGGGTTCTTTTGCAACCTTCTGGGCTATCATAGCACTTGTGCGGACCCTGCTCCCATTCTGGATGCGAATGTTGAGAAAAGAGTCAGTGATGTGGATGCAGCGAAGATGAGTGCGCCCATTGATGATGATGAGATAAAGGGGGCTATGTTCGCCATTGGTTCAGATAAAGCCCCAGGACCTGACGGCTTCAATGCGTTCTTTTTTAAGCAAAACTGGGAGGTGGTGGGGAACGACGTCACCGAGGCTGTAAAGTTCTTCTTCAGGTGTAGCTATCTGCCTAGGCAATAGAATTGTACTGCCCTGGCTCTTATCCCGAAGGTTGCCACCCCTAGCGGTATGCATGATTTTAGACCCATATCTTGTTGTAATACCATTTACAAGTGCATCTCGAAGATTCTTGCCAACAGGATTAAGCCTATCCTCCCACATATGATCAATCCGTGTCAGGCTGCTTTTGTCAAAGGGAGATCTATTTCTGATAACATCCTTCTTCTCCAGGAGGTTATGAGGAATTACCATCGTGAGCTTAGCCCGCCTAGATGTACTTTGAAGATTGATTTGATGAAAGCGTATGACACGGTGGACTGGGGTTTTCTTTTCACCTTGCTGACTCATATGGGGTTCCCGGCCATTTTCGTTGGGTGGATTACTGAATGCATGACTAACACTCGGTTTTCTATCAGTCTGAATGGGCACCTGCATGGCTTCTTTGAGGGTAGGAGAGGGTTGAGGCAAGGTGACCCCCTTTCTCCCTATCTTTTCCTCCTGGTGATGGACTCTCTCTCGTGCATCTTGGACAAAGCTTGCACTAACCCTATGTTTACCTTTCACCCTAAGTGCAAGGAAGTGGGGCTTAACCACTTATGTTTCGCCGACGATGTGATAATTCTATGTGGGGGGGACATTCCTTCCTGCACCATTGTGAAGAAGGCGGTTGATGATTTCTGCAGCATTGCGGGCCTCACGCCCAATCTGGGTAAGAGTAGTTTTTATAGCACGGGTTTGGAGGAGGATCGGATTGCGCAGATCGGGGATATTCTTGGTTTTGGCCATAGCAACCCCCCCTTCTTGTACCTCGGGGTTCCTCTCATCACCACAAGACTCAAGAAGGAGGATTGTTGTAGGCTTATCGACAGGATCACGGGAAGGATTAAGTGTTGGACTAACAAGCTCCTTAGCTACGCCGGTAGATTGCAGCTTATTAAGTCCGTCTTGTTCGGGATCCAGGTATATTGGTCTAGTCTGTTCATTTTACCTAAGGGGGTCATTCTGAAGATTGAGCAGCTGATGAGGAATTTCCTATGGACGGGTTCCGATCTGAAACATTCGGGGGCCAAGGTGGCTTGGAATGATCTTTGTGATAGCTTTGAGAGCGGTGGCCTGGGTATCAAAAGCATCGAGAGGTGGAATGAGGCGGCCATCATGAAGTTGCTATGGAATCTCTGTAGCAAGAAGGAATGCCTTTGGGTCAAGTGGTGCAACGTGTATAAGTTGAAGAGAAGAAGTGTGTGGGCTATTAACTTAGCCAGCGATTCGTCTTGGAGCTGGAGGAAGATGATGCAGTTGAGACATCGGATCAGACCTCTCATCAAATGGAGTATCGGTAACGGTAGGGATACCTTTTTCTGGCACGATAACTGGCATCCTCTGGGGCCCCTTCATCCTTTGTTTGGGGACCGTGTTATCTATGACGCTGCTAGTAACCATAAGGCTATGGTTGCTGATTACATTGTTGAGGACAGGTGGAGATGGCCAACGATGGTTACCTGGGAGCTCCTGGATATTAGGAATGCGGCTTTGCCCGGCATTAGGCATGATACTGCTGATGAGGTGGTCTGGATCCCCAACCAGAAGGATTTTTCTATCAGATCAGCCTATGATGAGATGACCCCCACCCTCCCACCTGCTCCCTAGCATAATATTGTGTGGAATAAGACCAATATTCCTAAATGCGCTTTTGTCCTTTGGATTATTTGTAGGGACGCTATTCACACTAAGGACAAGCTCCATAACTGGGGCATCTCGGAGGATAACGTGTGCTGCAGCTGCTCCAATGGGGTCGAGTCCATACCTCACGTGTTCAATGAGTGTCCAGTTGCTAAGGAGGTTTGGGAGGAGGTGAGAACCAGGAATCAGGAATACAGAGAGGCTTTGGATTGGGATGGCGAGATGACTCATGCTATTTCTTGTTACAGTGGGACTAGTTTTTATAATCGTATTAGGAATATTTCTTTCTCTTCTACTGTGTACTGTCTATGGATGGAGCGTAACGCTAGACATTTTAAGCGTGTGGCCAAAAGCACGGATGTCATTGTCAAAGATATCGAGGTTATGATTAGAGCGAGAGTCGCTAAGTGGAGCAGGGGGATGAGGAGATATGAGAACTGGATGGCTTGCATGAACTGGGGTATCCCGGAGAGTGCTCTTGATTAGGGGACTGCGGGGTGAGGGGCTTCTCGTACTCTTTTTTCAGTTGTTTTGTTTTTCTCTCCTTTGGGGTATACCCCTAGGGGAGGCACTGGGTTTCATCCCTATGTGTACTTGTTGTAGTTGCAGTTGTTGATATATATACATAATTTTTCCCAAAAACAAAAAAAAAATGGAAGAGGGCCATCTCCATCTATAACCACAAGTGAAGTCAGCAACTTTGGCAGTGGAGTTACTTGCAGCATCATAGATGGTCCTGTCCCCAAATAAGAGTTGTAGAGGGCCAAGAGGATGCCAATTATCATGCCAAATAAAGGTGTTGTTGTCATTGCCAATGATGGACTTGATGATTGGTCTGTAATCCCTCCTCATTTTTTAGAATTTTCCTCCATGTCCATGATCAATCACTAGGGATAGTAAGAGCCCATAAGCTTCTTCTTTTTATTGTATAAGTATGGCACCATTTGACTCAAAGGCTCTCCTTGTTGCTGTAAATATGCCATACATGTTTCATCATTGCATCCCTATTACACTCCTCAATGCATTTGAAACCAAGACCCCGTTCAGATTTAGGTTTACAGACTTTATCCTAAGCCACTTTGGTTCCACTATGCTTCAAATCAGTGCCATTCCAAATTAAGTCCCTGATCAGCTGATTAATAGCCTTGATAACCCCTTTGGCCATGATGAACAAGCTAGCCCAATACACCTGTATACTGAAGAGGACATAAAGGGCCAGTTGAAGTATGCCATCATAGCTAAGAAGCTTGTTGGTCCAGATTTTAATCCTAGCAGTAATTCTAGAGATAAGATCTTTGCAGTCCTCATTCTTTAATCTGGTAGAGATTAGGGGAACTCCCAGGTGCTTGAAAGGGGGTTTCGGCAGTTGGAAACCAATAATGGCAGCACGGTTATGGGCCTGATGCTCATCCATCCCCCCCCCCCCCCCCCCCCCCCCACAGTAAATGTTGCTTTTATCCAAGTTAGGGCAGAGCCCAGAGATGAGGGTAAATTCTTCAATAGCATGGTTAATGCACTCAACAGAATGCTCATCCCCCCACAGAAAATCATCAAGTCATCAGCAAAGCAAAGGTGGTTTAGCCAAATATCCTTGCATTTAGGGTTGGAACTTGAATCCCATATTGCTGCAGTGTTGGTCCAAAAGACAAGAGAAACTTTCCATAGCTAGAAGAAAAAGGTAAGGTGATAGAGGATAACCTTGTCTAAGACCTCTAAAGCCCTCGAAAAATCCATGAGAAAAACCATTGAGGCTGATGGAGTACTGCAGTGGTAACACACTCCTTAATCCAGGTGATCATGATCTGAAGGAGGTTGACCTTCTCATCAAACAAAAATTCCCAGCTCCGAGTGTCATAATCCTTAGTGATGTCCACCTTTATAGTGCATCTAGCATCCCCGTTGTTTCTGTGATAGTTCCTCATAATTTCTTGAAGAAGAAGCACATTATCAGCAATAGACCTCCCCCTAACAAAGGCAGATTGCCTTTCACTTATAAGGTGAGACATGAGAGGCTTGATCCTGTTAGCTAAGATTTTAGAGATGCACTTGTAGAGGGTATTACAGCATGCAATAGGTCTGAAGTCTCTCATAGTTAAAGGTTTAGGGATCTTGGAAATAAGGGCAATAATGGCACAATTTCACTGCCTAGGCATTTTGCTAGTGAGAAAGAAATGCATCACAGCCTTAGTCACCTCAGTGCCAACAATATCCTAGTTATTCTTAAAGAATGCGACATTGAATCCATCGGTACCAGGAGCTTTATTCAAGCCAATGGAAAACATGGCCTCTCTAATCTCCTCATAGGATGGTAAGGATGTGAAATCAGAATCATATATTGGAGTGAGCTTCCTGACCATCATCAGGTTTAAATGTCCACATCATCACAAGAGAATAAATGTTGGAAAAAGCTGACAGCCTCAAAGGCAACAACATCACTGCCCTTTAATGACATGGCCATGTGCATTTTGGATCATGAGGATCTTGCTTTTATCACAATTGTGGTTAACTCTTTTATGGAAAAAGTAAGGGTTCATATTCCCCCACTGGATCTTGTGCCATTATTGCCAATTGATCCTAGCCTTCTGCTTGAAGTAGGATACTTCAATAGCTCTAAGGTGGTTGTAGTAGGTTGAAAGCAAAACCTCATCCCTTCTCAGGTCAGAATTATCATTATCCAAATTGGACTGAATATATTGAGGAGAGCTTTAGCTTCATTAACTCTAATATAGATATTGGAGTAAAACCTATTGTTCAGGCTCTTGAGAGGGGACTTAAGCCTCTAAGCTTAGTGGAGAGGATAAACATGGGGTTCCCAGTGCATTTAACCTGCCAAGACTCATTAATAATCTCCCTAAATGTGGCATGCTTCATCCAAAAGTTGTAGAACTTGAAAGGTTTGGGTCTAGCATTCAGTGAAAGTAAGAAAGTGATCACAATTGGACTGTGATCATAAATGACTTGACAGAGGTAATTAACCTGACTGTCAGGGAAGGAGGCACTCCGCGCATGGTTCTGAAGAACTCTATCAATCCTAGTTTGAATGCAGGCAGTACCCCCACTCTTGTTGTTCCAAGAGAAGCCCTGTGGGGTTCATGTCCCCAACTTGGATGTCCTCAATACAGGTGTTGAATACCTCCATAGCTCTGAAGTCAATCCCCAGATTACCTTTCTTTTCCTCCTGACTTCTAACAACATTGAAGTCCCCCATAATGATCCATTCCTAGTTGAGGGTGGAGTAAAAGTTGCATCTAAGGAAGTCCCATAAATCTAGTCTATTGTAGGTAAATTATGGCCATAGACAAAAGTTGCAAAAAAGCTCTTATTTAATCCCACTATACTGACCTTATGGAAGATGGCTTGGTTATGGAGGTCACAAACATCCACCTCAAACATTGTGTTAAGGATGCGCTTGAGGAATTTGCTGATTATAGTGGGTTAATCCCCAATCTGGCTAAAAGTAATTTTTACTGTTCTGGAGTGAATGCTGAAATTATCAGCTCTATATCTTCTTCCTTGGGCATCTCCCACCAGCAGCCTCCTTTCAAGTATTTGGGAGTCCCCCTCATCTCTACTAGACTCAAGCATGTGGATTGTATGGTTCTTATCGACAAAATTACTAATAAAGTCAAAAGCTGGACCACTAGATTCCTGAGTTATGCAGGCAGATTGCAGCTTGCAATTTCTGTCTTGTTTAGTTCCCAAATTTATTGGTCATTGATCTTTATTCTGCCTAAAAGTGTGGTGAAGGCTATTGAGAAATGTATTAGAGAGTTCATATGGACAGGCCCTGAGCTCAAGCACAGTGGAGCTAAAGTGGCGTGGGATGAGGTCTGCAAGACTAAAAAGGAAGGGGGTCTGGGAATAAAGTGCCTGACTCATTGGAACAAGGCTGCAGTGATGAAAAACCTTTGGAACCTCTTCAACAAAAAGATAGTCTTTGGGTCAAGTGGTGTCATACTTATAAGATAAAAGGGAGAAGCATATGGGCAATTCCCATTCCTCAAGACTCTTCATGGAGCTGGAGGAAAATTCTTAAAGCTAGAGAGGAATGTAGACTCATGGTTAAGGCTGTTATTGGAAATGGCAGGAATACGTTCATGTGGCATGATAATTGGCACCACCTTGGCCCTCTTCAACCTCTTTTTGGGGATAGAACCATATATGATGCTGCTAGCAACTCCAAGGCTAAGGTCTCCGAATTCATTGATGGGTTCAATTAGAAATGGCCAGCTTCTACCACTTGGGAGCTGAATGATATCAAAAACTCTCCCCTGCCTTCTATAAATCCTATGACCTCTGATAGTGTAAAGTGGACTCCTAACAGGTCGGGTAACTTCTCTATTGCGTCTGCATATGAGTCCACCTATTCTAGGGGGAATGAAGTTCAATGGCATGGGCTGGTTTGGAACAAGATGAGTATCCCAAAGTGTTCTTTCATTCTTTGGTTGGCTTGCAGAAAGGCTTTAGTGACTAAAGATAAACACTTTGATTGGGGAGTTGTCGATAATAAAGCCTGTTTGCTTTGTAACTCTGGGATTGAGACTATTAAGCACATCTTAATGGAATGCCCATTCTCCAAAATTGTTTGGGATGAGATTCTATTTAGGAACCAATCTTATAGAGCTATGGGAAGGTGGGATATTGAGATCAGGAAGGCTGTTGCTGATAGTAAAGGGATTGACCTAAAATCCAGGATTAAGACCACTTCCTTCTCTGCCACCATCTATTGTCTGTGGCAGGAAAGAAATAGTAGGCTCCATAACAAGGGATTGGCCACAACGTCCAAGGTGATTAGGAGCATCGAGGAAATGGTGCGAGGAAAATCTAGCTATTGGAAGAAATATCGAAGATCTTACTCCAACTGGATGACTTGTAATTTATGGGGATTACCCAACTCTCTCTTGTATGACTAAATGTTTAGATCGTTGGTCTCTAGATGCATGTATCTAGCTGACTCTTTGGCCTTTTGGCCTTTGTATATTTGGATCTTTTGTTTCTAATACACTTTAATTACCGAAAAAAAAAGGATTCCAAGCTAAGATGACTCTTGCCACACCACCATTAGTCGGGCAGTTGTGGACCATGTTCCAGTTAAAGAAACATTTATTCTTGACAACATTTTTTTTTTGGGAAAAGTTACGTACATAAAAAACAAAAGACTAATTACAAGCTCGAGGAGGGGAAACTCCTTGAACCCTTAGGGGCATACCCCATGGGGGAAACTAATAAAACAGAGAATCAAACGGCCATTGCCCTATGCTAACCAATCACAAGATTGCACTCTCCGGGATACCCCAATACATACAAGCCATCCAGTTGTTAAAAATCCTTCTCCCTTTCTTCCAAGTCTTGACCCTTGCTCTGATCATAACCTTAATCTCCTTAACCAGGGCATTGGTGCATCTAGAAAACATTCATATGGTTAAATCTTACCTTTCTCTCCATCAGACCAATGAGATCAATGTTATTATCTCACATGAATTTCCAAACTTCATCCTGCTTGTGTGGGGGATTAAGGCCCCTAATATTCCAAGAAGCAATATTGATCATCTTGTCTTTGGTTTCTCTCCTCCTCCCTTAGCATCATGTGGTATCTTCAACAAACTGGCATATCCTTTCTTCTTTTGTTTCTTCTTCGTACTTGTAGACATACTTCCAATAGGTTCATAATTAGGTACGTTTTTAGTCATAACATCAATGGCTTTCACCTTTAGAACAATGCCACTAAGGGAAAGGGCGGTCTCATCTTGTGACATCCCCTCTATTCCTTCATCCTCATTGGCATCAGTGTTTTCTACTGCTCTAGAGTCTTCTTCTTCATCTAGGGCTAGAATGGCAAAGCTATTCTGTTCAGTAACAACTTTGGATGCTGAAGGTAGGTCATCTTTTCTATGGCTGTGTTCAACACATTCCTGATGGATGCCCTTCGCATGAGCTTTAGTGACTATATTCCATTTTTCTACCTGCAAAATAGCCTCAATAGAGGTAGAAGACTTGGGTAGCACTAGGACTTCCTTTTTGAGATTAGGGCAAGCACTGAGATTGTGACCAAACACAAGGCAATATGGGCATGATGGAGGTTTAGCTTGAAACTCCACTCTAACTGGTACACTAGCTCCATCCTCCATAATAACATTAATGTTATTAGGGTAAGTTTCTTTAGCATCAACGTCAATACAGATACGAGCAAAAGTAATCATGTTCATCTCTTCAATTATTGTATCAGCGTACAAGGGGAGTCCCACAGAGCTGGCAATGTAGCTAAGTCCCTCCTCAGTCCAGAGTTGGACTGGTATATCATGGAAATTTACCCAAATAGGAATTTTCTTGTGTCTTTACGGAAGTTGAAGTTAGCTTGCCATTTCTTGAGTATGATGGTCATACCTGCAAAATGCCATGGGCCATTATCCAAAACCTCGTCACACTGAATAGGGTTATAGAACATGAAGAAAAAGAACCCATTATCATGGGCAATGACCCTAGTCATTTTCCCCAAAGACGTGTGGCCGCATTATTAACTTGAGAAAAGGGAGTTTTTTCCCTAAGAAGTACCCCGCCATGCTATTCTCCCATCGCACATGACCTTTATTGGCAACCTCAGCTGGTGGATTAACAGTGATGATGGAGTCAACCAAAGATGGTTAGTGAAAGGTTTGTCTCATTTTGGGTTTCCTTTTCTCTACAATCATCGAGCTCCATGTTTTCTCCACACGTGCCATATTGTGTTTTAGGGTTATAGGATCTACAACCGCCGTTGTACCATCTAACCTCCTAACGTTTGGCTTGGCAGGTAGGGTAGTGTTTGAACAAGTGTTAGGTAAATCTTCTGAACCCAATCCAATAACTGACACCTTTTTACTTATGTTTGTACCCTTGAGCCCATTGCTCCCAACACTATTAGAGTCAACTTTGTACACCACCGCCCTCTCCACCACCAAAGGTGGATGGACTCCTCCCTCTTCCTGGTCATTAGAGAGTCTGAACTTCTTCGCGTCTTCATGGGAATAACTTTTGCTTAAGATGAAATCTTTATAAATATCTTTTTCATGGTTGAGTGGTATGCTCACATTCATCGTTTGAGGTTGTAAGTTCGTAGTTTAAATTGTCGAAGGTTGAGCATCCAGGCCAAGATATGTATGGTGAGGCTAGGGATTTAGTAAGTACGGTAAAGGTAAGTTATAAGAATCAATTGTGTAAAGCTGAATTCACAACTAGCAAGACATGGTTCTATGTCTGTCGACATGGTTTCCATAGTCTCGAGGTGGAATAACTGTTTGCTATCGATTTTTGTCATTTTCTCTCAATCATAGTAGCTGGAGTCATTGCATGGTAATTTTTTGGAATGTGACGCAGTTTGGCTGGGTGTTGATGTTGGTTAGGCTGGGTATGGCTTCACAGTAACTAGGTGTTCTTTCCATAAGACCATATTTTCTGGGTTATACGAGTGTTGTATGTGTGTGCACGCGTAGTCACACGGGTTGTTAAATCTTTGCAAGTATTATTTTATTATCTATGACCTAAAGTCTTCGTTGCTAACCGGTAGGATATGGTTATGATGGGAGTCATGGGAGAATGTTTATGACTTGAAGGTTATGTTTGATGTATAAATAGCAAGATTTAGTAAGATGCCAATAACTGCCGTGTGTAGTGCATTGGTTCGATATCCAAACACGTAATTTATAGGTCGCGATACATAGCGAGAGTTTGCTTGAGTTCAAGGCATTTTATTGTGAGGATAAGGATTACCTCGCAAATTCTTGAGATAGGGCCCGATTACAGAAGTAAGTCACAAAGTTGGAAATTTTGGGTCATGATTTGGGATTAGCAAATGAAGTTTTGGATTTTGACCGGTGGTGGTTGTATTCACTAGATATGGGGCCTTAAGAGAAGTCATATGATTTATCCAAGATATTGAGATGCATTTGTAAGGAGGTTAGATTCTTTATAAAAGTCGAGAGATTAAAGTTATTCTAAGGTTATAAATTTCTAATAGGCATTACAATGTTTGAAATTTGTGTAGCCTAATTATGAACGATAGATGATAAAGATTAAATTTTCTTAAGTTAAAGAGAATAACAAATTTCGAGGATGAAATTTCCAAAGGAGGGAAGAATGTAGTGCCCTCATTTTCAAAGTCATTTACGAAGGGTATTTTTGTTATATTATTAAGTTTACAATAATTGCAATCAAGCACGTGTGTGTGTGTACCAATTTAAAATAAGTAAAATGAAGATTTATATGCAATATATAAGAGTATAAGGGTCCAATGTGAAATTTGTACAAAGTTGGGACTTAACAAGAAAAGGCATTATACCAAGGTTCAGATCGATACAACCTGGTCGAATTGATCCAAAGCCAAATGGATCGATCCGAAATGAATTTTGAATTGATTCAGCGGGTTGAGTTTCCAAGTTGGTCCTTTTATTTGAGTTGCCAAATTGTGGTTGGTTTGGGAGATAAGTTGTCCATTCTGAGGAACATCAACTGATTTATCTTTTTTTTTTTGGGAATTTAATTGTATATAAAAAACTAAAAGATATACAAAGGAGGAAACCTCCACAGAACAAAAGAACCTAGGGGCATACCCCATAGGGAAACAGGCCAACAAGGCAGAAACCAAACAAAGCCTAAATTAGAAGCCTATCTTCAGGGATGTTCCAGTACATACAAGCCATCCAGTTAGTAAAACTCCTTCTGTCCTTTTTCCACGTGAGAGCTTTTGCTCTAACCATGTTTTCAATACCCTTGATAATGGAATCAAGGGAATTGGAGACATGCTTAAAGCATCTAGCATTCCTCTCCATCCAAATGCAATAGATAGTGGCAGTAAAGGATAGGGATCTAATCTTGTCACAAAGGGTCTTCGTAGAGTGGTTAACAGTAGCCAAAACCAACTCACTATTCAGACCCTGGGCATCCCTGTAGCACTGGTTCCTTAGCATCACCTCCTCCCATATACTTTTACTAAGGCTGCACTGAGAGAACAAATGGTTATATGTTTCCCTTTCAGTCCCACATAACTCACACAGGTCATCCACAGAAACTCCCCAATCATGTAATTTAAATTTAGTGTTGATGGCCTTCCTAAACACCAACCAAGTTATGAAAGAGCATTTAGGGATACAAACCTTACTCCACACAAGCTTTCTCCAATTGACCATGGGCTTATGGGCCTTTAAAAGTTCCCAAGCAGACGCAATGGTGAACATTCCATGATTTGAGGGAAGCCATACAACAGTATCAATTCCCCCGTGAATTGTAGGAAGATTTGCATTCTTCACTTCATTCAGCTCCCATGTCACTCTTGAAGGCCATCTCCACTCCAAATGGTGTATAAAATCTGACACTTTAGCTTTTAGACTGCTAGCAGAGTCATAGACAATGTTATCCCCATATAGGGCATGTAAAGGGCCATTTGGGTGACAATAATCGAACCACATAAAAGCTTGCGCACCATTCCCAATGCAGGTCTTGATTTGACTTCTAAACTTCTCTCTAATCTTGAGGATTTTCCTCCAACTCCATGAAGAATCATTTGGGATACTCAAAGCCCATGATCTTGTAAGTATTACACCATTTGATCCATAAGCTGTCCTTCTTACTACAAAGATTCCACAAATGCTTAGCCATAGCAGCTGTGTTCCAAGTCTCTAAACACTTTATATTTACCCCTCCTTCATCTAGAGAAACACAAAGATCCACCCAAGCAACTTTAGCCCCTTTGCTATTAGCCTCGTCCCCTTTCCATAAGTAATTTCTCATTATTTGCTCAATCTTCTTTATAATACTCTTGGGCAGAATAAAAATGCTAGACCAATACACTTGAATGCTGAAAATCACAGTCTTCACTAGAAGGAGCCTACCTGCAAAACTCAAGAACTTATTAGTCCAACACCTGGTTCTCATTGTTATTCTTTACACCAAGTGAGAGCAGTCCTCCTTCTTCAACCTAGTTGTGATGAGAGGAACCCCAAGATATCGAAATGGAGGGGTCCCATGCTGAATGCCAAGAATAGTTGAAATGTCTTGAATCCCATCCACATTAATCCCAGCAGTGAAAAGGTTCTTCTCTAAATTGATCATCAGCCCAGAAAAGGAGCTAAATTTTGATATTGCCTCCTTCACAATACTGCAGGAATCTTTATCCCCCCCAGCAAAGACAATTAAATCATCAGCAAAACTTAGGTGAGTCAAAGATATCTCCTTGCATCTAGGGTGATAACTGAACAGGTCTGATTCAGTTGCTTTAGTAATTATCCCAGAGAAAACCTCCATCACAAGCAAGAAAAGGTAGGGAGAGAGAGGGTCCCCCTGCCCGAGCCCCCTTTTCCCATGAAAGAAACCCTTTAGTTCCCCATTCAGGTTAATGGAGAATCTGGTAGTAGTCACACATTTGGTGATCCACCCAATGACTTTCGATGGGAAACCAACATGGGCCAACAGCTTTAACAAAAAGTCCCAGCTCACAGTATCATATGCTTTCAGAATATCAATCTTGATTGCACATCTCGGAGGCCAAGAGTCCCTATGATAATTCCTCATTAACTCTTGTAATAACAAGATATTATCAGCAATGGATCTACCTGCAACAAAGGCAGCTTGATTAATACTAATAAGGCCAGGTATCATCTTCTTTAGCCTGCAAGTGATCACTTTGGAAATACACTTGTACAAGGTGTTACAGCAAGAGATGGGTCTAAACTCCCTCATACTTTTAGGGGCTGCTACCTTTGGGATTAAAGCTAGAGCAGTACAATTCCACTGCTTGAAGAAAGTCCCCGTGTCAAAGAAGAACTTAATTGCCTCACACACCTCTCTCCCAATGAGCTCCCAATTCTTTTTTTAGAAGTAGCTGTTAAACCCATCAGGGCCCGGGGCCTTCTCAGACCCAATGCTAAACATAGCTTTTTTGATCTCTTCATGAGTGACCTCTTCCTCCAGGAGATAAGCCTGCTCAGGGGTTAGCTTATTCTTGATCACCTCCCCCAGGACAGCATTTGCATTCTCACACTGCACCCTATTCCCTAACAAGTTCTGAAAAAAACTCACTGCTTCTGTAGACACCTGCTCAATGCCTTCAATTCTCACACCTAGATCATTGCTCACAATTTTCCTTCTGGCCCTATTTTGGTTTACTTTCTTATGAAATAAAGTATTGTTTTGGTCGCCCAGCTGCAACCATTTGGTTCTAGCCTTCTGTCTAAGGAAAGACTCCTCATCATTCCTTAATTCTGCATATTTGATTCTCAAATCATTAGCAGCCGCCTGCAGGACCATATTATCACCATCTCTGTCCAGCTCGCTTTGAATAGCATCAAGATTTATCTTGGTCTCAGCAACCTGAGTAGAAATCTTATTAAAGAATTTCTTATGAAAGTGCTTTAAAGAAGCTTTAACTCTATTAAGCTTGCTGTAGAGCCTCTGCATTGGATTCCCATCCACCTCAACATCCCAAGCATCAATGATTGTAGGAGAAAAATCCACATGATTCATCTAGAAGTTGAAAAACTTGAAAGGTAATGGGCCCCTATTGATAGTGTTATCCACTATGGTGATAATAGGACTATGGTCAGATATACCACAAGGCAGGGTATTAGCTTGTGAGTTGGGGAAAAAAGCAGTCCACATATCATTGTGTAGGACCCTGTCAATTCTAGTCTGAACATTATTGACTCCAAGATGACTCTTATTCCAGGTGAACCACAACCCACTATTAACCATATCATCAGCATTCAACTCATTTAGACACTCATTAAACTCATCAGTTGCAGCTCTGTCAATATCCAAAATCCCTTTTTTTCCTCTTGGCATCTTACCACATTAAAATCCCCCATGAGTAACCAAGGCCTATCATTGATCACCATCTTATTTGCTTTCAGGAATGTCCATAAACACCTCCTCTGCTCAGGCAGGTTTTCACCATATATGAAAGTCGCATAGAAAGAGTTACTAGTACCAACAATATTTACAAGGCAGAATAGAGCTTGTCTATGAGAATTAATCACATCAATCTTCAATATATTGGGGTTCCAACCCACTATCCCTCTTGCCACTCCCCCATCCATAGGGCAGTTATGAATATACTCCCAATGATAGAAGCACATATTCTTGACAGTATCCATGTTGTTCCTTCTAATCTTAGTCTCCACAAGACTAATAAGGTCTAATTTATTATCTCTTATAAGCTTAACCACCTCCATCTGTTTGTGGGGAGCATTAAGACCCCTTATATTCCATGTACCCATCCTGGTCATCTAAACTTTTTGTATTTGCTGCCCGAACTCTTCTTCACCTTGTTGTTGCTACTGCACACCTCTTTCCCATCCCTTCTGATGACACCTCCAAACCTTCCCTGATCAAGTTCATCCACAGCTTTAATTTTAAGGGCCAGTCCTGAAGGGGCAGGGGTTGTAACAAGAGTAGAGTCCTCCAAAACATCAAGAATGTCAAACTGATTAGAGGTTGTAACCATGTTTGGTGTATTCTCTCCCACTTCATTCTTACTTGTACTAACTACCTCACTAGGCATACCATCTACATCCATCCCACTCTTGTCTATCTCAACTGTTTCAAAAGATTTGGTTGTCTTATTGGCTTTAGTTTGCACTTTGGTCCATCCTTCTTCCAAAGCCTTCTGAATCTCAGCTTGGCTTAAAATTGGATATACCTCTTCTTTATTATTTTTTACCACCCAAGCTTTCTTCCCCTTAGGACAGTTGATTAGGGCACGACCAAATATTCCATAATGGACACAGGATGGAGGTTTCTCTTGGTATTCCACTCCAACTACTGCAATGGATCCATCCTCCATGGTGACATCAATGTTGTTTGGGAATTCTACCCTGACATTTAACTCCACACAAATCCTTGCAAAACTTTTTCTCTTCATGCCTTCAGTAACTGTATCAGCATACAAAGGAACTCCCACTGAGCTAGCAACATAGCTAAGCCCCTCCTCTGTCCATAATTGGACAGGAATGTTATGGAACTTCACCCATACAGGTATCTTAGAGGTAGAATCTTTGCTGGAAGAGAAGTTTGGTGTCCATTTTTGGATAATAATTGGGTTCCCCACAAAATGCCAAGGTCCATTGTCAATTACCTCATCCCTCATATTAGCATTATCAAACATAAAGAAATAGACTCCATTGTTGTGTCCCACTTATTTGATTGAGGCCAAATTTATCCCATAGCCTATGGGCTATACTGCAAACCAAGGTGTAAGGCAAACTTCTCCCCAGAAAACACCCTACCATACTGCTTTCCCACTTAGCATAGCCATTTTTTGCCACCTCTGGAGGTGGGGAGACTGTGATTCTATTATCAACAATAGAGGGAGCATGGTAAGTAAATCTTAGCTTGGGATATCTCTTATCTGCTACAACTTCTTTCCATGACTTGTCCACCTTGGTCAGGGGAGAGTAGGCTAAAGGGCCATCCTTTTCAAAATCCACCCTTGAATTCGTAGTCTTTACCTCCACTAACTTACATCCATCAGAGTTTGAGGCTTCATTTTTGAGTTTGGCACATCTGAAATGAAAAATGTCCTCTTGGGTGAAACCTTTTTCTTCGAGAAATTTTTTGTATACCTCCTTTTCTTCATTGATCTCTTTAATTCTAGAAACATTAGCATTTGCTCTTTCAATACTATCTTCCGAGGCAAGCACTTGCCCCTCTTCAAACTCCTCAGATTCGCACGCTTCTTCATAAAAAACACCTGCCGGACCAGGCTTCATCCCAGCATCCAACCCCTGACAACTACTAGGGCTATGTTTATTCACTAGGTCTTTAACGACATCAACAGGGGAGAAACGCACTGGAGAGCTACTACCACGAGTGGCCAAGGTAGGGTAGGCATGGCGAAAGCAAGCTGGCGACTGGATGTCGGAGCTGGCTGATTTAGGAAGGCGGCGACTTGCCGGCGGGAGTATTCAATTTTGGGTCGTGTTTGGTTGAGGTTTTTTTAGTGAGAAGGGAGAGCATTTTTTTCAACTGATTTATCTTATTTCCTCACTTATTTTGGGTGTATGGATCCCTCCTCTTTAGGTAAGTGAGTTTAATTAATTATTTTCTTAAGTTATAAGAAAGAGAGTAACATATCTTATACCTCATTTTCCATATGATTTTTAGACTCACTTCTTCTCTCTAAAACCCCATATCCAGCAAGCTTATTCCCACCATTCTTCATGCTATATTTCCACAAAAAGCATTGTCAAAAGTTAAATGGAGTTGTAGTGTTTTTTTTAGTGTTTGAAGGTAGAGAAATCTATCTTGTTATATTTCCAATTATTTTCAAGTTATTAAAGCATGATATATATATATATATATATATATATATGTGTGTGTGTGTGTGTATGTGTGTGTGTGTATGTGCGTGCATGTGCGCGTGTGTGTGTATGTATAAAAGGATTTCATGTGTTAATATAATATGTGTTAAAAATGGATTTCAAGAGTAGTTTCAAAGATGCCAAATTTTCAGAATATATATTGAATAAAAATATTCTGAAGAAGGTTATATGATGCTAAATAAGGGTTTCAAGAAAGAAATGTGTATGGTTTTACTTGAGAACTTTGAGCATATACATGTTTTCATATGGCTATGTGGATGGAAAATACATGATGTAAGGACAAATTTCCAATCGAGTCATTTGTTATATTGGCTACATTTCGTTGGACAAAACAATTTTGGGTCATTCCTCATCAAGCATTATTCAACCGTAAAGATTCGAGCATTGCATCCAAAGTTCACGCGACATCAATATGCACGCCATGTTCTCTCTTCTAAAAGGTATATGACCAAAATCATTTTTAGTGTTGGAGTATTTTTCATAACGAGAAATTTTCATATAGAGTAATGTTCGTAAATATTTAATTTTCAGAAAGAGCCATTTTTGAAATTAATTTGAACATTTTTAAAAAAAAATAGAAATCTCGTTCGATGTTTTCTCCAGGTCGTTCGAACGACCTGGATCTAACAACATTCCCCAGGCTATACTGGAAGCTCATTAGAAGCTCGTTAGAAATGTCATTTGAACGATCTCGCTCGAATGAGATTTCTAACGACCTATCTAATTCGACACTGGAATTCCGTTAGATAACTCGTTCGAACGACAAGTCGTTCGAACGAGATCTGCCAGATTTGAAAATTTTAACATATTTTCAAGCAGTTATTTTACAAAATTGTTTTTGGTCCACTACTTTTACACCTTCAATATATGGACGAAAATCAGTTATTTTCCTTAAGGAAGTTTGATATCGTCTTGAGAGCATTTTTCCATAACTTCCCTCTTTTTGGTAAAATCAATCTCCAACATCATTTTCAATTTTTGAAACAAAACCCCTAGCAATCAACTTGACATTCAACAAGCAAGTTTGCGGTGGATCTTTGCATTCAAGCTTAGTGGAGATGGTGGTTTTGGGCTTCGGTGGATACCGCGACACGAGGAGTGTCGAGCAACGCGTTGGAGCTTCGCGTACTACAAATTCGGAGGTCGAGGATGGCATAAGCATGTCTTGAGTGAGTCAATGTCTTTTAGTCTTTTGAGTCTCTTGTAAAACCTATTTTGTAGTGGATTTTGTCTAGGCCTAGCCGTCCGAGGTTTTTCCCATTTGGGTTTCCTCGTACATTGGCGCGTTGTGGTTGTGATTTTCGCAATTTACTTTATTAAATCACATAGATGTATGCTTAGGATAATATGGATAAAATTGGATAATTTTATTTCAATTAATCAAGTTATCAATCTCATCGCATTAATTGGAAATTATTTATGCTAACTTGTAAACTTGCAAAAAGAATTTAATATTGTAATATATCTCTACTTGGCATATTTTAAATTGGGTTATGTGTGTGTATTCCACAAATTAAACTTAGTACATATAACCTTGCAACTTCACATCAAATGGATTTTATGGGTTAAATGTGAAAGTTACTTGAATTTGTACAAAATGGGTTTTATGCATTAAATTATTGAATTAATACTTTCAGAATTTAATTGACACACAACGATGTTATTTTATGTGAAGAATGGTTTGGAAGCATGTTTTAATATTCGTAAAGTGAAAGTTGGTAATAATGAGTAAAATTTGACATGATGAATATAAAAATGAGTACAAATCAAAGTACTGAATAAAACTAATGATTTTGTGAAAACTTTAATGTTGATAAACATAAGTTTTTTGCCCAAAAAGTGATGTGTGTATTGTCATTTTTAACAAATTGGCAAATGTGTTAAAAATGAGGAATTTCAAGTGGGTTTCCAAGTTAAAATAAAAATTGGAACCAAAAGTGAGTTTTTATGTAAAGAAATCACACTTGAATGATATTATTCCATAAATTTGATGTTACCTCATGTTAATAAAATGTTGGGTTATATTTAAGGGTTTCTAGCCACCAAAACTATGACTTTATGTGTAAAACTCACACAAAGTCACTTGTTATAATTTTAGGCTAACTAGTAATATATCAAGATAATGTTTAAGATGAAATTATTGTGTCAGTAATTTCAAGATAATGTCAGGCCAAATAATGTGCCTTTAAATTGATAGAAGATATAAAAATGTTGTCAAACATTTTTAAGTGGACTTGTTATACAAGAACTTAGATGAACACTAAGTGATGGAAACAATCCTTAAAGTTGCAAATGGAATAATGTTTATAAAACTAAAGATGATGGTAATACATTTAAGATAAGTATTAAGGACTACACGTAAAAAATGTGTTTAAGTATAACAAGGAAGACATGGTGGTATTTACATTGGATAAAAATGGTTAAAGAAATATTAAGTGAGTAAAAGGTATACTTTATTACAAATAAAGTACGACGGTAAGTCGGGTGTTTTTTATGAAATGGTGGTTAGAGCACAAGTAAATGGAGCTAATGAAAGGCGAAAGAGTTTTCAGAAAGGAGTATCGAGAAATAATTAAGAAGGGTCAAGAGCCCTAGGGAAAAAGACCCAAGGCAACTGGACAGTAAAATCATGAGTTGCGGTTTTTATGGAGGATGGTGAAAGCCCATAAACATAAATGTGATTATGGCTAACTCCAGAATAATAAAGAAATAATTGAAATTGGTTAAAACTCTGGAAGTGGTTATAGTGGTAAATGGACACGGATATAATTCCGGGTAAAGTTTTAAAATGAACAATAATGGGAATTTAATGTAAATTCAATAAAGCTCATGGAAAGAGTTAATTAGAAATATCGATAAAGGATAAAATACGGGTTGTGTGTGTGTTGAAATGATAATTCGGTAATTTTTATGGAATAAAAATAATTTTCTAAGAAAGTGATAAAGAAAGCATTTTTCTTAAAGTAGTTGGGTTGGGTATAATGACATTAAAAGGTGTTGGTGCCAAGGTTGATAGAATGGGTATAAAAGGGGGTTAATGTAATTTAACCGGAATAAGTAAACATTTTTTTATATAAACCAAAGTCTTTGCATATATGGTTATATACATTCCATAAACATATCGATTATCGTTGTGTTATAGCATCCGTTGTTTCTATTATTTGTTTCTATATTGCATTTTGTTAAGATCACCACTTGGAATTGGCTCTCATTCTCCATTTGTTATGATAAATGTGGTTCCGTATTTGAGAGGATTTTACATGTAAGTGTTCCTTTTCCTCTTACGTTTGTAGGTCTGATTACATGAACCCTGAGTGAACTCTAATGAGCTCAGTTATTATCTTGTGTTATAGTGCTAGAAATGGATTTTTATGCTAAATATTAGAACTTTAATTAAATAAAAAGGACAAGAAACATTATCTAGGATTATTACATTCACTTCACGATAATGTATCCGGACCGGTTCGGATTGACTTATGGGTGACCCATAAATTCGAGTCGGGGAGTTACATAATTTGTTTGTTGAAAAAGGAGATTTTGTTGTTGGATTTGATGATTCATTCCATTTTGGGTGATTTTAGTTTGGATTTAAAGAGATAAATGTTAGATTTGTGACATTTGGGTATTTCTAGATTTAACTCAAGTTAGTGTTGTTCTATCAAATCGTCTACTTGATTTGATTTATTTTAGAGTTAATCTAGGATATGCCATCGTCACTATGTGTTATATTGTTGTTATAGGCTAGATTTCGGTATTTTTGATCAATTTCTCTTCATACTTTCTTTTGTTTTTTGTTTAATTTTTTGTTTGTGAGAATTATTCTATGACCTAGTCCTTCAATATGATTCATTAAAGGGTACATGCTTGCAAGAGAGTCATTTCTCAACCCCCAAGTGTTCCGTGTGAGACATCTCTGTAATACCCCGTAGTTTTATGATAATTAATTTATGGGATTAATTGAATTAAATGTGTATTAATTGAGAATTAATCCGGATAAAAATACTAGCGAGATGTGAGTTGGTATTTGATTTTAATGAGCATATATGGCTATATATGAATATTGAGTTATGAAATTTGTCGTGAGATTAAAATACAGAAATTTGGAAATTTTGTTGAGACGCGTGTGACAGTCGCGTCAGGAATATTATTATTTAATTAAAAAGTGAATTTTAATTCTATTAACTGTATGGTCGTTTTGAGTGCGCCAACGCGTCCGGAAGGGTTGAAATAGTCAGAAAACACTAGCCGGGGGTTTAGTTTGGGTCCCGAGGCATTTTTAGGCCATACCGGCAACGAAAAAGGGTAGTTTGGTAATTTTGAATTTTTGGGAATTAAAACCAACGAAAATTAGGAATTAAAATCTGACTTGGTAATTACCCACTAAACCCACTAACTACACCTTATGACCAAATGGGCTACGGGGGTTATTAGAATGAGTTCCAAAGAGTTTCCTAAGGCAAACCCTAGCCACCATTGTCACCTTGGAGAAGAAGACTTGTAGAGAGAGAGAAAGGGGAATTCTGCAGAGAGAGAGAATCATTCAGCAATTCGACAGCAAAATCAGAGACATACATAAGGCAAGTGGTTTAATTTCATTAGTTGCAGAGAATGCTTCTTCCATGCGTAGGAAATTGATAAAATTGTATTGTTTTTGAAGATTTATGAAAACCCATTAAATTGGAATTAGAAACTTGTATTTTGATGAGGAATTGCATGTAGAATTGTATGTAGGTGATTAATCTGATAATAATATATTTTGGGTGTGGTTTTGGTGTCCTTGCGGCTGGTTGTGGTGCTCGTTCTTGGATGCCATTTACAGTTTCGTGGATGGTCAGTGTTGTTGCTGACCGTGGTGATTTGTGTGGGTCGGACGGTTACCCGTTGGATGTTGCTGAGTTTTATTTGCCCTTGTTGGGCCTTGTTTCTTTATGGCTATTTTTCTATACTCGTTATGGTGGGGTATGGAGTCTTATCTTAGTTTTCTAGCCTTTGGGGTATGCCCCTTGGTTTCTTTGTTCGGAGGTTTTCCTCCTGTACTTGTAAAGTTCCAGTTACTGTTCTATATACACATAAATTTCCCCCCCCCAAAAAAAAACGGATTTAATTAGGCTCATTGGGGATTTAAGAATTTCTAGGGTTCATGTTCTTGAAATTTGGGGAAAATGTATAGATTTGATATTTGGATGATGTTTAGAATGAATTAACCCCACACACAAGTTAGTATGTGACCTAAGTATGTTTAGGGACGATTAGAAACCTTGAACAATGGTTGGATTGATGTTTAGATGAGATTAGTGAGGAAGAAAAGTTGGCAAAACGAAACAAGGAATTTCTGGGCTCGAAACTGGCCTCTCGTTAGAAGACCTGCCCAGGTCGTTCGAACGAACTCATTCGAACGAGCTTCTAACGAGTTGACAGTTTGCCTTCTAACGAGAGGAATGTTCGTTCGATGCCTTTCGTTCGAACGAGATCTCGTTAGATGCCCAGTTCGTTCGAATGAACTCTCGTTCGAACAGCCTCATTCGAACGAGACTTCTAACGAGCTGACAGTTTAGGCTTTTTGGCCTGTTTTGATTTCGCGTGTCCCGTAACCTTAGTTAATTGTAGAGATACTATTCCCTTGATGTTAAATTGATATAGTTGGGACATTTGGGATATATTGAGGAGTAAAACATAGAAGTGTGATTCGAATTGAATGGAAATTGAAGAATAGGACGTGAGTGACCATTACGATGCGAGAATTATTGACGGCTTATATAATTATATTAACCGGGAATATGTAAATTGTGTAACATTATAGTCGGTACGAGAATGAGATGTGTACCACAAATAAATTACGGTGATTACTAAGATGTGTGTATACTTAGTACGTATATGATTTTATGTGTATGACATACCTACCATACTTGCTATCACGGGAGGTTTACGTTCGCTTAGGGCCCTCTAATCCTTGTGTTGCCCGGATTTAGATTGGTACCTCGAGAACATAGGTCAGAGAAGGACTTATTGGGATGTTAATAAGTCTGCTGATCGTGGGAGCGTAGGTATGTGCGTGACCCATGTGATGTGACTGTGTTCACCTCCATTGTTTGTGATTTGCTATTATCTGAGAACGATTCCTGAGAGATTCGGAATGCGTGATCCTTATGTATGTGATGTACCGGGATGGATAGCAGAGTATGTGTGCACCGCAGCTTAGTCTCGGGGTGCTTGTATTGTATATTTATGACGTGAATAATATACACTTAAATAATGGGAACTTTCATGTTGGTATTGTGAATATAGTTATGGTAATGTTTTGAGAAATCATAACGGGTTAACCGATAGTGAATTGTATTGCTAATAATTGAGAACCTGAGTTCAGTAAGCCCTCTATTTATTTGATAACGCTAGAACGTATAATGGGAATTGAGTAGTAAGGGGTAGAACTTATTACGGTTTGGTTAGATATGTATGTCACTTAGATGGGTACGGTACGTTAGGAGTGCACAATTAGTCGAGAGGTGAGCATTGCATGTGAGTGCACGTCCTAACATGTATTTTGCATTCATTATTTTAATGTTATTAAAACACTTGCTGTTTTTAAAATAATCCCCACTTTCGGGCTCTGACCCGTTTGCTTTCAAATCTATTTTTGTAAAAACCATTTTAGGTGCCCAGCCACAAGGACACCATGCATAGGATTTTCATTCAGGTGACGAGTTGTAGCTGTTTGTGGAAGTTACAGGACTTTGCTAGTAGACGCTTCATTCATCTTGACTCTATATTCAGTTTTCATCAGTTGTAGGGCATGTCGCCCATTTTTATTAGAAACATTTCCTATTTCAGATTTTCAGGCTTTTGGCATGTAATTAATTCAGGATACCTTGTTCTATTTAGATCAGTTGTGGGATTGTTGTGAGGAGTTTTTCCTCCGGACTTATTATTATGTTGTTGGTTATTCTATTGTTTCATTATGGTGAATGTTGTTATTCTATCATTATCCTCTTATTGCATGTTAATTAGAGTTAACTTAAAATTTGGCAACTCACTTTTTAAATACTAGGTGGTTAGTAATCATTAAAATGTTTTCGTCAGTGATGCTATTAACTGAACCAACTTGGCATTTTGTATTGATTTAATAAAGGACTAGCTACCCGGTGTTTAATTAGTCGGGGTGTCACAGGTGGTATCAGAGCATCAGGTTCTAGTGTCTTTTAGGATCTGTACGGCTTATTATGTTTCCGCTGAGCTTTCTTTGATGTAGAGCCCTATATTTTAGGACTATTGTATTCTTTTGTTTATGCTACATTCTTCAGCTATTTCAAGTTTATAACTACGAACTTATAAACTTTATTCTTATTTCAGATGCCTCCACGACGTGCACAACGGGTTCCCAGGGATGCTACGCCAGAACCACAGCCCGCACAAGTTCAGGGCATGATGAATGCCGCCGAGGTTGCAGCCATTGTGGCCCAGGCAGTAAATGCCGCACTAGCCGTAGTTCAGCAGGCACCACCTCAGGCGCCAGTAGCCGCGCCAGTTCAGGCACATGCATTCCCGTCTGCTTGGGAACGTGTACGTGATGCTTTTCAGAAAGCACACCCACCGGAGTTCGCGGGTAGCTCCGATGTAGTGGTTTCGAGTCAGTGGAGGAAGGACATTCAGCGGCACCTGAGGATGTATGAGTGCACCGATGTCCAGAAATAGATACTAGCTACCTTTAAGCTAGTGGGGTCTGCACTGCAGTGGTGGGAGTCTATTACCACCGTGGAGGAGAGAGATACTCTCACAATCCAGGAGTTTTGGGTGTGGTTTGACCGCAAGTACTTTCCGTCAGCTGTTCACACGGAAATGAGGAGGAAGTTGATGAATCTCAGACAGGAAGGTAAGACTGTGGCCGAGTATGAGGTCGAATTCACCAATCTGTTGAATATCGTTCCGGATGAGATACCGACAGAAGAGAAGAAGATACAGAAATTTACAGACGGGTTGACTTGGAGGATCCGTCAGCATTTGTTGGGGAATCTATCGTTGGCCACTTACTCTGATGTGGTTAACGCTGCACTGTTACACTGCCAGGATCACCGCTTTCACATGGCTGAGGGCAAGAGATCGGGAGAGTCCAGCCATCAGGGCAGGACAGGAAGACATGGTGCCAGCGGGGCACAATCTGTTCAGGGGCAGAGATAGGGTGACCAGGGTTCCCAGCAGGGGGATCATAAGAGGTTCAGGTCGGGAAATTTCAGGCACGGACAGGGAGGTTTCCGGCAGGGCCATCAGGGTCCGAACGGCCATCAGAACCAGCAGGGTCAGAATGGTCAACAGCAATTTCAGCAGGGCCAGCAGGGCCAGGGGAGGAACGGTAACGGCCACCAGGGCCGGGGGCAGCAGGGACAGAGAGGGGGGAACTTCCCGGGGAAGTGTTACGTTTGTGGCAAGACTGGCCATAAACGCCAGGATTGTCCTGAAAGAGGCAGGGCCCCGCAGCAGCAGCAGGGTGCTCGACAGGAGCCGCAGAGACCCGTGTTTCCCGCCGCCCTCCCGGGGCCACCACAGATGGCAGCATTGCCACCCATTCCAGCGGTCCCAGTTCAGCAGGGGCAGCTGTAGTATGGGAGAGTATACCAGCTTCAGCAGGCAGCAGCTCCACAGGCCCCACCCGCGATTGAGGGTATGTTTCCTATCCATGGCACTATGGGTCGGGTTTTGTTTGATACGGGGGCAACGCATTGTTTTATAGCTACACATTTTGCCAAAGCCTTAGGGTTATTAGCCACAGCAGAGAGCACAGTGACGTGTGTAGACTCACCATTGGGGAGTGGGTCACTTATTTTCTTTATATGCCGGGGAGTGGGGGTAGAGATTGGTAGTTTGGTATTACCTGCAGACATGTTGGTATTAGATATGCATGTGCACGATGTGATTATCGGTATGGATTGGCTCGCAGATTATAGAGCCATAATTGATTGCTTCGGTGGGAGCATTGTTTTTGCCATTCCGGGGCAAGAGATGTTTGTAGTGGCGATGCCTCGCCCAGAGGGAGGCTCGACCGCTCATCTGTATTACATAGAGGAGGATACCTCTAAGGAGGTTGTGATTCCTTTAGATTTGATCCCAGTTGTCAGGGAGTATTCCGATGTGTTTCAGGAGATACCAAGCCAACCCCCCAGTCGAGAGATAGACTTTGGCATAGACTTATTACCAGATACGAGACCTATATCACGCGCACCGCACCGTATGGCTCCGGCAGAGATGCGAGAGCTACGAGATCAGATTGAGCAGTTGTTGGGTCAGGGGTTTATACGGAGGAGTACTTCGCCGTGGGGTGCCCCTGTGTTATTCGTGAAGAAGAGGGATGGATCGTTGAGGTTGTGTGTGGATTACCGAGAGTTGAATAAGGTCACGATACGGAATAAATATCCGTTACCCCGAATCGATGACTTATTCGACCAGTTGAGGGGAGCTTATTTCTTCTCGAAAATTGATTTGCGATCGGGATACCATCAATTGCGTATCAGGGAAGAGGATGTCTCGAAGACTGCGTTCTTAACGAGATATGGTTCTTACGAGTTTCGGGTTATGCCTTTTGGCTTGACCAATGCTCCAGCAGTAATTATGGACTTGATGAATAGGGTGTTCAGAGAGTTCCTTGATCAGTTCGTCATTGTCTTCATTGATGATATTCTGGTTTACTCCCAGACAGAGGAGGAGCACGCAGAGCATTTGAGAATGGTTTTGCAGACGCTACGTCAGAACGAGCTGTATGCAAAATATGAGAAGTGCGGGTTTTGGCTGAAGGAGGTCCAGTTTTTGGGGCACATTATTTCCGACCGGGGGATATCTGTTGATCCGGGGAAGGTATCCGCGGTGAGGGAGTGGGGACAGCCCACGACACCGACTGAGATCCGTAGTTTCTTGGGCCTAGCAGGATACTACAGGAGGTTTATTCGGGGTTTCTCCAAGATAGCGGGTCCTTTGACACATCTGACTCGTAAGGGTGTGCCATTCATCTGGAGTGATGCCTGTCAGTTGGGTTGAAGGATAAGTTGACCTCAGCACCTGTGTTAGCATTGCCGAGACCGGGAGTTGAGTATCTAGTTTACACCGATGCGTCCTTGCAAGGACTTGGAGGTGTATTGCAGCAGGAGAGTCAGGCCATAGCTTATGCTTCCCGTAAGCTTAAGCCTCACGAGAAGAATTACCCCACTCATGACTTGGAGTTAGCGGCAGTGGTATTTGCCCTTCGGATTTGGAGACATTACCTTTTGGGGGAGAAGTTTCGATTGTTCACGGACCACAAGTCCCTACAGTACCTATTCACGCAGAAGGAATTGAATATGCGGCAGCGGAGGTGGCTTGAGTTTGTGAAGGACTATCAGTTTGATATCCAATATCACCCGGGGAAGGCTAACGTGGTAGCAGACGCGTTGAGCCGTAGGCCAGTAGATGAAATGGCAGGGGTGTGGAAGGCAAAGTGGAAGGAGTTGGGACACCAGGATGCAGTGGCCCGATCATTCATGTCGGTGATGACTGTTACACCACAAATTGTCACGAGAGTGGTAAAGGCACAAGCAGATGACTCGTTCTGTCAGGAGCAGATAGTTCGATTATTAGCAGAGGGAGCATAGTCCTATACCGTTAGCTCAGACGGGGGATTACGCTTCAATGGGAGATTGGTAGTTCCGAAAGGGGAGGAATTGCGTCACGAGGTGATGGCAGAGTCGCACGGCTCATGGTTCGCGGTACATCCCGGTGGGGACAAAATGTACCAAGACATGAGACGACAGTAGCGGGATGAAGAGAGATATTGCCGTGTTTGTTTCTAAATGCGCCACTTGTCAGCTAGTAAAAGTGGATCATCAGAGACCGGCAGGACTTCTACAGCCATTGGAGGTCCCGATGTGGATGTGGGAGAGCATATCCATGGATTTTATCACGGGATTGCGTACGTCACAGAGAGGTCATGACTCCATTTGGGTAATTGTGGACAGGTTGACCAAAGTCGCTCATTTTCTACCCGTAAGGACAGACTACACTACGGGACAGTATGCCCAGCTCTTTATTGCAGAGATAGTGAGACTTCACGGAGTGCCCCTAAATATCGTGTCTGACAGAGACAAGATATTTGTTTCACGGTTTTGGGAGAGTTTTCAGGAGGCCATGGGCACGGAATTGCGGTTGAGTACGGCGTATCACCCGCAGACCGATGGGCAAACCGAGCGTACAAACCAGATGTTGGAGGACATGCTACGTATGTGCATCATTGATTTTTGCTTACAACAACTCCTACCAGTTCACCATTGGCATGGCTCCATTTGAGGCGTTGTAAGACCTTGTCGTTCCCCAGCATGTTGGTTGGAGGTGGGGGACAACAAACTACTTGGGCCGGAAGTGATTCAGGATACTTCGGCAAGAATAGAGCTGATACGGAGTCGCATTCGGGTAGCTCAGGAAAGGCAGAAGAGCTATGCTGATGCGAAGAGGTCCTTCAGGGAATTTGAAGTGGGGGACCAGGTTTTGCTCAGAGTATCTCCTATGAAGGGGATTATGCGATTTGGGAAGAAGGGGAAGTTGGCACCGAGATATGTGGGACCATTTCCTATTATTGAGCGGATTGGACCGGTTGCGTATAGACTTGGGTTACCGGAGCATTTGCATCGGATTCACGATGTGTTCCACATTTCCTCCCTAAGAAAATATCTTAGAGACGATTTGGCTCATTCTCACATTACTTTGGAGGACATCGATCTCCAGCCCGATAGCACCTACGAGGAGGGGCCGATTGCTATATTGGACCGAAGTGAACGGAAACTGCGGTCAAAGATAGTCCCGTTAGTGCGTGTTCAGTGGCGACATCATAATGTCGAGGAGTCCACATGGGAGCGCGAGGATGAGATGCGCGAACGTTATCCAGAGTTATTCTTACCAGGTACTTTCTAGTTCCGAATTTCGGGACGAAATTCTGTTATTAGGGGGGAAGTATGTAATACCCCGTAGTTTTATGATAATTAATTTATGGGATTAATTGAATTAAATGTGTATTAATTGAGAATTAATCCGGATAAAATTATTAGCGAGATGCGAGTTGGTATTTGATTTTAATGAGCATATATGGCTATATATGAATATTGAGTTATGAAATTTGTCGTGAGATTAAAATACGGCAATTTGGAAATTTTGTTGAGACGCGTGTGACAGTCGCATCAGGAATATTATTATTTAATTAAAAAGTGAATTTTAATTCTATTAACCGTATGGTCGTTTTGAGTGCGCCAACGTGTCCGAAAGGGTCGAAATAGTCAGAAAACACTAGCCGGGGGTTTAGTTTGGGTCCCGGGGCATTTTTAGGCCATACCGGCAACGAAAAAGGGTAGTTTGGTAATTTTGAATTTTTGGGAATTAAAACCAACGAAAATTAGGAATTAAAATCTGACTTGGTAATTACCCACTAAACCCACTAACTACACCTTATGACCAAATGGGCTACGGGGGTTATTAGAATGAGTTCCAAAGAGTTTCCTAAGGCAAACCCTAGCCACCATTGTCACCTTGGAGAAGAAGACTTGTAGAGAGAGAGAAAGGGGAATTCTGCAGAGAGAGAGAGAATCATTCAGCAATTCGACAGCAAAATCAGAGACATACATAAGGCAAGTGGTTTAATTTCATTAGTTGCAGAGAATGCTTCTTCCATGCGTAGGAAATTGATAAAATTGTATTGTTTTTGAAGATTTATGAAAACCCATTAAATTGGAATTAGAAACTTGTATTTTGATGAGGAATTGCATGTAGAATTGTATGTAGGTGATTAATCTGATAATAATATATTTTGGATGAAACAAAAACGGATTTAATTAGGCTCATTGGGGATTTAAGAATTTCTAGGGTTCATGTTCTTGAAATTTGGGGAAAATGTATAGATTTGATATTTGGATGATGTTTAGAATGAATTAACCCCACACACAAGTTAGTATGTGACTTAAGTATGTTTAGGGACGATTAGAAACCTTGAACAATGGTTGGATTGATGTTTAGATGAGATTAGTGAGGAAGAAAAGTTGGAAAAACGAAACAAGGAATTTCTGGGCTCGAAACTGGCCTCTCGTTAGAAGACCTGCCCAGGTCGTTCGAACGAACTCGTTCGAACGAGCTTCTAACGAGTTGACAGTTTGCCTTCTAATGAGAGGAATGTTCGTTCGATGCCTTTCGTTCGAACGAGATCTCGTTAGATGCCAAGTTCGTTCGAACGAACTCTCGTTCGAACATCCTCGTTCGAACGAGACTTCTAACGAGCTGACAGTTTAGGCTTTTTGGCCTGTTTTGATTTCGCGTGTCCCGTAACCTTAGTTAATTGTAGAGATACTATTCCCTTGATGTTAAATTGATATAGTTGGGACATTTGGGATATATTGAGGAGTAAAACATAGAAGTGTGATTCGAATTGAATGGAAATTGAAGAATAGGACGTGAGTGACCATTACGATGCGAGAATTATTGACGGCTTATATAATTATATTAACCGGGAATATGTAAATTGTGTAACATTATAGTCGGTACGAGAATGAGATGTGTACCATAAATAAATTACGGTGATTACTAAGATGTGTGTATACTTAGTACGTATATGATTTTATGTGTATGACATACCTACCATACTTGCTATCACGGGAGGTTTACGTTCGCTTAGGGCCCTCTAATCCTTGTGTTCCCCGGATTTAGATTGGTACCTCGAGAACATAGGTCAGAAAAGGACTTATTGGGATGTTAATAAGTCTGCTGATCGTGGGAGCGTAGGTATGTGCGTGACCCATGTGATGTGACTGTGTTCACCTCCATTGTTTGTGATTTGCTATTATCTGAGAACGATTCCTGAGAGATTCGGAATGCGTGATCCTTATGTACGTGATGTACCGGGATGGATAGCAGAGTATGTGTGCACCGCAGCTTAGTCTCAGGGTGCTTGTATTGTATATTTATGACGTGAATAATATACACTTAAATAATGGGAACTTTCATGTTGGTATTGTGAATATAGTTATGGTAATGTTTTGAGAAATCATAACGGGTTAACCGATAGTGAATTGTATTGCTAATAATTGAGAACCTGAGTTCAGTAAGCCCTCTATTTATTTGTTAACGCTAGAACGTATAATGGGAATTGAGTAGTAAGGGGTAGAACTTATTACGGTTTGGTTAGATATGTATGTCACTTAGATGGGTACGGTACGTTAGGAGTGCACAATTAGTCGAGAGGTGAGCATTGCATGTGAGTGCACGTCCTAACATGTATTTTGCATTCATTGTTTTAATGTTATTAAAACACTTGCTGTTTTTAAAATAATCCCCACTTTCGGGCTCTGACCCGTTTGCTTTCAAATCTATTTTTGTAAAAACCATTTTAGGTGCCCAGCCACAAGGACACCATGCATAGGATTTTCATTCAGGTGACGAGTTGTAGCTGTTTGTGGAAGTTACAGGACTTTGCTAGTAGACGCTTCATTCATCTTGACTCTATATTCAGTTTTCATCAGTTGTAGGGCATGTCGCCCATTTTTATTAGAAACATTTCCTATTTCAGATTTTCAGGCTTTTGGCATGTAATTAATTCAGGATACCTTGTTCTATTTAGATCAGTTGTGGGATTGTTGTGAGGAGTTTTTCCTCCGGACTTATTATTATGTTGTTGGTTATTCTATTGTTTCATTATGGTGAATGTTGTTATTCTATCATTATCCTCTTATTGCATGTTAATCAGAGTTAACTTAAAATTTGGCAACTCACTTTAAATTTGGCAACTCACTTTTTAATTAGTCGGGGTGTCACAATCTCGTTCTAAAGAGGTCGATTACACTTCATAGTTCCCCTAACACTTCTAGATATCGTAATAAGGCCCTGAGCACCTATACTCCTATTTAGGAGAACCCATGGATTCATCTTCAATCCACTTCGACAGGCCAGGAACACCATTGATTAAAGGCTAGATTTCCCCGACTATTAGAGCTGAGAGGGATATGTGGATCTGATGTATCTCTAGCACACTGTTGAGGGCTTTTATTTCCAGAAGCGGATTCAACGCCTTGCTTCATCTTGTTTGCTTTGCCCATATGCGTCGGCTAATGCTACACTTATTTGCGAGTTATATGCAAACATGATAGTTTCTTTTGAGGATACTTTTATCCTTACATCTTTCGTTCATGTTATTGACTGAGGATGAGTTAGCTACACATCTACTCTTAGGGAGAGGAGCGTCCTGATTATGCCCCTACACTGAGAGTGGTTTGATCGATCATTAGTGAACATCATTTCTAGTTTGGAGAGAGATGTCGTGGGCAAGGAATTTATTTTTGTAGGGATCACTGAGACAACGATTGTTACACCCGTAATTTTTAGTAATTAGGTTGATCAAATCTAGTTACTATATATTGCAGTTTGTCAAAAACAATATAAATATCATTGTTAGCATGAAGTGAGGATCAAATGAGAAGAGATACAAAGTTTTAGGAGCGATAGAAAAACCTTAATTAAATTATATGAATAGAATGAGTAATGACCACCATGAGAGTACTTAAATTATTACAAGCCAAACTCCCCAAAAATTTAAAACATATTCAATATAAAAGAGTACAATGCTAAGATAAACCTCGCATATCTTGACAAAATGATAAAAATAGCTTCGACACCTACATCTCAAAAATTGGTAGTGACGAGAAAGGACAACTGAGTGCTTGTAACAATGCGAGGAGTCACACCCACCACAATAAGATAATATTCTAGGCACTTGGTTAGCATAACCACCAGTGATGAATATTAATAATAATCTCTACAGTACATAAAATTTTAATTATATTCTACATATAACAATTCTAATTCATATAATCATGCGCTTCCCACTTTCATAACCTTACCATAGAATATTTCATCATGGCCCACATTAGCATAGTATAATATATTCCCAAAGTCATAATTTAAATATAAGTGGCAACGTGTAAAGGACAAGGATGCAGACCCTAAATTGAAATATCAAAACATTATCCAAATCATCATCACATATTAGTCACATTGTTCCCATTAATAGACATTACATGTTTAGAATACTAGATATAAGGATTCATTTAAATAATAGCCATACAGATCAACAGGCAAACCCAAATAGTCAAAGCCAAAACAAAACTGTAAAGGAGTACACAAAGCTAAATTAGTCATCAAGGGAAGCTTCAGGGAGTCCCCAGTAGTTGCAGGCCATCCACTTGAAGTAGCATCTCCTAGCTTTATTCCACGTCACAACTTTGCATCTAACCATGAACTCAATAGCCTTGATTAGCTCAATGGGATTCTTTCTTCCTCTGCTATGCATTCTATTGTTTCTCTCAATTAAAATGCAGTACACGGTGGTGGGAAAGGAAAGGGCTTTTAACTTGGACAAGAAATAGTTGCCCGTTGAGCTAATGGTTCCCTCATTTACTTCCTCCTGCCAGGTCCCCATAGATCTATACACCTGGTTTCTAAAAGGAATCTAATTCCAAACCTCCTCGGCATAAGGGCAGTCAACTAGTAGGTGGTTAAGAGTTTCAACCCCATCAGTGCAGAACTCACAATTGTTGTTATCAGTACCGCCCCATAGCATGCTAATAGCTTTCCTGTTGATCAGCCAGAGAATGAAGTAGCATTTAGGTATGTTGCCTTTGTGCCACACTAGGGTCAAGTGATCACTGATCATTCTCATGGTAAAGAAGGTGTTGTTTGAACCTTTGGTATCAGGTGTCCAGTGTAAAGTTTCCTCCAGTTGTGGGTTGATAGAAGGAAGGTTGTCATTCTTGATTTCGTCGAGTTCCCAAGTAGTAGAACTTGGCCATCTCTAGCCATTCTCATTCAAGAACTCGGAGACCTTAGCTTTGACATTGCTAGTAGCATTGCAGATAGTTCTATCCCCATATATAGGTTAGACAGGCCCCTTAGGGTGCCAATTGTCATACCACATAAATGTGGTCTTACCATTCCCAATTTTGAATCTAATTAGGAGCATGCAGGTCTCTTAGCTTTAGGACTTTCTTCTAGGTTGAAGAGGAGTCAGATGGGATATTAATGGCCCAGATACTTCTATTCTTTATCTTGTAGGTGTGGCACCGTTTAACCCATAGGTTGTCCTTATTGTTGCAAAGTTTCCATAGATGCCTGAGCATTGTAGCTTTGTTCCACCACTGGAGGTTGTAAATGCCAAGGCCTCGCCCAAACCTCCTTCCAAGCAACCTTGGCCCGAGAATGCTTAAGGTCTTTACTAGTCAATAAAAAGTCTCTAAGGATTTGATCAATGGAGTTGAGCACTTTTTTGGGCAGGATAAAGAGGCTACTCCAGTACACCTGGGTGCCGAAAAGGACAACTTTCACAAGCTGAAGTCTCACAACATAATTAAGAAGTTTAGAGGTCCATCATTTGACTTTTTGAGTGATTCTATCAATGAGCATTCTGTAATCCTCAAACTTCAGTCTAGTAGAGTTGAGGGGGACCCTAAGATACTTGAAGGGAGGGTTCTCCTTCCTCAGCCCAATGCTGGAGGTCATACAAGTCAACTCAGATTCACTAATACCAGAGCTATAAAGGCTGCTTTTGGAGAGGTTGGGCCTAAGGCCAGAGGTGGAGCTGAACTCATCCAGGGCTTTCTTGATACACTCAATGGATTGAAGATCACTATTATAGAAGATGATTAAATCATCTGCGAAGCAAAGATGGTTGATACCTAACTATTGGCATCTGGGAGACAGGTCTCTGTGGTAGTTCCTCATAATCTCCTGCATAAGAAGAATATTGTCAACAATGGATCTCCCAGCAACAAAGGTAGCTTGTCTCTCATTGATGAGGTGGGGCAGTAAGGGTTTGATTCTATTGGGAATGACTTTGGAGGATCAACAGACATTTCATATGCCTTTATCTCACATATTCATTTATCACATTATTCATTTAGATGAGAAATACATGTTTCATATACATGGACTCGTATTTTATTAGCACAAGAATAATAGGGTCTTGTTTATGTATATGCAAGTTCTAATATTTCTACAAGTCCCTATTAGTTTCATAATTCATTTATTGCGCTTAGGAAACTCAATGATCAAATTTCGGATATTCTGGCATATTAAACACCCTAAAACGGTCATAACTCCCTACTCAAAAGTTAAAATGACCCTATTCAAATGTCATTGGTAAGCTATGATATAGATCGTTCCTTTCGTGTATATCTAACTTTGTAATTTAATGTACACAGAGAATGGCACGCGGTTGAAGTGACGTCATAATTTATGGCAAGATATTATGTCAGATTAAACATCCTTTACTAAAACGACCATAATGCCCTATTCAAAAGCCCAAATGACCCGATTTAAAGGGCATTGGAAAGCTAAGATCCAGATTCTTTGGTGTGTGGCTGACATTATAATTCCATGTACATAAATAACGAGATGTGTTTGAAATGACATTATAATTTCTAGCATATTGTGATCCTAACAATTGAACTATTATACAAAATACAATTTATTTAATAATTGGATTCATTCACGTGTATGTCGAAAATCGTAATTTTCAAATTCAAGTAACACCATAATTATCTCTACACGATTTTAAGAATTTACAAAACATTGTTTATCAAGAAAATCACTATTAACACCACGAAAAGAGAGAGTGGTATTATCTTGCCTGGTACGAAGAACAAAAAATCCAAATTTATAGAGAAATTTCAAAAGTTTAGACCCCCCCCCTGAGTCAAAAGTAGTATTGTTCTTGAAATTTGTTGAATCTTTTCCGAAAACCAACTTTAGGATTTCTGGAGTGTTTAGAGCAAAACAATTTGTAAGGGGAAGGTAAGAAAAGTTTGAGATTCGGTGTAGGGAATTGGTGTAGAGAGTTGGTGTAGCGATTTAGTGGGGAGTTGTTGTAAAATGAAATTAGGGTTTCTTTTAGGGTATATATTAACTCCGCCTAACATTGACTTCCCACTCTTGCCCCTCATTCAAACTTTTTCCCATAGTAAGTTTCAATTACCTCTTTACCCATGCTCTGAAGTGACAATTAACTTTTATTTTTATTTATTAACTAAATTTTGATTTGTATTTTTATTTATCAATAACACTATAAATTTTGATTTTTTTCTCCACTACACTTCAATTTCTCTTAATAATTAATTATTCGAAAAATTCTATGAAAAAATCTTTATTAATTAATTAAATCTGGAAAAAAATATGGAGTATTATAGTCTCCACCTAACAAAAAGAATTTTGTACTCAATATTCATAATAAAGTATTCTTATATATTATGATTCAAGGTATTCTCCTCATATAAAATGAGCCAAAAATAATCTCCTCATACATGGATGAGTCAACATACCCTCCTCAAATAAAATGAGACAACATGATCTACTTATATAGTGACGAGTCAAAATAAATCCCTTCATCTAAAAATAGTCAAAATAATATATGTGACACCTCGCCTATTTTAAACACGGATGATCAATCCTTTATTAAAACAAACATGAATCTCATTTAGTTCATTATTAGCATCACTGTCAAAACCTTTTTAAATTGCTAACCACCTGGGTTAAATTAAGTCGGTGCCAAATTTTATCTTGCATTAATATAACAACTTGCGGCAATCAAATACATTCACCAAACCATCCGCATTTTATAATAATCTGAATCAATCACATAATAAATAAATAAATAATTTTTATTTCTGGTAAATAAGAAATGCATTAAACAAACGAAAACTGTACAAAAGAGGTGAAAGAGGGGCATACCCCTCCTGGGTCAAAATTCGTAAGTGAACAGGCCCGAATCAAACAACTGAAAGAAACAACCTTAGACATAAAGTAATAGGCTTTCATCCAGACCCCAGTTCATGCACACAAGTCAGTTGGTGAAGTTCCTTTTCGAAGTTTTCCAGCAGAGAGATTTGCATTTGACAAGTAGGGTGATCTCACTCATTACACTAGCATGGTTTGATCTAATAATTTTTAATATTCTGTTATTTTGTTCCATCCAAACACAGTAAACCGTTGCTGCAAGGGATGAGCATTTGACTTTATTAACAAGAGATTTCCCCACGAAATGGTTTGTCGCTTCCACAATGATGTCATCCCAGTTATTAGATACACTAGAGGCATCATTATTATAATTGATCTCCTCCTCTTTAGTGAAACTGCAATTGAAGAATAGGTGGTCCCGGTTCTATTCGACACTGTCACAAAAAACACACTTGTTGTCATGCGATATTCCCCACTTAAAAGTTTTATCCTTTGTGTTTATAGCATTCTTACAAACCATCCAGAGAATGAATGCACACTTCGGAATGTTGCTATTGTTCCACACAACAGGGGCCCAAGTGGGAGGTTGTTGGTGCTATCTGATGGAGTCCCAAGCGGAGTTAATGGTGAAGATGCCATTATTCCTAGGAGTCCAGATGACTTTGTCCACACTGGTGGTACTGATGGTAGGAAGACTGGCATGTTTGATCTCATCGAGTTCCCAAGTAATAGAAGTAGGCCACGCCCATGTACCGTTTCTAATGAAGTCAGCCACCCTGACTTTATGATTGTTGGCAGTCTCATAAATCATTCTATCTCCATACTTCTTCCACAAGGGGCCAAGAGGATGCCAATGATCATGCCAAATGAAAGTGTCCAGTCCATTACCAATGATGGTTTTTATGAAAGGTCTAATTTTGTCCCTCAGTCTCATCAGCTTACTCCAAGTCTAAGATGAATCAGTTGGGGTGTGGATGTGCCATACACTCCTCCCTTTCAGTTTATATATGTGGCACCATTTAACCCAAAGAGTGTCCTTCTTGCAACATAGATTCCATAAGTGTTTGAACATGGCAGCTTTGTTCCAATCGATAGTATTCTTGATACCAAGCCCCCCTAATTTTTTGGGATGCAAACATCACTCCATCTAACCTTAGATCTCGAACTCTTCATTTCAGTACCAGACCACAGAAATCTTCGAAGCTTAGTGTCAATTTCTTCCGTTGTTCTTTGGGTAAGATAAAGATACTATTACAATAAATATGGATGCTAAAAAGGACCGATATCACAAGGTTTAATCCACCTCCATAGCTCAGAAAACAATTGGTCCAACTCATGATTCTGCTGGTGATTTTGTCAATAAGCAGCAAGCAATCATCATGTTTTAGCTTAGTAGAAATAAGAGGCACACCCAGGTATTTGAAGGGGAAATGGTCAATCTGATAGCCAAGAAGGTTGGAGAAAGTAGCTTTCTCATCGTTGGAGATCCCTACAGAGAGGAAGGAGCATTTGAGAGGGTTCGGTTGGAGACCAGACAAAACACTAAAATCATTGATGGCAGTGTTTATGATGGCAATAGAGTTGATGTCAGCACCTGCTAAGATGAAAAGATCGTCGGCAAAACATAGGTGGTTAATATTCAACTCTTTACATTTTGGGTGGTAGGTGAAATAGGGGGATCTAGTGCGAAGATCAAGGATACCAGGAAAAGCTTTCATAATGAAAAGGAACAAGAAAGGAGACAGGGGGTCTCCTTGTCTTAATCCTCTTTTGGATGCAAAAAAACCATGCTCGCACCATTTAGGATTATAGAGAATCTGGTAGTAGTCACACATTCTTTAATCCAAGTGATGAAGATTAGAGGGAAACCCATATGGTTTAGGACATGAAAGAGGAACGACTAGTTTACAGTGTCATAGGCCTTGAGTATGTCAATTTTGAGAGCATATCTAGGAGGTCCCAAGTCCCTATGATAGTTTCTCATGAGCTCCTGCATAATAAGAATATTGTCTCCAATGGATCTTCCTTTCACAAAGGCAGACTGTCTTTCATTCACAATGAGAGGAATGATAGGTTTCATTCTATTAACAAGGATCTTAAAAATGCATTTGTAGATGGTATTACAGCAGGCAATAGGCCGAAAGTCTTTCATGGTTGATGGGGTATTGGTTTTGGGAATAAGAACTAGGTTAGTGCAATTCCACTACTTGAGCATAGAATTTGATTGGGAAAATGAGGCAACATCGTGTGTGGTATCATCCCCCACCATATCCCAATTGTTAGTGAAGAACTCAGTATTAAAGCCATCCGAACTTGAGGCCTTATCTTTTCCAAGATCAAACAAGGCATCCTTTATTTCATCATTGGTTATAGGTGCAATGATCCAATTGGCTTGCTCAGTAGTAAGTTTCTTTTTGATATCATGGATAAGGATATGAGGAGTTGGGCCAAAAGAAGTCTACCCAAGGAGGTTGGTGAAATAGCTTACTGCCTCTTCAGTGACTTGTAAATGGCCCTCCAGCTTTTGGCCATGTTGATTCTGAATGGTAAGGATCTTGTTTCTGTTCATGTTGCCTTTGATTTTAGAGTGGAAAAACTTTGAGCTCATGTCACCTTCTTTTAGCCATCTAGTTCTAGACTTTTGTTTCAAGAAGGCTTCTTCAGCTAAGCAGCAATCTGTATAACCAGTTCTAGCATTCCTCTCATCCACCTAAATATTAGAGATTCTATTCCCATGGTTGATTTGACTCTGGATATTATTGATCTCGTGCAAAGCCTCAGTAGTTTTGAGGCTTATGTTGTTGTAGAACTTATGATTGAAGGCAATCAGACCATCTTAAGCTTCTTGGAAACCTTGTACATAGGACTACCCTGAATAAGGGTCATCCAGGCCTCAGAGATAATATCATTGAACTCCCTATGAGAACTCCAGAAGTTGAAGTACTTGAAAGGCTTGGCTATTTTGGTGAGGAAGGGCAAGATGGTGGTAATGATAGGACAGTGGTCAGATAGGCCTTGGTTAATGATCTCAGCTTGAGAATCAGGGAAATTGGTCTTCCAACCATCATTATTGAGAACTCTATCAATTTTTGTTTGGATAATACGCTCATTTAAGTTGATTCTAGTCCAGGTGTACCATAGGCCATGCGAGTGGATATCATCCACTTGAATGTTATAAAGGCACTGACTGAAATCATTAACAACATTTACATCAATATCAAGGATTCCACTCTTCTCATTGCGAGCTCTAACAACGTTGAAATCCCCCATGAGGATCCAATTATGATTATGAGTAACACGATGAACATCTTCAAGGTAACTCCACAAGTTCATTCTCTGATTATGAAGGTTTAGAGCATAGACAAAAGTGGCATAGAAGGATTTATCTAAGCTCAAGGAAGTTATAAGGCAGGTTATAGCTTGAGTGTTAAAGGAAAGATTAGAAACTTTGAAATGGATTGGGTTCCAACCAATGATGATTCTATCAACCCCCCCATCACTTGGGCAATTATGAGCGTAATCCTATTGAGGCAGACTGCTAATAGTAGCATTAATTAAGGTTATTTTTCCTCACCTTCATTTCCACAAGACAAATGAGGGATAAATTATAGGTTCTAATGATCTTCCGTACCTCTTGTTGCTTTAGGGGACTATTGATCCCCCTAATGTTCCAAGTAGCCAACTTAATCATTGAGATTGATTGGTATTGGTGGTGAGGTCCCATCCATTTCTGCCTTCTCATGCATTTTCTTCCTTAGTTTCTTCTTCTGGTTCCTGGATAAAGTTGGATCCGATTTCCAACATTTGCCATCTATATCAATGGTCTTTAGAGCTAATCCAGAGGGTGTTGGGGTGTTATCTGCTTCACTATCCTCTTGAAGGTCTTGAAGAGCTTCAAAGCTGTTGGTTATATCAGGTTTTCCCACAGTTTTTTGATCCAAGGGTAGCAATGGAACAGGTTCAGTTGGATTAGTATTTGTCTCCTTCTCTTCTTGCTCATTAGGACTAGAACTATCCCCCTTATTATCTTTCCTAACCTGTATCCATTCATTACATTGAGTTTCAGCAATGGTCACACTGGTTTTGGTAGCTTTGGGTACCCACACTCTGGTAACAAGAGGACATTTGGTAATTTTATGGCAAAAAATAAGGCAGTGCGAACAAGAGTAGGGCATGCTTTGATATTCCACATAAATTTTTGTAATGTCACCATCCTCGTGTTGTAGGTCTATGGTTTTAGGGTATCTCTCCTTAGCTTCCACTTCAACACATATCCGGGCATAGCTGAGGTTATGCATCATCTCAGTGGCAGCATCAGCATAGAGGGGTTTCCCTATAATACTAGCGATATAGCTTAATCCCTCTTCCGACCAAAACTGAATAGGAATGTTATGAAACCTCACCCATATAGGAACCGTCTTGGTAAGGCCTTTGTTGGTTTTGAAATTTGGTTGTCATTTCTTTAAAATGATAGGATTCCCTACGAAGTGCCATAGCCCATTAGAGATAATGTTTTCTTTCTCTTCTTGGCTTTTGAATTTGAACATGAAAAAACCATTGTCATGTGGTAGGACTTGTCCATGTTTATACCATAGTCGGTGTGCAATGTTGTTGACTAGGGAGTAAGGTAGCTTCCGACCTAGAAAATAACCCACGACGCTGTTTCACCAGATAGCGTTCCCCGTAGCATCTATCTCAGGAGGCGGATTTACCGTTGGTTTACAATTTACCACATCAGGTTTATGGTATTTTAGGTTTAGGTTAAGAGTACGTTTGGGGGCTACCACAGTACTCCACGGTTTTTTAGTATTGGTAGTTGGTGTATCTTGGTCAGATTTTCTGACATATTTAATGGTTAAGTTAACCTCGAATGTCCCTTCACATTTATGTGGAAATTGGTCGTGGTTAGCAGGAAGGATAATATGCTGGCTTATTTGTCCTTGGTTTTCGGGACAGGCATTTCCCTTCTATCACACTGTTCTTTGTGGCCGTACCATTGAGTATCACCGTCTTCCTCTGTTGGTTGTTTGCAAGTGTCACCGCCATTTTGCCTTCCTTAGCTCCATTGTTATGGTCCATACCTAAAGCTTCTTCACGTGTGAACCCTTTTTTGAGGAGAAATTTGAGAAAATTAGTGTGTTCAGCATCAAGGGTCCTTACTTTTTGCTCATTATTGTAGTCAATGGGTTTTTTGGTGGTTGTGTCAGCAACTAGACCTTCTTCAATAACATCCTATTCCACAAGCTCATGAAGGTAAGGTGCGCCATCATTACCTGAGTTGATCTCCTTGTTTGTGCAAGCTTTCAACTTTGACAGCTCAGGTTGGGAGGGGGTAGCGTGCTGGTGGGTTAAAGGAATAATAGACCCACGAGAAATTGTGGGTAGGGAGAATGAGGCAGTAGGTGGTGGCAGACCATTACGATCAGATGGCATGGAAGCCATATGGTTGCTGGATGGTGGGGGATTAGAAAGAGGTTGTTGATTTGGTTTGGTTGCCATGGTTAGAGAGTAAAGAAAGAGTAGAGAGAAGGGAGAACATTTGTAAAAGTTTTGAAGATATCAAGTTACTATTTAAATAACTGAATAAATGATACGGAATAAACCATCGATTCCCAAATAAAATCCAACTACAAGTCTAAGGCGAATAAAATTGAATATGAATAAAGTTTGATGAATAAACTGAAGTACTAAATAGTCTAAAGGGGAAACACGCCCAAATGAATTATTGAAATGAAAGGAATGAATAATTTAACCGTCTAAGAGAACTCCTGCAAGCCTCCACAAGTGCTGCAGTTACTCATCCCTGGAAAGAATCGTCAAGCAGGGCGTCCCTATGGCTGGACACCTAAAATCTTTTGAAAAATAGATTTGACAAGGGTCAAAGCCCAAAACCTTTTGAAAATATTTTGCAAGTATTTAAATAACAGTTTAAAAACACTTATTAGATACACATGTCAGTTCTGCGTACACTCCCTTGAGTTCCTCACCCCTCATCTAAAGTTTACACCTAACGCATCCTACCTAACTATGCTACCCAGCCTAACTAGATAATGTATCTAACTAACCACAAAAGGTTTAGCTCCCCCGTATTACCCAAATGATATGCTACTATACTACCAATAATTAATATTACTCGCTTATTATCATCGAATCATTATTTAAGTTTCTCTACTTAATTTTTTTAGATATACACCATCTGATAATTCTACCTTCACACATAAGTAGATTTATCACACTTGTATATATTTAACACATATATAATATATACAACTATAGCATCCCCCAGAATGACCCCCGTGATGCTAGAATACTTTGCTATTATGTCCAGGGGCGTAATTGTGCAGGAACGAGTTTTCTATTCAAAAAAATTGCCCCATTGAATAGCAAGGAGATAAAAGTAGCAGTTGGCTTGGCTGGATTGGTTTTCTTCTCTCTTCTCTATCATACGCTACTGTTACAAGGTAATTTATTTTCATTTTTCAAATCCGTTTTTTCTTTTTTTTTTGTCTAATCTAAACATCCCTAAATAATAAATTTCAAAATCCCTAATTTTTAAAACCTAAAAATTGAAAACCCTAACTTTTTCTCTTTAATTTTTAATTTTTGAAGTGTCATTTCTTGCTTACTGATAACTTGAAAAATCTAAATTATAATTTCAATCCCCAAAATTATAGTGTTAATTTTTTATTATGTTCACTAAAATATATTGCTCATGCATTTTCTTAGGTTACAATGTCAAGGAAAACTTTATTATCATTTTTTAAACTAAAAAGTGATGACAAATCAAGTAAAGAGTTGCCTTCTATATTGCTCGATGCTACTCCTTTAGCCTTCATTGAGTGGCCTCCTTGTAAAATTCAAGGGACTGAACCTAGTGAAAAAGATGACTCTTTTACTCGGGATTGCGTCTTCTAATAAGTCAAGCACCCATTGAAGACCGTGATGAGCTTCAAAAAAAAATCTCAAATAGGGGCCTTAGCAACCCATACTTCTAGAGTACCCACTCACCCAAGATGGAAAACAATCTCGTCGCTTTCAAAGTTGTTGGTTTAAAAGATATCCTTGTCTTGAGTATTCCGTTAACAAAATAGAGCATATTGTTTATATTGCTTCTTGTTTGAAAGTAATCCACCGACTCGGGCTGAATTTATAGTTGAAGGGTTTCAAAGTTGGAAACAAGTTAGTGGCCCTAAATGTGCACTTTTGAAACACATGGGAGTTCCCCCTTCAACACATATGAGTTGTGTTAATGCTGCAGAAGATTTAATTTCATTAGCCTATTATGAACTTCTTCTTTTTTGTATGCGTGCAAATCTATCAAACTTGACTAGATATAGAAAAATGATACTCTTTTGTCTATTTTGAACATAAAATTAATGCATTGCAATAATGCTATTATTTTTGTGTTTATTTTTATTAATTGTATGATAAATTTATATTAGCCCAGCCAGCTACAAAATCCTGGCTACACCCCTGATCACGTCCATGTACCTCTCGTAGCAATCCAAGGACTATTAGTTCAGAATGTCTCCTCGAACCCTCAATCAATCAACACGTAATGGAGGCGAAGGTAATTCAAACAACTGAATATGCTGAAGATGAACATGGGGCTGGTCATACACATGGGAGTGGAGATAAATTTGCACAAGACCCTCTGACTATTTCTAGTGGTCCAATTACAAGACTTAGAGCCAAACATTTTAAGGAATCACTTATTGGGCTAATCTTAGAGAATTGGGATGATTCTGAAAAGATGAAGACCAAGATGGGCCCAAAATAATAATCAAGGATTAGTCCACGTCATTAAAGCAATTTGGGGAGCTAATTAGCATGCAAAAATGTGACCATCATATTCACACCATAAATGGGCATGAATTTATCTATTTTTAAGGATAATAAATGGGGGATGAATATAGTCTTTGCTGGTTATCTTTAAATACATTGAACTTAGTCATTTAGTCTTATTTTGTGGTTTTTCAAGTACAAATGGCCTAAAAAACTTGGGAACTTGTTTACTTTGACAATTGTGTTGTTTTAATGCTGTATTTATTTCATTTCCTATTCTTGGAGGGTTGTTCCAAGTATAAATCATGGGATCTACTAATTTTGTAAGCATCTTTTGACATAAACTAATATTATTGTGAGGTATTTTGTCCCTCCTGGTTCTTAAGAAAACTTTATGAACTTGTCAATTTAATCTTGTGGCATTCAAACAACCAAACTTATCACCTTGATTCGTGAGAGATTCTTGGGTTTCTTGGTGTGGCATTTTAATCCTTCGTAGTTTTGGTTCTTATCTTTCTAGGTAACGGGTCGAGGATCAACAAACTTTGTCTATATGATCTTAGGGTTCTTTAACCATCATTGTTATTGGTTTCATCACAATTGTTGGTAGGGTTCATATCATTCGGTATTAGAGCCTATTTCTAAGGAAAGTTAGATTTTTTTTTAATTTTCTTGTTTCTCCTGCAAAAAAAAAAAGAAAAAAAAAGGGTTTTCGGAGGTGGGAAACAAGATTGAAACACAAGTTGTATGCGTTCTTTTCTTTTTGTAATGCTGAAACCTTAGAAACTGTGTGATTCATTCATTTTTTTTCTCTCGCAATCAAATTCTTTACATGATGAGTATTGGTTGCTCCTCAATCTGAAGAGCTACAGGTTAATTTGAATTTGTTTATTGAGCTCAATTAAGAACTAAAGAGGACACAAAAGAGTGGAAAAAGGCAAGAGAGTGTGAGATCATAAGAGGGTAAAAGCCATTTTGAGTGAAAACATGAGTGTGAGTGAAACACGTGAGGGAGTGCTTGTGAGGTTTCTAATCTTATTTTGTAGATTCTAAACATGTCCAATATTCAAGAAGAAGACACAACCGAAGAAGTTCAACAACCATCCGTTCTGAACCTTCAAATGCAATCATTGTAAGGGGAGATGAGGCGTATGTTGAGGGCTGAATTAGAACCTATTCAAGAGAGGTTGGATAGGGTAGAAGAGAGAATGCCTAGGGGGCAGCAACAAGACATTCCCCATAGGTAACAAGGCAGTCGAGTTCCATGGGGAAATGTTGATGAAGAAATGGAGTTGGAGGAGTTTGATGTGCCATATGTGAATCGGGGCAGGTTCAGGCGTTGTTATGAGAATAAAGATTTTAGGATAGCTAGACCTAGGAGGGATAATTATTTAGGAAACATAAAGATTAAAATCCCATTTTTCCAAGGTAAAAATGATCCTGAAGATTTTTTATTTGGGGGGGGGGGGAATTATGTATATTAGAACCAAGAAAAACTACTTCCAACCAACCACCAAAGGAGAACCACAATCCTAGGGGCATACCCCAAAGGACCCAAACAACCAATCACAAAATAAAACCAACTAAGATAACACCGATTCTGGGATGTCCCAGTTCATGCATGCCATCCTGAAGCTTATTTGGAGTGGGAAACTAAAATGGAGATGGTGTTTGCTTGTCACAACTCTTCAGAGATGAAGAAGGTTAAGTTGGCTGCAATTGGATTCACTGATTATGCCATTATTTGGTGGAATCAATTACTGAATAATAGGATGAGGAATAGAGAGCCACCCGTTGACTCTTGGGAGGAGATGAAAATGCTTATGAGAAGGCGATTTGTACCCAACCACTACTATAGGGGTTTGTTTAAAAAATTGCAGAGATTAACTCAAGGTTCCAAGTATGTGGATGAGTATTACAAGGAGGTGGATGTAGCTATGATCCGAGCTAATGTGGAAGAGGATCGGGAAGCCACCATGGCTAGAGTTTTTCAAGGTTTAAACCGTGAGATTGCTGATATAGTCGAGTTGCAACACTATGTTGAGTTGTTGGATAAGGTGCATCAAGCCATAAAAGTGGAGGAACAACTTAAGCGGAAGGGGTTAACAAGGAAAGGACCACTTGTGGCTACCAACAACACATGGAAGACAACCACTCAAAGGGATGAGAATTTACAAAATAAGCCAAAATTTAAACCCTTCAAGAATGCGAAGTTAGCGACAACGACAACTTCAGGTAACACCGATACTTCTACTTCTAAAATATGTGATATGTTTTAAATGTCAGGGACGAGGTCACATAGCCAGACAGTGTGTAAACAAAAGGGTAATGGTGATTAATGCGCAAGGAGAGCTTGAGTCGGAGAATGATGAAGAAGAAGTAGATGATGACATGCCACCTTTGGAAGACGATGATGATGAGTAAAATGATGTTATTGGAGATTTATTGGTGGCAAGGCGAGTTCTCAACATGCAGTTTAAGGAGAAAGAATCTAACCAAAGGGAGAACTTGTTCCATACTAGGTGCTTTGTAAATAACAAGGTTTGCAGCGTTATTATTAATGGAGTAGTTGTACAAATGTGGCAAGCACTGATTTGGTGAATAAATTGGCATTAACAACCTTGAATGAATATGGTGAAATCAAGGTGACAAGGAAAGTGTTGGTGGTGTTATCCATTGGCAAATATGACGATGAGCTGCTTTGCGATGTGGTTCCTATGCACGCATGCCATTTAATATTGGGGAGGCCATGGTAGTTTGACTAGAAGGTAACGCGTAATGGGTTCACAAATAAGTATATTTTTACTCTCAACCTATCACTCTTGTGCCCTTAACACCAAAAGAGGTTATGGAAGACCAACTAAAGTTGCAAAGGTCAAATGAAAAGAAGAGAGAAAATGAAAGGAAGGTCGAAGTTGAGAAACAAGAAAATGAGAGAACAGGAGTTGAGAAAAATGAAAATGAGAGAAAAGAAGTTGAGAAAAAGAATTCTGAAAAAAAGAAAGAGGGAAGAAATTCAAATCCATTGCAAAAAAAAGTGAGATCAAGAGAACATTATTCTCACATTAAACTCTTATCGTACTCATGTACAAGGAGGCTCTTGTATGTACTAATGATTTGGTCCGTTCATTACCGAGAAATATTGTTTCTCTTTTGTAGGAGTTCGAAGATGTCTTTCCTAAAGAGGTACCTCATGACTTGCCTCCAATTAGAGGAATTGAACATCAAATTGATTTCATACTAGGTGCATCAATTCCAAACCGACCTTCCTATAGGACCAATCTAGAAGAAACAAAGGAGCTTCAGAGTAAGTGAATTAATGGAGAAAGGGTATGTGCGGGAAAGCACGAGTCCTGGTGCAGTTCCATTGCTTCTAGCTCCTAAGAAGGATGGGACATGGAGGATGTGTGTTGATTGTCGAGCCATCAACAACATAACGATAAAATATCCTAGATTAGATGATATGTTGGATGAATTGCATGGTTCTTGTGTTTTTACAAAATTTGATCTTAAGAGTGGATATCATCACATTAGGATGAAAGAAGGTGATGAATGAAAAACTGCCTTTAAAACTAAATATGGCTTTTATGAGTGGTTAATAATGCCTTTTGGTTTAACTAATGCTCCTAGAACTTTTATGCATTTGATGAATCGTGTTTTGCGTGCATCTATTGGCAGATTTCTAGTTGTATATTTTGATGATATCCTAATTTATAGCAAAAACTTGGAAGAACATATAGTGCATTCGAAATCTGTTTTAGATGTGTTAAGGAAAGAAAAGTTGTTTGCCAACCTCATAAGGTGCACCTTTTGCGTGGATAAGCTTGTGTTTCTTGGCATTATTGTTAGTGCTAAAGGAATTGAAATGGATGAGGAAAAGGTGAAAGCAATCCAAGAGTGGCCAATGCGTACAACAATCAATCAAATGAGGAGTTTACATAGCTTAGCTAGCATTTATAGGTAGGTCGTGCGTGATTTTAGTAGCTTGGACGCCCCTCTCACTGAAGTCATCAAGAAAAATGTGTCGTTTAAGTGGGGAAAGGAACAAGAAAAGGCGTTTAATCTGATTAAAGAAAAGTTAACTAATGCACCTTTGCTTGTTTTACCTAACTTTACTAAAACATTTGAAATTGAGTGTGATATTTTAGGAATAGGTATTTGAGCTGTTTTGATGCAAGAAGGTCGTCTGGTCGCCTATTTTAGTGAAAAGTTGAGTGGTGCAGCCCTAAACTATCCCACTTATGATAAGGAGATGTATGCTCTAGAGAGGGCTTTGGAAATTGGGAACACTATCTATGGTCAAAGGAATTTGTAATTCGCATAGATCATGAATCCTTGAAGCATTTGAAGGGACAACAAAAGTTGAACAAACGTCATGCCAACTGGGTGGAATTCATTGAAACATTTCCTTATGTGATTAAATACAAGCAAGGTAAGGAAAATGTGGTGGCTGATGCATTATCCAGAAGGTATGCTTTACTTTCCATTTCAGACACAAAATTTCTTGGCTTTGAATACATTAAGGATTTGTATGCTTTACTTTCCACTTTTCAATGCATGTCGAAAAGTGGCGTTTGGAAAGTTTTATAGGCATGATGGATTTTTGTTTCGAGAAAATAAATTATGTGTGCCTATGTGTTCTTTGCGTGAATTGCTTGTGAGAGAAGCTCATGGTGGTTGTTTAATGGGTCATTTTGGTGTAGCAAAGACTTTAGGAATTTTACATGATCAATTTTTTTGGCCTCATTTGAAATGTGATGGGAAAGAATTTGTGAGAAATGTATCACATGTAAATATGCCAAGTCAAAGTTAAAACCCCTTGGTTTGTACACCCATTTCCTAGGACTAAGAAGGGGAGAGATTCAATTTTTGGGGTGGTAGATAGGTTCTCTAAGATGGATATCATTGCATGTCATAAAACTGATGATGCATCGCATATAGCTAATTTGTTTTTTAAAGAAATTTTTAAGTTACATGGCATGCCTAGGACCATTGTTTGTGATAGGGATGCAAAGTTTTTGAGTTACTTTTGGAAGACATTATCGGGAAAGTTGGGAACCAAGTTGTTGTTTTTGACTACTTGTCATCCACAAACTGATGGCCAAACTGAAGTAGTGAATAGAACTTTATCTTCTTTGTTGCGTGCTGTCATTAAGAAAAATTTGAAAACATCGGAGGATTGTTTGTCACATGTTGAATTTGCTTACAATAGAAGTATACATTCTGCAACTAAGTTTTCATCATTTGAAATTGTTTATGGGTTTAATCCATTGTCACCTTTGGATTTAATTCCTTTACCTTTGAGTGAACGGGTAAACCTAGATGGCAAAAAGAATGCTGAATTTATAAAGAAGATTCACGAAAAGGCTCAGATGAACATTGAAGGGATGCTTCTTGCTATCTTAAATTACTGTGGTCCTAGCCTCTTTAACCGTATTAGGAACATCTCGTTTTATACTACTATTTACTGCCTGTGGATGGAAAGAAATGCCAGACTTTTCAAGAAAGTGAGTAGGAACACTGAAACCATTGTCAAAGAGATTGAGGTTATGATCAGAGCAAGGGCCATATCATGGGAGAAAGGAAGATTAAGATTCGAAAACTGGATGGCATGCAGGAACTGGGGAATCCCTGATAGTATACTCGATTAGGATTTGGGTTCCGGGGGTTTTGGGTATTTTGCCCATTGTTTTGTCTTTTGTCCCCAAGGGTATGCCCCATAGTATGTTCTTAGGGATTGTTTCCCTTTTGTTTTGCACTTGTTGTAGTTCTTTTTCTTGATATATACATAATTTTTTCCAAAAAAAATATTAAAGGGAGGACTGAACAATATGTCCATCAAGCCAATAAGGGACGCACGAAGGTAGTTGATAATGCACAAATATTGTGTATTTCATCACTCGAACCTATGCATTTTAGCCCCCTCGGGTGCCTTAATCTCTATATTTAAGCCCGTTAACCAGACAACCTCGGATTTATATTGTTAACATGCTATATGAGGTATAATTGGGCTTTTGTAGGTATTTAGGTACTAAGTATGGAGTTGGGATGCATTCCGGCTAATTTTCGTACGCAATTGCACATTCAAGGGCAATTCGGTCAATTCATAGTATGTGCACCTGGCCCAACATCAACACGGAAGATGTATCCCTCCTCATAAGATTTGCGTGGCCGCAAACGGTGCGCGATTCCGATCCCTAACGAAGAAGTTACGGCGATTTTAACGGAAGAGAAAACCAAGTGAACCAAAACAGGAGGAAGATTGATGCAGACCTGCTTGATCGATCGATCGATCCTTCAATTTTCATTCATCGTGGGAAGCAGTGGGCTCATATCTGTTCGATCGATCTATCGATCGATCCCCTATTTTTTGCAGATATTTTCCCTTTTCTTTCCTTTTTCCTTTTCTTTTCTAATTTAATTCCAACTGACTATATAAAGGTTTTTTGTTGTAATAATCAGAGATTCAATATATAATTAGATTTTAGATAGTATAGCTTAGGGTTTGGGGGGTTTGGAGAGTTCTTCTTCATTTCTTCTTGGTTTGACACCCATTTGGGTTTATAAGTTGACTATTCATCTCCCTTACTATTTAATTTAGTTGTATTTCCTTTATTTCCATTGTTGTAGTTTAATTTACATGCTTTCATAATTAGATTTACTTGCTTTATTTACTTGCTTTCTAGTGTAGTTTTATCGCGTTTATTTGTCATTTTTATTTACCGCGTTTTTAATATGCTTTCTAGCTAATTTAGTCTAGGTTGTGTCGGATTGAACTCATTCTAGGTTGACATGTTGCTTTGCTTTGGTGATGGAGTTTACGGGTCTATTTTGGGTGCGTTGTCCTAGTTATTACGCCTAGGAGATTTGATGGGGCATATCATGTATGCTCCGTGCTTATGACCATGCGTGCGTAATTTTCGGGGTATTTTTTGACGCCAAAATCATATTAGGCTTTTATGCGAATTTAGGGGCGTGACAGCCCTTGATTCAATTAACTTTCGAAACGAGACGCATTCGTAATAACTCGTCAACCCATGTAACCATTTTATACTAATTAACTCGAGTGAGGGATATTCGACACAAACTATAGTTTTTACTCGCTTTGTTAGTCTAGCTTTATTTTCCCTCGCCTAGAATATAATATTTCCCTTTTTTCATCTTTTCCTTTTTGTGTATAATTATCTTTTCCACTTTTATTTAGGAATACCAAACCGAGTAAATTCTAGCAACTCGTCTCTGTGGACTTTCGATACCCGACTTACCGCTACACTTGTATCACAAGTGCAGTCGTAATTTAGGTTTTTGTATTGAGGTGGTGAATAGAAAACAACGATCGGCGTTTAACGCGCGCCGCTTTTCATCCTTAATCAAAATGGCACCATTGTTTTTAGAATTTATTTGATTTAGTATTTCGTAGTATTTTCTTTCTATTTGTATTATTTGCCTAACATTTTTGTAGGATTTCTAAATTTGAGCGCCAAGAACCGCTTGAATTTTTCGCGCGCGCATCTACTTTGTGGAATTCGCCACTTCGAGCCAATTTTGGGGTAAGCATGTCTTATTCCAATTCTTTCGGTAATCATTATTATAATTCTCAAACTTCCCGTAATCCTATGACTTTCGGTCAATACTTAGCGTCCCAAAAAATTACAAATTCAAATATGACTTCGGGCGAGTATAACGAAAGTAAAATTTTGGATCATTGGAATGTTGATGACGATGCTAATGATTTTGGGCCTCTAACTTCTTATAATAGGAATTTTGAAACAAATTGCAATAGTTTTCAAAATTCCTATAATAATGAGTTTAAGTTTAAGTCCAATGGTAATTATCAATGTTCCCATTTTCAAGTATCCGTGCTTCGGCCTATGACTTTTGGCGAGGGCTTGCATATGCTTGAGAATGAGAAAATTGAAAATCGTTATCGGGAAGAAAATCGTTGTTGAGAACATGAGTTGGATTTATTATTTGAATCCGACGATGATTTTTCTTCCGAGACTTTCGAACTTAAGGAATGTTTTGAACCAAATGAGGACTTTGCACCTACTTTGGAACAAATCATTGCCCATTGCGTAATAGATATTGAAAGTGAGGATGAAAATGACGTAATATCTATTTGATATGAAATGATTTCTTCTTTGGCCCCCAAAGAAGAACATTTCATTGAAAATGATCTTATTTCTTTCGAAACTCAATCTTCAAGCGTTGATGATGCATCTCTTGAGTTTGAATTTCTTTCCTCCCCATTCCTATTTTCTGTTATCACACCATCACAAGTACCTGATGAATCGATTTCAAACTTTAAGACGAGGAGTACTTGCTCAATTTGCCTTCCACAATCGCATCTTTGACATCATGTGCGCCACCTCCCATTCCAATTTCAAAATCTTTGGGAGGATATTCGGCTTTTCGCGGTTCCCACATGTTTTTGTCACCCGTTCAATCCAAATCCCCCATCGTCCCTCCAAAACTTTTAATTGACGATGGTTCCTTTCTTATGCCTTACACATGCCTTTCGTTGTTCAAACGGAATTCATATTTTTTGGAAGGCATGCTTGAGAGTGAGGGTACACCGGTTATCCTCAAAAGTCAAATCGTTTTCACGGTGGACCCTCAGCTATTTAAACTTCTAGTGTACAGTTAGTGTGAAGCCTAAATAGTAGGTTGTATATAGTTAGCTTTTTATTCTTTCTTTCCTTTTATCTTTTCTTTCCTTTTTAATTTAGTCTAGTGTAATTAGTTAACTTTTTGTTATTTGTTTTTGCTATGCGCGGTACTAATTTGGTTTGTAGATTCTTTGGACTTGTTCTTATGGGGATCGCTTCAATTTTGGGTAATATCGCTATTTTCCTCTCTTTAACTTGGTTCTTAATTCACATTGAGGACAATGTCAGGTTTTAAGTTAGGGGGTGTGGGATATTCTATCCACTTCTTTATTTAATCCATGTTTTTGCTCACATGTTAGTTACTTAGTATGCTTTTCTTAGAAAAATTCAAAAATTTCAAAAAGATTTTCTTTCCTTTTTCTCCTTTATTGGGCTTTTTGCCTTTGTTTCCGATGATAAATTTTAATAATTGCCCGATCTGATAGACAACTCAATGATGCATGTTCTCGATTTTAGAAGTTATTAGACTTTAGTTCTCATTCATTGATATTGTGAATAACTTCATGAATTAAACTTTAATCCCATGAGCACATGCACTTTTCTTGCGTTATTAATTTGGTTTAAGATTTTTATAACTCGGTAATCTTTTGTTGCATTGTATATACTTACACCGAGTAAGCTTTTGTACCTTTCATCATTTATGAGTGTATACACTATTCTTTCCTCTTTGAAAACATTACAGTCATTGGTAATCTCACTATTCTTTCATTTGATCTTTCATTAATTGAGTTTATGTCTTGAAATGTATTACTTGAGCATGATTTTCAAGTTTATTTTGACTCAAGAATTGCTTAAACTTTATGAAATGATCATAGGGAATCTTTGTTATATCACCCATATTAGCCTTGACCTCACCTTATATGTTTTCCCTAGTGCCCTTTGAGCCTAAATATATCCTTTCATTTCATCACCCAAAAATCCTATACCCAACTCCATATTGGAGTTATAAACCATGCATATATCCTTCCATACCTCTGTTTGGAATGTTACTTGGGATTGAATGTTGTTATTGTGTTGCGGTTGCAATTTAGGCATGTGAGAGTGAGAAAAGTAAAGAAAAGAAAGAAGTGAAAAAGAGAAGAAAAAGAGAAGTGAAAAACAAAAGAAAAAGTGAGAAAAGGAAGAAAAGAAAAGAAAGAGAAAGTTGTAAATGTTGTGTACATAGTTCAATAAGCTTTCATTACTCTCCCCATTGTTATATTCAATGCCTTGTTTGGAAGTTATTTTCCAATTTTTGATTTTGCCAGCATTCTTCTCATTATCCCGAGTTTTCATTTCCGAACACTTTGAACCCGTATATACATTCCTTTCATTTGGTACCCTAGACTAGCCTACATTACAACCCTATACAAGTCCTATGTGATCTTAGGTTGATTTAATTTAAAGGTTTAAATAGTTTTGATAATCTGTGAAAATGCATTTCGCCTCCTATAATGACCGGTATCTTTTATTGAGATTACAATTTTTCATTTTATATATAGCGTTCTTCAATTTTGACATGTGTGCGGCCTAGTTTCCATTTACATTTACTCTTTATGCCCGCATGTTCCGTGTGTTAACTCCCTGTTTCGAGTGAATTCACTTGATGAGTGTAATGCCCATGAGGATTGAATATATGCTTGTTTTATTTAGTATCCAGTTTATATAAAAGTTTTTGCCAAATCTCACTTTGCATGTGCTCGCTCCCCTTCCACATTTTAAGGTTTCAATTCTATGAGGTGCATTCTATAATGTTAATGATTTGGACTTTTGTGTGAATTCATTCACTTTGCTAATAATGCTTATGAAATCTTGTTCGCTATTGTTGGGCTTGTCGCATGTTGGGTTGGGCATATTTTGAGGAAACCATGTGATGTTTGTGGGTTTCATCCCTGAAAACCCTCACGAGACGACACTCGTCCACTAGGGTAACCTAGGGTTTTAACGACTTATTGCATACACTAAATACCATCGAATCGCCCGCAAAAGTGGCCTTATGATTTTATACCATATTTTTGTACTTATATCCTGCTTTTGGTTTGCTTGTAGTTCTTGTTGCGTCCTATTTCATTACTAACAATGTGTAAGTTAGGGGGTGTAATAATGCGTAAATATTGCTTATTTCATCCCTCGAACCTATGCATTTTAGCCCCCTCGGGTGCCTTAATCTCTATATTTAAGCCCGTTAACCAGACAACCTCGGATTTATATTGTTAACGTGCTATATGAGATATAATTGGGCTTTTGTAGGTATTTAGGTATTTTGGATGCATTCCGGCTAATTTTAGTACGCAATCGCATGTTCAAGGGCAATTCAGTCAATTCACAGTTTGGGCACCTAGCCCAACATCTGCACAGAAGATGTAGCCCTCCTCGCAAGCTTTGCGTGGCCGTGAACGGTGCACGATTCCGATCCCTAACGAAGAAGTTACGGCGATTTTAGCGAAAGAGAAAACCAAGTGAACCAAAACAGGAGGAAGATTGATCCATACCTGCTTGATCAATCGATCGATCGATCGTTCAATTTTCATTCATCGTGGGAAGCAGTGGGCTCATATCTGATCGATCCCCTATTTTCTGCAGATATTTTCCCTTTTCTTTTCTTTTTAATTCCAACTAACTATATAAAGGTTTTTGTTGTAATAATCATAGATTCTGTATATAATTAGATTTTAAATAGTATAGCTTAGGGTTTGGGGGGTTTGGAGAGTTCTTCTTGATTTCTTCTTGGTTTGACACCCATTTGCGTTTGTAAGTTGACTATTCATCTCCCCTACCATTTAATTTAGTTGTATTTCCTTTATTTCCATTGTTGTAGTTTAATTTACATGCTTTCATAATTAGATTTACTTGATTTATTTCCTTGCTTTCTAGTGTAGTTTTATCACGTTTATTTACCGTGTTTATTTACCGCATTTTTAATATACTTTCTAGCGAATTTAGTCTAGGTTGTGTCAAATTGAACTCATTCCGGGTTGACATGTTGCTTTGCTTTGGTGATGGAGTTTACGGGTCTATTTCGGGTGCGTTGTCCTAGTTATTTTGCTTAGGAGATTTGACAGGGCATATCATGTATGCTCCATGCTACGACCTTGTGTGCGTAATTTTCGAGATATTTGTTGATGCCAAAATCATATTAGGCTTTTATGCGAATTTAGGGGCGTGACATCCCTTGATTCAATTAACTGTCAAAACGAGACGCATTCGTAATAACTCATCGACCCATGTAACCATTTTATACTAATTAATTCGGGTGAGGGATATTCGACGCAACCTATAGTTTTACTCGCTTTGTTAGTCTAGGTTTATTTTCCCTCGCCTAGATTAATATTTCCCTTTTGTGCATCTTTTCCTTTTTGGGTATAATTATCTTTTCCACTTTTATTTAGGAATACTAAACCGAGTAAATTCTAGCAACTCGTCTCTGTGGATTTTCGATACCCGACTTACCACTACACTTGTATCGCAAGTGCAGTCGTAATTTAGGTTTTTGTATTGAGGCGGTGAACAGAAAACAACGATCGGCGCTTGATGCGCGCTGCTTTTCACCCTTAATCAGTAGTGTTTAAACCAGAAGATTGGGTTTGGTTGCACTTGAGGAAGGAACGTTTTCCGGAGAAACGACGTTCAAAACTCCTACCTCGGGGGGTTGGACCATTTCAAGTTTTGGAACACATCAATGACAATGCATATAAGCTTGACTTGCCAGGTGAGTACGATGTCAGTAAAAGCTTTAATGTTGATGATTTATATCCTTTTGATGTCGGTGATGATTTGAGGACAAATCTTTCTCAAGAAGGGGAGAATGATGCAATTCAAGGAGCTGAATATGCTGAAGATGAACATGGGATTGGTCATACACGTGGAAGTGGATCTAAATTTGCACAAGACCCTTTGAGAATTTCTATTGGTCCAATTACAAGATTTAGAGCCAAACAATTTAAGGAAGCGCACTTATTGGGCTAATCCAAGAGAATTGGGCTAATTCTGAAAAGATAAAGACCAAGATGGGACCAAATGATAATCAATGCTTAGTCCACGTCATTAAAGAAATTTGGGGATCTAATTAGCATGCAAAAATGTGACCATCATGTTCACACCTCTTGGCCCTCTTCATCCTCTGTTTGGAGATAGGACTATCTATGATGTAACTAGTAATTCTAAGGCCAAAGTTGCTGAGTTCTTGCAGGGATCTACTTGGGCTTGGCCTACCTCTACTACTTGGGAACTCAATGATATTAGGAACTCTCCACTTCCTCCCATTCAACCACTTATTGAGGATACAGTGAACTGGTCTCCTAACAGCAGAGGTATATTCTCTATTGCCTCTACCTATGACACCTTTAGAACTCATGCTGATAATGTCTATTGGGCTAACCTTATGTGGCATAAGGGAAGCATTCCCAAATGCTCTTTAATCCTCTCGCTTGTATGCCACAAAGCCCTTGTTACTAAGTATAAGCTTATGGTTTGGGGTATTTTGGACAGTTCCAACTGCCTCCTTTGTAACAATGGCAGAGAATCCAATGACCACATTATGAATGAATGCTCTTTCTCTAAGAGAGTTTGGGATGAGGTGTTGCACAGGAATCAGTCCTATAGGAATCTTGGGAATTGGGAGGAGGAGATTGCTTTACCCTCTCTTGAAGCTAAAAGGAAAATTTTGGTTTCTTTAGCTAGATCCTCCTCTTTCGCTGGTGATTCTTACTATATTTGGTTGGAAAGAAATAATAGGTTACACAACAGGGGTACTAGGAACTTTGGTTATGCTACTAGAGGAATTGAAGAGATGATCACAACCAAATCGAGAAGATGGAAGAAGTTTAGAAGATCATATGAGAACTCGATGTGCTGTAATCTTTGGGGCTCATCCAGTCTTTATTGTATGAGTAGGATTGTCATTAATTTTTTTTAATTGGGTGTTGTTCCCTGTGATGAGGTGTTTTCTTTGACCTAGGAGCATGTTCATATTGCCTTGTTTCTCCTTCCCTTGTATAGTTTCTTCTTTTTTAATATACTTTATTTACCGGAAATAAAGGGCGACGGTGATCAATGCGCAAGGAGAGCTTGAGTCGAAGAATGAAGAAGAAGTAGATGATGACATGCCACCTTTGGAAGACATTGACGATGAGAAAAACTCTATTATTGGAGACTTATTAGTAGCAAGGCGAGTTCTCAATGTTTAGTTTAAGGAGGAAGAATGTAACCAAAGGGAGAACTTGTTCCGTACTAGGTGCTTTGTAAATAACAAAGTTTGCAGCGTTATTATTAATGGGGGGAGTTACACAAATGTGGCCAGCACTGATTTGGTGGAGAAATTGGCATTAACAACCTTGAAACATCCCCGTCCTTACCGACTTCAGTGGCTAAATAAATGTGGTGAAGTCAAGGTGACGAGGCAAGTGTTGGGAGCGTTATCCACTGGCAAATATGAGGGCGAGATGCTTTGTGATGTGGTTCCTATGCATGAATGCCATTTACTGTTGGGAAGACCATGGCAGTTTGACAGGAAGGTAACGCATAATGGGTTCACAAATAAGTATTCTTTTACTCTTAAAAATAACCTATCACTCTTGTGACATTAACGCCAAAAGAGGTTATGAATTACACATGAAGGGTATTTTGGTAATTTCACACTATATATTTACAATATTTATTAGAGGTCGTTAAAAATATTTTATTTACAAAATGGCCCTTTTATATTTTTATTTTAGACCCTAAAGTTTCATAAAATTATATTTTCTACCTCAAAACTTATTATTTACCTTAAGATATGTCATAAGACTTCGATTTGATCCAATTTACAGTTGATTCTTTATATTGATAGCCAATAATACCACATATCTAATAATACAATATCTATAAGATAATAAGTAACACATGAGTGTAAAAACGAACTATATACATATGAGTATATAAAAGTGGGGTTATTACATCCATCCCTCCTTATAAAAAGTTTGATCCCCAAACTTGACTCATATTAATTTACAAACAAGTATGGATATCTCTCCTTTATTTCATCTTCCCGCTCCCATATTGGTTCTTCAACTGAATGATTACGCCATAATACTTTGACCAGTGGAATTATCTTGGTTCGTAATATTTGATCTTTATGGTCCAAAATTTCTACCGGATGCTCAATGTATGACAAATCTTCTCTAATTTGAAGAGGTTCGTGACTTAATATATGTGTTGGATCTAGGACCTATTTCTTTATCATTGATACGTGAAACATATCGTGTACACTAGAGAGTTCAAGTGGTAAGGCTATTTTATACGCAACAGCTCCTATCCTTTTAAGTATTTCAAAAGGTCCTATGTATCTTGGGCTCAACTTCCCTTTCTTCCCCAATCGTATTACTCCCTTTGCAGGCGATACTCGTAAGAATACATAATCTCCTCTTTGGAATTCTAATTGTCGGTGTCGATTGTCAACATAACTCTTTTGACGGCTTTGAGCGGTTCGAAGTCGGTCTTGTATTAATTTCACCTTCTCTGTTGTGATCTGAATCAATTATGGTCCCAACAATTTTCTTTCCCTAACTTCTACCCAACATATAGGGGAATGACACCTTCTACCATAGAGTGCCTCATACGGAGCCATTTGAATACTTGCTTGATAACTATTACTACACGCGAATTCCACTAACGGTAAATGATCATCTCAATTCCCTTTCAAATCAAGTGCACATGCCCTAAGCATATCCTCTAAGGTTTGAATAGTTCTCTCTGATTTTCCATCCGTTTGAGGATGAAAAGCGGTGCTAAAATTCAATTTTGTTCCCATGGCTTCTTGTAGGCTTTTCCAGAAGCGAGACACAAATCTAGGGTCACGGTCAGAAACAATTGAAATTGGGGTTCCATGAAGCCTAATAATTTCATGCACACACAACTTAGCTAACTTTTCTAAAGAATGGGTAATCTTAATGGCAAGAAAATGAGCAGATTTAGTTAGCCTATTAATAATTACCCAAATAGAATCATTACCATTTGAACTCCTTGGTATGTTCACAAAATCTATCACAAAATCCATAGTGATATGTTCCTATTTCCACTCCAGGATAATTAGGGGTTGTAGTAATCCTTATGGTTTTTTATGTTTAGCTTTTACTTGTTGACAGACCAAACACTGAGATACAAATTCCGCTATCTCCCTTTTCATGTTATTCCACCAAAACACTTCTCGAATATCTCTATACATCTTGGTATTTCTGGGATGAAACGTGAATCTCGAGTAATGACTTTCTTCCAAAATCTTCCTCTTCAGTTGGGAATCACGTGGAACACACACTCTATTTCCAAACCTCAATAGATCATCCCATATCGCAAATTCCATTCTCTTCCCTTCAATAACCTCTTCTTTAATCTTCTTCAGTTGTGGGTCATTTACTTGTGCAATTTTTATCCTTTCCATCAATATGGGTTTGTACTTGTAAGTTTGCAATTATTCCACCTTTATTACAAATACGAACATCTATTTCCATAGTTCTTAAATCCTTCAATAGAGCCTCCTGGTTTGTAACAAGACATGTTAAATTTGGTGTAAACTTCTTACTTAAAGCGTCAGCTACTACATTAGCTTTCCCTGGGTGATAATGAATATTTAAATCATAATCCTTCATCAATTCTAACCACCTCCTTTGTCTCATGTTCAATTCTTTCTGACTAAATATATATTTCAAACTCTTATGATCAGTATAAATATCACAAGTCTCACCGTATAAATAGTGTCTCCAAATCTTACGAGCAAAAATTACAGTTGCTAATTCTAGGTCATGGTTGGATAATTTTTCTCATATGGTTTTAACTGTCTTGAGGCATAAGCAACTACTTTTCCATTTTGCATTAACACACATCCTAAATCATTTTTAGAAGCATCACTATAAATCACCAATCCTTTCGTACCTGAAGGAAAAGTCAAAATTGGGGCAGTCACTAATCGATTCTTAAGTTCTTGAAAACTTTTCTCAGCTTCCTCAGACCATTCATATATCACCTTCTTCTGTGTTAACCTAGATAGAGGTTTGGCAATGCTAGAAAATCCTTCAACAAATCTTCGATAATAACCTGCTAATCCAAGAAAACTACGAATCTCACTCACATTAGTTGGTCTTGGCCAATCTAGTATAGCCTCAATCTTTTGAGGGTCAATCGATAATACCTCCTTGGAAATCACATGTCCTAGAAAAGAAACGCTAGGCAACCAAAACTCACACTTCTTTAATTTCGCATATAATTTCTCTTTCCTTAGGATTTGTAATATTATCTCTAAATGCTTCTCATGTTCTTCAATAATCTTAGAATAAATAAGGATGTCATCAGTAAAAATAACCACACATTGATCCAAATATTTCTTAAACGCTCTATTCATCATATCCATAAAAGCGGCTGGTGCATTAGGTATTGGCATTAAAAGAAATTCATAGTGACCATATATCTAGTACGAAAAGCTGATTTCGAAATATCATCTTCCTTAATCTTCAATTGATGATAGCCTGACCTAAGGTCAATATTAGAAAATACTTGCGCACCTTGTAGTTGGTCAAACAAATCATCTATACGAGGTAGGGGGTATTTATTCTTAATAGTTACCTGGTTCAGTTCACGATAATCTATACATAACCCCATCATCCCATCCTTCTTTTTAACAAATAATACTGGAGCACCCCAAGGAGATATACTTGGTCTAATAAAACCCTTGTCTAAAAGGTCTTCTAATTGAACTTTTAACTCTCTTAATTCTAAAGGTGCCATATGATATGGTGGTTTTGAGATTGGTATAGTTCCAGGAATAAGGTCAATGGTAAATACTATTTCTCTATTGGGAGGTAGACCGGGTAAATTATAAGGGAAAACATCCATAAATTTCTTAGCAATAGGAATATCTTCTAATCTAGGATCTATCGTCTGCAAACTAGTAGCAGTTGCAAGAAATCCTTGACATCCCTTCTTAAGAAAACTATAGGCTTGCATTGCATAAATAATACACATCGGAGATATGAAGCCAGTTCCTTCAAAACTAAATTTTGATTGGTGAGGAATTTGGAAAGTAACACTCTTCTCAAAACAGTCTACCTTAGCATGATATGATGCTAACCAGTGTGACACCCCGTCTAATTAAATACCGGGTAGCTACTCCTTTATTAAATTAATTCAAAATGCCAAGTTGGTTCAGTTAATAGCATCACCGTCGAAAACATTTTAATAATTACTAACCACCTAGTATTTAAAAAGTAAGTGCCAAATTATTAAATTAAGTCTGATTAACATGCAGTAAAAGAATAATGAAAGAATAACAACCATTCACCATAATGAAGTAACGAATAACCAACAAAGTAAATATAAATCCGGAGGAAAACTCCTCACAACAATCCCACAACTGAAAAATAATACGACAAGTCTGAATCCTGAATAATTACATGCCAAAAGTCTGAATAACTGAAATAGATGAAATGTCTCTAACAGAAATGGGCGACATGCCCTACAACTGATAACTGAAGAATATCGAGCCAAGATAGATGAAGCGTCTACAAGTAAAGTCCTGTAACTTCCACAAACAGCTACAGCTCGTCACCTGAATGAGGATCCTAAGCATGGTGTCCTTGTGGCTGGGCACCTAAAAATGGTTTTTACAAAAATAGATTTGAAAGCAAATGGGTCAGAGCCCGAAAGTGGAAATCATTTTAAAAACAGCAAGTGTTTTAATAACATTAAAACATTAAATGCAAAATACATGTTAGGACGTGCACTCACATGAAATTCTCACCTCTCGACTACATGTGCACTCCTAACGTACCGTACCCATCTAAATGACATCCATATCTAACCAAACCGTAATAAGTTCTACCCCTTACTACTCGATCCCCATATTACATTCTATCGTTATCAATTTAAATAGAGAGCTTTACTTAAACTCAGATTCTCAAATTGTAATACAATTCACTATCGGTTAACCCGTTATGTTTTCTCGAAACGTTTCCATATTTATACACACAATACCACATGAAAGTTCCCATTTATTAAGAGTATATTATTCACGTCATAAATATACAATACAAGCACCCCGAGACTAAGCTGCGGTGCACACATACTCTGCTATCCATCCCGATACATCACGTACATAAGGATCACGTATTCCGAATCTCTCAGGAATCGTTCTCAGATAACAACATCACAAATAATGGAGGCGAACACAGTCACATCACATGGGTCACGCACATACCTGCGCTCCCACGATCAGCAGACTTATTAACATCCCAATAAGTCCTTCTCTGACCTATGTTCATCGAGGTAACCAGTCTAAATCCGGGCAACACAAGGATTAGAGGGCCCTAAGCGGACGCAAACCTCCCGTGATAGCAAGTATGGTAGGTATGTCATACACATAAATTCAATACATATACTAAGTATTCACACATCTTAGTAATCACCATAATATATTGGTGGTACACTTCTCATTCTCGTACCGACATATAATACTACACAATTTATATGTTCCCGGTTAATATAATAAATTAGGCCGTTAATAGTTCTCACATCGTAATAGACACTCACGTCCTACTTCATATTTACCCTTAGGTTCAAACTACACTTCTAGGTTTGATTCCTCATTATATCCCAAACATCCCAAATATCACAACTAATCATCAAGGGAAGGTTATCTCTTCATATACACAAGGTTACGGGACACTCGGGATCAAAACATGCTAAAAAGCCTAAACTATCAACTCGTTCGAAGTCTCGTTCGAACGAGGTTGTTCGAACGAGAGTTCGTTCGAACGAAGTGGGCTTTCTAACGAGGTCTCGTTCGAACGAAAACATCGAACGAACTTCACCCTCGTTAGAAGTCAAAGGTCAACTCGTTAGAAGCTCGTTCGAACGAGCTCGTTCGAACGACCTGGGCAGGTCTTCTAACGAGTGGCCAGTTTCGAGCCCAGAAATCCTTATCTCGTTTTTCCAATTTTCTTCACTCCTAATCCCACATAAAAATCGTTCCAACATCATTTTAAGGTTCCTAATTCGTACTAAACATTCATAGGTCATAATCAAACTTTATATAGGTCCAACTCATATTAAACATCATCAAATCTTCAAATCCCTTTATTTATCCCCAAATTATATGAACATGAACCCTAACATTTATAAATCATCAATGAGCCTAATAAAATCCGTTTTTGTTTCATCCAAGATATTATTAACATCAGAATAATCGCCTACATATAATTCTACATGCAATTCCTCATCAATATGCAATATTCTAGTTCCAAATTTAATGGGTTTTTCATCTAACTCCCAAACAAATATGATAATAACAATTTCCTACGCATGGAAGAAGCATTTTCTGAAATTAATTGGAATTAAACCACTTGCCTTATTTGAATCTCTGAATTTGAGGTTGAATCTTGAAGGTTGAATTGCCTTCTCTCTCTCTCTGCAGAATCCTTCTCTTTCTCTCCCTCTCTACAAGTTCTTCTCAAGGTGTTAATGGAGGTGGGGTTGGTTTTGCCAAGTTATAAAGTTTCTAACTTCTCCCGTAGACCACTACCTAAATTGGGGTTGGAAATGGCTTAGTGGGTTAATACTAAGTCAGATTTTTTACTCTAATTTTCGTGGGTTTTAATTACCCAATTTCCGAAATTACCAAAATGCCCTTATAATTTACCGGTATGGCCCAATAATGCCCCGGGACCCAAACTTAACCCCCGGCTAGTGTTTTCTGACTATTTCGACCCTTCCGAACACGTTGGCGCACTCAAAACGACCATACTGTTAATAGAACTAAAATTCACTTTTTAATTAGAATAAATATTTTCCTGACGCGACTGTCACACGCGTCTCAACAAAATTTCCAAATTGCCGTATTTCAATCTCATGACAAATTTCATAATTCAATATTCATATATAATCATATATGCACATATAATCAAATACCAACTCGCATCTCGCTAGTATTTTTAATCCGGATTAATTTCCAATTTATACGCATTTAATTCAATTAATCCTATAAATAAATATCACAAAAACACGGGGTATTACAACCAGTCCATCCCCAAAACGACTTCAAAATCTTTAATGTCTAAAACTATCAAATTAATAAATAGTTTATGACTATCAATATCTATGGGGCAAGCCTTGTATACTAATTTACCCATCAATAAATCACCGGAAGGAGTAGAAATGTGTATATTATGATTCAGGGGTTCAGGCAATTTATATGAAAGTGATTTAATACACGTATAGACACAAATGAATGGGTAGAATCGAGATCTATCAAAGCTTTAAAGGGTTGTGCACATATAGAAAGTGTACCTGACACTACCGCATTAGAAGCTTGGGTATCAGAAAGTGCAAAAACTTTACCCTGTCTGCCTTGATCCTTGTTTGCACTGTAGGGCTTTATCGAAACCCTTGCTGGGTTTGGGCAGTCTTTTATCTGATGTCCTTTCTGTCCACATCTAAAACAAGCTCCTGAATCCTTATAACAAGGTCGTCCTCCATGCATCTTTCCACATAGCTGACATATCTGGTTATTATACTATTTGTTATCACTAGATCCCCCAACATTGGATGCGCTCCTAAAAAAAATTATATTGCTAGGGTTCTTTCCTTTTTGTTCCCCAAACTTCCTCTTACCATCTCTAATTCGATTGTACTCCTCACCATCCCTCTCAGCTATTGTAGCCCTTGTCACGACGTCAATATATGATGTCAACTTCAGGATGGAAATTCGACTACGAATATTCACCTTAACCCACGTTCAAACTTCTTTGCTCTTAAAACATCAGTTACTACAACATGACGTGCAAAACGTGATAACTCAGTAAACTTTGCCTCGTATTGACTAACCGTCATATTCCCTTGCACTAGACTCATGAAGTCGGCTGCCATTTCGTCTTTCACCGTTTCCGGAAAATATTTCTCATAAAAGATGACTAAGAAATCATTCCAACCTATGTAAGTATGCCTTTCTTCATGTATTCTCTTAGTCATTCTCCACCAATATTCGGCTTCCCCTTCTAACATAAATGTTGCAAATAAAACTCTTTGTTCATCTGTGCAATTAAGAACATCGAGTATCTTTTCCATCTGCATCACCCAACTTTCTACTTTGGTGGGGTTAGGAGAACCTTTAAAAGATGGAGGATTCAACTTCTTGAACTATTCAATAGTACATCTACTTAGTGCAAGATTCCTTGGTACTCCATTATTCACCTGTTGCTCCAAAATCTTTGCTAGACTTTCAATCGGTTGTATGCACCTTCCAGTCCTGTTATACTCGAATCACTAGTTCCCATAGATGATCTTCTCTTGGTCATTTTCTACAGTCATGGCCAAACGTAAGATCTACTATACTATATCAAGATTAAAAACTAAAAGACCAATTTATAAATAATATAACACATAGGGAGGGTTATCACATATATTAGATATTTAATACTATCTCCTAAGGATGGAAACATGAAATCTATAACGTTTGAAACCTATGTTCAGTAGTCTACGGGTTCATAACCAATGCTCTGATACCACCTCTATCATGATCCTGACCCAAAAATAGTAGGGAACGAGTGTCTTAACATGCCACCAAGGCATTCATTATTTTGGGTTTAAAAAATTTCTCTTAAAATATATGTAGCGGAAATACAAACACATGGTTTGTGAATCGTAAAATACTGAAAGTGAAGGAATTACATCATCAGAGCTTTCTAAAGGAAACTTCATTTATATTGAAATATCAACGAGTTACAACTTGACACAAAATTTAAAACCTTTTAATTAAAGAGCCAACCATGCTTTATCTAATAAAACAAACTTCTACTTAATGTAATAAAAGGAGCTCTAAAAACTAAAATCTTCAACAAAGTCCTTTTATGTTCCATCCACGAGCTTAATTATTTCCTGAAAAATGGTTATTTATACAAACGTCGGCTAAAAGCCGAATGAGATTCAATCTCCAAATATTCTAGAGTTTTTCAGAAAAATGATACCTATTCAATTTAGAACATAAGGCATAAAGATAGGAATTTCCAGTAATATATATAAAGTAAATGACAATATATATATATACTAGCGGATGCCCGTGCCCGAGGGCACGGTGATAAATTTGTCCCCGTGATAAAACTCAACCCATAATAACCCGTCATTTTTTAGGAAAAAAAACTTTAAAAAAAATAAAAAAATAATTTTTTTTAAAAAATATTTTAAAAAATTATTATTTTTTTAAATATTTTAATAAAAAAATAATAATGTATGTATGTATATATGCATGCATACATGCATGTGTATGCATGCAACACATAAAATGCCATGCATATTTATCATGCATGTCTTATCATACATGAGTTACTATTCATAACACCATTGTCCCATATTATATATATATATATATATATATATATATATATATATATATATATATATATATATATATATATATATATATATATATATATAACCAGTTCAGAATAGAGCAGATAAAACAATTGAGCATATGTCAATTTTTCAGTGTTAGTGGCCATGTACGCTCTAATACTCAGACAGATAGTGTTACCAAATGTTTCCACCTGGTAACATCACAGACAAAGAATTGTGATTTCTGGAACAACGCCTTGTTTAGGGCACACCAGCGATAAACCAGTTGGGAAAGTACCACCCAAATATTTCCACCCGGTAGTCAAGGCCAATATAGTAAGAGAGATATAAACATATAACAAACGACGGAATCATCGATATCAGATGCATTTTGGGAATAAAAGCATTTCACAAAATATACATAGTTTGCATTATATAATATAATCAAAATGTGCAAGAAATTGCATAGAGTATTCACCTAAAATAGAGGCTCGAAAATACAGATATTGAGTCTTGGATCACACGTCAATCTAATAAATACAATAAAGGTTTAATTACGTACTCTAAATAAACCCAATTCTAAATATTGTGTTTTAATCCTAAAATAACTTGTTGTAAAAGGTTACTAAAACCAATTTCTCAATTTTTATTATCCATTCATCGTATTTAAAGAATTCAAATCATAGTTCTTCCTAATCAGTCGGTTCCCAATAGAGATGGAGGGTCACAGGGGCACCACTTAAATACCATCTCATCTAGACAGAACATTTTCGGATTTATTCCGAGTAGAGATGGAGGGGCACAGGGGCACCACTTAAATACCATCTCAACTAGACAGAATTTCACCGTGACTGACTTTGGAATTACTTAAATGAGATTCCATAATAACGAGCAATTACTTACAAAAATCATTTTAAAAAGCATATATATATTTTCAAACAAGTTGACATATTTTGAAAATAAAATCAATTTAGATTGTTTCCAAATTTTAAGCTTTGGTTAGTGGAGCCTTTAGTGTATTTTCCCAGCATAACTTCTAAGTAAAGTTATAAAGCTCGAAATTAAAACTATAAAAGTGCATTACAACATTTAAATAAAATCATACCTACGAAACGAATTCTTTCTTCAAAATTATAGAACTCCTTCTTAAGATATTTCCCAAGCTATCACTCTTTCTTACTATAATTCTCAAGTGTGACACCCCGACTAATTAAACACCGGGTAGCTACTCCTTTATAAAATTAATTCAAAATGCCAAGTTGGCTCAGTTAATAGCATCACTGTCGAAAACATTTTAAAGATTACTAACCACCTAGTATTTAAAAAGTAAGTGCCAAATTTTATTAAATCTGATTAACATGCAACAAGAGTAATGAATAACTAAATAACACCATTCACCAAACTGAAATAGAAGAACAACCATCACAATATGTAAACAAAACCTGGAGGAAAAACTCCTCAATACAAATCCCACAACTGGTAAGTAAACTGAAATAAATAACTAAAACTGAATACTGAGCAATACATGCTAGAGTCTGAAAACTGAAATGTAAAAATGCTCTAAATAGGAATGGGCAACATGCCCTACAACTGATAGATAGTGACTCTGGAATCCAAAAGATAGAAGCGTCTATGAGTAAATCCCTGTAGCTTCCACAACCAGCTACAGCACGTCACCTGAATGAGTACCTATGCTTGGTGTCCTTGTGGCTGGGCACCTAAAAAGGTTTTACAAGAAAATATATTTGAAAGCAAATGGGTCAGAGCCCGAAAGTGGAAATCATTTTAAAAACCTGCAAGTGCTTTAAAAACATTTAAAACATTAAATGCAAAGTACATGTTAGGACGTACACTCGCATGATATTCTCACCTCTCGTCTAACTGTGCACTCCTAACGTAAGTACCCATCTATATCGACCCATAATACTAGCTAACTGACAACATAACTAGCTAGACTGCCAAAGGATCTACCCTTGTAATCGGTTCCATATAACATAACAACTCTCGTAATTAAGTAGAGGTTTACTGTGAACACAGTTACTAAATATGCCAATGATATAACTATCAGTTAACTCATTAAATAACTCGAAACAATACCGTAATATTTTTACAACATTAATATGAGGATTTCCATTAATTTAATGTATATTATTCACATCATAAATATACGATACAAGCACCCCGCAATCTAAGCTGTAGTGCACACATACTCTGCTATCCATCCCGGTACATCACGTACATAAGGATTACCTATTCCGAATCTCTCAGGAATAGTTTACCGATAACAACATCACAAATAATGGAGGCGAACATAGTCACCATCGCATGGGTCACGCACATACCTACGCTCCCATGGTCATGCGGACTTATTAATATCACAATAAGTCTTTCTATGACCTATGTTCATCAAGGTACCAGTCTATATCCCCCCCGTAGGCACACAAGGATTAGAGGGTCCTAAGCGAACGAAACCTCCCGTGATAGCAAGTATGGTAGGTATGTCATACAAACAATCCATATACTAATACTAAGTAAACACACATCTTAGTAATACCGTATTTTAATCGTAGTACATATCGCATTCTTGTACTAACTAGTTATCACAACTTATTTTATTCCGGTTCATAATTATACGCGCTATAATTCATCCTCACATCGTAGTAGTCACTCACGTCTCAACCCAAATGATTCATTGAATATAACTCTCGTATATGATTTGCTAATCCCAACAACCTAAAAGTCCCAAATCAATCACTATGTCATCAAAGGGATGCTAACTCTACCCTTGAACCATCTCCCGGAACTCCAAAAGTCAAAACAGTCCAAAAAGGGTCAAACTGTCAACTCGTTAGAAGTCTCGTTCGAACGAGGCTTCGAACGAGTTTGGACTGTCAGGTCGTTAGAAGTCTCGTTCGAACGAGGCTGTTCGAACGAGATCCCAGTTCGTTCGAACGAACTGACCCTTCTAACGACATCTCGTTCGAACGAGATATCGAACGAAAACCCCACTCGTTAATAACGACTGGTCAACTCGTTAGAAGCTCGTTCGAACGAGCTCGTTCGAACGACCTGGGGGCTGCTTCTAACGAGATGCCAGTTTCGGCCCAGAATTTCCCAAAAATCGTTTTTCCCCATTTATAACACTTCTAATCTCACCCAAAGTCCATCCTAACAACGTTTTAGGGTCTATCATCAATACTAAACATATATAGTCACATCCTAACATGTTTCTAAGGGATCAATCCATCCAAATATTAATTTAATTTACACCTTTCTACACTTTTTCCAATTATCTCAAGAACATGAACCCTAACTACATATCATCATCAAATCCCAGAATTTAATTCGTTTTCTTTCCTTCTAATCACAATTATAATAAGGGAAATCATTTACCTATCATACTACATGCAATTCTCTTCACAATTTTTAAGTTCTAATCCTCAAACTACATGGGTTTTCATTATCTTCCAAGAACAGTTGAAATTTATCAATTTCTAACATGGAAAAGACATTCTCAGTAATTAAATGGAAATAAAGTCACTTGCCTTGGTTTGATTTCTGGTTTGGTGTAGGTTTGGTGAAGATTCTGCAGAGTTTCTTCTCTCCCAAGCTCTATCTCCAATGGTGGCTCAAGGTGGCTAGGGTTTTGATTTGGGGAAACTTAGAAAACCTAAGTGACAACCTACGTAGCCTTCTAGGTTAATATGAGTTGGCTAATGGGCTTAATGGGTTAATATCCACATCAGACTTAATCTCTAATTTTCGTCACTTTTAATTCCTCAAAATGTAAAATTACCAAAATACCCTTTAAGTTACCGGTATGGTCTAAAATTACCCCGGGACCCAAACTATACCCCCGGCTAGTGTTTTCTGACTATCTCGACCCTTCCGGACGCGTTGGAGCACTCAAAACGACCATACGGATTATAGATTTTAAATTCACTTTTTATAAATAAAATATTATACCGTGACGCGGCGATCCCACGCGTCTCAATAAAATTTCCAAATTGCCGTATATAAGTCTCACGACAAATTTTATAATACCAAGTTCATATATAATCATATATGCACATACTCAAATACCAATACGCATCTCATTAGTATTTATAACCCGGATTAATTTCCAATTAATACGCATTTAATTAATTAATCCCAAAAATAAATATAGCCAAAAGTACGGGGTATTACATACTCCCCCCCTAATAACTGAATTTCGTCCCGAAATTCGAAACTAGAAAGTACCTGCTAAAAACAGCTCTGGATAACGCTCGCGCATCTCATCCTCGCGCTCCCATGTGGACTCCTCGACATTGTGATGTCGCCACTGAACACGTACTAACGGAACTATCTTTGACCGTAGTTTCCTCTCGCTTCGGTCCAAAATAGCAATCGGCCCTTCCTCATAAGAGCTATCCGGCTGGAGATCGATGTCCTCCACAGAAATGTGAGAATGAGCCAAATCATCCCTAAGGTATTTCCTCAGCGAGGAAATATGGAACACGTCGTGAATCCGATGCAAATGCTCCGGTAACCCGAGTCTATACGCAACCGGTCCTATCCGCTCAATAATAGGAAACGGCCCCACATACCTCGGTGCCAACTTCCCCTTCTTCCGGAAACGCATAATCCCCTTCATAGGAGATACCCTGAGTAAAACCTGGTCCCCTACTTGGAACTCCCTGAAAAACCTCTTTGCGTCAGCGTAACTCTTCTGCCTGTCTTGAGCTACCCGAATGCGACTTCGAATCAACTCAATCCTTGCCGAAGTATCCTGGATCACTTCCGGCCCAAGTAGTTTGTTGTCCCCCACTTCCAACCAACATGCTGGGGAACGACAAGGCCTACCGTACAATGCCTCAAACGGAGCCATGCCAATCGTGAACTGATAGGAGTTGTTGTAAGCAAACTCCACCAGTGGAAGGTACTGCTCCCATCCACCCCCGAAGTCAATAATGCACATGCGTAGCATGTCCTCCAACATCTGATTGGTGCGTTCTGTCTGCCCATCGGTCTGCGGATGATAAGCCGTACTCAACCGCAATTCTGTGCCCATGGCCTCCTGGAAACTTTCCCAAAACCGCGAAACAAATATCTTGTCTCTGTCAGACACGATATTCAGGGGCACACCGTGAAGTCTCACAATCTCTGAAATGAAGAGCTGGGCATACTGTCCCGCAGTGTAATCAGTCCTAACGGGTAAAAAGTGAGCGACCTTGGACAACCTGTCCACAATTACCCAAACGGAGTCGTGACCCCTCTGCGACGTAAGCAACCCCGTGACAAAATCCATGGATATGCTCTCCCACATCCACACCGGAACCTCCAACGGTTGTAGCAATCCTGCTGGTCTCTGATGATCCACTTTTACAAGCTGACAAGTGGCGCATTTCGAGACAAACTCAGCGATATCTTTCTTCATACCGCTCCACCAATACTGCCGTCTCATGTCTTGGTACATTTTGTCCCCTCCGGGATGTACCGCGAACCGTGAGCCGTGCGACTCTGCCATCACCTCGTGCCGCAATTCTTCCCCTTCCGGAACTACCAATCTCCCATTGAAGCGCAATCCCCCGTCTGAGCTAACGGTATAGGACTCGGCTCCCTCTGCAAGTAATCGAACTATCTGTTCCTGACAGAACGAATCATTAGCCTGTGCCCGTACTACCTTCGTGACAATCTGCGGTGTAACAGTCATTACAGACATGAAAGATCGGGCCACTGCATCCTGGTGTCCCAATTCCCTCCACTTCGCTTTCCACACCTCTGCCACCTCATCTGCTGGCCTGCGGCTCAACGCGTCTGCTACTACGTTAGCCTTACCCGGGTGGTACTGTATGTCGAACTGGTAGTCTTTCACAAATTCAAGCCACCTACGCTGCCGCATATTCAGTTCCTTCTGCGTGAACAGATACTGTAGTGACTTGTGGTCCGTGAACAGCTGAAACTTCTCCCCCAAAAGATAGTGCCTCCAAATCCGTAAGGCAAATACCACTGCCGCCAACTCCAAATCATGTGTGGGGTAATTCTTCTCATGAGGCTTAAGCTTACGGGAAGCATAAGCTATGGCCTGTCTCTCCTGCTGCAAAACACCTCCAAGCCCTTGCAAAGACGCATCGGTGTAAACCAAATACTCAACTCCCGGTCTCGGCAATGCTAACACAGGTGCTGAGGTCAATTTGTCCTTCAACTCATCGAATGCCAACTGACAGGCATCACTCCAGATATATGGCACACCCTTACGAGTAAGATGTGTCAAAGGACCTGCTATCTCTGAGAAACCCCGAATAAACCTCCTGTAGTATCCTGCTAAACCCAAGAAACTACGAATCTCCGTTGGTGTCGTGGGCTGTCCCCACTCCCTTACCGCTGACACCTTCCCCGGATCAACAGATATTCCCTGATCGGAAATAATATGACCCAAGAACTGGACTTCCTTCAACCAAAACCCGCACTTCTCATATTTTGCATACAGCTCGTTCTGACGAAGTGTCTGCAAAACCTGCCTCAAATGCTCGGCGTGCTCCTCCTCTGTCTGAGAGTAAACCAGAATATCATCAATGAAGACAATGACAAACTGATCTAAGAAGTCTCTGAACACTCTGTTCATCAAGTCCATAAACACTGCTGGAGCGTTGGTCAAACCGAAAGGCATAACCCGAAACTCATAAGAACCATATCTCGACAAGAACGCAGTCTTCGAGACATCCTCCTCCCTGATACGCAACTGATGGTAACCTGACCTCAAGTCAATCTTCGAGAAGAAAGAAGCTCCTCTCAACTGGTCGAATAAGTCATCGATTCGAGGCAACGGATACTTATTCCGTATCGTGACCTTATTCAACTCTCGGTAGTCCACGCACAATCTCAGTGAACCATCCCTCTTCTTCACAAACAACACTGGAGCGCCCCAAGGTGAGGTACTCCTGCGAATAAAGCCTTGCCCTAACAGCTGCTCTATCTGATCCCGTAGCTCTCGCATCTCAGCTGGAGCCATACGGTACGGTGCACGTGCTATAGGTCTCGTACCCGGTAGCAAATCAATAACGAAGTCTATCTCTCGACTGGGTGGTAAGCCTGGTATCTCCTGAAACACATCCGAATACTCCCTGACAACCGGGATCGAATCTAAAGGAATCACAACCTCCTTAGAGGTATCCTCCTCTATGTAATACAGATGAGCGGTCGATCCTCCCTCTGGGCGAGGCATCGCCACTATAAACATCTCCTGCCCCGGAATGGCAAAAACAATGCTCCCGCTGAAGCAATCAATCATGGCCCTATATGATACGAGCCAGTCCATACCGATGATCACATCGTGAACATGCATGTCTAACACTAACATGTCCGCAGGCAATACCAAACCACCAACCTCTACCCCGACTCCCCGGCATATAAAGAAAATAAGCGACCCACTCCCCAATGGTGAGTCGACACACGTCACTGTGCTCTCTGCCGTAGCTAACAATCCTAAAGCTTTCGCGAAGTGCGTAGCAATAAAACAATGTGTAGCACCCGTATCAAATAACACCCGACCCATAGTGCCATGGATAGGAAACGTACCCTCGATCGCGGGCGGTGCCTGTGGAACTGCAGCCTGGTGAACGTTGTAGACACGTCCATACTGTAGCTGCCCCTGCTGAGCTGGGACTGCTGGAATAGGTGGCAAAGCTGCCATCTGTGGCGGTGCAGGAAGAGCGGCGGGAAACATAGGTCTCTGTGGCTCCTGGCGAGCACCCTGCTGCTGCTGCTGTGGGGCCCTGCCCCTATCAGGACAATCCTGCTTCTTATGGCCAGTCTTGCCACAAGTAAAGCACTTCCCTGGGAAGTTCCCTCCCCTCTGCCCCTGCTGTCCCCGGCCCTGGTGGCCGTTACCATTCCTCCCTTGGCCCTGCTGGCCCTGATGAAATTGCTGCCCATTCTGTCCCTGCTGACCCTGATGGCCGTTTGGACCCTGATGGCCCTGGCGGAAACCTCCCTGTCCCTGCCTGTAGTTCCCTGACCGGAACCTCTTGTTATCCCCCTGCTGGGAGCCCTGCTCAGTCTGTCTCTGCCCCTGACCCGATTGTGCCCCGCTGGCACCATGTCCTCCAGTCCTGCCCTGATGGCTAGACTCCCCTGACCGCTTGCCCTCGGCCATGTGAAAACGGTGGTCCTGGCAGTGTAGTAATGCAGCGTTAACCACATCAGAATACGCGGCCAACGATAGGTTCCCTAGCAGATGCTGACGGATCCTCCAATTCAACCCATCAGTGAACTTCTCTATCTTCTTCTTCTCTGTTGGAATCTCGTCTGGAACGATATTCAACAGGTTAGTGAACTCGGCCTCATACTCGGCCACTGTCTTGCCCTCTTGCTTCAAACTCATCAGCTTCCTCCTCATCTCTGTATGAACTGCGGATGGAAAGTACTTGCGGTCGAACCGCACCCAGAACTCCTGAATCGTGAGGGTATCCCTCTCCTCCACGGTGGTAATGGACTCCCACCACTGCAGCGCAGATCCAACTAGCTTGAAAGTAGCTAGCACCTGTTTCTGAACATCAGTGCACTCATGCATCCTCAAATGCCTCTGCATGTCCTTCCTCCATTGGCTCGAGATAACCACATCTGAGCTTCCAGCAAACTCTGGTGGATGCGCTTTCTGAAAAGCGTCACGTACACGTTCCCAAGCAGACGGGAATGCATTAACCTGGACTGGCGCGGCAACCGGCGCCTGCGGTGGTGCCTGCTGAATTACGGTAATCGCAGCATTTACCGCTTGGGCTACTATAGCAGCAACCTCAGTGGCGTTCAACATGCCCTGAACTGGAGCGGGCTGGGGTTCGGGCGTAGCATTCCTGGGAACTCGTCGTGCACGTCGTGGAGGCATCTGAAACAAGAACAAAGTTTATAAGTTCACGGTTTATAAACTTAATATAGCTGAAGAACGAAACGTACACAATAAGAGTACAACAGTCCTAAAATATAGGGCTCTATATCAAAGAAAACGTAGCGGAAACATAATAGCCGTACAGATCCTAAAGGACACTAGAACCTGATGCTCTGATACCACCTGTGACACCCCGACTAATTAAACACCGGGTAGCTACTCCTTTATAAAATTAATTCAAAATGCCAAGTTGGCTCAGTTAATAGCATCACTGTCGAAAACATTTTAAAGATTACTAACCACCTAGTATTTAAAAAGTAAGTGCCAAATTTTATTAAATCTGATTAACATGCAACAAGAGTAATGAATAACTAAATAACACCATTCACCAAACTGAAATAGAAGAACAACCATCACAATATGTAAACAAAACCTGGAGGAAAAACTCCTCAATACAAATCCCACAACTGGTAAGTAAACTGAAATAAATAACTAAAACTGAATACTGAGCAATACATGCTAGAGTCTGAAAACTGAAATGTAAAAATGCTCTAAATAGGAATGGGCAACATGCCCTACAACTGATAGATAGTGACTCTGGAATCCAAAAGATAGAAGCGTCTATGAGTAAATCCCTGTAGCTTCCACAACCAGCTACAGCACGTCACCTGAATGAGTACCTATGCTTGGTGTCCTTGTGGCTGGGCACCTAAAAAGGTTTTACAAGAAAATATATTTGAAAGCAAATGGGTCAGAGCCCGAAAGTGGAAATCATTTTAAAAACCTGCAAGTGCTTTAAAAACATTTAAAACATTAAATGCAAAGTACATGTTAGGACGTACACTCGCATGATATTCTCACCTCTCGTCTAACTGTGCACTCCTAACGTAAGTACCCATCTATATCGACCCATAATACTAGCTAACTGACAACATAACTAGCTAGACTGCCAAAGGATCTACCCTTGTAATCGGTTCCATATAACATAACAACTCTCGTAATTAAGTAGAGGTTTACTGTGAACACAGTTACTAAATATGCCAATGATATAACTATCAGTTAACTCATTAAATAACTCGAAACAATACCGTAATATTTTTACAACATTAATATGAGGATTTCCATTAATTTAATGTATATTATTCACATCATAAATATACGATACAAGCACCCCGCAATCTAAGCTGTAGTGCACACATACTCTGCTATCCATCCCGGTACATCACGTACATAAGGATTACCTATTCCGAATCTCTCAGGAATAGTTTACCGATAACAACATCACAAATAATGGAGGCGAACATAGTCACCATCGCATGGGTCACGCACATACCTACGCTCCCATGGTCATGCGGACTTATTAATATCACAATAAGTCTTTCTATGACCTATGTTCATCAAGGTACCAGTCTATATCCCCCCCGTAGGCACACAAGGATTAGAGGGTCCTAAGCGAACGAAACCTCCCGTGATAGCAAGTATGGTAGGTATGTCATACAAACAATCCATATACTAATACTAAGTAAACACACATCTTAGTAATACCGTATTTTAATCGTAGTACATATCGCATTCTTGTACTAACTAGTTATCACAACTTATTTTATTCCGGTTCATAATTATACGCGCTATAATTCATCCTCACATCGTAGTAGTCACTCACGTCTCAACCCAAATGATTCATTGAATATAACTCTCGTATATGATTTGCTAATCCCAACAACCTAAAAGTCCCAAATCAATCACTATGTCATCAAAGGGATGCTAACTCTACCCTTGAACCATCTCCCGGAACTCCAAAAGTCAAAACAGTCCAAAAAGGGTCAAACTGTCAACTCGTTAGAAGTCTCGTTCGAACGAGGCTTCGAACGAGTTTGGACTGTCAGGTCGTTAGAAGTCTCGTTCGAACGAGGCTGTTCGAACGAGATCCCAGTTCGTTCGAACGAACTGACCCTTCTAACGACATCTCGTTCGAACGAGATATCGAACGAAAACCCCACTCGTTAATAACGACTGGTCAACTCGTTAGAAGCTCGTTCGAACGAGCTCGTTCGAACGACCTGGGGGCTGCTTCTAACGAGATGCCAGTTTCGGCCCAGAATTTCCCAAAAATCGTTTTTCCCCATTTATAACACTTCTAATCTCACCCAAAGTCCATCCTAACAACGTTTTAGGGTCTATCATCAATACTAAACATATATAGTCACATCCTAACATGTTTCTAAGGGATCAATCCATCCAAATATTAATTTAATTTACACCTTTCTACACTTTTTCCAATTATCTCAAGAACATGAACCCTAACTACATATCATCATCAAATCCCAGAATTTAATTCGTTTTCTTTCCTTCTAATCACAATTATAATAAGGGAAATCATTTACCTATCATACTACATGCAATTCTCTTCACAATTTTTAAGTTCTAATCCTCAAACTACATGGGTTTTCATTATCTTCCAAGAACAGTTGAAATTTATCAATTTCTAACATGGAAAAGACATTCTCAGTAATTAAATGGAAATAAAGTCACTTGCCTTGGTTTGATTTCTGGTTTGGTGTAGGTTTGGTGAAGATTCTGCAGAGTTTCTTCTCTCCCAAGCTCTATCTCCAATGGTGGCTCAAGGTGGCTAGGGTTTTGATTTGGGGAAACTTAGAAAGCCTAAGTGACAACCTACGTAGCCTTCTAGGTTAATATGAGTTGGCTAATGGGCTTAATGGGTTAATATCCACATCAGACTTAATCTCTAATTTTCGTCACTTTTAATTCCTCAAAATGTAAAATTACCAAAATACCCTTTAAGTTACCGGTATGGTCTAAAATTACCCCGGGACCCAAACTATACCCCCGGCTAGTGTTTTCTGACTATCTCGACCCTTCCGGACGCGTTGGCGCACTCAAAACGACCATACGGATTATAGATTTTAAATTCACTTTTTATAAATAAAATATTATACCGTGACGCGGCGATCCCACGCGTCTCAATAAAATTTCCAAATTGCCGTATATAAGTCTCACGACAAATTTTATAATACCAAGTTCATATATAATCATATATGCACATACTCAAATACCAATACGCATCTCATTAGTATTTATAACCCGGATTAATTTCCAATTAATACGCATTTAATTAATTAATCCCAAAAATAAATATAGCCAAAAGTACGGGGTATTACATCAAGGAATTGGTGTGAGTTATAAATGATCCCAAAGGCTCTATTTATATGTTTCCAAGGATATTACGGTTGACACGTGTCTAATGTCTAAGTTTTTGAAGTGGTGATTCAACGCCGAGGTGTGGCGTTCCGGAGTGGTCTTGCAGTGTTAATATCACCAAATGATGACAAGTGTTTTACCTTTCTCTCTAAAGACGACATGTGTAAGATGAAGGTGACCAGCACGTGGTGGAAAGGTGATAAGGGTATAAGGGTCATTTTACACATGAAGAGTATTTTGGTAATTTCACACTATATATTTTCAATATTTCTTAGAGGTCCTTGAAAATATATTATTTACAAAATAACCCTTTTTATATTTTTATTTTAGACCCTAAAGTTTCATAAAATTATATTTTCGACCTCAAAACTTATTATTTACCTTAAGATATGTCATAAGACTTCGATTTGATCCAATTTATAGTTGATTCTTCATATTTAAAAATGGGGTTTGTTATATTGATAGCTAATAATACCACATATCTAATAATACAACATTTATAAGATAATAAGTAACACATGAGTGTAAAAACGAACTATATACATATGAGAATATAAAAGTGGGGTAAAGGTGGACATTATGAAGGCTTACGACACTGTGAGCTGGGAGTTTTAATTTGAAGTCTTGAAGCAGGTCAGGTTTCCTCATATCATGATCACTTGGATTAAGGAGTGTGAGTCCACTGCATGGTACTCCATTAGCCTCAATGGCGAATCCCATGGCTTATTTAAGGGCTCTATAGGCCTTCGACAAGGTGATACTCTATCCCCTTATCTTTTTCTTCTAACTATGGAGAGTTTTTCCTGCCTTCTTGATCAGCATTGCAACAATATGAGCTTCAAGTTCCACCCTAAATGTAAGGAAATTGGGCTTAACCACCTGTGCTTTATTGATGACCTGATGATTTTCTGTGGCGGTTATGAGCATTTAATTGACTGTATCTACCATGCTATTGAGAAGTTTGCTCTTCTCTCTGGGCTTTGTCCTAATGTTGAGAAAAGCAGCATTTACTGTGGGGAATGGATGATCTACACGCCCAGGCTTTGGCTAACAAAATTAGCTTCCAATTATTGAATCCTCCATTCAGATACCTCGGAGTGCCATTGATCTCTACCAGACTTAAGAGCGAGGATTGCATGGATCTCATCACTAGGCTTACTATGAGGATTAGAAGTTGGACCAACAAGCTACTCAGTTATGCTGGCAGACTCCAGCTTGCTCTCTTAGTCCTTTTTAGTATACAGGTGTATTGGGCCAGTCTTTTCATCATGCCCAAAGGGGTCATTAAGGCTATTGATCAACTTATTAGAGACTTCATCTGGCATGGTTCTGATCTGAAGCAATAGTAGGGACAAAGTGGCATGGAATAAGGTTTGCAAACCTAAATTTGAGGGGGGTCTTGGGATCAAATGCATTGAAGAGTGGAACAAGGCTGCTATGATGAAAATTATATGGAATATCTGCAATAATAAGGAGAGTCTTTGGTTGAAATGGTGTCACATGTAAAAAATCAAAAGAAGGAGCTTCTGGGCACTTGCTATCCCTAGTGATTGCTCATGGATATGGAGGAAAATTTTGAAAATAAGGAGGGAGAGCAGACCTCTCATTAAGTCTATCATTTGTGATGGCAACAACACTTTTATGTGGTATGATAGTTGGCATCCTCTTGGACCTCTACAACCTTTGTTTGGGGACAGGACTATTTATGACGCAGCCAGCAACTCCTATCCCAAGGTGGCTGACTTCATTCGTGGTACTAATTGGAGGTGGCCTTCCACCATTACGTGGGAGCTCAATGACATCCAGGATGGCACTCTACCAGTTATTTCACATTATGAGGATAAGTTAACTTGGGTTCCCTCTACCAATGGGATATTCACCACTCAGTCTGCCTATAAGGCTCTTTGTAGTCACAACTCCTATGTGGAATGGGCTAAGTTAGTGTGGAACCGTGCCAACATTCCTAAATGCTCTTTCATTTCTTGGTTGGCCTGTAGAAGTAGCCTTATTACCAAGGATAAACTGATGGATTGAGGGATAGTGGACAACAATAGATGCATCTTATGCACTGATGGGACTGAAACACTATCTTAGGTCTGTCAATGGGTCGGAGCCGAGTCGGGTTTAGGGAGATCCAGATCCGTGTAATCGGGTCTTCATCAGATTCGGGTCCGTGTCTTCATCGGGTCTATAATATTGGATCCAGACCCGGATCTGTTCGGGTCTTCGGATCTCGGGTTCGGGTCTGGCTAAATATATACATTTATTTTATATTATCCCCCTTCTTTATTTTTCAATCTTAAATTAAAATATTTTGTAATGTATTATAGAATATTATTAGTATAAATAAAACATATATTATTTATATTTATTATATACATAAATATATTTTTTTATATATATTACTTACATGTTATATTGATAGATATATTTATAAATATATATAAATTTATAGTATATGTATATATATATTTAAAAAATAATAATGTACAATATGGGTGGGGTCTTCGGGTCCGGGTCTTGTATTAATATCCAGACCCCACCCATTTAATAAATGGGTCTTCGGGTCTCGGGTCCAAAAAAATATGCTCAGACCCTATTATACAGATCGGGTCCGGGTCAGGTCCAGGTCTAGATCCGACACATTGACAGGCCTACACTATCTCACATCCTTGCTGATTGCCCGTACTCTATAAGGAGGTGTGGATGGAGGTTCTTTCCAGAAACCAATGCTACAGGACTATGGGGACTTGGGAGAGGGAGATGGAGATGGCTGTGGTGTATGCTAGCAGCAACAAGCTCATCAACAATATCATAACTCTATCTTTCACTACTACCATCTATTGTATTTGGATGGAAAGGAATGGCAGGCTTCACAATGGAGGGGTTAGATCTTCTGTCCAGCTCATGAGTGAGATTAATAATATGATGAAGATCAAGATCAGTACATGGAAGAACACTAACAGAAGTTACACCAACTGGATGGTCTGCAACCAATGGGGGCTTCCTGAGTCCATGATGTACCTTTAATGTATTTTATTTTCCTTCCCGTTGCTGGATTGTGTTGGCCTTACTTGGGGGATGATTTTATCTTATTGATGATGTTGGGGAGGTTGCCCCACCTCTTGTTTTCTAGCTTTTTGTCTTGGTGATTCTTATCACCTTGTATATCCTTCTTTTTTTCAATATACTTAATTACCAAAAAAAAAGATAAAAAGGGGAAAATGATTCGAATTTGCTAAAGAACAACCCAATAACAAATAACGTCATTCAAATGACTTTAGAAAAAAATCTTTTAAAAACAACTCCAAACAATTTTGTAAAAACAAAACACCCAAGACTTAAATTCCAAGTTTCAATCTATGGTTTGAGATCGTGTTTGTGGTCACCAAGAAGTTTTTTACTCATCTCTGTTGAGAACGTTTCATATAGTGGACTCCGTTTTTGTTGTTTACACTAGGTGAACTCGGTGTTTATGGTGTTGCGTTGAAGAAATGGTGCATCCGTGTTCCAAATCCGTAGATGGTTGCTGAGCCTGTTTCGTGGATACCGAGGCGTGTGTGGACTCACAAGTTGTTGCAACTTACATGTGTGGACCCTTATGTTGCACTGTAGAGGAGAGGTGGAAGATCGAAGATGCGTCAAGGCTTGCATGGCCGTCAAGTCTGTGTAATAAGTCATCTATCGACTTTTGTAATTCCTCATCATAGTGATTTGTGTGGTTGGGTCGTCCGAGGTTTTTCCCGTTGTGAATTTTCCTCATACATCTGCATGTTGTATTTGATTTATTTAATTTATTTGCGACCTAGCTGCATATTTTAGATTAAGATAAAGCTGGGTAAATCGTTTTATCAACACAACTTGGTTTAAAACCGGTGTACGTTTTATTTGGGTTAAATCTGTTTAAAGTTTTTTTTAGGTAATCAAGTATATTAAAAAGAAACGAAAAGATATACAAGGAAAACAGCCAAAGGCAAAAACCTAGAGGTAGGGCATACCCCACCCCCACAACAGTCTCAACAAGATCAATACAAAATCAGACCCACAAACAAGGCAAGACCAGCACAACCACTAGAAGGAAACCACTATGGATTAAAGGAACATCATGGACTCAGGAAGCCCCCATTAGTTGCACACCATCCAGTTGGTATAAGTTCTATTAGTGTGTTTCCAGCTGTTGTTCTTGATCTTCATCATGCCATTAATCTCTCTCAAGAGTTGGGTAGGAGTTATATTCCCTCTGCAATGAAGCCTGCCATTTCTTTCCATCCAGAGGCAATAGATGGTAGTAGTAAAAGATTAGGTCCTGACTTTGTTGAGGAAGTTGTTACTGTTATCATACTCCACAGCCATCTCCAATTCCCTAACCCAGGTCCCCATCGTCCTATAGTATTGGTTCCTGCATAAAACCTCCATCCAAACCTCAATAGAGTAAGGGAAATCATTAAGAATGTGAGTAATAGTCTCAATCCCATCAGAACAAAGATGGCAGAGGTTATTATCAACAACTCCACACACCAACAGTTTATCCTTGGTGATGAGGCTTCTTCTTCAAGCCAACCAGGTAATGAATGAGCATTTAGGAATGTTGGCACGGTTCCAAACAAGCATAGCCCAATCCACATTGGAGTTGTGGCTGCACAAAGCCTGGTAGGCAGACTTGATAGTGAAATTCCCATAGGTGGAGGGAAGCCAAGAGATCTTATCCTCCTGATGAGAAATACCAGGACGAGAACCTGCCTGAATATCATTAAGTTCCCACGCAATGGTAGTAGGCCATCTCCACCTAAGGCCACAAATGAAATCAGCCACTTTTGTATTGGAATTATTGACAGCGTCATAGATGGTCCTATCCCCAAACAAAGGTTGTAGAGGGTACCAACAATCATGCCACATAAAAGTGTTGTTACCATTCCCAATTATGGACTTGATGAGAGGTCTACCCTCCCTCCTCATTTTTAAAAAATTTCTCCAAGTCCATGTACAATCATTTGGGATAGTAATGGCCCAGAAGCTCCTTCTTTTAATCTTATATGTGTGACACCATTTCACCCAAAGGCTCTCCTTGTTGTTACAAATGTTCTAAATATGTTTCATCATAGCCGCCCTATTCCATTCCTCAATGCATTTGATGCTAAGCCCTCATTCATCTTTAGCTTTACAAACATTATTCCAAGCCACTTTAGCCTCGCTGTGTTTCAGGTCTGGTCCATGCCAAATGAAGTCCCTAATCAGCTGATCAATAGCCTTGATAACTTTTTTAGACAGAATGAAGAGACTAACCCGATATATTTGAATGCTGAAGAGGACAGAGGTAGCCAATTGCAGCCTCCCAACATAACTGAGCAGCTTGTTTGTCCAGCTCTTGATCCTCGTAGTAAGCCTAGCAATTAAATCCTTATCATTTTCAGCTTTAAGTCTAGTAGATATCACAGGCATGCCAAGGTATTTGAAAGGGGGTTTCTATATTTGGAAACCAATTCTATCAGCAAGAGCTTGCGCATGGGTGTCATCCATACCCCCACAATAGATGTTACTTTTGTCCAGGTTGGGGCACAGCCCTGAGAGAAGAGCAAACTCCTCAAGAGAGTGGTTGATACAGTCAATCGATTGCTCATCCCCACCATAAAATATCACAAGATCATCAGCAAAGCATAAGTGGTTAATCCTAATTTCCTTGCATTTAGGGTGGACCTTGAAGTTCATGAGGTTACAATGATGGTCAAGGAGGCAAGAAAAGCATTCCATAACCAGGATAAAAAGATAGGGGGACAAAGGGTCCCCCTATCTAAGGCCCTTAAAGCCTTTAAAGAAACCATGAGGTTCACCATTGAGACTAATCAAGTACCAAGCAGTGGAGACACATTCCTTGATCCATTAGATCATATTATGAGGGATCCTAACCTACTTCAGCACTTCAAAAAGAAACTCACAGCTTATCGTGTCATATAAGCCTTCATAATATCCACCTTTATAATACATCGTGCCTCTCCATTAGCTCTGTGATAATTTCTCATGAGCTCTTATAACAGTGGTCCATTTTCAGCAATAGATCTCCCCTCCACAAAGGCAGACTACCTTTCACTAATGAGATGGTTCATGAGGGGCTTCAATCTAGTAGTTAAGATTTTAGAGATGCATTTGTAGATAGTGTTACATCATGCAATGGGTCTAAAGACTCTCATTGTAGTAAGGTTTGAAATCTTAGGAATGAGGTCAAGGATGGCATAATTCCATTGTCCAGGCATTTTACAAGTAACAAAGAAATGTTTAACAGCCTTGGTAACATCATTCGCAACAACCTCCCAATTCTTCTTAAAGAAAGTAGCATTGAAGCCATCCAGACCGGGCGCTTTGTTAGAACCAATAGAGAACATAGCCACTCTAATCACCTCATTGGATGGAATGGAAGAGATACCATTGCACTGATTAAGAGATAGTTTTTTGTATCATAAGGTTATCCATGTTAAAAGGCCTGAAAATGTTCATATCATCACTAGAGAATAAGTTTTGGTAAAAGCTAACAGCCTCATTTTCAACTGCCTCCCTACCCTCAATGACCAGGCCATTAGAATTTTGGATCATGAGGATTTTCCTTCTAGCACAATTATGGTTAACTCTTTTGTGGAAAAAGGAAGTGTTCATATCCCCAAGCTTAAGCCAATTGATCCTAGCTTTTTGTTTGAAAAAGGACTCCTCGTTAGCTCTCAGAATGTTGTAGTCTCTAGATAGCTCAGCCTCCTCCCTTCTCAGCTCAAGGTTACTGCCATCATTGTTTCTTTGAAGTTTATACATTTAAAATTAAAATTAATTTCTTGTTTAGATCATCTCTCCATACACTTGCCTATAAGGACACTTTCACAACCTTTCCTTTCTTCAAAATTCTAGTTACCACTTGTTTCTTTTGAGAGGGATTGAGTTTTAGAGAGAGAAAGGGTAAGGGAGAAAGGAAAGAATGGGTCAAATTATTAGACTTTCATATGGGTTGACTGTCATGGTGACTATTTATTTATGTTTATAAGAAGATTTTAGTTAGTGAGAGATGATTGTATGTGGTGTTTGAAAGAAGAAAAAATGGATTGTCTCACGCAATATAGTTCCCACTTATGTTCATTCTGTAGCGATACATGTGCCATTATTATTGAATTTGAATCCTTATTATACCTTTAATACAATCTCTACAACTTTAAAAGAGGGGAGTTACTCTTCAATGTTCAAAAGACTAAAGTACCCTCATTAAATTTAAAATACCTATTATACCCTCAATAATAGTCTTACATATCTCTCCCCTATTTAATAACACAACATACGAAATACCCACATTCATTCCTCTCATCTCTCTTCTATTCATTCACACATACCAAACTATCCAAATTCATTCATCTTCCAACCCTAGAAATCAAAATTCAGTTATTCCAAATATTTACTCTCAAATACATATGACAACTCACATTCATTCACACATAACAAAACATCCAAATTCATTCATTCATCTTACAACCCTAGAAATCAAAATTCATTGTCCCAAGCATTTACTCTCAAATACATATGAAAAATCACAATTCATTCATCTTCCCAAAATAAAAATCAACAGTCACCTATCCCAATAATTTAATTCCAGATTCATTCATCCTTTGAAATGGAAGCTAAAAAACCACAGTCCAATATGGCTACATAAGTTATTTGTATATTAGATATGTTTATTTCATTAAAATTATATCGTCTATTTCATTGGTTGCTCTTGTTTCTTTTTCAAAAACGAAGGTGAACACTCTTAAGTCCATTTATAATTTTTTATTATGTCTTTCATTGTTGCTGAAAATTATGCAGTTGTTAATTTAAAAACAATTACATAAATTTTATATAGAATTTTATCTCATTAACAATTTTTTATTTTTATGCATTCATTGTACTTCCCAGTTTTACATGACTTGGAAAACCCTTATATACATTGACATATGCGTACTAATATATGCCTATTAATATAGGCCTACTGTTTTAAATGTTAATTTCAAAAGTGAATTTGAAAACCCTTATATACATTGACATATGCGTACTAATATATGCCTATTAATATATGTCTACTATTTTAAATGTTAATTTCAAAAGTATGCCTACTGATATAAAAAAATTTGGTACTATAGATTAAAAATTCCGAACCTCACTTGATGCTTATTTTTTATTCATTGACATTTGCCTAATGTTTGGGGTTTTCTTCTAATTCCAGAAATTTCACTCATAATAACAATTTATTTTAATTAGTTTCGTAACATGGAAGTTTAGTACTACAATAGTTGATGGTACTAAGACAACTACTTAATTTTTTTGTTTATTGTCATTCTGATATAATATGATGTACTTACTCCTTACAGGCATGTTAACAATAGTAGGATTGTAATATGATATTTCGTAAAAAAAATTATCATTTAACTTTTTCGTAATTAAGTTTTAATTGAAATCTTGTAGGATATTGTCAATATTGGTGGTACAAGCTCGGATTGTTAATAGTAACTAAAATAACAACAATGTCGAGATGGTCATATATTTCCTTTGAAACTTTGTAGGATATTGCCAATATTGTTGGTGGAAGCTTGGATTGTCAATCTCATAGTGAAAGAATCTCACTTTTGTTTACGAGGTAATTCCAATTTATTAATGTATCATTGCGACTTTAATTATCAATTCTTATGGCCTGTAATTTAAAGAAAAAATGGTCATTTAAATGTATCTTAACTATGACCCCAGCAGAATTCGTCCATCCTACTTTCCATTTTCTTGATAACACTTTTGGGGGACTGAGAGTTGATGGTGATTGGTTTGATGAGATAGCACCAAACGGGAGAAACAATGTCGGTTTACTAGAACAGTTACGTTTAACAGTTGTAATTGCCATGTAACTTTGGAACTGATTGTGAAATGCGGGGAAGCATGTGCAGTGTTTAACGAAGTGTCTACGATCATAGAATCCAAAATGCCCTCTTTGAAGCCTACTTGAGAACAACGAACTTTAATGAATCAGAGGGTAATGGAAAGGGAAAATGTAGAATTCTTTAAGGGGCAAAATAATGGTTATTACAAAATATAGCATTAGGCCTGATCTCAGGGGAGGTTAATGACAGTAGAAACTAAACAATCAAGTTCTGAAATCTAGCTATACAATCATGATTCTGGTCTCAAATTTCATTTTGTCATCATCTTCTACTTGAAAAGCTGCCATACAGTGGTGACTTTGGTCTCAAATTTCATTTCCCCTCATCATCTTCTCCTTGACAAGATGAAAAAAATATGTCCATTTCTGATACATAATTAAATGAGGAAAATGTATCAAGTATAAGATTTTATAGTATATGCTTTCATTCACTAACAGATTGCTCAATTGTAGTGTAGGTTGTTGTGTTGGCTAAAACATTATCCTCTTAGTATTTATCCGTATAATTTGTTGTATATCTAACTTTTGTTGTCGTATGTGCATAAGATGTGTTTTCGCTGCCTCTTCTCATCCCACCATTAAGACAACAAAATTATCTAAGGCAGGGGAAAACCAATTTTGGATCCTACAAAATTTCGACATGTTGTTTGTGCTTTACAATACTTGACATTAACAATACGCGACCTCGACTTTGTTGTAAACAAAGTTCGCCATTTATGCGACCCTACCAACGATCACTGGACAACCTTGAAACAAAATTTCTAATATTTAAAGCACACTGCCACACTAGGCTTGTTCCTTCAAAAATCATCTCCACTTGATCTTCAGTCTTTTTTTAAACTCGGATTGGGCTGCATGTATCGATGATCGGCGACGACCGATGGATATACCATTTATCTTGGTCAGAATCCCTCATCCACCAAATCTGAATATAAAGCACTCCCGATACTGTCGTAACTGAGCTCACGTGTTTGCACTCTCTCCCTGATGAACTTTGTGTTACTCTCTCTCAACCTCCTACATTGTGGTGCGACAACATCGTCGTCAGGTACCTTGTGTTTAATCCGATGTTCTATGCCCGAACAAAACAAATCGAAATTGATTTTAATTATGTACGTGAAAAGGAGTCCTCAAAGGAGCTTTTAGTCCAATTAATTTCTATAAAAGATGAAATCGTTGACATTATCACAAAAGTTCTGCCTTCAATGCGATTCCAGTTTCTTCGTGACGAGCTACAGGTTCTCTCTTGCTCCCCGTCCACTTAAAGGAAGTGTATCGGACCAAGTCATTCTCCCACTTAATTACCCAGGTGTAATTTATCTGTTTTAGTTGAAATACAATTTCAAATGTTTTTTGTATCCTTCTTTAAGCCATAAACTCTTATCATGTAATTAGTATATAAATCAGTAACTTCTCACATTATACTGTGAGAGAACAATTTTAGCTCCAACACTGTGTGCATTAACTCATCATTGTTTGTGTTCCCTTTGACGGATATATGATCTGGTGATGAATCTTTGGACGTGAGATTCTTCGAGTTGTTTCGTATTGTTGTCGATAAGTAGGGATTAGTAGCAGACTACATTAGGAATCCCAATTTCTGGGGGGAGGATGGAGGGAGGAGGTTGATGTGTTCTTTCGAATGTTGGAGGCATACAAGTGATAGAGATTTTGCATCCCCAAAATTCAGCATTTATAAATTGAATTTTCCCAGGTTCTGGAAATAGGTTTTGTAGAACCTAGAAGCACCTAGGCTATAAATATTGAATTAATATAGTTGATCTCTTGAGCATCATTATTTGTTATAAAAATTTCTTATATGTAGATAATACTTTCCACTGCTAAAGCATGAGATCCAAATAAGCCAAGAGTTAAAAGTCCACCAACACATACACGCAGTGCCTTGCTTTGCCAAATGTATTGCAGCCCTATTGAATCAGTGTTGTTTGAGCATATGAGGTGTCATCTGGCTAGAGAATGGAGGGGGGTTCATCCTTTGCCTTTGAATGTTCAGTTGAGATGTTGCGAGAAGCGGTTAATTCTTTTTTTAAATATCCATAAGAAATTCATCATAATCATGGAGTTCATCTCTCCGCATTAAATTTTATAAATATATCCATAAAATAGAAAATTTGGAGACAAATCTCATTTACTTGAGATATGTCCAGCCCAAACAGGTTTTTCGCCTGTAGCCTCACCTCCAGATTGTCGTGATTGGCTAAACATGATGTTATTATTATTCTTATCATCAAACACAACATTTTGGAGATGGCTGCCAATATATCATCCTTGACCATACATTTTTCCGTTTGAACTTTCAACTCTATAATTTGGACTTTAATTTACTGTAGAACAACACTACATAAGTAAATGTATTTGATGAAATAACATAAAGAATTGAATTATGCATTTAGTAAACATGTTCTCTACGAGTTATAATTTGTTGCCTGAGATCCTCTTTCCATTAATTTGATTTTTCTTTTATAGTAGCCAAATCTTTCCTTAGATCATTAGTCTCAGCTTCGAGGCCTCTTATTTCCCTTTTACACTCTGTAAATTCATGTTCCAAAATTACCTAGGCAAAAATCAAACTGATTTCATTCGATGGACATGCCTATGAAATGAATAAATTGTTCGTTATCATTTTACTGGTGTAGTGCATCAACAATATGATATATAATACAAACTGTTTGACCATAAAACCAATATGGCAAGGCTTGTATGTATAACTTAACAATATAAATGTGTCCACCAATTAACTATGTTAGTCATCAATCTCGAGGAATCAAAACACATACCTATATAAACCCCAAATTTAAAATACATTAATTTCCCATTTATTTTTGGTAAAGAATTAGGCTATAGACGGAAATTTGAATATTTTTTAGTAACTAAGAGGACAATTTCTCATTTATTCAATATCATCAACCACCATGTCCATAGATAATGGCAAGATGTTTTTCCTTTTAGATTAGATTTGTTTTGTTCTTACCATGAGTTTAGTCTATTGTATCTCTAGATCTGAAATTTTTCTATTGTATAGACCTTTGGTGACTTTTGGGTTGCTCATCAGTGTATTCGATAGTAGATACTAACTGATTTCATAGACTAAAAAATAGATACCAACTGACACGAGAGATCCAATAGGCTGCAGCTTAACTCTGTTAGAGTGCTTTTTTGAAGTACCTTTCTCTGCCTTTGTTTGTCTAAAGTTTTACCATTTCAAACCCATCCCTTTCTCCCATCTGTCCACTTACTTTCCTCATACCCTTTTCAATTTGTTTACCATTATTATTCAAATAGGAAAGTTTCTGAAACTTATAACTAACCCTACCTTTACTGTCTCTCCTCTTTTACTTGTTGGTTTTATTTTTTGCTCCTAGGTAGCACGAGCATCTAAGGGATGAATGGGAGGTCACCCTCATCCATGTTTTAGGCCATAAAAAATAGTTTTTATCATAATATTCCAACGCCAGATGATGTAATTGAATCCAGATGATTGTGGTGGCCTCTCTTGATTTTGTTGGGCTATATTTTTTCTCCCATTCCTAACTGTTAAGTAATGATTTAGTACTAACCATGTACCTCCAGTGAGCACATGACTATAGTCTTCCTTTATATAGAACAAGAAAACATAATGAAGTACTGTTAGACATTGGATGACCAAAATCTGGATCAGTATTTGGCAATTAGACATCTCTCTCTTTATCCCCGCGTGTGTGTGTGTGTGTGTGTCTTTATAGGCAAAATGAAGTGTTATAGATGGAATGTTCTCTGTAATATGCCCTTAATCATGGTTTTAATTTATAATTACGTAGTTTACGTTTGTTAAGGATACACATGTGATGTGTTTTCTCTCCGATTGCCATAGTTAATTCATTCTTCAATATTTTAATTACTTCTTTTTAGTTATTGAATAATTAGAGTAACGTGAACATCCATTTTCCTATTCCAATCAGCACAATACTGAGCTGGGAGAATCAATGACACTTCACTTGAGTTTTCCATGATAAATGTGTTTATTAACTGAAAAAAAGGTCAACAAATGCAGCTTATATTCATTGGTTTAGGGAATGCTACCTACATAGTACAGAAGTTTTGTTTTAGCCATTTTTTTCCTGTGTAGGACACAGATGAATTTTTTCTCCAGTTTGATTCCCCTGTAATTTATATCTGATTTTGTCATGTTACCTTGAATGGTGAAAGAACATAGTGTCATAAAAATTATGTTAATGAGCTATAGTCAAATAACTACAATATTTTCACCCGTTCCTAAATTTTCCGATATCTTTGCCGGGACACATATGACAGGGAGAGAGGGTCCGTTTTAAAAAAAATATTTTTTATAAAAAGATTATTTTTTTAAAAACTTTATTTTTAAGAAACTGAACTTTTTATTAAAAAAATATATTTTCTACAAAAACTTTCATCGCTTCAAAGGAAAAGGTAATATCGTTGTTATTAACAATCCAAATTCATACATAAATTAAAAACACTCGTTACTAATTACGTATACTTAATATTCATATTTATTATTTTATTCCACAGGGAATTATTCACTCGGACTATATTCAAAAGTTATATACGTGCATTGGCAAAATCTACAATTCTACATTAAAGGGAAATCGCTTAAAGATTCGGATCGAAAGCTTGCACGTTTCGATGCTCATAAAGTTGAAGAGGGAGAAGAACCTTTGAATCCAAACAAACGTCAAAAGCAACATATTTGATGAATACATTTTTGTTTTTTTATTACAAAATGTTATTATCCAATGTCTTCCCAAAACAAATGATCTATTGCTTTGCATTTTACATTTTAATAACTCGGATTCATTCACAGTAATTTTTTCAATTTCATCAAAATTCTTATCTTCTTACATCATTGTCACTACATTCTTTCACACAAATCGTTTAGTTCACTTTGTTACCTATGCATAATTTGTTATAGGATTTACGCTCTGCATAAAATATTTTAAAATTTAAAGATTCTTATTCATTTATTCAAATGCTGAAGTTGAATATCTGGACTCCCCCATACGTGAACGCACGTGGGCACAACTAATAGTATCAAAAATTTTAATAGCATTTAATGCACTTTATAGCCTTCCCTTTTAAACTCAGCATAGTTATTAAACTTACGAGTAGTGCTATGAGTCCCAAATAACTCCCCCAAAACTCCCCAAAAAAGCAATTAATATGGTGACGGGCTCCCATAACACAAGGCAATACTTAATAGGCAGATAAGAGAGTAAGTGAAATCCACATCAGATTTGAGGAAAATTTTGAAAAAAATTTTTGTACTCGTATCATTATTCTAAACTTACACCCAAAACCAATAAGAAACGAAAAGATCAACCACTCTTGGAAAGCAAAGCAAACCCAAAGGTCATACTCTTCCAAGTCCAAAAAACCAACCGTTCCTCAACCTTTGAAATCCAACGACCAAACAAATAGAACCCTACACGGACGGGCAAATCTCATTCGTCTGCCCTATGCTACACACTTATGAAACATGTTCATGAATCTAAACCTTTTATATCCCATTTCTCCCCATACATATTTCCTATTGGAATATGTATAGATTTATGGCCAAGCTAGATTTGGAAGATTTCGATCCCAGAGTAGTCATATTCGGCCTCTATCCGCTGGTAATCGTAATACCATACTTTTCTTCGTTGCAAACATCTCTCATCAATTATTTTGGGTTACCAAATACTAATGTTCCTGTATATACTTCCCTTTTTAAATAGTTACAGGCTTTGAGCTTCTTTGATTCGGATCTAAACCACCGAAGTTGGTTCATCAAATCAATTAAGGTATTTTAAACAAAAACGCACTGTTTTTTCCATTTTATAAAATGGTTACATTTTCTCTGTTATCTCGCGATTTAATAAACCTTATTTGCTGTCCAAATAATTTATAATTATTATGGGTCCGTTTGGTTGTCCCGAAAATTAATACATCAACAATCTATTCATTTCAAATTGATCAATTTATAAAATTACATAATTTACGCAACCAAACGGGCCATATGTTTTTGAATGTATTGTTGCAGAAAATTGTAGCTTTATTTTGTATGCTAATTGCAGAAAATCAGTCAAGGGAAGTGTTACTAATTGTTTTACCATTTATGTTTACATTTTCTCTTTTATCTTGCTATTTAGTACACCTTATTTCCATGTAAATAATTTGTACTTAATATGTTTTTTAATTGATTGTTGCATAAAACTGTAGCTTTATTTTGTATGGTATAAATAATATCAGTTAATGAATACTCAAGGCAACATGATACTATGAAGAATACTCAATGGGGACCTGGCAGGATGAGGTCATTGATGCTGTGAAGAATACCCAAGGCAAATCCTTCATCAAAGCTTTGGCTTTCTCCACCACTGTGTACTGCATATGGGGGATGAACTAAACAACAGGATCCACAGAAGAGGCTTCAGAAATCCCTCTGAGCTGATTAAGGACATTGAATTCATGATAAGATGCAAAATTCTGACTTGGGACAAAGCAAAGAGAAATTACCACAACTGAATGGCTTGCCTCAATCCTCCTTAGTTGTCTGTGGCTTTTCTATTATGCTTGCTTAGATGTTTGGGAATACCCTCATCTTTTTGTTTTGACCTCTTGGGCTCTTAGGGGCTGATAACCCCTCATCCTGTATATCTGTTTCTTGTCTATATATTCTCATTTTACTTACGAAAAAAAAATATATCAGTTGATGAATTCGAAGTGTTTGTAAAAATGCCACTACAGCCCATTTAAAGCAAAGTGTAAAGAATTCTTTTACCATGTTCTTTCCCCTGTATTTTATACGTACACTTTGTAGTAATTTACTTTTTTTTAAAAAGTTAACGAGGACATTCACTGGGTTATAGGAAAAAACTCTAGCTTGATTTTGTATGCTAGAACAAATATCATTTGATGCGTGCAAACTGTTTGTAAAAATGTCCGTTACGCCTCCGTGAAGCGAATGGGCATATTCAATTAAAAGCTTTTTTGTAAAAAACATTTCAAATTATGAATATCAAAGAAAAGAGTATACATTGGTTTTGGGTAGCTTATGAGGCAATAGTGTTATTTTAGTTAGATTTTTGCCAACTACTAGTATGAGTTTCATAATACTCAACCTTATATTACCACGTTCTTTCCATTATGCTCGGTTAGTTCATTTCTAAATTTGATGTAGTTAGTGACCATTTTCTAAATTTTAGTGTATATATACTCAAAAATCTCGATATAAGACAGATTACCTCAATATATATAATTCTTCGACTTCAAACCATAAGTGTTCACATATTAATTGTACTGATTCATACAATTGTTTTATATTTTAATAGCATATTAGTATAAAGTTTCTACATGGTGTTTTAGGCCCGAATCAGCCATAAAATAATCAGGTCTTAAAAGTGAACGAAGCCTTTAAATTTTAATCCCAAGCCCCTGACCCTAGAAACTACCCTTAAACCAGAGTGAGTTAGACGTTTGTGTATGAACATTCAACTTGAAAATATTTTGTTTTATATCCACACGAGAAAACAAGAATTGTCCAAGCATGTTATAATTTTCGAATGTACCTAACATTATACACTTTTGTCTTAAGAAACATCATATGTGGACATCATACACTTTTGGTCCAATTAATACACTGATGGGCACAGCATACTAATACACTGATGGGCATTTATTTGGTACGAGATTAACATATTCTTTGTAACCATGATACACCTTTGGGACTCGTTTGGTTCGAGATTTGGGAGGGGAACTTTGGATTCCTCGAATATAAAATTCCCCTCATTTAGAATTACTATGTTTGGTTGGAGTTTTGGGGAGGAAATTAGAATTCCAGGAACTTAAAATTCCCACAACTTTGATACTTTTCTTTCCCACTAAAAATGGGGGGAATAAATTAGAATTCCTAGGAATCCTCACTTATTTTTATGGTATGACAAAAATACCCTTTTTATTAGCACCTAAAAACAAATTCTTCCAATTATATCCTAAATTATATGTCAAAACTAAAACCCGATCAGATATTACCCTCACTTTTCTTTCTCACGTTTTTATGGTAACCCTCCTTTCTCTCTCTCTATGTACGATCCTCTCTCTCTCTCTCTATACGTATATATATGTATATATATACAGATATATATGTACGTATATATATATAAACTACATATATGTAATTTTTTCTACTATTTTGTAGATCGACTTGAACACAAACCTGTAGAGGATCAAACCGAACACATAGGTAAGATCATCTCTCTCTCTCTCTCTCTCTCTCTCTCTCTCTCTCTCTCTCTCTCTCTCTATCTATATATATATATATATATATATATATATATATATAACCTAATTTGTTTGATTTGGAGCCCTAATCAATTGATTTATTTCAAGCCCTAATTTGATTGATTTGGAGCCCTAATCAATTGATCTATTCGGAGCCCTAATTTAATTGATTTGGAGCCCTAATCAATTGATCTATTCGGAGCCCTAATTTGATTGATTTGGAGCCCTAATCAATTGATTTATACAACATAAAAATCCTTTCAAGCTATGTAAATTGATTTTTCTCCCATGCATTCTATATGTGTAGTTTGATGTGTACATGTTCTCACTTTTTTGAATTTTTACATCAAAAAGTACAAATATTGCAATTATTTATTGGGGTGTTTTTGTTTCAATTAGCAATTATTTGTTTAAGCCTAATGTACTTTCTCAATATGCATATGTAGATATGAATCGTGTAGTGTTGGAAAGGAAGCGAAAGACCATAAGTTTGTGTGAGACTATTACGAGTATAGTCAATGTTGTAGGGATGTTTTACATTTTGATATATGTTAATGTGGTGATATATCGTAAAAGAAATAGTTTTATAAGAGACGTATTTAGTAGGAGAATAAGTCGTTTATTAAACATGCATGCCATGGTGTACGTGAGTGATAAAGCTTGCATTGATAACCTTCGGATGGATAGGCACACTTTTTCCAAGCTTTGTTATATGCTCCGTACCCATGGTATGTTAGTGGACACGAGAAATATCAAAGTTGAAGAGATGGCCGCGATTTTCTTGTACATACTTGCTCACCATACTAAGAATCGAGTATGCATTAGAGAATTCAAACATTCAGGAGAGACCATCAGTAGATCTTTCAATAAGGTGTTACAAGGAGTTATATTATTGCAAGGGCACTTACTCAACACACCAGTTGCAGTCTCTGAGGCGTCGAACGATTCTAGATGGAAATGGTTCAAGGTATATAAACACGCTTCATTTTAATTCTCATATGATATTTGTGGGAATGAAACTTAAAATTCTATTAATTCTTGTAGAATTGCATAGGGGCATTAGATGGAACTTATATTCGGATTATGGTGTCAGAAGTTGATAAACCTAGATATCGTACAAGGAAGCATGATGCTGCAACAAATGTCTTGTGCGTTTGCTCTCATGACATGCAAATTAATTATGTATTATCGGGATGGGAGGGATTCGCACAAGATTCGCGAATACTTAGGGATGCAGTCAGTCGCCCAAATGGTTTGAAAGTTCCTAGGGGTATGTTTATAGATTAATTACATTATTTCAATAAATATTCCAAAGGGTATTATCTACTAATCTTTAGTATGATTATAGGTTTCTATTACCTTGTTGATGCCGGATATCCAAATGGTACCGGATTCCTAGCTCCATTTCGAGGTCAACGGTATCACTTGAATGAGTGGAGTAATGACTATCAACCTCAAAATTCGGAAGAGTTTTTCAATATGAAGCATTCTCAAGCGAGGAATATTATCGAAAGATGCTTTGCAAAACTTAAGCTTAGGTGGGGGATCCTAAGGAGTCCGTCATGGTATCCCGTGAGAACTCATAATCGGATAATCATTGCATGTTGCCTCATTCACAATCTTATAAGGCAAGAAATGGCACATGATCCATTGGATAGTGACTCAGACGAGGAGGATTCCCCAAATTTCTACGAACCAATTGGTGAACCAATCACTTATATTGAAACCTGCGACGAATGGACTAATTTTCGTGCAAACTTAGCTACTCAAATGTACAACGAGTGGAGGGGATCAAGGAATGGATAGATTTAGTTTAGTGAATGAAAGAAATGTGAATTTCATATGTATTTTAATTAGACTCTGTTTTGTAGGCTTGATTAGTAATGAAGGGACTGCATTTTTATGATGTATGTTCTGTTTTCTTGTAATGTTCTGTTTTCAGCTAACCATTTATATATATATATATATATATATATATATATATATATATATATATATGTGCGTAAATTATCAGTTATGTGATGAGATTTTGATGAGATTAAGATTGTTTTCAACAAAATGTATCAACTGTTTTCAACAGAATTGAAAACAGTTTTGATGCTCAACTATTTTTATATATAAGAATAGATTTAGTTGAAACAGTTTTACCTTAGTTCTGTGACCAAACCCTGTGCATTATCAGTTCATTCTACCATTCTGGACTACTGTAACTAGAACTGGGACTACTGTGAACATCCTTGCATTTATATCCTTGTATGCTCAGTTCTGTTTTTAAACTTTTGCTGTTTCAGTATGCTGTTTCAGTCTATTAAATAACATTCTCAAACCATTATATATTTTGTTGGCCAGCTTATGTTTTTTTCATGATATTATTTTCATGATAAAAACAGAACTGTATGAGTTCTGTTTAACATAATTACATGGCAAAATGTGAATGTATATAAACCAATTGAGCAGCAGATTGGCTTACTGTATGAGTTCTGTTTAACATAATTACATGGCTTACTTTTAAACTTTTGCTGTTTCAGTATGCTGTTTCAAAGACTGATATGACTTATAAAAGTCATATCAGTTCCATAACAGCTGAGCTTGATTAACTTGTTGAGTTTTATTGCCATATCTGTTTATATATCAGTTGTAAAAGCACATTGTTATATATGTTTATATATCAGTTCCATTTAAAATTAGAAGTTTAACTTGCTGAGTTTTCCATTTACATAGCATTCGAGTTGTTACAATGGCAACAAATAGTCAACCCGCGAAATCGAAGTTGTTTTGGACACTAGACCAAGATGCAAAACTAGTGGAGTGCTTACAAGACCTATCTATTGATGGGTATTGGAAAGTTGATACGGGATTTAGAGCCGGATATTTGCAAGAACTTGAAAAGATGTTGGAGAAAAAGCTTCCTGGATGTGGTCTGAAAGCTTTTCCAAACATCGAGTCTCGCGTGAAGACTTTGAAAAAACAAACAATGGCAATTGCAGAGATGTTGAACCATGGTAGTGGCTTTGCATGGGATGACGTGGATTACATGGTTAAAGTTGATTTGGATGTGTTCAACACATGGGTTAAAGTAAGTATAATTTTTTCCAGATTGTTAATGTTGTTTCTCTTATTAATGTTGTTTATCTTAATTATATGCCTTGACGTTTTTTATGTCTAGTCTCACAGTAACGCGCGGGGACTTAGGAACAAGTCATTCCCCCACTTCAATGCTTTGAATGATATATATGGGAAGATCGAGCCAATGGTGATGAGGCGGTAGATCCAATAGAAGAAGAGGAATCAATTCGCACCAATATTCGTAGTCTATCCGAGAATGATGATAATATTTTACCAAGTGAAGATGTTGAGGTTGAAGGAATTGATATATCTAGCACTCAAGGCAACCGAAGTCCTTCTACAAGTTGCAACAAGGGACGCAAAAAGCGTCGTAGGGTTGCGGATGATTTTGCAACTAACTTAGGAGAGATGGCGTCTTCATTCAAAAAATTTGTTGAAAGCACCGATGCAAATATCGAGAAGTTGGCAAATGCTCTTTGTATGAACCATGAGACCGAGCTCGGGAAGAAGGTGGTGGATGAGTTGAGCAACATAGATGGTTTGGATGAGGATGATGTCATCAAAGCGGCAAGCATTATCATTGGTGATAATCCAAAAGGTAGCTTGCTTCTCGCTTTGAAGCCATCCCAAAAATTGACTTGGGTTTGCAGGCTAATTGGAAAGAATTAATATGTTTTCTTCGTTTTGTTTTTTAAAAAATTAGATGGTTTTGTTGTTTTGTTGGTTATTAGAACCATTAATATGTAAAGTACAAATCGATATTTGGTTTTGTTGGTTATTAGAACCATTATGTTTTCTTTTGTTATGTCATGTTTATAGTTTCTTGAATTCCAATTTGTATTTATACTTTACTCTTGTGCATGTGTGAGAAGTGCGTGAATGTGTGTGTGTGTGTGTGTGTGTGTGTGCGTGTGTGCGTATGTGCGTATGTGAGTGAAATGTGAGAATGTGTGTGTGTGTGTGTGTGTGTGTGTGTGAATGTGAGGGAATGTGTGTGTGTGTATGAGAATGTGTGTGTGTGTGAGGGAATGTGTGCGTGTGTGTGTGAATGTGAGGGAATGTGTGTGTGTGTGAAGGAATCTGGCGTGTGTGTGTGTGTGTGTGAATGTGTGTGCGTGTGTGTGTGAATGTGAGGGAATGTGTGTATGAGAATGTGTGTGTGTGTGTGCGCGCGTGTGTGTGAGGGAATGTGTGCGTGTGTGTGTGTATGAGAATGTGTGTGTGTGTGTGTGTGAGGGAATGTGTGTGTGTGTGTGTGTGCGCGCGCGCGCGTAAATCTTAGTGTTGATATTTAATTATAAACATATTAATGCAAAAGGGTATTTTAGGTAAATGATATAAATTTCATTCCTATTATTGACGAACCAAACATAGGAAAGTAATTTAAAATTCGAGGAAAATAGAATTCCTATTTGAACCAAACAATGGAAAGGAATTCAAGATTCAAGGAACTTAGAATTCCTGGAATTGAGAATTCCTATTCCCTTTCCAAATCTCGAACCAAACGAGCCCTTGGTGCAATTAGAACATATTAACAGTACTCTTTTACAAAATATATAAATCCCTTTAGATATATTTCCATTTTTATAACATGCATAAGTAAAAAATGATAAAACTATACATACAATTTGAACGCCATATGACTATATATAAACCTAACTGTCTATAAATCTTTATAGAAGTTTATAAACCTATAAACCTTTATAGAATATGACTATCTAACAAATGTTTTGGTAATACATCAAGAAAAATGCAATATGTCTTTGTAATACCCCGTATTTTTATGCAATATTAATTTGGGGATTTATTAATATTAATGTGAATTAATTATTTAATAAAAATCCGAAAATTAATAATGTTATAATTATTAACGTGATGAGAGTTAGTAATTATGGGAAAATTTGTTGAATATTACTAATGAGCAAAGTAATATATAATAGTGGCCATATTAAATGTCACGAGTGAATAAAATGACAGTTTTAAAAATTTGAGTCGGAACTCGCCCGTGTCGCGTCGGGACTAAATACTGATAAATAAAAGTAAATATTTTATAAGTTGTTCGTATGGTCGTTTTGAGTGCGCCAACGCGTCCGGAAGGGTCGAGATAGTCAGAAAAGTATACCCGGGAGTTTGATTTGGGTCTCGGAGCGTTTTTAGGCCTAATTAGTACTCCGGGAGGGCATTTTAGTCATTTTGTATTTTTGGGTAATTAAACCCACGAAAATTAAAGGGGTTATATCAGATGTTTAGGTTATCTCCTAGGGTTAGATAACTCAAAACACTAGAACGGCCATTGGAGAGGAGAGGAGAGAGCTCTCAAGGCATTCCAAGACTCAAAACTCACCCGTTTGCATCGCCGCCACCGCCAACGCGTAGATCGCTAGACGGGGAACGCAACCACGCCAAATTCAACACCAAACCAGATTTCTGAAAATCCCAGGCAAGTGTTTATCTTGCTTATTTCGTTGATGCATCATCCATATTAGTTTAGGAGTTATTAGGATGAGATTTATGGAAGAAAAACCCAATTTGAGATGGGAAATTTTCATGTAGTGATGATTTATATGATATTCTGGAAACCCTTTGTCATGTAAAGGATTAAAAGTTTGATTAAGAAAAGAGTTCTAATCAGATACAAACACTAAAAAATATATTAAAAAATATAAAACGGTCCGATCGAGCTGAATTTTTTTCTGTAGCTTCCTCTCGTCTTCAGCTAATTCTAATACCCCGTATTTTTATGCTATATTAATTTGGGGATTTATTAATATTAATGTGAATTAATTATTTAATAAAAATTCGGAAATTAATTATGTTATAATTATTAACGTGATGAGAGTTAGTAATTATGGGAAAATTTGTTGAATATTACTAATGAGCAAAGTAATATATAATAGTGGCCATATTAAATGTCACGAGTGAATAAAATGACAATTTTAAAAATTTTAGTCGGGACGCGCCCGTGTCGCGTCGGGACTAAATATTGATAAATAAAAGTAAATATTTTATAAGTTGTTCGTATGGTCGTTTTGAGTGCGCCAACGCGTCCGGAAGGGTCGAGATAGTCAGAAAAGTATACCCGGGAGTTTGATTTGGGTCTCGGGGCGTTTTTAGGCCTAATTAGTACCCCGGGAGGGCATTTTAGTCATTTTGTATTTTTGGGTAATTAAACCCACGAAAATTAAAGGGGTTATATCAGATGTTTAGGTTATCTCGTAGGATTAGATAACTCAAAACACTAGAACGGCCATTGGAGAGGAGAGGAGAGAGCTCTCAAGGCTTTCCAAGACTCAAAACTCACCCGTTTGCATCGCCGCCACCGCCAACGCGTAGATCGCTAGACGGGGAACGCAACCACGCCAAATTCAACACCAAACCAGATTTCTGAAAATCCCAGGCAAGTGTTTATCTTGCTTATTTCGTTGATGCATCATCCATATTAGTTTAGGAGTTATTAGGATGAGATTTATGGAAGAAAAACCCAATTTGAGATGGGAAATTTTCATGTAGTGATGATTTATATGATATTCTGGAAACCCTTTGTCATGTAAAGGATTAAAAGTTTGATTAAGAAAAGAGTTCTAATCAGATACAAACACTAAAAAAAATATTAAAAAATATAAAACGGTCCGATCGAGCTGAATTTTTTTCTGTAGCTTCCTCTCGTCTTCAGCTAATTCTAATACCCCGTATTTTTATGCTATATTAATTTGGGGATTTATTAATATTAATGTGAATTAATTATTTAATAAAAATTCGAAAATTAATTATGTTATAATTATTAACGTGATGAGAGTTAGTAATTATGGGAAAATTTGTTGAATATTACTAATGAGCAAAGTAATATATAATAGTGGCCATATTAAATGTCACGAGTGAATAAAATGACAATTTTAAAAATTTTAGTCGGGACGCGCCCGTGTCGCGTCGGGACTAAATATTGATAAATAAAAGTAAATATTTTATAAGTTGTTCGTATGGTCATTTTGAGTGAGCCAACGCGTCCGGAAGGGTCGAGATAGTCAGAAAAGTATACCCGGGAGTTTGATTTGGGTCTCGGGGCGTTTTTAGGCCTAATTAGTACCCCGGGAGGGCATTTTAGTCATTTTGTATTTTTGGGTAATTAAACCCACGAAAATTAAAGGGGTTATATCAGATGTTTAGGTTATCTCGTAGGATTAGATAACTCAAAACACTAGAACGGCCATTGGAGAGGAGAGGAGAGAGCTCTCAAGGCATTCCAAGGCTCAAAACTCACCCGTTTGCACCGCCGCCACCGCCAACGCGTAGATCACGAGACGGGGAACGCAACCACACCAAATTCAACACCAAACCAGATTTCTGAAAATCTCAGGCAAGTGTTTATCTTGCTTATTTCGTTGATGCATCATCCATATTAGTTTAGGAGTTATTAGGATGAGATTTATGGAAGAAAAACCCAATTTGAGATGGGAAATTTTCATGTAGTGATGATTTATATGATATTCTGGAAACCCTTTGTCATGTAAAGGATTAAAAGTTTGATTAAGAAAAGAGTTCTAATCAGATACAAACACTAAAAAAAATTATTTCGGACGATCGGACCGTTGGAATTGGATGAAATTTTACAGAGAATTAGATGAAGACGAGAGGAAGCTACAGAAAAAAATTCAGCTCGATCGGACCGTTCAATATTTTTTAATATTTTTTTTGCTAGACAGTTTTATGTTTTGAGGACTCTTAGAGATAATAAAAAATTCAATTAAAACTCCATTTTAATTCCGATTTCGAAACCGTTTGAAATTCTCATCTTTGAAAATAAAATTCAAAATCCTTTCATGTTAGGCGAAATCTATATTTTTGGGATATTTTGCATAAGGGATAATGTAAGTATATATTAAAGGGGAGAGACACGTAAGAGAGAGTTACGTTGGAACATAAATGGATATCTACTGAATTGTACATTTGGAAGAATAGAGTCCATGAGGGTTACGTAGTAAGTTAGAAAAACCCTTCGAATTAAAGTTAGAAACGAACCATTATACTTGATAAATAATAATGGGAAAATAAGGATAAATGTTGTGAATGTGGGTTATTGGATAAACCTAAATTGATATAATAAAAGTGGTATATTTATATGATTGTGTATGCATATATTATATACTTGTGAAAATCATGCCCGCGCTACTTGCTATCCCTGAGGTTTTCGCGCTGGGACGATCTTATCTCGTGTGCCTTATGGGGGATATTGACTCGTACCCTAGAAGATAGAAATCCTAGGTACAGGCTATCGAATCGTTAGTCACGGTCTTAAGAGACGTGAGGGTATGTACTGACCTCTTGGACTTGGAAACTATGCTTCGCCTCAATATTATTTGTGTATGTATTTATACAGTTCGAGAGTGATTCCGAACTTGTATTCCCTTTAGTACGATTGATACAGGGATTGGATAGCAGAGTATGCGCGCACCATAAAATTTTATGTGGGGTGCTGTTAGAATATATATATTATACGAGTATTTAATATATATATATGAACTTCTGAAATATGGGAAACTGCCTACTGTGTTATGGTAAGTAAGACATGTATAATGACTCAAATTGGAAATACTTGTTTTGAAAAGTATGATATTGAAAAAACTTTATGAATCAATAAAGTTAAAATGAGCGTTTTGTACTAAATGAAATTATCCTTTTTAAACCATGATGTTGTTAAATCTTAAATTTTGAGAGTCACCTAAGATAAGTTAAATCCTTGGGGAAGGATAGTGTGATATATGATGAGATAAACCATTGGGAAGGTTAGTGCGATAGGAGTGCACATTAGAAGAGAGGTGAGAATTTCTCAAGAGAGTGTCGCACTAATATGTTGTTGCATTGGCTTGTATCAATTTAAATACTTGCTAAACGAATTTTTAAATCATATACACTATCGGGCTCTGACCCGTTTCTATTCCTCTTTCTCTCTTGTATATATATGTATATATTACAGGTGCCCAGCCACAGGGGCGTCTTGCTTAGGATCCCTTGGAAGGAACATGCTGCAGCTTAGGTGGGAGTTGCAGGCCACTTGATTAGACGATTTCATTTACTTGATTCCACTTCTATCATTCTCAGTTATTGGGGCATGTGTCGTCCTTTCCACTATTTATCTGTTTTGTTGGGACATTTGTATTTCAGTTATTTCTAGTACTGTTACTTTGGGATTTATTCAGCATGTATGTTTTACTTTAAGTTTTAAATGCTGGGATTTAGTTGTTGAATGTTTAAATTAATTGGATTATATGTTCCAGGATTATTGTGGTATGATTCTTTAAATATTAAATTGTTGTAAATAATTAAATCTTTATTTTCAAAATAAAGTTTGGAAAGAAATGTTTAAAAATGGTTTTGACACTTAGCTTAATTAATTAGGGTGTTTAAATTGGAAATTTATTTTCACGACAGTGATGCTAAGAATGATCCAACTGTTCACCTTGATTTTAATTTAATAAAGGAGTGATCGCCCGGTATTTAATTAGGCGGGGTGTCACAGGTGGTATCAGAGCATCAGGTTCTAGTGTCCATAGGATCTGTACGGCTTATTTTCGCTTTCAGCTTAACGTTTTTGCTATAGAGCCCTATTTTTAGGATTGTTGTATTCCTGCTTTTACGTTTACGTCTCCAGCCATTTGGGATTTGATAATGACTGGAGACTAATAAACTTCTTCACGTTTCAGATGCCTCTGAGACGTGCACCGAAGGATAGGCGTGCCCAGGCCGAGCAGCCAGCAGCTCCGGCACAAGGCACTATGAATGCTAATGAAGTAGCCACCATTGTTGCTCAGGCGGTGAATGTCGCGCTAGCGGTGGTTCAGCAGGCTCCACCCCAGATTTAGACAGTGGCGCCAGTACCAGCACAGCTTCCATCTGCATGGGAGAGGGTTAGGGACGCTTTTCAGAAGGCGCATCCCCCTGAGTTCTCTGGTAGCTCAGATATCGTCACAGTCAGCCAATGGAAGAAAGACATCCAGCGGCATCTTCGTATGTATGAGTACACTGACGTGCAAAGGCAGTTATTGGTTTCCTTTAAGCTGGTGGGGGCCTCTTTGCAGTGGTGGGAGTCCACTACCACCTTGGAGGAGAGGGACACGGTCCCTATTCAGTCGTTTTGGGAGCGGTTTGACCGCAAGTACTTTCCACCCGCCGTGCAGACTGAGATGAGGCGAAAATTACTGAATTTGAAACAGGAGAACTCTACCGTTGCTGAGTATGAGGAGGAGTTCACGAGACTTCTCACCATAGTGCCAGATGAGGCACCTACTGATAGTAAGTAGATAATGTTGTTTGTGGACGGTTAGCTTGGAGGATCCGTCAGCATCTTATAGGGAATCTATCTCTAAGTACTTTCACTGATGTACTCAATGCTGCGTTACTACATTGCCAAGATCACCGCTTCCATCTGCAGGGAAGCAGGAGTGCAGGAGAGTCCAGCCAGCAGGGCAGGACCGGGGGTAGTAGTGCTAGTGGGGCACCATCTCATGGACAGACTCGTCAACACAAGCAGAGTTCCCATCAGGGGGACCCTGCTAAGCGAATTCGTTCAGGTGATTCCAGGCAGGGATTTGGGGGTTATAGGCAGGGCCAGCCTAATCAACAGGGCCAACAGCGTGCTAATCAGGGCCAACAGCGTGCCAATCAGGGCCAACAGGGCCAGTGGCGGGGAGGTAACGGCCAGCAGGGCCGTGGTTAGCAGGGTCAGAGGGGAGGTAACTTCAGAGGCCGGTGTTTTGTATGCGGCAAGCACGGTCATAAGCGCCAGGATTGCCCAGAGGGTAATAGGGCCCCACAGCAGCAGGGTGCCTGTAATGAGCCACAGAGACCACTTTTTCCAGCTGCCCTCCCAGCTCCAGCCCAGGTTCCATCCCTACCAGTCATTCCAGCAGCTCCAGTGCAGCAAGGGCAGTTACAGTACGGACGTGTCTATAACGTCCACCAGGCAGCAGCTCCACAGGCACCACCCGCGATTGAGGGTATGTTTCCTATCCATGGTACTATGGGTCGGGTTTCGTTTGATACTGGGGCGACACATTGTTTTATAGCTACGCATTTTTCGAAGGCCTTAGGGTTGTTAGCCACAGCAGAGAGCACAGTGATGTGTGTAGACTCACCAATGAGGTGTGGGTCGTTTATCTTCTTTATATGCCGGGGAGTGGGGGTAGATATTGGTAGTTTGGTATTACCTGCAGACATGTTAGTCTTAGATATGCATGAGCATGATGTTATTATCGGTATGGATTGGCTCGCAGCTTATAGAGCCATGATTGATTGCTTCGGTGGGAGAATTGTTTTTGCCATTCCGGGGCAAGAGATGTTTGTAGTGGCGATGCCTCGCCCAGAGGGAGGTTCGACCGCTCATTTGTATTATATAGAGGAGGATGCCTCTAAGGAGGTTGTGATTCCTTTAGACTCGATTCCAGTCGTTCGTGAGTATTCCGATGTATTTCAGGAAACACCAGGCCTACCCCCCAGTCGAGAGATAGACTTTGTCATAGATTTATTGCCAGATACGAGACCGATAGCACGCGCTCCATACTGTATGGCTCCGGCGGAGATGCAAGAGTTACGAGATCAGATAGAGCAGCTATTAGGTCAGGGCTTCATTCGCGGGAGTACCTCACCTTAGGGCGCTCCAGTCTTGTTTGTGAAGAAGAGAGATGATTCACTGAGGTTATGTGTGGACTACCGGGAGTTGAACAAGGTCACGATACGGAATAAGTATCCGTTGCCTCGAATCGATGATATGTTCGACCAGCTGAGGGGAGCAACTTTCTTTTCGAAGATAGATCTGAGGTCGGGGTACCATCAGCTACGTATTAGAGAGCATGATGTTTCAAAGAATGCCTTCTTAACGAGATATGGGTCTTACGAGTTCAGAGTGATGCCATTTGGTCTCACAAATGCTCCAGCCGTGTTCATGGACTTAATGAACCAAGTATTCAGAGAGCTCTTGGATCAGTTTGTCATCGTCTTCATAGATGACATTTTGATATATTCACACTCCGAGGAGGAGCATGCCGAGCACTTGAGGCAGGTTCTTCAGACTTTACGAGAGCATCAGTTGTATGCTAAGTACGAGAAGTGTGGATTCTGGTTGCGAGAGGTACAGTTCTTGGTCTGAACAGGGGATAGAAGTTGACCCGAGTAAAGTGTCAGCGGTGAGGGAGTGGGGACAGCCCACGACACCGACGGAAGTGCGTAGTTTCTTGGGGTTAGCTGGATACTACAGGAGATTCATTCGGGGATTCTCCAAAATAGCGGATCCATTGACGAACCTGACTCGCAAAGGGGTACCATATGTTTGGGATGAAGCTTGTCAATTGGCTTTCGACGAGCTGAAAGACAAGCTTACTTCAACACCAGTCCTTGCCGAGTGTGGAGTACCTGGTTTACACCGATGCCTCTTTACGAGGACTTGGGGAGTACTTCAGCAGGAAGAGAAGGCTATAGCTTTTGCCTCCCGCAAGCTTAAGCCGCATGAGAAGAATTACCCCACCCACGACCTGGAGTTAGCAGCGGTCGTCTTTGCATTGAGGATATGGAGACACTATTTATTGGGGGAGAAGTTCCGTTTGTTCACAGATCACAAATCACTGCAGTACCTGTTCACTCAGCGAGAGCTGAATATGCGTCAGCGCAGATGGTTAGAGTTTGTGAAGGACTATCAGTTCGACATACAGTATCATCCGGAGAAAGCCAACGTAGTTGCTGATGCGTTGAGCCGAAGACCGGTAAATGAGGTAGCGGACGTCTGGAAAGCGAAGTGGAAGGAGTTGGGTCACCAGGACGCAGTAGCCCGTTCCTTCATATCTGTTATGACAGTCACACCCGAGATTGTTACGAGGGTAATACAGGCCCAAACCATAGACCCGTTTTGCCAGGAGAAGATTGTACGACTTTTAGCCGAGGGTGCTGAGTCCTATTCTGTTAGTTCTGATGGGGGTTTGAGGTTTAATGGGAGGTTAGTGGTTCCAAAAGGGGCAAAATTACGTCATGCAGTGATGACCCAATCTTACGGGTCCCGATTTGCGGTACATCCTGGAGGAGATAAGATGTACCCTGAGGAGGCAATACTGGTGGAGTGGGATGAAGAAGGACATTGCTGAGTTCGTGTCCAAGTGTTCTACCTGCCAGCTGGTGAAGGTGGACCATCAGAAACCGTCAGGATTGCTTCAGCCATTGGAAGTACCCGCGTGGAAGTGGGAGAGTATTTCCATGGATTTTATTACAGGGTTGCCTACATCACAGCGGGGCCACGACTCTATCTGGGTGATTGTAGACCGTTTGACCAAGGTGGCTAATTTTTAGTCGGTGCGGACAGATTATACCACGGGTCAGTATGCTCAGTTGTTCATTTCTGAGATTGTCAGATTACATGGGGTGCCCCTGAATATTGTGTCAGATAGAGATAAGATTTTCGTGTCACGTTTTTGGGAAAGCTTTCAGGAGGCTATGGGTACTGAGTTGAGGCTGAGTTTAGCTTATCACCCACAGACAGATGGACAGACAGAGCGTACTAATCAGATGTTAGAGGATATGCTACGCATGTGTGTTCTTGATTTTGGAGGAGGTTGGGAACCACATCTTCCACTGGTAGAGTTTGCTTATAATAACTCTTATCAGTTTACGATTGGTATTGCTCCGTTTGAGGCTTTGTATGGCCGGCCTTGTCGTTCTCCAACTTGTTGGCTCGAGGTGGTGGATAACAAGTTGCTAGGACCAGAGGTAATTCAGGAAACCTCCGCGAGGATTGAGATGATTAGGAGTCGCATTCGAGTAGCCCAGGACAGGCAGAAGAGCTACGCCGATGCGAAACGGTTCTTCCGGGAGTTTAATGTGGGGGACCAAGTGTTACTGCATGTATCTCCTATGAAAGGAGTGATGAGGTTCGGGAAGAAAGGGAAATTGGCCCCGAGGTACGTAGGACCATTTCCCATTATCGAGAGGATTGGACCGGTAGCATACAGATTGGGACTACCAGAGCATTTACATCGCATTCACGATGTATTTCACATCTCGTCGTTGAGACGGTATCTTCGGGATGATATTGCCCATACTCACATCGCGATAGATGAGATAGACTTACAGCCTGACAACTCTTACGAGGAGAGACCGGTGGCTATCCTAGACTATAGTGAGAGGAGATTGAGGTCGAAGATAGTTCCACTTGTACGGGTCCAGTGGGAGCATCATAACGTGGAGGAATCCACTTGGGAGCGCGAGGCCGATATGCGCGAGAGATATCCAGATTTGTTCTTACCAGGTATGCCTTATTTTCCGAATTTCGGGACGAAATTAGGTTATTAGGGGGGAAGTATGTAATACCCCGTATTTTTATGCTATATTAATTTGGGGATTTATTAATATTAATGTGAATTAATTATTTAATAAAAATCCAGAAATTAATTATGTTATAATTATTAACGTGATGAGAGTTAGTAATTATGGGAAAATTTATTGAATATTACTAATGAGCAAAGTAATATATAATAGTCGCCATATTAAATGTCACGAGTGAATAAAATGACAATTTTAGAAATTTGAGTCGGGACGCGCCCGTGTCGCGTCGGGACTAAATATTGATAAATAAAAGTATATATTTTATAAGTTGATCGTATGGTCGTTTTGAGTGCGCCAACGCGTCCGGAAGGATCGAGATAGTCAGAAAATTATACCCGGGAGTTTGATTTGGGTCTCGGGGCGTTTTTAGGCCTAATTAGTACCCCGGGAGGGCATTTTAGTCATTTTGTATTTTTGGGCAATTAAACCCACGAAAATTAAAGAGGTTATATCATATGTTTAGGTTATCTCCTAGGGTTAGATAACTCAAAACACTAGAACGGCCATTGGAGAGGAGAGGAGAGAGCTCTCAAGGCATTCCAAGGCTCAAAACTCACCCGTTTGCACCGCCGCCAACGCGTAGATCGCGAGACGGGGAACGCAACCACACCAAATTCAACACCAAACCAGATTTTTGAAAATCCCAGGCAAGTGTTTATCTTGCTTATTTCGTTGATGCATCATCCATATTAGTTTAGGAGTTATTAGGATGAGATTTATGGAAGAAAAACCCAATTTGAGATGGGAAATTTTCATGTAGTAATGATTTATATGATATTCTGGAAACCCTTTGTCATGTAAAGGATTAAAAGTTTGATTAAGAAAAGAGTTCTAATCAGATACAAACACTAAAAAAAAATTATTCCGGACGATCGGACCGTTGGAATTGGATAAAATTTTACAGAGAATTAGCTGAAGACGAGAGGAAGCTACAGAAAAAAAATTCAGCTCGATCGGACCGTTCAATATTTTTTAATATTTTTTTTGCTAGACAGTTTTATGTTTTGAGGACTCTTAGAGATAATAAAAAATTCAATTAAAACTCCATTTTAATTCCGATTTCGAAACCGTTTGAAATTCTCATCTTTGAAAATAAAATTCAAAATCCTTTAATGTAAGGCGAAATCTATATTTTTGGGATATTTTGCATAAGGGATAATCTAAGTATATATTAAAGGGGAGAGACACGTAAGAGAGAGTTACGTTGGAACATAAATGGATATCTACTGAATTGTACATTTGGAAGAATAGAGTCCATGAGGGTTACGTAGTAAGTTAGAAAAACCCTTCGAATTAAAGTTAGAAACGAACCATTATACTTGATAAATAATAATGGGAAAATAAGGATAAATGTTGTGAATGTGGGTTATTGGATAAACCTAAATTGATATAATAAAAGTGGTATATTTATATGATTGTGTATGCATATATTATATACTTGTGAAAATCATGCCCGCACTACTTGCTATCCCAGAGGTTTCCGCGTTGGGACAATCTTATCTCGTGTGCCTTATGGGGGATATTGACTCGTACCCTAGAAGATAGAAATCCTAGGTACAGGCTATCGAATTGGTAGTCACGGTCTTAAGAGACGTGAGGGTATGTACTGACCTCTTGGACTTGGAAACTATGCTTCGCCTCAATATTGTTTGTGTATGTATTTATACAGTTCGAGGGTGATTCCGACCTTGTATTCCCTTTATTAGTACGATTGATACAGGGATTGGATAGCAGAGTATGCCCGCACTATAAAATTTTATGTGGGGTGCTGTTAGAATATATATATTATACGAGTATTTAATATATATATATGAACTTCTGAAATATGGGAAACTGCCTACTGTGTTATGGTAAGTAAGACATGTATAATGACTCAAATTGGAAATACTTGTTTTGAAAAGTATAATATGATATTGAAAAAACTTTATGAATCGATAAAGTTAAAATGAGCGTTTTGTACTAAATGAAATTATCCTTTTTAAACCATGATGTTGTTAAATCTTAAATTTTGAGAGTCGCCTAAGATAAGTTAAATCCTTGGGGAAGGATAGTGTGATATACGATGAGATAAACCATTGGGAAGGTTAGTGCGATAGGAGTGCACATTAGAAGAGATGTGATAATTTCTCAAGAGAGTGTCGCACTAATATGTTGTTGCATTGGCTTGTATCAATTTAAATACTTGTTAAACGAATTTTTAAATCATATACACTATCGGGCTCTGACCCGTTTCTATTCCTCTTTCTCTCTTGTATATATATGTATATATTACAGGTGCACAGCCACAGGGGCGTCTTGCTTAGGATCCCTTGGAAGGAACGTGCTGCAGCTTAGGTGGGAGTTGCAGGCCACTTGATTAGACGATTTCATTTACTTGATTCCACTTCTATCATTCTCAGTTATTGGGGCATGTGTCGCCCTTTCCACTATTTATCTGTTTTGTTGGGACATTTGTATTTCAGTTATTTCTAGTACTGTTACTTTGGGATTTATTCAGCATGTATGTTTTACTTTAAGTTTTAAATGCTGGGATTTAGTTGTTGAATGTTTAAATTAATCGGATTATATGTTCCAGGATTATTGTGGTGTGATTCTTTAAATATTAAATTGTTGTAGATAATTAAATCTTTATTTTCAAAATAAAGTTTGGAAAGAAATGTTTAAAAATGGTTTTGACACTTAGCTTAATTAATTAGGGTGTTTAAATTGGAAATGTATTTTCACGACAGTGATGCTAAGAATGATCCAACTGTTCACCTTGATTTTAATTTAATAAAGAAGTGATCGCCCGGTATTTAATTAGGCGGGGTGTCACAGTCTTCTTCCCCGTCCTGTGGTTCGTAGTGCAGGAATCAATTAAAATCCTAGAGGAATTGAAAAGGTCAATTCCGAAGGCGTATCCATCTTAATTAAACAACTGTTCATTCCTTCCAAAGTACTACCACATTCGCTCCGCTCACCCTCTCGAAAACATAAATTGTACAACGTAATTATAACACTACCTATTGAAATTACGCCATTTAAAACTCCAATTGGGCATAATTTGATAATTATGTTCAAAATATATATCGCTACAAAATACATGATTAAACGTCTGATTAGACGAACCACTAAATTTTCAGTTCATCAATAAAAAAAATTGTTTTTCAATCTTCTAACAATTATAAGATATATCGTTTTCGGTGCAAAAAAAAAATTATCGTCCGACAATCTTCACTTCAATAAGCCTTCCTCATTCTTTTGAATAACCGGATGTACAAAATCCACCTAAAACATGTGCTTTTCTTGATAATAACTGTTATATATGACGTCTCTTTTTTATAGGAAAAAATGCGGCGTCGGCTTATTTTTCATACCAGAGTACCAGATTCATTCGGATCAGTTGCTCGATAAAATCCGCCTAAAATATTTGTATTTGTTTGTCTTCTTCATCATGACTGTTATATATAATATGTCAAATTTATTGTAAAAATATTGTAGTTCCATCTTCATTTTCATACTAGAAATGCTATTTAGATACTGAAATTGAAACATGAGAAACTATGGACTGTTTTTGGTTTCTGGCAGCCATGTAGTTTCATGTACTCCCTTGAAATAGAAATACTAGGACTGTTGTTTTATGAAAATATGCAAAGCCCCTTATCGGATTTGAACCGATGACTTATGACTCGCCATAGGGTAAGCCTTCCTCTGAGTTAAAGTGGCATGTCTGATTAAATTCCTGAATGTGACACTATGTGGATATAATATATCTATGTACTTATCGTATTTATACATTACGTAAGTATCGTTACATAAGTCATGCACTAACCTCATACTGTCTATAAGAAATTCTTGAATAAAAATGCCAAAAACAGAGAATTTTTAACATTGAGTATCAGAGCCACATAACAGAGAACTGTTTAAAATCAAGGAACGACATTCTTCTAAGCTGTTTATTTATGAGAATATGGTGACTGAGATGGGATTTGTACAACCAGCAATCCAGAGATTCGTTAGGCATTACGATCACTGGTCAAACGATCAACTCCATCATTACATTCATTGCTTCCAGGATACTATCACTTCGACTCCGCTTTACTTATAGATAACAAAAAAGTGTAAAATAGCTTTATAAGAGCATCCACAATGGTGGAGAGTTTGGACAAAAAAAATGGTAAAATTACCAATTTGTATACGTACAATGGGGATAGGCAGTTGGCAAAAATGGAGAGAGGAAAGGTAAGGGATTTGTAAAGTTATCGGTTGTATACTGAATCAGTAAAAACTTCTTACGAACTTCTTTTGTCCGTAAGAAGTTCTTACAAACTTCTTTTCTTCGTAGGAAGTTCCTACGAACTTCAGAAGCTCGTAAGAATTCCTACGAACAAAAGAAGTTCGTAGGAAACCCTTTTTACTGCTGTAAAATCTAACACCGTATGGGGCCTCATTGGGGATTCTTATTTATAAATAGGGGCCAATTTTCTCACAATTTATTATTATGACCCTTTATAAATTTTTAGAGTCTTCTGTTCCATTTTCTTATTTTCATTCTAAATATATTTTATTTCTATAGAAAATATGTCTTCCTCTCAACCGATTATTTCCGGTACATCTCGACAACCTAATATGACTCCTTTTGAGGATGAAGTATTATGTACCATTTATGCAAAATATACAGCTCGAAGTATTGAAGGAAACTCAATATCATCGGGCACATTTTGGGACACTGTGAAAGATGAGTATAACGTCACGCATGGAATTACAATTACTCGTACGAGATCCATGCTATCAACACGTTATAATCATATATCGCATCAAATAATGCTATATATTGCAAAGCTTTCTCACCAAATGAAGAATATGGGAAGCGGGACGAACGAATTCCAAGCGGTTACTAATGCACGCGACGCGTACCACGCCGAAACCAACAAACATTTTACGTTCGATAACTGTTATCAAATTTTAAAAGATTTACCAAAAATTGACTTGGAAAATACAGCGGGGAACGACGACAGCCCTACACCTATACGCGAAGATGATACTCCGGGGGTACGAGACGTACCGGATAGACCCCCAGGCAGGAAGGGTGAGAAACAACGTGCACGTCAACGAGCGCGTTCTGACAGCTTGGATTGTAACACGGCAGTACTCAAACATTGCGAAGACTTCAATGCAATGTTTAAAAGCAAGCAAGAGTGGAAGAATAATCGTGCCCTTAAATTTGACTCTCAAATGGATGCGTTCATTCAGATGAACCGAGCTGATCAACTCACCAAAAAGCAGGATCAGCTCGTGCGCCGAGAGCAATCGTACATCATGGAGTTGAATATGACCCATATGAATGAAATACAAAATCAGTTTCATTTTAAAAGGTTCAATGACCTAACAGCGATGGTTGCTGCGACCGAAACTGCGATATCTGAGTTGCAATCGAACTCTGTCGGGTCGTCTGGTCCAAGCAGTTCAATTAATGACTAGTAGTGTTTTTAAATGATGTATTGAACCCTCATAATTGTATTTCATTTTTTTTTTCGGTATATGGAGAGTGATTCACTATCCATCTTAATAAATGAAATGCCACCCTTAAATAGATGAAATGTGAGTATTGTTTAATAATTTTCCGCTTATATAATATTGTCGGTTAAACCATTATTTTATATAGAATAATAGGTATATGATCACTACGACAATCCTACAAATACAAATTGAAAATGGAACAAACAAAACATTTAACCACGGTTAAAATAAAAAATACAATAAATTCATCAACCGACCATTTCATCACCGTGGGTGTTCCAAATGTGCTCTACCAAATCATTCCGTAACTGTTGATGTTTAGTTACGTCTCTTATCTTAGCATCCCGTATGAGGTAGTCGTAGAAATTAGTTTGGCCCCTCATAATTACAGGTGTTTCATCATTGTGTTCGTACTCATTTTGCCATGGACAATCTCTACGTTCATCGTCAATAATCATATTATGCATTATAATGCAGGATTTCATAATGGTTGATAGTGACGCCCTATTCCATAATTTACAAGGTTCCCGAACAAAAGCGAATCGAGCTTGTAATACACCAAACGCACGTTCAACATCTTTTCTGCACGCTTCTTGGTACTTGCAAAATAATTTCTATTTTTGTGTAATACCATTTTGGTTCCTAAATGTTTTTACTATTGAAGCGTACAGAGGGTAAATTCCATCTCCAAGGTAGTAGCCCATGTCGTAAGAATTTCCGTTAACATTGTAATTAACGGGAGTTGTCGTCCCATTGCGCAATTCTTGAAAGACATTAGATCGGTGCAAGACATTCAAATCATTGTAAGAACCAGTCACCCCAAAGAATGATTTCTAAATCCAAAGATCGTAGGAGGCAACCGCTTCAAGGATTATAGTCGGTGACTCTTTACGACCACTATATTGAGCGTGCCATGCTGTTGGACAATTTTTCCAATGCCAATGCATGCAATCTATGCTGCCTAGCATTCCTGGGAAACCTCTATTTGCATTTTGTTCGAGTAACCTTGTAACGTCGTCTTGTGTCGGATTTCTGCCGTACTGGGGATCGAAAATTCGTTCAATTGCCTCTGTAAATCTAATAACAATTTTTAATAGAGTGGTTTCACTCATAGCGTACTGCTCAGACCACACGTCATGGGAACCCCCATTAGCTAACAGTCGAATTGCCCCCAACACTTTCTGATGAGAGCTTAAACCTTGATGACCGCAAGCATCATTCTTCTGAACAAAGTAGTTATCATAAAGGCAAATAGATTCAAGGATGCGATTGAAAGCACTATACCGCATCCTGAATCTCCTTCGAAAAAAATACTCATTATATACCTTATCTTCCCCAAAGTAATCTTCCCACAGTATTGCATGTCCCCTTTCTCTCCTACGATTCACTCTACGTCTCGTTTCGAGTTCTTTCCCATCGCGAATTATATTTTTTTCAGCACACCACCGGGTAATCTCCATCATAATAATCATTTCCTCGTCTGAATCATCGGATGATCCACCTTCATTAAATTGTGCATATTGGAGCAAAATATTTCGTCCCTCGTCGCTAGACCTAGAGGAGTCCATGATATAATATGGTTACAAATTAATTTAGATGTAGATGAAATATTATACTCTACCTGTATAGTTTTACGGTACACATGTATTTATAATTATAGGTAAAATCTTATATAGGTAAGTGTGCTACATGTAACTGTGCTACAGATAAGTATGCTACAGATAATATAGGTAAAATGTTAATTTATGTGTCCTATTGGTAAGTGTGCAATACAAATTTATCTAGATCAGTGCGCTCGTTCAGCGTCAATAATATCCGTGTCCTTTCCGTACGTAAATATATGATCTTGGTAAGTGTGCTACATATATTATCAGTGCTATTGGTAAGTGTGCTTCATTTTGGGTTCAGGTTCTTCAGGCAATCAATATGTTGTATAGTTAATTTAGAAAGTTACTATGTGGTAACTTCAATCGTCTGCATGTTATTATTGTGCCTTTATATGTGCCTTTTTATAATTTATAAAATTAGAAAATTACTACGTGATAATTTTTTAGCTTTATGTGTGCCTTGGTATGTGTGCCGAATTTATCTTTTACATTGGTATGTGTGCCTTTGTATTATTATAAATATTTTATATCATTGTAAAATAAAATTATATCTTCGAAGGTTTAAAATTACCTATAAATAAATTAGAAGGATTGCAATAATTTTTTATCTACCATTGTCTTATATTTCAAAAATGGCCTCATCTCCCTACTATTCATCCATTTACAATGGCTCTCACACAGATATTGCTGGTAACAATTGGTATGGGAAAAAATAATTTTCCAAACATATCCAATTGATACTTCTCGACATTTTCTGAATGGCTTTGGTCGTATATTCATAATCTCTCCCAATTCGGAACCTAAAGACGGAGTTGTGTATCCTTGGGAACACCTCACATGGCCAGATAAATATGATGAAAGGTGTGACCTGGAGGTGCTTTGCCATTACCATCACATATCCGTGCCAAAAAATCGTGCTGCCGCACTTTGGCCAATATCGTATCCTGAAGAAGCGGATATGTTTTGTCTTGATTTATTGGAGGAAGAGATATGGCAGATGGAGAGGCGCCTACAACGTTATCACAAAGCACAACGCGAGATGCTATCAGGTCGTCACATTCAAGAACAATTAATTAACACATATAACGACTCTACGTTGGCATCAGATAACGATATTCCGACTACACCAATTCCGGTTATGATTACTTTTCGGAATGCAAATATGAAAATGATGGGGAAGAGTACGAACCAAATATATCAAACTACAACGAAGAATATGTTGATTCCGATATGCAACGATCTTACTTACCTAAATGTTTAGTGCGCAATGGGAAACCATAATGTTGTACTTCTACTAGGTTAGACCTAAGCGTTTGAACACATACTCCTAATAATCATTTTTATCATGTATTATTGTTTTTACTACTTAAGTCAATATTTCAATACTAATAATAAATGATATCAGAGCAATCGTAATAATTGTTTGTCATCATTCTATGTGTAATAAATGAAAATAAATATAAGACATTATACATCATAACATTAGTCATAAATATGAGAAATTATACATCGTAACACTTATCATCACAATTAAATTAAGACAACAATACAAAATTTATTCTTAACATTTTTTAATTGTACATTATACATCACTGGCGCCCCGGGCCGAACTCAAAATCAGCACCTAAATCTGCATGTGAACCCGTGTAAAGGTCAGACACAAATAAATTACCCCAACCTTGTTGCGCCTCATATGTCGGGACCTGGTCAGAGGGTGGGGCTAGGTGTGGTCTGTAAACGCTCGGACGACTAGAACTAGTACCACCCTCCTCAAACTCACGACTAGGCATAGTAAAACGTGCTAGTCTACGCTCCAACTCATCAATGCGATCATCACGTGCTTTGAGTTGATCATCTCGCTGACGTGTCTCGTGTAATATTAAATGACGTAGATCTCGAATGTTATCTGCTACCTCGACGTAGGACTGACGCCATTCTAACTGCGTCAAAGATTGAGCTGGAGGTGTGTTGGTTGAAAACTCAGGTCTCGGCACATCTATAGTATATGAAGCCCCCTCCGGTAGGCCTACGTCAACCGTCCAATTCTATCTCGGTAGTTGGATGTGCGTAGAACCACCCACAGAGAACTATGTCTCATACACATGCGGATCATTTGTCGGTGCTGGTGCTTGCGGGATTCGTAACGTCGAAGGTGCCACTGAACCAACTCCAATCAAATCTACATTAACATATCTGGCAATCGGCGGTAGTGATGGCCTGAGTGCTACTGCCTTCCAATATGCATTATACTCTTCTTGTGACACATCTCTTACGTATTGATTTGCGATAGGCCAATTTTGGGCGGCAGCTGCTTGAAAATCGTGTTCTGAGGCACAACACAAACTTGATGGTCTGCTATACATATCCGCCCAGTCAATTGCCAGATGGCCCGATCACCCAAGTACCAAAAATCCTTAAATAAGGGATCCCAAAAAATCATCCGTAACCTCGATATCTCACGAGCATATAAGATGACATCAGAGTCACGGTAGGCAGAAGTCTCGTATGGCTGCCATATAATGGACTCGGGTGACAGCATCTCAAGTTGATGTTGACTGCTTGAGATGTTAAATCGTTGTGCTCCCTTTACTTTCTTTCTGTTCCCCCTCGACCAACGAAATATGCGGGGCCACGCATCGATGGACAGATCGACGAGAATAGGACATGCCGTGGCTATGTACTCGTGATGTAAATACTGCAAAATTTGTCAATAAATTTAATTCATTAGAATAAGTTGACATATATTGTAATGAAACATAAATTTTAATAAATAAGATGAAACGAAAATATACCTCGAGTATTTGCCACATGCATTCAACGCTAGTCAATGATCGTCGACTGGCTTTGTCCAAAGACCATAAAATACGGGCATAAATAGCCGAACCCCAGTCGTATGTGCCGATGGCAGGAATATCCTCCAAATAATTTAAATAGCCGAGGTCGGAAGTGGAGTGAGCATTTGGAAAAAATACACTCCCCAGTACATAAAACCAAAATGCCCGAGCTATGATTGGGGACATATAATCTGGTAAAGGTTCAACCTTGACAAAAAATTTTATGTATTTTTTTAGGTCAGAAACTGGAATTCCCGCACCAGTAAATCTCTGTATATAAATTTCTGGGAAAAATTCATTTATGGTATTAACAAAATTTGTATATTGTTCAATTCGTAGATTTTGAATGGGTCGTCCTTGTCCAATTGGAATGCCTGCACGAAGGTTTAAAATTTTGTCATATATTAAAATAATTTTGAATATAAATACCATAAAATATATTTCAAAAAATCAATTATGAATTTAAGTACAACTAATTATTTTCACATATTGAAACAATTATGAATATAAATAATTATTTTCATATATTGACACAATCGTAATGCGAGTACATTTTTCAATATTTTTGTCATATATTGAAATAATTATGAATATAATTACCTAAAAATAAATTTCAAACAATTAATTATGAATTTAAGTACAACATATTATTTTCACATTTTGAAACAATTATGATGCCGGTACATATATTTAAAATTTGTCATATATTTAAATAATTATGAATATGATAACCATAATATATATTTTAAACAATAAATTATGAATTTAAGTACAACTATTTATTTTCACATATTGAAACATTAAGTGAATATAAATAATTATTTTCATATATTGACACAATCGGAATGCGGGTATATTTTTCAATTTTTTTGTCATATATTGAAATAATTATGAATATAATTACCTAAAAATATATTTCAAACATTCAATTATGAATTTAAGTAGAACTAATTATTTTCACATATTGAAACATTAAGTGAATATAAATAATTATTTTCATATATTGACACAATCGGATTGCGGGAAACATTTTTCGAGTTTTATTGTCATATATTTAAATAATTATGAATATAATTACCTAAAAATATATTTCAAACAATTAATTATGAATTTAAATACAACATATTATTTTCACATTTTGAAATAATTATGATGCACACACATATTTAAAATTTTGTCATATATTTAAATAACTATGAATATGATAACCATAATATATATTTCAAACAATCAATTATGAATTTAAGTACAACAATTTATTTTCACATATTTAAACATTAAGTGAACATAAATAATTATTTTCATATATTGACACAATCGGAATGCGGGTATATTTTTCAATTTTTTGTCATATATTGAAATAATTATGAATATGATAACCATAATATATATTTCAAACAATCAATTATGAATTTAAGTACAACAATTTATTTTCACATATTTAAACATTAAGTGAACATAAATAATTATTTTCATATATTGACACAATCGGAATGCGGGTATATTTTTCAATTTTTTGTCATATATTGAAATAATTATGAATATGATAACCATAATATATATTTCAAACAATCAATTATGAATTTAAGTACAACTAATTATTTTCACATATTGAAACATTAAGTGAATATAAATAATTATTTTCATATATTAACACAATCGGAATGCGGGTATATTTTTCATTTTTTTTGTCATATATTGAAATAATTATGAATATAATTACCTAAAAATATATTTCAAACAATTAATTATGAATTTAAGTACAACATATTATTTTCATATTTTGAAACAATTATGAATATAAGTAGAACGAAATAAATAAAGTAGAACGAAATAAGCCATAAATTATTATCGGAAAGCATTGTGAAATCCAGCGGAGTGAACGGAAGTTCGACATATGGTAGTTGGAAGGTATGCGTCGTGTCCCACCAACATTCGATCATCGCCGTCACAATACATTGATCGAAATTGGGTACCACCATAGAAAAGAAATTCGACATAAAATCGACACTGTCGATAATTGTTTTGATATCTAGTTTTCTTTCTTGAATCAATTTATACAATTTCATTGGCCCCGTCCAATTCCCCCGAAAATCGAATTTATTTTCGTTTATTATCGGAGTTTTGTCGTCCGACGCGTGTGATACTCCGTCGTAAATACGGATATAGTTGTCAATTACGGGATTCGACGATTGAATCGGCGCGGAAGAATCGAGAATTGTCATTGAAGTCGACCCGTATTTTTTCGATTTCTCGATATTAATATATTTCTTCCATTTTCTACCTAATTCCATCGTGTTGACAAAATCTGATTTGGAGGATTTTCTATATCTAAATTGGGACTGATTTGAAATTATTTTTGGGAATAAATGGAATGATTTTTGAGAGTATATGAATAAATTTAGGAAAAATATATAAAAAGTTTGGACTGAATTATATGAGACTAGTATGAAAATGGAGAAGATGGAGATGCAGAAGAAGATGAAGAAAGAAAGAAGATCAACTGAATAAATATAAACGGATGCAGAAGAATGAAGAAGAATGGAGAAGAATGAGGAATGTTACCGTTTAAATGTGACCGTTAAGTTCTTACGAACTTCTATCGTTCGTAAGAACTTTCTACGGACTTCATTTGTCCGTAAGAAGTTCCTACGAACTACAGAAGTTCGTAGGATCTCCGCTGCCCATTTGGGCGAAAGGTAAATCACACACACGCGCCTCACACCTACCTTTCGCCGATTCACACCATTACGGATGCTCTAACAATAACTGTTCAAAAAATATACTTTTTGAACTCAAGTTTGGCATAATTTATATAGCATAAAAGAAACGTACCAATCTACAAATCACACGTTTAGACATTAGCTTCCACAAAACAGTGCATCTCCACCTGATCAACATAATTTTTTTTCCAAATATCCTAATTGTCACTTACGATATATCGATTTCCGCAAAAATATATTTGTTGTTCGAGAAATGTCAACTAAATAAGCCTGGCGCGTTCATCCAGCTAAATTGTTGTGCTATTGTTTATGGACTCGATTGTGTTTATTCATACTAGAAATCATACAACTCAAAATGACACAATATTATATGTTTGCTTGTTCGAAAAAGTACAAAAATTATGCTGCAAAGAAATCTTTCTTGAAACCTTCTAAATTTGAGCTATTCTCATTATTACTGAGAGATTTAGCTGCAAGTGTCATAAATAATATCAACTGCAACATTAGGAAATTTGGAGATGAACTAAGTTGGAAGGGAAAATTTGCCATTAATGATAAATTTTACTACACGATTAATTAAAATTAAAGCATTCAATTTTAATATTACAAGTTTATACACTTCCTTGATTCTCTTAGTTAGTTACTGTTTGTTAGTCATATATCTAAAATGTTTGCAATTCAATTAAGCCTATCACATTCAAATGTTACAACTCTCGAATATTTTTCGTACATAACGTAATGCAGGACATTAACATTTCAAGTCTCACAAGAACCGACCTCCCAACATTCAGAAATGAATATTCTCGAGGAAGGAAACAACATAAGGGTGTCAAAAAGACTCAAATCAACAAGGTAGCATTCAATAAATAATATTACATACACAAATCGACATTATAATGTGATCTTACTTTCTAAATCGTATATATATATATATATATATATATATATATATATATTAAAATTAAATGTCATTAATTTGTAGGAGCAAAGGAATAAAGATCAAAGATTGAGGAAGCACAATGACGTTTGGAACGTTAAAGACATTTTCTCATTTCAATAAACATTATGATTTGGGTTTTCTTTACTACAATACATTGAATAGAATAAACTTTAGTAACTTTTTGTTATACAAACACTATGTGATTGCATAGGTCATTTCAATATAATTAAATGATTTTTTTATGCGAGTATAATGAAATTTCATTATTCCTTTAAAATAAGATTATACTACACATTGACGGGCTCTTCACGTGGGGTACATGCTAGTATGAATAATAGTAATATGTTAACAAAAAATGTTGATGCATTCATGCAAATTAAATAAAAGGTTGGAGATGCTATTAGGTCTACGAAACTTGGATAGAAGAGTACTGAACTAAAATGACCACAAGCTCTTTTCCCCACCAAGACCATAATAATGGAAGAAAAAATTTTCATAGTTACAAAATTGACTCTGGTAACCAATGAGCAGATACTCTCCCAAATACGGTTTTTGACACGCTGGAGTAATTAATAGTATCTTAAAAATTCTAAATGGAGTCAAATATTTAATAACTTAAAATATTGATTGTAAATGTAGAAAGAAAAGGAAGAGGCAATATTCATTCACAAAAAATCAATCTAAACATAAAAGCTTCAAGCAAACCGTAACTTGTTCAAACCATATTTATTCTATATCCGATTTGCTTGAATTGTATGTTTCTTGTTCAAATTTGTATTTTGATATTTACGTATTCTACTAAACAAATTATGTTATATATGTACACACACACACACACACACAGTCAGACTATTCAACATACCTCTTAACAAAATACCTATTTTTTAAAAATAGTAAAAAAATATATTTTTCAACTAAATTTAGTATACATAATATACACATCTACAAAAAAAAATTCATCCAAAAATTCAACCCCAAAATGAGTGTAATGAAAAGTTGGTATATATGTATATTTTTAACCATTCAAATTCTTTCCATCATCTCACCTACTTTTGAATTAAATTTTTTTATTAATTTTTTTTTGTAAATATCTTCTCATTATGTCCATGTATACCAAAAATTTGGTTGAAAATATATTTTTTTACTATTTTTAAAATGTGTTTATATGTATGTAAAGTGAGGTATGTTAGAAAGCCGTACTCTGTGTTTGTGTGTGTGTGTGTGTGTGTGTATCCTATCTTGCCGTATCATACATTTTGAAAAAATCGTGTATCACACATCCCGGGTCGTGTCATATCCGTATCACGTGTCGAGTCCGTACTTCATAGGTAGTAACAGATAAACTATACCGCAACTAAATTGTCGGTGCCATACATATTCTGTCCGCAATCAAAATATCATCTTATAGATAAATATAGCCCCTAAAAGAAGTTGCTTGGCATTATTTATTGGTGTTTTGGGGAGGGCAAGTTCAGGACTAACTAAAATTTTGGAAAAAGTAAATTAACTACCGAAAACACATGAACCAACCATTAATCCATCCCTCAATGACATACAGAAAGCAATAACTATACCAAGAATGTCTAAAGGTATTCTAAGTAGCTACTTTAATGCGAGTGGTTTCAATGTAAGTAGCAATGTTTGGAAAATGTGGTCTAATGCCTTGTCCAAGGTGAAATCTGTTTGAATCCGAAGGGTTATGTAGATGCAGGGGAACTGAGTCTCAGCAGACAGCAACCCATATCTTTAACCCCCCCCCACCCCAAAATGCCTGTTCAAATTGATCAGCAATAGTCTGTTTGTGTTTGTTTTTTTATCAGAGGAAATTTTAAAATATCAAATCTAAAAAACAGAGTCCATAACCTCAATAACCAACCAACCCCATCCTCTTTAATTTAGTGCCACAGTTTACTACAGAAGCCATTCCGGGGCCTCTTGCTCGATACGATATCTGAGAAGGAATCGACCAACTGTCCTGCCAAACTATTTGGATCATCCATCAGGGTTTGGATAAAGGTGTTGACTACCCTGCGTTCCTGCTCAGTTGATCTCAAACTAAACCACGTTAGCAATTTTAGCCTAAACTCCTGCTTAATGTAACCCTCACACTCCAGCCAACGAATGATCTTCACGCAATACTCGAAATTCTCATCCAAGCAACCTCTTGACCCATCACCATTTATCAGAGTGCTAACACAATCATTTGTGCTGGCAGCTGTCCTCTTCCCAGCTCGGGACTCAACAGCTGGAACCTCCCCGGTTGTGGGCCCCCCTCCTCCATGGGTGGTGGTCCAGTTTTGGGAGTCACCACTACCATGGGACCTATTATTATTATTATTATTATTATTATTATTATTATTATTATTATTATTATTATTATTATTATCATCATCGTCGTCGTCGTCGTCGTCGTCATCCTCCTCTTCCTGAACACCGAAAGTGCAGCATCCATTGACTAGTACTACTTCATCATCATCATTCCTGGAGGAGGACTCCACTAAAGGGGGACTTAGCTCTTCATTTAAATCAGGAACTGAAGCCGCGACATTTAAGTCAAGCTTACAAGGTGGAGGCAACCGCTTTTCTTCTTCTCCTTCTATTTCGTCCTCAGCTTCTTGTAGGCTGTCGATGCTAACTTCACAGCATTTTACTACCTGTGCACCACAAATTCCCTCAAAGCAGCCCCGTTCCTGAGCCCAAGCAAGCCGCAGGATTTTCCCAAGGTCTCGAACCCTGAATCCTGAGTCGGATTCAACATCCATTGCACTAATAGCATTCTTCTGCTCCCTTGAACTTCCACCAATATGTGCATTCTTCTCTTTCTTGTGATCTGAGCTCTTGTGTATTATCTCCACGCTCTTGGTGAAACACTTTGCCTCAGAGTGTCCCAAGTCACCAGCTTCTGTGTAGGATACTATCCGAAAGGAGTACTCTGTGCAAGGATGCAGATTCGATATTAAAACCCTTCTCTGACACCTTGGAAACACGCAAACAGGCTCTTCTGTGTGCGCCTCTTCTCTAGTTTTGCAATACCAGAGTTTGTAACCCTTAATATCAACGCATGATACACTAGACACTTCTATCAACACGATTACAACTGAAGAAGATGTAACTTCCTCAAAGAGGAATCTGCAAGCTGCCGGGAGAGAACCCTCCTCTATCATGTAAAAAACAAGGGAAGTAGTTAGGGTAATCATTTATTTCAACGGCTGATATAATACAACTTACAAAAAACACAGAGAGAGGCAAGTTGTTTTGGGTACCTCTTCTGTTTGGGTTTATACTAGAAACTGTGGCCAACCATTCATCTGCTTTCTCAATCGCAAGAGAGCAGAGTGCCTGCACATCACCAGCAACAGCAAGTCTGCTGACAATGCCCCTTGCCATTTGGGTTGAAACTCCATTTACAGGACCCACCTCTGTTTCTAATTTTTCCATAGCTTCTTTCACAATCCGATGGAGATCTTTAAACCTGCAAGTCCCATCTAGAAGCCTGTAACATAAGTGTATCCTATACCAGAGGACATCAACACGCCGAGCATCCTTGGCTATAATCAGCTGCTTCTTCCAATATCTGCAAAAAATGATATTCACACTAATAATGTTCAAAACATACTACAGGGATGTCAAAGAGCACTATCCTTATTTCCCAATTCCTTAGAAACATGAAGACATTATCCATTGTCAAAGAAATTTATTTCGAGCAAAGAAGATGCCAACTAGAAATTATATATGTAAAGCAAAGGCAGCTGCAATGTAAGTGCGGCCACTTCACACTACACAAAAGAAGTGGAAAGACAATACCTCTGATTCCTAGAGCGAATGCATATAATAATGAAAAATAATTAATAAATAAATTAGATGGAGAGAAAGAACATGTTTCAAAGAGATTAACCAAAGGAAAAGTTTAACTTTGTGCACCATGCAGTGAGATTATTTTGAATTTTAATTATTAGATAAATCCATGTCTCAATGCAGCGATTGATAATATCCCACAAGTTTTGATTTGGTCAAACCCAAACCGGTGGATTTAATAATCCGGCATATCAAATAAGTTAAGCAGGTAGATTCACGGAATTTGAAAGTAGTTAATTAAATATGATTGTAATCTTAACGTGGGGATACAACTAAGCATTTGATAACAACGAGTGCAATTATTATTCTTTAGTGGAATGAATAATAATTAATATAATTATGCAATCAACTATAGAGATTAACTAGCATGCAAGCCGTGCGAGACGAGGGCGCATGTCAATGGGATTTAAAAAACAAATATTATAGAATTACTTACATCAACAATGTATAGTCATTTTTTTTGTGCAATATTTAAACTATTACAATTCAAATTATTATTTTGCTTAAAATTCTATGGTGAATGATTGAAAAATAAGGGATCCAAAAGTAGGAGTGCCCCCTCAGAGGCATGATACAATGAATCCATCGAAAATTGATACGATATGTCGTGTTCATGTAAATTATGACTCATGTTATGGCGCCGTGTTAATCGTGTTTTTACTTGTGTAAAAATTATTAATCGTGTTAGTTATGCCATGTTTGAATGATCCTTGTTTGTCTCAGGTAAAGAAAACGATTGCGTGTTGTAGTGGGCCCGTATCTAAAAGGTACTTGGTATGTGGTGTCACGCCCAAACACAACCCAACGCCCAAATTTTTAACCCTATGCAAAAGTCACAATCACAAATGCACAAAAAAAAATAAAACATTCAAATGAGAATAAATTTATATTTTCTAATTTACGAAAACACAATCATAGGAAAATAGGGGAAATTATTTACTTTTATTTTCTTTTAGTGATAAAAATATTATCCCACTGTTTGGTGCTATGTCTCAGTATACATTTAGCACAGTTCTTCGAAGACATTTAATTAGACTTCAAATGAAAAAGAAAACTTGAATGGAAAATTTGAATTAATAAGAAAAGTATCAATTAATCTTCACACATTTAATTACTAACTAATCTATATTATCTATATAATACGGACTCTGCAAGTCTTGTCTAGGTATCCCTTGTCCTCTCTCACTTCTTTCACATACATTCCTACACCCCCATCTTTCTTTCCCTTCTTTTCTCTATCCAATCTCCCACACACGCCCGAAGCTACCCACGCTACCATACTACAAAATCAATTATATTTAGTAAAACATTTCCGTACTAATTTTTTTTCAAGCTCTATCATGTTTTAAAAACAACTTATTGAGAAAATAAAAAAAACATGCCGAAGAAGCACTGTTATAAAAACCCAGATGATGTCAAGATATGTACCTATTCCTTGTTAGCGATTCATCGTTGATCAGTACTGTTGTTGCTGTGTTACAAAAAAATGTTTGTAAAATCCACAAATCGATAACTATGCAGTGAATCATTAGATAGAAGTAGAATCCCGTTAATTTATTTAAACTACAAAAGTAAAAAAAAAAATCAAACTTATTAATTGTTGGTTTTCCATTTGAGAGAGAGTGAGAGAGGCCTGCTCTGGTGGTGCGATGTGGTTCATTGATGAAGTGTGATTCGATAGGATATATATTAAGGAAATTGTTGATTTTCCTTCCCTTTTTTCAGTTGACCCAATACTATTAGGCCCTGTTTGATAAGAAAGTGGGAAAATGTAAATGATTCCGGGTCAAATAATTCTAGGGCAAATAATTCCGAGGCAAATCATTATTTTCCAACATGTGTGTGTTTGATACAAGTTGGAAAATCATCAATTTTCCACCTTTTCTATCAAACACAAAAGTTGGAAAGTAGAAATAATTGTGAAAAATTTGTTTACGGAATATATATATATATATATATATATATATATATATATATATATATATATATATATTAAAAATTTGTTTAGGAAAAATATATTAAATATATATTAGAAAATATATTAACAAATTAACGAAATATATGAAATAAATAAAATATGTATGAAATATTAATATTAGAACTAAACCAAATATATGAAATATAAGTAATATACGAAATATTAGAAAAAATATACAAAATATATTAATATTTAAAAAATATATATTAAAGTACGAAATATAGGAAAATATACAAAATATATTAAATGTACAAAATATATAAAGGTACAAAATACGTACATATATGGAATATATTAATATACAAAATATATGCAATATAAAAAATATACGTATATACTAAATTATATAAATGTACGGAATATATAAATATGCGAAAAATATACATATATGAAATATATAAATATATACAGAATATATACATATATGAAATATACGAAATATACATATATACTAAAATATACGTATATACATATATGTATAAATGTATGGAATATATAAATATACAAAAAATATTAAATATATGAAATATATACATATATGAAATATACGTATATACGGAATATATACATATATGAAATATATGCTATATACGAAATATACATATATACTAAAATATAAAAAATATACGTATATACTAAAATATATAAATGTACGGAATATAGAAATATACGAAATATATACATATATGAAATATACACAATATACGAAATATACATATATACTAAAATATATAAAATATACGTATATACAAAAATATATAAATGTACAGAATATAAACGTATATGAAATATATAAATATATACAGAATATATACATATATGAAATATAAGAAATATAAGAAATATACATATATACTAAAATATATAAAATATACGTCTTTACTAAAATATATAAATGTACGGAATATATAAACATATGAAAAATATTAAATATACGAAATATATACATATATGAAATATATAATTATATACGGAATATATACATATATGAAATATACATATATACTAAAATATATAAAATATACGAAATATATGAAATATACAAAAAATATATATATTTACAAATTATATATATTTGTATAATTATAAAATATATTGAGTTTAAAAAAAATCACTTTGAATGATTTGCCATCCAAAGGTGGCAAACAAAAACCTGACCCCCCCCCAAAGAATTGGTTTCCACCTTAGGGTGGCAAATCGTGCTTAAGGCTCTTGTACATAGAAAACAAATTCCAAGGCAAATTTTCGCTATCAAGCGGCCTAAAAGTTAGAAAATTTTGAAATTTTCCAACTTTTTAAAATTTGCCTTGGAATTCAAGTCCTATCAAACGGACCCTCATTGTAATCAAGCAATTCTACTAATTTTTTGATATATTGACGATAAAAGATCAATAAGTCGTACATACCTCGAATTTCTTAATATGTCTTGGAAGTTCCCTCTAGTTCCAATAATTAATCATTCAACATTTATACCATTAATTACACCGATTTTTTTATCAACTAAAACTATTTCAATCAACATATAATCATCGTACATATTATCTGAGCAAAGAAAATTACTGAAAAATAGATGTTAACTATATAACAAACTATATCAACAACAAAAACATACCAAGCGATCTGAACAGAATCCAAACCAATTTATATAGGGGTATGTAGATGGATATTACTTCATCCAATATCAATCAATCAAGGCAATTTTATAAATCCCATTAAAGAATGAAAAAAGGAACCAAGAAACTTCTTTAATAAAAAAAATGGAAAAAAAGAAGTAAGATACTAATATGATAAAATACTTGTGGTAATCTCTCTTATCTTCAGATAGAGGACCTTTGAGTACAAACATACTCCAAATAGATGATTTCGAGTACCTAATAGATGTAGGAGGGGCCATTTTACAATTGAAACCATTTTTAATAATAAATGAATGTACATAGAATGGAGAAAACACTGTATGGAATGCTTAAATGAATGAAATGAAGGAATACCATGTTGGTTCTACTCCTGATGCACCAATGAGATTCGAAAACCATCGTATGAGATGCTTAAATTAATGAAATTTGGGTTTTTGGAAAATAGAAAGCCCTTGATAAATGAGGAATTCAAAACGGACAGAGATAGAAACTTTTCGATTTTTATGGGGTTAAGTCAATTTGTTGATTAATAAGAGTCATTAAAACTGTACAGGTGTCGTCTTGTGGAAGCGACAAATGTAGACATTGTGTTCCACTATCAATTTTAGTTATATACTATAATAAGAAATTTTAATTCTATTATACGCTACTAGCTAGTGTCCTATGTCAGCTAGGGGTCCCCATGCTGGCCATATATAAGCCAACCCTAGTCTCTTAAATGTTTAAGGATCATTCTACATGAGAAAAATACATAAAAAGTGGGAGGGTCGGGCATATATGTGCCACATCAATGTCACGTTGTGGATTCTTGAAATCACATGGAAGATATTGTGGTCACTTTCGGGAGCTAGACCAAATCGAATGCGAATCTTCCAAACCAACCGTTGGATCGAACTACATTGGGGACATGTTATTTCGGAGGTAAAAGGGATATTAGTGTAAACGCCCAGATCAGACGTCGTGAAACTCCTCAAATAAATCGCTCAAGAACATCAACACACTTCTCGGGTTCAATATAAAAGGAACTCAAAGGTAGGTCTTTTACTATTCTGGTGATCTTAATGGCCTTATATTAGTGGCCACACAAGTCCTAGTCATAATGGATGGGGGTTGGGGTGGGTTGCTTTCCACACGGAGCTGGGCTATGGAAGTATATAGTGAGAGGGTGGACTGATTTCCTAGGTCATACGCCCTTTTCTGTAGGTTGTGGTACTAGAGTTAGATTTTAGAGGAATAAGTGGGGTGGGGAGCAGGAGCGATCTTTGGTGGGGAGGTTCCCGAGGCTATATAGCATGATGAAGGAGAAAGAGGATTTAGTGGATGACATTATAAATAGGAATGGGGAGGCGGTGGTGTGAAACACTCAATTTAGGAGGATATTATGGGATTCGGGACTGGAGGAGGTAGAGGAATTATTTGAGTGGTTGAGGAGAGTAGGATTTCCTCGAGGGAAGATAAATTGATGTGGAGAAATAAGGACAGTGGGTTTTCAGTACAAGATTATTACTTAGTGTTGAGGGGTGAAGGAGGTAGTCGGTTCTCCTGAGGAGTACTTGGGGAACAGAGGCACCATCTAAAGATGCTTTCTTTGCTTGGACAACTGCAAAATAAGTTATTTTTACGACGGAAGGTTTACAAAAGAGTTGGAAGTGGATGGCGAGTCAGTGTTGGCTGTGTAAAGAAGCGGGGGAGACAACCAATCATATGCTTTTACATTGTTGGGTGATGAGGATTGTGTGGGAGATTGTTTTTTCTCTCTTCAAGGTTAGTGGGTACTTCCTAGGACAGTTGAGGAGGCGTTTGCGACATGGAGAGCCCCATAGTGAGCGAGTTTGGGGAATTCGTAAGTTGTGGAATTTGGTTCCCTTACGCATCTTTCTTTTGGACAATTTAGAGAGAAAGAAATAAGAAATAACATAAGTTTTATAGGGGTTTATATGGGTGGAGTTGACCCTGGGAGACTTCGATACATATTTATGAGTTCACTGGCTTAAAGAGAATCGTCCGACATCGTTTCCACATTTTGTTGATTTGGATGAGTCTCACACGGGGATTTAGGTTTTCAAGGTCTAAGAGTTTTTTTTTTATCACCACACTTTTATTTGTTTTTCATTCTTCATTTTGAGGTATACTCCTCGTACACGGGTTTCTCCCCCTTAGATGGGTTTTATCTATGACAGCTCATTTACTTATCAAACAAAATTAATTGAGAAATTAAATTATATATGGACCCCTCGTAATTTAAAAATAGTGTTGTTAATTATTTTGTAATGCGAGTGTGTACTGTTAGACTGCGCTTTAGGCGATATAGAGGTTCGAAATACTGTTTTAGGTAGGGGTGTGCAACGAAAACGGAAAAATCGATAAACCAAACCAAACCGGGTGCATTGTGTCTGGTTGGTTGGGTTTTTTCCAGTGACGGTTAGGTTAGTCTGGTTCTAAAAATTACAAAAGCGATTTTTCGATTCGGTTCCCAATTCCACCATTAACACAAACCGAAACGATCCATAAACTGATCCGATTTGAAACCAAACCAAGAACCTAGGCCAAACTAAAACCGGTCTAATTTATGCTTTATATATATATAAAAAAAATATTATTTTCTATTTAATTTATAAGTTCTTAATGAATTTTGACTTTGGGAATTTGGATTGGAGGATCTTTTTTAAATTATACGTGAGGAAAATTTCTTGGTTTAATTATTTATTTTAATACAATTTGGAACTGAGAACTGATCTGAACCAACTCAAGAACCATTGGTTCGGATTGGTTCGATTCTAGACATAATCAGTTCGATTCTAGATCCATAAATGCGAAACCGATCAACCCCGGTTCCAATTTCGATACCGGGTTAGTAGTGGAACCGCATTAACCCGAACAGTGTGCACCCCTAGTTTAAAGTATGCTAGGTTGAGCCTCCGATTGGGTAACCTTTGGGCTAAGTTTTGAGAACATGTGGTTAGTGTTTTAAGTTAATCTAAATGCTCTAAGTTGGGCCCATAAGAAGAAACCTCTGGAAATTAAGAGAATTAAGTAAGTGATTAATGCTCATAATTAACATAACACAATAGAGAACTAAAATCCCAGCTGCAAAGGAGAGGACTTAGGAGCAAGACATTCAACAGAGAACCAACCAGGATTTCAAACAAGAAGAACCTAGCTCTTCTTGCTCTATTAAACGTATCTTGTTTATGATCAATTGCTGACTATGAACATTGGTCAGGTCAATCTCATATTTAAGACTGAATCATGTTTGTAATAGAGAATTAGCTTAATACATTTATTATTGTTTGGATCTGTTAATCTATTGGAGAATTGGAGAAATATGAATGATGAATTGATGATTCACATGTTTAGATTATGAATTGTAGTATAAATTTGCCAATTAAATGGTTAAAATTCAGGTTTGTGATGAATTCAATTAAAGAACATATCCATATTGAGGAATAAGCATTGGTGATGTTAGATTTGCCTCTGTTAATGATCTGTAATGCCAAGACATGATTGGAATCCCTTGGAAACTATATTAGGATGGTTTTGGGACTGATTATAGGTTAGGAAAACCTTCTATGGCGAATTAGGGTGAAGAAAATCAAAAGATTTGGTTTCTAGTCATGTTTTTATAAAACTACGTCGTTTGGGGGCCGCAGGAAGGAGTTAAGGCTCCCTTAGGGCCAATCGATCAGGTAAGAGTTAAGGCCAATCGATTAGGTCCTCCAAGGGTCGATCGATCGGGCTTGGTTTGGGATTCTCCAGTGACCTTGGGACTTTTTAAGAGTACTTTTTTTATTTAGGACTTAAGAATTATGATCCTACAATGGTACGTTGAGGATAATGTATGGGATTAAGGTTAGCTCGGGGGACGTTGATTAATACGGTTAGGGTTATGTCAGTTATCTTATATACGTATTGGATGTTGTATGCTTTGTGTGTTGTGTGCGCTATGTGTGGACATGCCAAGGTGTGTGAATAACTCATGAGGAATCTATCGGTGGAGATTTGATGAGATTGTTTTGTGGGATCGAATACTATGCCTTTAGCGGATGATGAAGACTGCGTATAGGTTTCACCCTTTAACGGCATGTTTTTAACTCTAAGTGTGATTTTTGCAAATTATCGTCATACTCTCAAATCGGGAGACCCGGGACTACGCAGTCAATTCCTATAAGTTACATTGGTCCCGTGCGAGGTGTCCGTGCCTCCTACAGGGTCGTTTGGGGGCTGGTTTGGGTTTTCACCCTTTAACGGCTTGTTTTTAACTCTAAGAAACATATCTCGATCCTACGTGTTGTGGGTCAACTGTCTCAGGAGAGGGAGACATAGGAGGCTAAACTTGTTTTGAAATCTTGGTATGTGACTACATGGTAATGTGTCGGCATGGCAATTTCCCCATTTATGGTGTGTTTATTTGTAATCCATTTGGAGTGGGACCTCCTATGGATTAACCCAATAGAGGCACGAGAGATCCCCAAATGATTAAATCTTCGTGTTAAGCTTATATGTATAGCTAGTTCGCCGATGAACGTAATTATACGAGGATATTGGAGTGCACTTTTACAGATATTGTGAAATGCTTGCTTTATGAAATATGGTGTAGTATATGGGTGTGGCGCTTAGTATATGATCAGTAATTATGATACTATGATGTAGCACTAAGTAGAGATCATTAAGTATGGGGCTTGGGTACGTACATTGTAGTTATTTCTATTATAGATTGGCATATGGCTAGGATATTCATTAGTTACAGGTGAGGTAAGATGTCTTTGGAGTGTGTCGGTGGGGACAACATGAGACATAAACGAGTCGCACTTCATACTGTTTCAAGTTTAAGTTAGATGTTTTTTGCAACTGTGGGGTTAAACACAATATTTTTATTATAAAATATTTCCAGGTATCCCAGTCGAAGCAACGGGGCTTAGACGTAGGAATCTATTTTATTTCGGCATCTCCATTTCAGTTGGACTTTACATTTCATTCTTAAGAGATTCCTTATTAGTTCTAGTCTTGTTTATTCCAGTATTGGTTTTGATCGGTTGCGATATTTATCAGTTCATTTATTCAATTGCTTTCAAACTTATATATCTTATCTCGTTCATTTAGTTTTATTATTATCGTTGATACTTCTAATGATATAAATTGTTTCTCTCTCCACATTCTTTTCGTATAGGACTAGTCATCTTATATGTGGAAAATCAGGGGTGTTACCAGCAAAACCATATCCGGATACGAGAGGAGTAACGAGAATCACAAGTAAAAGGTGGTAAAGAGATGCAGAGTTACCAAAGTCCAGAAAACGAGTTAGCGGAGGTGGCCGAGGGTGACAATACCCCTCCAAAGTAGGCTCCAATGGTTCAGGAGGAGGTACCTCATCAGATAGAAGCATAAGGCACACAAAAGATGAAGCCTCCTCATCCACAAGAGATGTGAATATAGAAGCTTGCAAAATATTCACACCCCCATTAATAGAGACGTCCTCATGAAAAGTTATATCAAGAGAGTAATACATGTGTTTGAATACCGTATTATAGTATAGATACCCCTTAGACATCGAGGAGTACCCTTTAAAATGCATTTAATAGTTTTATCATCAAGTTTGTAACGAGAGAGACAATTGCAATGGGTACACCCAAGTACACAAAAGGGGAATGTGGAATAGGTTGCTATCGGACCGAAGACACTGAAGGACGTCTTACCCCCCCCCCCCCCAAAAAAAAAAAAACCCGACTCGAGGTGCAATTTATGATAAAAGTGGTGGTGGAAATAGCTAGGTGCCAATAGGATTTAGCACATACCACTCAACAAGCATCCAACTACTACTACTAAATGGCGATTTTGCGTTCCGCAAACCCCATTTTGTTCAGGTGTATATAATCAAGTGAGTTGGTGTAGGATACCTTTTTAATTAAGTTGACACATAATAAGGACCCAAAAAGGCGGTAACACGAGATGGCCCTGACACATCCAAAATGATTCGAATCAAAAAAACTAGGAACACAACTCATACATGGTATATATCAAGTTCTAGTACACTTTGAAAGCTCACAAACTTTAACAAAAAAAATCTTGCCTTTACAAGCTTTCGAAAGAGAAGGAAATAACAAACACAGATACTAAAATAGACATTCCCTAAATGTGCAAGCCACGTATTCAAGGTATGAACAAAAGCATCACATGAAATAGAACTGGGACGAACGAATGCACTAAAGTTGGATGTGAGAAAGTATGATGAAGGATCCCCCAAGTAGTACAACCCCTTAAGCATAGCCCCGGCCAAAAATCGTCCTCGAACTCAGCACCTACAAGAGAAAATGGGTAGGTAAGGATACAACCTCACAATTGACGTTTAATCAAGTCGACTAACAAATAAAGGATTAAAAGCAAATTTGGGAGCATACAAAACAGAAGAAGAGTATAATCGGGAGATAAACATACATATCCTTTCAACGAATATGTTCAACAGAATCATCCTCAAGACAAATGGACTGACAAATAAGAATAATGGGTGATGAGAAAAGAGATGACTCACTTGACATGTGATTATTAGCTCCGAAATTCTAACCCTGCTAAGCATTAACATTAAAAGCAAAAGAGATGCATGATGCAATGATAGCGGTGGGTGTAAAACCCAGCCCCAAGGGTGATAGAGTCAATTGCTTCTGTTAAGACTATAGCCGACTTAAATGAATAGAGGTGAGAAGAGAAACAAGAGGTTGACCGGCCCCGAGGACAAGTAGTATCAGTAACTTGCAACCATATGAGATAAAAAGGTTGACCGGCCCCGAGGAAATTTTGCTTCAACTCCGATTGGAGTTTGAAGCCTCTAGCCCTCGTGTGCCCAGCGGGACCACAGTGATGACACAATCTTCCCGTCGGAGAATGGGATCCCGAACTCGGAGAAAAGCCATCTGATCAAGTGAGGGAGCGGGTGCATGTAAAGGTTGATTAAAAAGTAAGCAGCGCTTCTCACCATCAACAATAGCCAGTGCCTCTTTAAGTGCAGGCATGGGAGATGTGTTTAGGATCGGAGTCTTGAGAGAATCAAACTCGAATCGTAAACCCATGAGAATGTGATAGATATGTCATCGATCAAGTCACTTTACCAAGAGCAACAAGGTCGCGGGAAGGAAGTTTGAGGGCTCATAGTGGGCCAACTCCTTCCAACTAGACTAAGTAGGTTCAAAGCATCATGAGATGCACGAGCGACCTCCTAATATAACTCAAAGATGTGGGTGTCATTATGCGCATGCACATGCGCATACTCGTTAAAGGCTTGCCAAAGTTTAGGAGCCGACTCACTAAACAAGAAGATGTTATGGATACGTTCTTTCATTGAGTTGACCATCCACCTCAAGAAAATGCACCGATCTATATAACCATTATGAGAGTGCGTGTGCCCGTACTTGAGATGGAGTTAAGGTACTCAACTAAAAGCAATTACTGTCATAAGGGTTAAGTTTTTTTTAAAGTGCCCCTCGTTTCTGCCCCTCACCGCCACTCTGTCCATCACCATTTCACCCCCACCTCCACCACCTTTTCTCCCTATTGTTCCACCACCACCTCTACAAAACACTAACCCCACCTCTGTCAAAAACCCAAAAGAAAATAAAAAAAGGGGCTGAAATCCATCCTAGGGATGGATTGAGGAGAGAGGAGAGAGGAGAGAGAAGAGAGTGGAGAAGAAAACAAATAGAAAATGGGCTAAATCAGTGCTCTGGTGAACCCCCGCTGGCCGTCGATGGCCATGGAGGGGCTGACCTAGGGTTTCACAGCCCTAGACTCTTTCGACCGGCGGAAGCCAAGAATGGCAAAATCCAAGAAGAGAATCCAGAAGAAGAAAGAAAGGAAAAAAGAAAGAACAAAAAAGATCAAGAGAAGAGAAGGTACAGAGAAAAGAAAGGACGAAAGCTCGTGTAGAGAGGGGTCAGTCTTGGATCCCGATGGCGGCGGCATTTCTGGAGGATTTCATCGGCTGGAAGAAGCCTTCGGCCTCCTAAGGCTGGACTAACTTGCATCGGCTCCTGTTCATGCTTCAGTAATAGGGTTTTACGAACTCTATTTTACAGAAATAAGTGGAAAGGAAGGAGCAATTGGTCCAACCAATGTTCCTCCTGACTTGGGCCCAAATTTTCTAATGTTATATGTTCATTAAGAGAAAAATGAGCCCAAAATTATCCTCAGCTGATTCTAATAAAAAACAATAACAAATATAATAAAAAAAAAAATCAGTATGGTCAATTTTGAGGAAATTTTAAAATAATAAATTTTGGGATTTTGACAATTATTCTTGGGACCCCCCAAACTGTTCCTCTCTTCTTTTCGGCCACATATTTTGGGCATTTATCTCACTCGTCACCGACTTTCAAAGTTCGTGGAAGAGCTTTTTTGTAGAAGGGAAGAGTGATGAGAATAGAGGATTACGGGAGGCTTAATTGTAATATGTCAAAATTACCCTTCTATTTTTTTCCTTTTAATTTTTTTTTTTTGTTTCTTTTGTTTTAGGTTAATTTTTAGGTATGTTAGGCAAAGTGCCCCTTTTTTAGTCCTTTTACCTTTCTAGGGTAACTTGGCTCGCAAAACACCTTAACCTATAAATAAGGCCCTTGGCCATTCATTATAATCACTTCATTTATAGACATAGACTTCGATTCTAATTTCGTGCTTGAACTTGTGTGCCATTTTTCATGTTAGATCACCATATAATATATCTAACGCTAAGAAAAGAGAAATATGACAGCCAGAAAAGATAATTATGAGTCATAATCATTGAAACTAAGTTGGCCATTACCAAAATTCATAGTTTAATTGGATATTAACCATTAGAACTTTTATCTGTATTATGTTAGCCATGAATTATAAGTAAACAACTTACCCAAGAATTCCTGACACTTTACCACAATCAGCACAACAATAACTTCCATCTAGCTGCATCAATTGCCCAAGATCAACAACCCCCACCTTTCTACGTTGTAGGGCACACTCAATGTGGCAAGATAAGTTACAGGAGTCTCCCTGACCAGATTCAGATGTGCATTCCAACCAAAGACTCGGATCCTTATTGTCATCAAATAAGTGGCAGATGCAGCAAGAGCACCTCTTGCAAAATGTGTCTTCTATGGATAGAATAGCTCTACATGCAGAGTTTTTACAGATGAGTGAATTTGAAATTTTGAAATCAGCACCCTGATCTGGAGCTGCAGGAATTCGAGTCGGGTTTTCAGCCTTTCTGTTGTGCTGCTTCCTAACTGGCTGAAGCTTGGGACTTAAAGATAATTTCTTAGCCTCCTGATTCTTTAATATTTTCCTACTCGTCGTCTTCGCAAGGTGTTCAGCCATTTTGCTTTTTGATGAAGCCGAGTGCCTCTTGTCCTTATCAAAGCAAGTTCGAAAAAGATCCTTCCGAGGACCCGATTTCAGAAACTCCTGGAGAAGCTCTGGACTTCTTGAAGCGTCATCTGAGTGTCCATTTTTCTCTGGCGTGCTTTGCACGCTCGAAGAAAGACTTTGAATACCGGAAACTGTATAAGAAAACACACTAACCATAAGGTAAGGAGCATTGGCAGAAACACAGAATTCTGAATTTAGAAAAAAAAAGGTGAAATTCGAAAATTTTGAAGAAACAAGGAAATTTTTATAGTATATAATCAAATCATTAAAGAAGACATCCTAACTGAATGTGAACCACACAAAAATATATCTTTTCTTCATGATTCAACTCGCATCCCTTTGCTGCTTATCCCTACAAGAACAGTTAACTTTCACTAACGCAACACTTCTTTAGGATTTGACATTTGTTTCTGTATACTATTATTAACGTTGGTTTGTAGATAGAGCTGGTTCAGCCAGGGAACCATTTCCTGCATTCCCTGTTTAATATAATTACTAACCTTAACTGTTATAATTAGTCCATTTGAATCATAGTGACTGCGTGAATTCTTCATATCAATCACTATGCTTCATAACACCAAGACAATAATAAATGTCTTACAATAATTTCCATCTAGTTTAGCAAAGCTAGTATAAACCCTAAAAGCTTATATACTCCCCTGATACCTGTCATTAGTTCTACTGAAGCAATAACCTCTCTTTCCTCAAAGAAATTTGACCATTTGAAGAATTTACTAAGATAGGTTTCACATTCGTCAAATCTAAATCAAGATACAAGGAACAACAAGAAATGAAAGAAAGAAAAGCAAAGGCTTATTCGAGTGTACGAGCACGCACGTGTGTTTATGCGAGAGAAACAGAGAGGGAATACTAGCGATGCTATATAGCAACCAAAGTCCATCCCTGGAAAAGTCCATCAGCCACTTATGGGCCTAAAAGATACACACTGCAATGAGTGGCAGCTAGAATAGAAATCATTCCATACACTACACGCGCTAATCGTTAAAATAACAAAAAGTTAGTGGCCTCCTATGTAATGCGACTTTTGCAACAATAATTTATTAGCCACTCGTAAGGTCAGATAAGAGCTTTTCAAAATGCTAAGACCAGCCTGGGTTGATTATAACACGAGAAACGATACAAAAAAGTTCAAATTTACTGTGTAATGACAGATTACAGGTACCATTGTCAGCCATTAATTTGACCTAATAAGATTGCTATACACTGATGGGTGCATGGGCAGATGGGCTAACAGTACAGCATGACAAGAGACCTGCAAATACTTCAAGATCGTTGTCAATAGAACATCATTAAGAGTGGCCAATATGCCCGAAGTCAAAGACCAGCCCATAAGCATTTCTGAAATTGCAGATGCAAAAAAAAAACTAGACATCTGACAATGTCTCATGTACGTGGGGTAAAAATTGAAATTTTCTATCTAACAAAAACCAAGTATCAAATAGTGTGATAGCCACAGATGGTGAAAATTCTATGCTAAAATCTCATGCTCTCATGCATTTGCTTCCATCCAATTTCAACCTCTTTCATGCATTTGCTTCCATCGAATTCTGTAGTGCTTTATTTCAAACAATGAAGTCTATATGTGTCATCAACTGATGCAAGCTACTCTTCATCACACTGGACATAAGTTTCATGAACTTATCATCGCCAATGATTGCAAGATGGTTATGGAAAGACCATAGTTACCGGGACCAATAAACCCCTCACGTACTCCGGAAGTGGCGTTCCAAAATCTAATATTTACTATTTTTAACTACTATTAGTAATAATAAAACTTTTGGCCTACTTTTTATTTTATTTTTTAAAAAAGCAGTGCACTCAGTAACAGAAGAAGAGGACTTCTCAACCAACATATAATTATATATTTGCAAGGATCGTTTATATGTTTTATAATATATTATAGCAGAGAGTCTCCTGAAAGGACCTCTTATATACATACCTCCGTACAAACTATTTTTTTTAAATAGTAAAAAATTGATTTTTTTTATGAAACTTTTTGTGGATGATCTTCTCACTATGGAGATTGTCTACAAAAAGTTTCATCAAAAAATTCATTTTTTATTATTTTAAAAAATTGATATGCAAAAAAAGATGTATATGTGCATTTTTTACCATTGAAACTTTGAATGATCATCTCACCTACTTTTGGATTTAAATTTTTGATGAATTTTTTTGTCGATGAGCTCCTCATTATGTAGATCATCTCCCCAAAAAATCATCAAAAAAATCAATTTTTACTGTTTTAAAAAAATGGTCCACACGGGAGTCCGCACCACCTCAGTTCCACACATGATACAGCCTGTATATTATAGACACCACAGACTGCATACATTCTTATTGAGCCCTTTATATAGGGGTGGAGTACATGATTCTTGACAATATATATGATTATAATATTGAAAGAGCTCCAACAAGAGTTCTATAGTGCTCAATATTCCGAATCAGTGTACCAATTATTTCTACTGGGCTAAAGCAACGTATCATGTAACAAAATGACTCAAGTACCAGATAACATTGACCACGACAACATAAATAAGGTAAGTAGAATAGACCAGTTTTAGTTACTTCTCACTATATTAATAAAATAGAGTCCTGATAGAACAGGAACAGGTTGCGCATCCTTTTTAATACACCAAAGCACACATTGAAATAGTGGGGTTCTATACTGAAATTATGACGATCAAATATGAGCATACAGCTCTTGGTGGGTTGTGACATTAACAAGAATGGGGGAGCACACCATTCTATTGGTATCATAAAGTATATTTCAGAATGAATAACGAAAGAGAAACAAAGGTTGCATAAATAATGCAATTTACGAGAGCCGGCTATTTTAACATACCTCCACTTTATAAGGTTGAATGAATGATTTATTGATGAAATTTAGAGGAGATGATTGCCTCGTCATTAATACCCACCAAATTTCATCAAATAAAAATAAAAATCACCGTATAGAGGGTGAAATGAATATTGGATATATTTGTACATTTTCGAACCTCAAAACTTTTGATCATCAACTCACCCACGTAATGGTTGTATTTTTATGACATCTGGCGAAGATTACCGCTATGATGTTGATCATCCATAAAATTTTATCAAAAAAGTCATCCATTTAACCCTGAAAATTGGAGGTATGTATTTTAGGTGTGCTAAATAAGGTGAGTTAGAGAGCCTACCTGCAATTTAGTAAAATATAGGATAACAATTGATTCTAGAAAGTAACAATCGCAAAGTAATTAACCAGGAATGTGCCAATAATACGTGAGATGTGTATACCATCTTTAGGTGCATCGTCTATTGTTAGTAAAATTTATTTTCTACTAATCATTTGTGTTAAACCAGAAAACACATCTTTCCATCCCCCCCTCATGATGCTTCTTGTGATGATAGGCCCACAGCCAAATTGGTGCAGATGAGATTTTGTATGTTTGAATCATATTTCTTAGCCACAATAAAAGAAAAAAAATTATATTTGTTGATAGAAAAAACAATCAATCCGATCTTAAACCTAGCCAACTTTCCCGTGAATTAGCTGGATTTAATTCAGTTTCCTATCCTATCACGTAACACAGCTGATAACCTGAAGTCCTGTGAATTGAAGGAGACTTGAACCATAACATATAATCCAAGTATGAGAAAATACGTAACTAATATTTCAACATACCAAGAACTGCCTACTAAAACATTTTAACAGATACAGAAGTACAAAAACATTAACATAATAGTATTATCAAAAATATATTACGTAATGCAAGATAGGAGATCTCTCATTAATGACGGGAATCAAATCTCGCAAGAAAAATAGAAATGAAACAACAGAGAGATCAGCTTTCTTACTATTAATACAGGATCTACAATTATGCGACCTCAAAAAGACACAAGAAAATGTATGAAAAAATTGATTCTCTCAAGATGAAATGAGAAACGGAAAAGAGAGAGAATGAGAAGAATCAAATCTGGAAGAGCAAGACTGGACTGGTTTGTAGGAGCAACCGCATAGCCAAAGAGCTCGGCAGAGTTAGGGTTTTGGAAAAAGATCCCTCTAGAACAAGAACCCTTTTGTCTCGTATGAACTTCATATCCGAACTTAAAGCATTAATACGGACATAATTAAACATTTACAAAAAGACATTAGACTTAGGTTTTTTGTTAGATTGGATCAACTTCTATCCCAATTTGGGCTGATATCAAGGGATCAAATGTTATGGGTTGGACTTAAATGTATCTGATCCGTTAACAAGCCGTGGGTGATGTTGCAATAACCTCCTTGAATGACACCAACTGACAACTGTTTGTAACGTATTTCACAGTGATTAGTTCCAAAATGTTAAAAAAATAATCTAAAAAATAAAAAGGAGGGTTAACTTCATAAATATTGAAGTTTTGATTTGGCAGAATCAGATTCTGCTTATTGATTTCCAAAACTAACAATTTTGTTTAGCTGAGGAAGCACTCGTGCCTATTAAAAGGAGTGGAGTAACACTTGTTCCCTCTCTTTCCCAAAATAAGAGTCCTGATTTTTTTTTAAGAAACATTGATTTTTTAAGAAACTCCTCCTGTTTTGCGCTTAACTTCTTATATTTTTTTTTGGACACTGCCAGTCCCAAGCCCGGATAGAGGAGGAGGGTTGCGTTAGGTAGCTGACAGCCAGCGCAAAACTTTGTCAGTTCCTTATGAACATGAGTCAACGAACAAAATTAAAACTTACACAAATATCGTGATATTTGATCCTATTAATTTGGGACAACCCAAAAAGAAAAGTGGGACACTTAATTTGGGACGAAGGAAACATTATTATTCATAGTTATAATCAGGAAAGCTTGATAATTATTGATTACCCTGAACAATCATTTGGTAAATAACAACTTTTTTTCTTTGTACCGGGGCCACAGATTATAATCACAAGACTTGTAAAAGAAGAGAGTGTAATTAATATTACCAGCCCTTGTGCACCTCCAGATTTAGATGAACACATTGAAGCTCAATTTTTAAAAAATACTCGTGAATTAATTTCAATAAATTACCATTCAGTAAATAAACATATGGGACTTCAGGAGTCAATACCGCATGTACGATTTCTATAGACTCCACTACGAATAGAAAAAATTTAAGTACCTCATTAATGCTCAACAAACCATAATGTCAAAAAGTCAAGTCCCTTTTTATCTTGCACTTAATATTTTAAATGTGAAAAAACGTAGCTTTATTTACACGTCAGATATTCATAGATTGAAATCTATTCACTATACTTCATCTTATATTTTTTCTTGTAATTCCTTTTTTTTTTTTTTTGTGTGTGTGTGTGTGTGGGTGGGGGGGTGGGGGGGGTTGCATAGGCCCTTGAAAACTTTTTGGTTCAGGAGTAAGGTAATTGAAAAAGTTCATTCGACTACAGGCCCTTCGGAAGAAAATACCCCTACAGAAAAATTTCTCATAATGCGAAAAAATTCACTTGCAGTGAAATTTCGCAAATTAAATTGATATAACCAATTTGTACATGTATATGATGAGCTTGTTCAATTTTAAGTCAATTTGATAAAATTTCTTTGTAAATTTTCTCAACAACTTATTTTGAGATAATTAAATTCCCAATAAGTTTAATTGAGACATTTAAGAATTTCTCGAAAAATGCATACCAAGAAATTTAAGCTTTTAGGGTTAAAGAAAAAAAATAAAACTCTCACTTTGTAATTGGGAAATTAATTCGGAATTAATTATTGATTTGATTTAATAATTACATGGGTCGATTTGGAGTGAGAAATGTATTATGTGCCTAGCAAGTTCTCTCTAAGCAGTTCTCTCACTAGTGTCCCGCGTGAGACCCGTAATTATTTCGTTATCGTAAGAAGTTGGGATTTTGATTGTGTAATGTGCTCAGTGCTGTTTAAGGCGCAAGGCGCACCCAGGAGCAAAGGTGTCTCTGGAGCCTAGGCGCAAGGCGAGGCGCGCACCTGATTAAAGCTAGGTGCACTTTTTGAAAAAAATCAAAAAAAAAAATTTATTCATTTTTAAAGCAATATATTGATGTTGTAATATCATGACATCAATGATAAACTTAATGGGATAAGTAAGATTCCAAAATATAACATATTAACATGTAAAGCTAAACTTTAACCAACAAATGAAAGTCTTAAATATATAGAAAAGACAACAATTACCAACAAGTTTTAGTTTGAAAATAAAAACCAAACTAACAAGAGTTAAGACACAAAATTAAATGTATTATATTTAAATTTTTCGTTCTATTGTATTTCAACTGATATTTTTTTTCCCATGTAAAACAACAAAACAGTAAAATATATAAAATAGTAAAACATTCAAACCGTAATTTCAGCAAATGGTGTTGTATTGTATTTAAATTTTTCATTGTATTGTATTTCAACTGATATTTTTTTTCCTCACAGCAAACAATAAGAAAACAATAAGAAAGGCAGAAAAAAGGAAGAAAAAAGAGGCAGAGAAAAAAGAAGAAAGAAAAGAAAATGCAGAAAAAAAGGGCTGAAAAAAGAAATAAAGAAAAAAAAGACAGAAAACAGCCATTCGGGGAAGAATTGGTCAGAAAAAAAGAAAAAAAAAATATAAGTCTGAAAAGAAAACAGGAAGAAATAGGCTGAAAAAAGAAAAAAAAGAGAAGGAAAGCAAGAAAAAAAAGAAGTGCGCCTAGTCCCACGCCTGGCGCCCGAGTGCGCCTCGCTCCTAGTGCCTTCAGGCGCGCGCCTTTTGAAATGCGCCTCGCCCACCCCTCCTCTAGGCGCCTCACCTGCGCCTTAGTGTGCCTAGCGCCTAGGCGCGCCTTTAACAACTATGAATGTGCTTATGTGATATAGTTTGTGGTCATGTACCCATTAAATTTTAGCAACCAGCTAGACTAGATCAAAGTGTATACGGGGTTCTTTGTTTGAATTTCACATTCGACGTATGAGTTCCTACTGGGTTGAGATCTGGATCCAATAGTGAATCATTTCTCAAATGTTGGGTGGCGTGTGTAGTGCTACCGTTTTCAGTTGATTGTTGTTGTTATAGCTATATGCGATGTAGATTAGAAATCAACACTTGAGTATAGGAATTATCAGCAGCGTACTGGGCCGATAGTGGTTAGGCCTAGGCGCCCTTGGGTTAATGGGTTGGATCGTTTTTCGTGCTGTGGTACGCAAGTTCGGTATGTGTTGAGGCATTGGAAGGATAAGAATGTAACAAATTTTATGGACGAAATTCCTCTTGTAGGGAAGAAGAATGTAATACCCCGGATATTTTGAGAAATTAACTGGAAATTATTTTAGGAAATTAACTGGGAATTAGTCATTGATTTAATTTAATAATTACGTGGTTTGATTTGGAGTGAGAAATAATATCAATGGAATTTTGGCTTGGTTGAGTCGTACCCCGTGCACAAGGCTCCCGCTTAACTGCAGGGTCTAGGAGAGGTGCCCAAATAGTGTTAAAATATGTTGGCGTTGGAACGGACTTGGGATGAGTTTAGAGTGTCCAAATAGTGTTAAAATATGAGGAATTGGCCTAGAGGTTAGGTTACCAAGTGGGCCAAGTTGAGTTAATTATGTTGTGTGTTAGGCCTTTTTAGATGGTTTTAAAAATGGGTCAAGGGAGACTGCGGGTTCGCAATATATTAACACAATATTAGGTTAAGTTAATATATCACCTCATATCAAAAACCCTAAACCTTAAGACTGTAAAGAGAGAACAATTGGGACCAACTGGAGATAAAATGGGGGGAAGAAGAAGAACAAGAACAAGAAAATGGGAAGCTGACTTGGGGATATCATCTATACTAAACAAGGCAAGAGTTATGCCTACTTTTCTCGTTTGATTCGAATAACATATATTGGATTTCATGTAACTTAAATGTATGGAAAAGATTAATACAACTTGGAAATTCTGAATTATATGTGTGGCGATTTCATGTTTTGAATGGTTCGGAGTTCAACAATTAAAGTTATAATATTATAACTAAAGTTCTTATGCATAATATGCAATTGGGTTAATTAATTTGGAATTTAATTAGTTGGATTGCAGATTTTGGATTAAGTCGTGTTAAAATCATAATAGCTTGTATATAATTGTGGTAATTGAATCAAATTGTTCAGAATCGATTAGTAGAAACCATGTTTATGAAAACTAGGGTTCTTATAGTTAACAGGCAAACCGGGTTAATTGATGTAAAATTAACGGTTTAAAATCATATGAAGCACGGACTCGACACGTAATACGTGTTTCGACACGACACGACACGTGACACGTGATTTTTTCAAAAACTAGGATACGACACGCTAGGATACGTATAATATAAAATATATATTTAAAATATATAACATACATTTAAATATATATATTTTAATGAATTAAAACAGATTTTTCCCATAAAATACATTATTAGAGCATTCTTAACATGAAATTAAGAAAATGGACCATACAAAACAAAATTCAAACACATTTTAACATTAAAAATCATAAATAAAGCAGAATCACCATCACATAAGAAAAAATAAAATTAAAAAAAGTGCCTTTTACGTGTCCCAACGTGTCTTTTTACATGTCCGAACATGTCGCGTGTCGGACTCGTGACTTCTGGGAGAGTGTCCGTGCTTCATAGTTAAAATCTGATAATTTGGATTGACTTTTGTTAAAATAATTATATCTAATGTTAGTTCATAATTAATTAGCCGGGATTTGTAAGGATTGGGAGGCATGTCAATTGTTGAACCTAGATCATGTAGGAAAAGGATTTCTTAAATTGTTGGATTTTGATTATGGATCCATAGATTTCATGGGTTAAATATTGTTTAAGTGAGGATTTTAAGCCTAAACTTTTGTTAGATCATAGGTAACTGATGTGGGCATATTGAGTTTGTAATTGGTTGAATCGGTGGAGGAGGTTCGTCACTTAGCAGGGTTCATCTGGGTCTGTTTCAAGGCCCCGTGCACACAGTGTCGTTTTGGAATTGAGCACACAGCATTCAAATTGATCTGACCGTGTGCACAGCGTCATTTGCAACCGTACATACGGCAAGGCGTTATAAGGCGTATGCACGGCAAGGCATATTTCTGCAGTGCACACAACGAGGTATTTCCACCGTGCGTACTGCCCAATTTTTGCTTGAGAGTTACTTCTAGAACTCTATAGCTGTATACAAATATCTTTTGTACCTGTAGGTGACCTTGGGTTGACTTTGTGAGTGCTAACCTAATCAGGAGTAATTGGATAGCCTATGTAAGCTAAACTGAGTTAATGACCGAGATTAGGTTAAAAACCAGCATTACGTATATATTAATTAACCTTGTATAATACATTTTATTTTATCCGTTTTCAAATTTATATGTAAAATATGTAAATTATATATTCAAGTATAAATGAATGAAAATATGAAGAATGAACGTTTCTAAACTAAAAAAAAACATTTTATTGTTTTCAGTAAACAGGAATTTAAACAAAAGAATTTTGAAACTCAGTTTTTGAAAATAGGTCTGACAAAATCAAACTGTAACCAAAATTGTGTTTAAAAACATAAAACACTTTTTAAACACACACGTAAACAGCTCTTAGTTAATTCGTTATGGTAGGAAGTTGAGATCTCACTTATTAAGGAGCAAAGATCGTGTTGTGCTTGTGTGATATTGCTTTCGGTCCTGTACCCATTATTAGATCTTATCCACCCCTAGCCAGAAGTGAGTTTATTGGGGGTTCCTTGTCTAGATTTTCCCATAGTTCAGTTTCGGTTGGGAGTTTGGAGATTATAGGGTGCTATAACAAATTTGGCATATAGTTGTCAGAGGCGAAAGGTATACCAAGGCGCCAAGGTCCCCGTGGAGCCTAGGCACGAGACGAGGTGCGCACTCGATAGAAGAGAAGCTCAAAGTCTATAAAACATGCAAAAGTTGTATATTTATAATAATAAGATCATTTATGATCTATAATGTGAAATATATGGCACAAATTACCATTAAACACGGTTATGAAGAATATAAAACTTTAACCACCATATGAAAAAAATATATATTTAAATATCAAATTTATTTAACAATTTAATTATCAAATAATCAACAACGAAAATATATTAATATATTTGGAAAAAATACTCCAATGTGTGAAAAGAAAAATCAAAATCAACACATAAATTGTTCTAAGATGCAACATTGTTGGAATTTAATTTTGTTTTATTCTTTTGCCTAAGTAGGGAACTAGTGAGAAATATAAAGTTTCACTAGGAATCAAGGACTTACTTTGCTTAGTTTTGGGTTGGGTTGGGGAATCGTCTGATTATCCATATTCTATTAGAGTATATGTAAAAAGAATATGACAACATGTGTCCTTAGAGCACATGTTTTGACCCGCAAAATAGCAAGTATGAAAGCTCTACATGAGTATCTGTGCCCTATTAATTGTATGTCGGAACTCTGTCCTTGCTATTTTTGGGTTCTAAGTGTGTGTGCCCTTAGGACACATGTTATCAAGACCCTATGTATAATAAGCAAATCAATTGGTCCATTCTTGTATTGTGGGCGTTATCCAAAAACTTTTAATGAGGGCCTGAGCCAAGCCTTAACCCTGGAGCCTAGGCGCACAAGGCACACGCCTTATTAAAGTAGCCTTGCCCGCGTGAGGCAAGGCACCAATGTTGCGCGTAGGCGAGCTTGAAGCCTAAACGCGCCTTTAACAACGGTGGTTTGTGGAAATGGGGTTAGATCTTCGTAATGTTCGCGTAGGCGTAGATCTTTTGAGATGAGTTGATGTTTAGTGACTGGGGGTTAGAGTGTTGGTCAGGATGTAGTTGTCCTAGTGACTTCCGGTTAAAAAGCTAATTATTCGTGTGTGTGATGTGTGTGTGTGTTGTGTGTGTGTGTGGGGGTGGGTGGGGGGGGGGGGGGGGGGTCAACGGGAGAACAACATTCGAAGTAGCGACCCCAACAGTTTGAAAAATATCTTGAGAAAAGGTTTTAGCACCGGTGTATCCTATATGTACTCTAGTTTATTCGAAGTATGGGGGTAGCCGTAGGTAATTTACCCCCGAAATAATGTTGTGATTAGAGATACCCCTAGATGTTCAGTAATTTGACTTAACCCTACATTCACAAGGTACAAGCAGGTCAACAAGCGGGATGATGTACATGTGGAGGGTAGGTCTAATTATTGAACATCTAAAGGGATATCTCTAAATACATCATTGTCTTGGGGGGTAGAGTAAAAAAAAAGCATTGGGATGTTTGACAATCCTCCTTAAGAGTTGAGCTCACCATTATTGTCCAAACTTGAGTTGAGAAAGTTGTGGTTGATTCCTACTTAGAAGGTTGGGGATATATTAGCAGGTTGTTATTATCTTTTATTTGGAGTATCTATTTTGTTTTAAATCTTGAGGATAGTATGGTTTTCATTATATTATTTATCATCTTTGATTGAGCCAATGTAAAGGATTTCTTGTTGTCAGTTTAACTCGTGTTTCGTTGACTAACATTTTCAAGTTTTATTGCAATGGACTTGCATCGTTTATTCTTTGGAGTATTGCAGCTGAGAGGATTCACAATGTATGTTTTATTTTAGTTGATCAATTTTGTATTCGGAGATTTATGTATATTGTGGTTGTATCAGTTTCTTTTGCACCAGTAATATTTTGAGACTTGGTGGACATTAAGGATTTTAACTATTATCATATTTGTATGGTTTTAGTTATCCAGTTCTTTTATTGGCACTCTTATGCTAATCCACATGCTAGGGAATGTTATTAATTGTTTGATTCTCGTAAATTGTGTATTTAAAATTGATCAAACTAAATATGTAATTTATAGGGTGTCCAACACTTTTTATTGAACACCATAAACACTAAAAAATTGTAATACACAAAAAGTCAAAAACTAAATATATTCAATTTGTATATGGCTAGCAAACAAAGTATTAATTTGTATACATAAATCAATGAGATATGTTACTTTAGTAAAATAAAGAATCAATAACTGATACAAATCAATGAGATATGTTACTTTAGTAAAATAAAGAATCAATAACTGAGGCATTGAACCTTCGTTTACTGAACTTTCATTTACTAAAGGTAACCAAATTAATTCATTTACTGAAGGGAAACCAAATATCAAACAAAGCCCCGAAGCATTGATTCTGCAGCAACGGGCGACCAACAGCGATGAGAAGAAGTAACAACGTTGGAATATGAGCATAAAAATCTGAGATCTTTCATCAGGACTCTGCAATGCAAAGGTTTCCAGTGACGGCAGTGACATGCTCCAGTGATGGCAGTGGACCGGTAGAGATGGCCTCCAGTTAGAGAGAGAAGGATGGTAGCAAGGGGCACATGCGTCTTTGTGTGTGTGGGAGAGACAGAGAGAGAGTTGATAAAAGGGTTTATATTTATATGAAAAATATAATAAGATTGGTGTATGGGATAGAATCAAATTCCGGTCAAATCTCCCCCCCCCCCCCCCCCCCCCGCGGAGGAACTTATGCATTATAAGATATCTTCTATGATGATTATATTTGGAAGGAAGAAATTATTTTTTTAGGCGTGGTTTTCTATTTATTTTCACTTTTGCATCTTTTCTCTTCCAAGTGGCAGGTCCCCCTTTTTCCTCTGTGACTTGTCTTTTCCAGCAATATCCATTTCCTTGCTTTCAAGAAAAGAAAGAGGAAATAAAGAAAAAAGTGTCAGGTTTTGTAAAAGTCATACCATAATGCAACTTGCAATCCTATGGCGCATTACAAATTTACATCAAGAGAAGACATCCTTGTAATACCCCGTATTTTTGCGGGATTTTATTCTTAATTATGGAATTAGGATTAATTAAATTAAATGGAGATAATCCGGATTTAAATGTAATAATTACTAGCATGACGAGAGTTAGTATTTATTGATAATAATTATGTTGAATATTACTTAGAGAGTAAAGTAATATATGATTAAGAAAATATTATTATGGTTGGGAGTGAAAAATACGGCAGTCACAATATACTTAGTTGGGACGCACATGTAAGTCGTGTTGGTATTACTTTATTGGGTTAAAAAGATAATTTATTTATAAGTAACTCGTATGACCATTTCGAGTGCGTCGATGAGTCCGGAAGGGTCGAGATAGTCAGAAAACTCTACTCGGGTATTTTATTTGGGTTTCGGGGAAATTTAGGTCAAACCGACACCCCGAAGGGGTATTTTAGTCTTTTGAGATTTTAGGGAATTAAAATGGATGAAAATAGTAAATTAAAAAGGAAGAGTACGTGGGTAATAGTCTATCTGTGAGTTTCCAAACCTACGTGAGGGAGAGAGAACACCAAAGAGGAAGAAGAACTCCATAGGAACGCAAGGATAAAGACTCAAGCTCTCACACCAAAAATTACACCAATGCGTAGATCGTGAAGAGAGGATCACCCCTATACCAATTTCATCTAGAGAATCAGAACTTCACAAAAAGGCAAGTGTTTATCTTGCTGGATTTTTAGAGCATATATGATTCATGTTAATTTAGTTGATGGATTAATCATAATATCATGTAATTGGGACTGAAATTGGGAATTTATTCATGATTGTGGTATAGGAATTGCATGTAGTTGAATAGCTATTGTTTTGGGGATTAAAAACCTAAGTGATATATTGAAACCATGAAATTTTATCTGAGTTTAATGGGTCATTAATGGTGATTAAATGAATTTTGGGTCTGTTGAGGATTTAGGAGATTTATCAAATTCATGTTGAAATTTTAGAGATTTGATGTTAAAAACGGATGGGAAAGTGTTCTAATACCAGGGATATAGTTTAGAGTTGTTGAATTTGAATTAGGATGAGTTTTGGGTGATTTTGCTGTTGAATGAATTGGGAAAACATAACTTGTGGAAGTCAGGGACGAACCCTCAATTCTCGTTCGAAGACTTGCCCAGGTCGTTCGAACGAACGAGACTTCCAACGAGATTACTAATGAAATTTTCGAGTTCGTTCGAAGTGAGAATACCGTTCGAACGAGAATCCCCAGGTTCTAACAAGATTTCGAAAACTCCATTTTTTGTCCAAATGAGTTAAAAATCCTTCTAGGTTCCTTTAAGTGAGAGAATAGGACCTACGCTATTCTAGAGTAGCTTCTTTTCATAATTTAGTAGTGAGGGGAATTGTGTAACTACTAAGGGAATAGGTTGGAATGAGAGAACTTTAAAGAGTATATACGATAGAGAGGTAAATCGTACAGTTGAAGTATTGTGGGTAGTAGGGACGAATTACTACATATAAATTTGGGAACTTAGGTTGCGTGAAAACCTAATGAATATAATAAGTTGTGTGTATACTTATTGATTGAACTATTATGTGTACGACATACCTACGTTGCTTGCTATCGAGCGAAGGTTGCGCGTTGTGGACAATCATGCCTTGAGGAGCCTTCGTGTGGGATTTTGATTTGTACCACTAGAGCATAGAACCCAAGTACGGGCTATATGTTCGAATGATAGTGATGACGGTCGTATGGGTGCGTAGCCCATCGGCTTGGAACTATGTTCGCCTCCAATATGTGTGGTTTTGATGGTTCGCGAGATATTGAACCTATAGTCCTTTATGCAATGAGCGATGTACCAGGACATGATAGCAGAGTATACATGCACCACAGTTATGTCTCGGGGTGCACTATTGAATATATATATAATTGAGCGTTTGTATGTATATATACTTGTGATATTGTCTACTGTGTGAATTAAGTAAACATGAATAATAATGAAATCGAAAATGAATTAAGTTGGTGAACACTTTATCTATATTAAGTTAAAAAGGCACTTATCCATATCAAAGAGGAATTAATTATAGGTACTATGTATATTGCGAGGAAATACATGGGAATAATATTGTGCTATGATTAGATGTTAGACGGGAAAGAACTAGTTAGTACGGGAATAGAAACTAGTAGGGTTGATGGAACGTTAGGCGTGCACATTAGATAAGAGATGAGCATCTCAAGTGAGTACGATAATCTAACATGATTAATATATGTGTTGTAAACTCATTTTAAGCACTTGTTGATTTTTAAACTGTTTTCAACTCGGGCACTGATCCGTTTTCAGTAAATCTCTTTTTCTTGTCAAATTATTTTAGGTGCCCAGCCACAGGGACACAAAGCATAGGAGTTACATTCACTCGACAAGCTGTAGCTGCTGTGGAAGTTACAGGACCTTGGTAGTAGACGCCTCTATGTCTATCATTCCTTCCTTTTGAGTTATTTCTTCAGTTAGCGCATGTTGCCCCTTTTCTATTCAGACATTCAGAGATTTTGGATTTAGTTATTTACTTTATTCATTGTTGAGTTTATTTCTATTGGATTATTGTATTTGGGACTTAGACTGGAAATGTTTTCTCCAGTTTCATTTATTATTGCAGTTATTTCCTATCATATGAGATTGATGTGAATGGTGAATGGTGAATGTTTAATTATTTCGTTAACCTAGTTTTATGTTAATTAAAAGATAAAATTTTGACATCAACCTTTTTTAATATTAGGTGGTTAGTGTTAAATAATAAAGTTTTCGACAGTGATGCATAAAGTGATCCAACTGGATATTCTGATTTAATCTGGTATTTAATTAGAAGGGGTATCACACTCCTCATTGATAGAAAAGTTCCAAATTGAATTCATGAGAGCTTATGCACAAGGTAGAAAAAGTTTTAATTATTGTTCATAAAATATTCGTAAATGTTCCTCAGATGTAATCTCTGGCGTTACTAGAAGTGCCCAGATGGGATCTTAAACGCTTTATTACAACCTTTTTAACTTTTCATACGTAAATAATAGCATCAGGTATTTAACACCAAGACTCAGTTCGCATTGCCTTTATTAATATTTTCCCTGCTTGCACACGCCCTTTTTGTGTTTCAATTTCGAATTGATAACTACCAGCTTTTATATCATCAGTTTCGCTATTCAGACTACTGTTTCAATGGTTGTTCACATATATGCCATATTTTTGTTGAGCATGTACACAAAGAAAGTAAACCCAAATTCTCTTTTATGTAATGGTTCTGCCCATGCCAAGAAATTGGTTGGAGCTGGGATTCACCAACCCATTCAATTTATACGTAAAAACATCACCGACAATAAAGGACAAGGGAGTACAATATAAACAAGTGAGGTACCAAGATGAAACCAAAAGCAAGAACATGCATTAGAAAGCCATGAACGCAAAAGAAACCAACAAAATCACTATCTTCGCATTTAAAGGAGCGATATGGAGGCAATTTTGGAAGGTAACTGGATTTTTTTATCAAATATAGTAGTTCGTACTGATAGAGGAAGGAATCTTAAATGACTCGGAGGAGGAACTTAAGCGCTGCCCTGGTGTGAGGGAAGTTTCAAGTAATGTTTATAAAGGCATGAGGCTGAGGCGAGGCACTTTGTCCATGCAAGGTGCATTTAGGCGTAAGCCTCAACTTGAAAAAGAAAATCATCGAAAATTATTTTAAAAAAATACTAATAAAACCCCAAAAATAATGTAAAATAAATTAATCAATATAACCAAAATAATAAATAGTGTATCGTCGTCACATCATGATGTCAAATAGGCCTAAAATCAAGATTGCATGAGGGGGTATGTGTATTATGTAAAAGAATTATTATATCATTAGACTATGTGCGTGCGTTACTAAAAGGAAACAAAAAAAACAACTATATTGAGGAACTTGAGTAAAATAAGAAACAAAACGGAAGTACCAAATAAACTACTCCAGTCATGCGTTTCTTCTTCTCATATCTGAATTTTATTTTTTAGGAGACTTTTCTTCTTATGGGCTAGCAAAAGAAAAAAATTGTGTTTTTTCCCCGCACTCAATGCCTCATGTCACGCCTCAAGGCCAAGCGCATTGAGGTGTGAGGCGAATACTCCAATGCGTAAGCCTCTCCTTTGGAATTTGAAGTGAAATTTCATCGCCTCGCGTGATTTTTTAAAGATTGGTTCCAAGAACCAAAAAATTTCAGTACTGCACAAAGAGATCCTTAAACACAAAAGATGTAAAATAAATAAAAAATTCGAGAGACAAGGACCATAATTTTGCAATATTTTGCAGTACTGAAAGGCAAGTAGCAATTGAGCAGGTATAAAAGCAGCACAAAGATAGAGATCCTCAAATACCATAAGTATAAAATAAATAGGAAATATCAATATTTCACCTTTAGAAAGAAATTTATCTTCCAAATCCATGCTGTGAAAGCTAAATATAATGTTTAGGCAACCCTCCCTGTAAAGTAATGTGGAAATTCAGCATCGTCATACATTCATATCATATCAGGCAATAGTTTGCCGTGAAAGAAGAGATGGCGTAATACTGAAGAAGAAATTGCATGATGTCTCAATCAACTCAACTCAACACTCAACAAAGCGTTTTCCCAATTATTTGGGGTTGGCTACATGTTGTCATCTCAATATTAAGATTATTAGTGTAACATAATATCAGTTCATTTTTTTAATGGGCATGTAGAAGATTTTCTATTTCCAAACACTACCACTGGGAGTATCAACCAAATATTAGAGGATCACATAAAAATTAGCAAGAAACGCTACAAAATAGATAGCTGATTTGGTTATTTCTTTTTTATCAGAAATAAATCATTTCATTAATGAACAAAAAGAAGGTACAGGACGCCGGAGACAAGATGTCCACCAATACAAAAGGGGAACGCTTTACAGACTTTGACTTCACAAAAAATTACAAAATACAAGCATCTCAACTCAAAAGCCAAAAAAGGAAAATCTTCCCAATATATGGTGATAGAAGAGCCCAATTAGTGGCTGCAAGTTTTATATTAATGAGAGTGCAAGGGGGCGGTAGGCAATTCAGTTTCTGTTTTCTTTCATTTACTGTCTTAATTGTTTTGCTGTTTACATTATCTTGCTGAAGGGAAAATGAGACCAACTACTCTCACAGTGCGACACTTGGCACGGAGAGTGGCCACCGATTCAATGGAGGCAGGCTAAGGCTAGACTATTACATATAGATGAGGATAATTACCAATCGCCTATTCAGCGTTAGTCTTTAACTTCAACGGTGGAGATAAACTCAAGAGAAGGCCAAATACAGTGAGACTTGTCCTCTAAGTTGTAACAATTAGATAGACATTGGTCGTTAACAATCTGTTAACGCCATACCTTGTACTCTCCGCTTGGACTCTCGGCTAGTGTTTTCTAGCACTCCAAGTTGTCTCTCTCTTCTATAATAAAACGATACCCTTCTTTCCCCGTGGAGGGAGGCTGATCTCTTCTGAATCACGTACATCCTGTGTTATTTACTTTATTGCATAGCACTCTAGGCCAATTTAGATAATTTCCAATGTTGTAGATATGATTCCCATACAATAAGGGTGGTTGGTTAAATGATACTTAGGAGAGACTTTTTTTTTCCTTAGACCTATGGCCAAACTCGTTTTGTTACAAGTTTTTGCGCGGATAGGACTTGGAACCACGAAGTGCTTTTTGTTTATCGTTCAACAACAACTCAATTGAATCGAGTGGGACTTGGACGGAGGATTGTTTTGAAATCAACGAATTTTGTTTGGGATGGGATTATCTTTTGGTAATTACTTTGATTATCCTTATTTCTTTAATAATCTCTATTGCACTTATTAGTATTAGGATTCAAGGTAGTATTAGCCTAATAATAAAGGCTTTTTCTCCGGTTGAAATCAACTTCTGAATTTGGAAAATTAATGAGAATCAAACATTGAAAATTTAGTGAGGGTGTATCTATGTTATTTTCCATTGCATTTCACATCAAATATATTACCATATAACCTCCTTAATCTTCTTATCATGAACAATTCTTGCGTTTCTTTCATTCCACAAAATCCATAAGGTCGCCATAACTATACAGAACCATACATGCCGACACATCGCCATAACTATACACCACCATACATGCCAATGCTTTCTCTTTTTACCACGGGGAACCAATCCCATTAAAAAAATTACAAATCTTTGGCTTTTCTCGGAAGCATAACCGCAACTCCAAATTCCTTCATGGTCGTAATGATTAGCATATGGTACCTTTACTCGACTTGTAGCAAAGCACAAACCAATTGAAATATAAGTATTAGCTTGTCCTTCTCATTTAGATCATTGCAAAAGTAAAGAGGTGGACCTACATTGTCGCAGGCAAAGGCGGTTACGCCCCATTGAGATTTCGGGAAAAAAAAATTACGTATATAGTAGAATTTTCTTAAGGGCCTAAGTGTAAGATTTCAAAAGATAAGGTCGGTAGAAATAACATTTTTTTAACATTCGGAGTAAAAACCTCCTTAATCTTCTTATCATGAACAATTCTTGCGTTTCTTTCATTCCACAAAATCCATAAGGTCGCCATAACTATACAGAACCATACATGCCGACACATCGCCATAACTATACACCACCATACATGCCAATGCTTTCTCTTTTTACCACGGGGAACCAATCCCATTAAAAAAATTACAAATCTTTGGCCTTTCTCGGAAGCATAACCGCAACTCCAAATTCCTTCATGGTCGTAATGATTAGCATATGGTACCTTTACTCGACTTGTAGCAAAGCACAAACCAATTGAAATATAAGTATTAGCTTGTCCTTCTCATTTAGATCATTGCAAAAGTAAAGAGGTGGACCTACATTGTCGCAGGCAAAGGCGGTTACGCCCCATTGAGATTTCGGGAAAAAAAAATTACGTATATAGTAGAATTTTCTTAAGGGCCTAAGTGTAAGATTTCAAAAGATAAGGTCGGTAGAAATAACATTTTTTTAACATTCGGAGTAAAAAATGTAATTTTCTAAAAAGATTCACTTTTACTCATCGAGCGTTGATTCCAGTTTTTTTAAACCTTAACTTGAATATGTCCTCAACTTAAGTCCTTGCAACCAACCAACCTCTCTTCATCTCACCTTCCCCCCTCACCACTCTCCTGCGGCGCAGCCAAACTCCTCTTTGGTTTCGGTGGTCGCGGTCGTGGTCATCGCAAGTCATATCATAATGCTCTCAACTTTGCCTGAGACAAAGTCGATAATAACATTTTTTTACGGGGGAATGTTCCACAATGAGGAGTTAAACTTGGTGATTGTTTCTTGAGGGACGGCATGAAAGGTGTGGACGATTTCTTGGTTGAGTCGACCATTTATACCTTGTCCGATTATTAAGTAAAAAATCATTTTCTATTGAGTTTATAAGTTTTTCTATTTTAGCGTTGGATTGGTTATTATAGCGTTAATTGTTGTAAATACCCAAAAAAGTTATTAAAAAAAATTGAACCTAATACCGTTTCGATTCTGCTTCATAAACACCTTAAGAATTCTTTTATCCTCGTTAGCGCTAGAAAATTGTTGAAAACTAACCCCAATATCTTTGGGGCTGAAAATTGCTCAATAACCAAAATAACCCTAAAAAATCAACTTCGGCCGAAAACTTCCACCCGCATTTGCCTAAAATTGTGGGTCCACCACTGCATAAGTGTTCCTTTTCTCATGTGCCATTAACCAAGAAAAAACATGTACTTTCGTGGAAGTCCCACTAGTCCATATGCGTTCAAGGGTGGAAGTGAAAAACTGAAGAAGATTAAAAATATGATTTGCAAGGAGATTAATATGATTTGCAAGATAAACCCCACTCAAGGTCCACATTCTGCTTTGCAAGAGAAAACCCACTCAAGATCTACCTCCTACCATCTGTCAACCACACGAAAATCTTAAACCCTTCTAACAAACCGAGCAAGGAGATGAATTTGCCCAATTCATTTTCTTCGATATATCTCTTTAAAGAAAGGTTGCACACTAGAGAGTCATTGCTTAAAGATGTCATTGGAGAATTAATTTGATTTTTGTCCAATGACACCCCTTACGATTAAGAAAACAATTTTGAGTAGGATATCCTCTCTCCATGCATCCTCCTAAAAATTTAATGGACTCCCAATCCATTACCTCAAAGGCTAAGAGTGGGAAGTAATTCAAACCTTTTGAAATATACGTCGATGGGCTTCTATAGGCTTCCCTCGTATTTAATTTGTGAATGCTCTTGACATAAGAGTACCACGAGGAATCATTTCCTTTAATAAAATTACAAAACCACTTGCCCACCATTACATTGTTTTATATTTATTACATTTTCTTATCACTTACCACTCCAACAAATAATCGGTTTACTATCTTAAGACCTCAATAAAAAAAAATACCTTATTTTTTTCATTTCATTTTCCAATTTTAACTCAGGTGTTTGAAGATTGGCATGTCGTATATAGGAAAACCACCCACAACTACTAAGATGAAAGTCAATGTACCCCACATCTATAGACAACCCTTTTTCACCCATTTAGCCTTTTCTTCACTTTGTCTAAACGGAGTTCCATAACTCACTTCACCCCTGTTGAGCTTCCCATTAAGCCATTCTTTCTCCACATTGATCCTCATCCTCATACATTTTCCTAATTCAAATTTTATCCCTGACACCACGCTAAAGATTTAACTCCAAAAAAAGTATCATCCACAAATTGGAGGTGTGAAATCTCCACTCCCTCCCATGGTTCAAAGTACTCCTCGAGTCAACTCGGTACCGGTCAAGATGACTCGGTTTTGCAGGTCCCATAAGATTACACGATTCAAGGATTCAACAAAATTTCCTTAAATTGCTCTGAATCAGCGATATATTGGTTGACTCGGACAAAAACAAAATAGCTGTGGAGAGTACAAAATCACGATGAGTTTCGAGGAGCTATGGTGAGTTGAAACAAAAGATGGACGGATAGACGTAGACGTAAAGGTAAGAAGATCCAAACCTCTTCGAACTTGATCTCACAATTCTTCACCCACTTTCTCCATCTCCAACGCATCACCAAAAATTCTTATCTTTGATCGGTGTGAACTAAGTCCCTACCGCCGAACTTGTTGGAAGAGCTCAACCTGTGGCCCAATATCGTTGAACTTTAAACTAATGACGTCATGTGAAGCGGAGTTGGGTAGCGTTTTGTCCCAAAGATAAATCTATAAAGTGAAAACAAATTCCAGGAATTTTGGACATCCATCGACCGATTAAACACACTCCATGGATCAATTACAAATCTATCACATGTAGAGAAGAGAGAGGAAGAAAAAAATAAGAGTAAATTCTGTATCAACTATGCCCCAAGTTTTAAATGGTCCATAAACCTCATTTTGTCTCGGTTTAGTCATCCAACTAATTAATTTGGTTCAATGTGACCCTTCTTTTAAATTAATCTGTTAGAACTAACAGAATAAATGGCAAAAATGTGAAGTCATTTGAAAAAAGGATTTTTTACGAATTAATCATTTTTGCTAAGCATGTAGTCAAATAGGTGCTAACGGTTTTTTGTTTACTCCAATAGGTTCCATGAAAAGACATTTTTGCTGCAATAGGTTCCAATAGGTAGCAAATATACACCATAAGTATGAATTGAACCTATTAAGGAAAATTTGTAACTAATGAGGAAATGTCAAACTCCCCCCCCCCCCCCCCCAAAAAAAAAAAAATCATTCTTGTCACCAAGCACACACCATCCATATTATAAATAACCTATTTTCTTAACCAAAAGTAATCAAGGTGAAATGGTAGAGATAGAGGTGGTAGGTTGTCGGAAAAAGATGAAGAAAAGGACCGAAAGTATTAAAAAAGGAAGAAAAATGAGAAGAACAGAAGAAAAAATAAAAAGTAATCCAGGTGAAATGGTAGGATAAATCCGGAGGTATGGAGCACCTGGGGCTTGTGTTATAAGGTGTAGAGCGTGAGCAATGGCTTGTATCTCCACCTGAATCCAGAAGCAAAGGAGAAAATAGAAAATTTAAGAAATGTAGAAAAAAGAAGGTTTGAGCAAAAGGAAATTGACAACAAGAGAGAGGGTTGTGAGGTCTGTATTGAAGCAAATGTTTACTTTGGGACCGAAAAGAAGATAAGAAACAAATTCATTACAAACCCTAAGTCAACGGGCGGGGATCTGTTACGTTTTTGTTTTGTATTATGATAAAAAGAAAAAATATATTGGAGGTGGGTTGGCTGGTTAGGTTAAGAAATTGGGAAGATTAAGAAAGCAATGATATAGAGGAGAGAGTTTACCAGTTTAGGTGGGGGTAGTTGAGGTACAAATACACATATGATACCACCGAGGCTGAGAGCGAGGGAGAGAATAATGACAGCTCCTCCTCCCCTGCGCTACGGCCGATCAGATTGAAGATGGAGAATGAATCTAACCTACCCAGGAATAACCCCTCTCTCTCCAACCAATTCACGCCGCAGGTTGCAACCCAAATCACACGCGCACGTTAAGCGCGTAACAATCCTTTCATTTAAGTAGAGAGAGAGAGAGAGAGGGGGGGGGGGGGGGGGAGGTAGACTCTCTCATAGATATTAATTTTACATACTAATTTTTTTAAAATAATATAAAAATTATTTTTGAGTTAAATTTTTTTATGTGATTTTTAAATATTTTAATAGAATTATATAAAAAAAATCAATTCAAAATAACTCTTTTTACTATTTTTAAAAAGTCGGTCAAATTTTTATATCTTTTAAAGTGCTTTAAAAGTTGTAAAAGTTTTACCGAATTTTTAAAAATAGCAAAAAAATTATTTGAACTGGTTTTTTTATGGGTCCTAATAACATGTGCCCTAAGGACATACATTAAGATCCAAAAAATAATTGGGGCGGAGTTCCAACGTACATTTAATAGGGAACTCATACTCTTGTGGCGCTTTAACACTTAATATTTTAAGGCTCAAAACACGGGCCCTAAAGGCACATGTTATCATTTTCTTGTTTTATATGTCGCCGTTAAAATGTTTAAATATCATATAAAAAAAGTTAATTTTTTTTAATATTTTATTAAAATAAGTTTGTGCCAACAAGTATGTAAACTTGGTATGTATGAGACCTCACATACCAAGTATACATACATGCAAACTATTTTTTAAAATATTAAAAAAATAGAGTTAGAGTTTTTTATATGGAATTTAAACATTTCAAGGGACTCATATTTAAAAATCAGCTCAAAATAATTCTTAAAAAAAAACTCATAAGTTTGACCGAAATTTTTTAAAATAGCAAAAAAGGTTACTTTGAGCTGTTTTTTTTTATATGGGTCCCCTAAAATGTTTAAACGTCTTATAAAAAAATTAAGCCGAAACATAATTTCTTTACTATTTAAAAAAAACAGGTATGTATATACTTAGTATGTACTAGAGCCTGTATCTATATAGCAATACTTTCTATCTCGGCTCATTTCGTCTCTCTAAGAAGATGAATCGATTTATCTCATTATGTCCGTTCCTTTATTTGTATATGCAATAACACCTCTTCCTCTTACCTCATTAATATCCCGCTCTCTTCATTTACACACAAAATCAATCTATAAATATTTGTTGGTGTTCCAAATGCCTCAAATCAAGTCAATTAACAAACTACTAACTATCCCAACTACCAAAACATTGTCACTAAACCCCCTCCTACCCATCAACACCCCATTCAACAGTCGTCTGATGGAGACAATAGCTAGATTAGAACGTTGCTTCAAAAAATCAACATCGTTTTATTCCCTCAAATCTTCATCATTGTTGCTCGTCTATCACGATTCAGTTATGAAGGGAGGACAGTAGATGTTTTGGTTTTTTCTCCTAAGTTGTTTCCTAAACTTAAAGTTTAAAATTTATTTTCACTGTTTATTGGGAAAGTGAGTGCATGTAAGAAATTACAGTGTAAATCTTGGTCTTTTTTTAAGCATATATGTGTTTTTTGTTTGTTTACTAATAGCAGAGGTTAGTTTCGTGAGGTTGGATGTTTTGTAGTGTTGATGGTTGGAGTGGGTGTGGCGGATAGATATTAGTTTGTAGGATCAGGAGATTCCATTATTTTATATAAAAAATTGTGTTTGTTAAGTATGTTTTCCTTTTATATTGATATGTTGAAAGATTTCGGTTTTTTCGTCATTTGACCAATTAAGCCTGGAAAGTCATGTGGTGATTATTTGAAGTTTTTCATGAGGTTGCCTTAATTTTATTTTATTTTTTTAGAGTAGGAGTCTTTAGGTCTATCATATATTTTACTTTATATTGATTGTTAAGCATTCGAAGATTTGGTAAATTTATGTAACTTTTTGCTTTATTTTCGTTCATTGATGTGCAACTCCATTTTAGGTAGTGAGAATTTAAAATTACAAAATAATAACAAATGCCTCTTACTTGAATTTTGTTTTATTTGATTATTTATATTAATACTCTTTGTGATAGAAAAGTAAATGATTTTTTTTGTAATTCTAAAACATTTATAAAATGTTAAATAAAATTTTATTTGTTGTTTTGTGTTCTTAGTTGTTTGGATTTGTTAATTCCTATAATACAAAACAAACTTTTTCGTTCTTAATGGAGTATTTCATCTACAGGGGTGTTCATATGTTTCAATGAATTTTGGAAGACATTATCATTTGTGGTAGTTTTTTTTGTTTTATTATGTACTTTAAAATCACATCGAGTATTTTTTTTTCTATTTTATTGTTTCGTTCTCACATACGAGGTCTCCAATCCACCCCATGGCTATTATTTCATCTCAATTTTCCATATTTGGTTTAAAGATCATTCAAACATCACATTTTTATAAAAATGTAACTGTGATATGTGTATTGTGATTATGTGTAGATGTTGTCTTTCGTAAAAACTAAAAAAAAAAAGTTAGAATTATTAATAATGTGATTTGGATATATTGGAACCTAACACGTAGCTTTGATTGTCTAGCTAAAAGAGATTTTGAAAAACTTCAAGGAATTCGCTTGACTTTTTAGTTTGCACCTATTTTATATTCATTTTCATGGGACCCGACGGAACAAAAAAAAGATGTTAGGACCTATTGGAACCTAGCATTGTTTTTTTGTTCCGTCGGGTCCCATGAAAAATAATTTTATTCCAATAGGTCTTATTTTGGAAAATATAGTGAATATTCACTATATGTACATTGGTAAAAAAAATATTATGATATGACCTATTAGAAAATGTCTCATATAAACAGGACTTATTTGTCAAGATCCTTAAATTTTCTCTGTCAAATGGTTGATGGATAATTTAATATTAGTTGTTTTATAAATACCATTGATAAGCGTTCGTGCATCGTGCGGATTGCATACTAGTAAGATATAATCATACAATTCAATATTTAAAAATGTATGAGCCCAAATATGTTTTTTATATATTTTTTCAATCTTTAAAGAATAAAATAATTTTTTTGTAGATATGTGTGTATTGTAGAGAAACTCAATCAAATTATTGCATATGGGTATAAAAAAATTCTAAATAAAATTTGTATGACTTTAAATCTAAAACAAACCAACATACCCAAATTATGTTCCTAAAAAGATAGATTTTAAGGGTAGCCTTTATAATCTAATATTTTTACGGGCATTTTAGTTTTCACACAAAATATTTTTAGGATTCCCATGGGAAGGTAAGAATTCCACCTATATTGAATGGATTTGATTTCACTTGCTTTTCCACTAAGGTGGTAATCAGATTCTACTGGGACCCACATTCTTATACAACTTAACCTCACATCAAACACAATTAATCTTATATTTTTCCAAAACCGTTCAAAAGGAATCAGATTACATCTAACTTTATCACGTACCAAACGGGGCCTATGAGTAATGCTATGAGTTACATCCCCAACCCATGAGTTCAAAGTTGGAGTTCTACTTTCAAAGTGGGTTATGCTGATCCTCTCATCTAATTGGTTAAATCATTAAAATAATAAATAAGTAGTTGCAGTAGGTTCTACTATTTTTAATATTTCAACCAATCAAATGAGAGGGTCACCAAGTGGGTCTCCAAATTTAAACTCCTAATTTATCCTCCAACCAACATGCCATCCATTAAAAGTGTTGCATTATATGATAATTACAGTACAACGTAGTACTACATTTATTGCAGTGTCACGTCAGTTAGAGGATGAATTGGGGGATGTAGTTAAGACTCATAGTATTTTTCTTAAACTATACACATTTAAGCTTTAGACTAATTTTTAAAAATTTGGTGATCATCCAAAAACGCTCCATAATTATCCAAAATTGCCCCATAACTGCTTCTACCCCCCCCCCCCCCCCCTTTCTAATTTCGTAGAGAATTACATATGTCCAATTTTTATTAACTTATGACCACCAACTTAAAAAACAAACAACTTAGGATTGATTACAAATGTATTTTTTAAATATGACTAAAATTGCCCCATAATTACCCAAAATATTTCAAGTTATTGTGTTAAAACTTAATCATATCCAACATTTTTCAACTTATAACCACCCTTGGTTTGATATGATTAATATTGGATTTTCTTAAATTGAAAAATGTGTTAAAACTTGTGTGTGTTTGAGTTTTTTTTTTAGATTTCCAATATAAAAATGTCATATACTCTTCATATAAAAATATACTTTGAAAATGTGTATATTTATATTTAGAAGACTTGATTTTGGTTATAAGAACTTATTTTCTAGACAAATTTATGGCCATTTTCGTTAAAACGAAAGTCATTTTCGATGCATCAAATGAAGCTTCGTTAGTTGCCAACTTTTTTGGTAATTTTTTCTTCACTAAAACTTCGTTGCATCGGAGACAAGCTTCGTTGGTAAAGCCATTTGATAGCTTATGTGTTAGGAAAATCTTTTGCTAAATCTAACAAAGTTTGTTGCACTATTATGCCTAAAACTTTGTGTAAATTAATATTTTGACAAAAATCTTTATCATTATGGGTTTATGACCTCCTAACAAGGCATGTCATGTTTGTACATATTGGAATGTTGTCCACAAAACCTCTTGTGGGTTATTTAATCAAGGATTGTCTTTATTTTTCAAAAAGGTTGAGAGCTTACTTTGAGAAATTAATTTTTTTTACTGAAAATAGCTATTCATAAGAATTTTGCTTCAAGCCTTTTTGAGATATTTGTTCTTTAACTTTGATCTAAAGTTTTGTTGAAGTTTGATTACTCTATTTCAACATTTTGTTCTCAAGAGAATTTAGATTTTTAATATCTCAGGAATTACTTGTGAGTTAATTTTGAGTAAGTCAAACACTTTCTTTAACCTTTAGGACTCTCACGTCTTAAAAAATAAAAACACAAATTTGTGTCACCTTTTGTTTCCAATCTCATTGGAGTGAAATTTTGGATTTCCACTTAAAATAAGATGTTTGATATGGGTTATGAAGATATTGATTGTGGACCAAAATCGGTGGCGATTTTGAAGAGCTCTCCATTTATTGTTGCTTTCCTATTGTGGAAGATTGTGACACCCCGACTAATTAAATACCGGGTAGCTACTCCTTTATTCAAATTAATACAAAATGTCAAGTTGGTTCAGTTCATAGCATCACTGTCGAAATACATTTTTTATAATTACTAGCCACCTAATATTTAAAAAGTGAGTTGTCAATTTTAATTAAATCCGATTAACATACAATCCATTTAAATTATGAAATATTAATAACACAACCACAACATAGTCACAATAGAATAATAATGAAATGACAATGAATCTGGAGGAATACTCCTCTAATAATCTAAATGTTGAATACAACCGAATACAAAGTCTGAATCACTAATTAGTTACAACCCAAATTCTGAAAATAACACTGAGTAAGTAAGATGTCTCTAAAAGAAAAGGGGCGACATGCCCTACAGATGAGAAAAATAGAGTCAAGGTAGAAAGTGGAGGCGTCTACTATCGAGGTCCTATAACTTCCACAACAGCTACAGCACGTTACCTGAATGGAACTCCTACGCTTGGTGTCCTTGTGGCTGGGCACCTAAAATATTTTACAAGAAAATAGATTTGAAAGCAAACAAGTCAGAGCCCGATTGTGAAAACATTTTAAAATACAGCGAGTGCTTAATATCATTAAACAATGAATATAAAATATATGATAGTGCGTGCACTCACATGAGTTTCTCACCTCTCAACTAATTGTGCACACCTATCGTACCCGTACCCGTTCTAGTTATTCTACTATCAAACTAGTCCAATACACAATCTATCATTACTATACGATTCACGATTCAATTCCCGACATCTTAATTTAAACAGAGAGTTTTACTTTTCTTCCTAGTTCTCAAAATTTGCAATACTAATCACTAGAGATTTTCCATTTTTAGCTCTACTAAAATGTTGCTATTATTCACACTTACATTTATACATGACAGTTCATTTCAAATTAACAGTATATTATTCTCACATAAATATACAATACTGGCACCCCGAGACTAAGCTGCGGTGCACACATACTCTGCTATCAAAATCCCGGTACATCACGTACATAAGGACCACGTATTCCGAATCTCTCAGGAATCGTTTTAAATAAATAACAATCACACATAATGGAGGCGAACATAGTTCACATCACATGGGTCACGCACATACCTACGCTCCCATGATCAGCAGACTTATTAACTTCTCAATAAGTCCTTCTCTGACCTATGTCCTCGAGGTACCAATCTAAATCCCCCCAGTAGGCACACAAAGATTAGATGGCCCTTATCGAACGCCGACCTCCCGTGATAACAAGTATGGTAGGTATGTTATACACAAATAACTACATATACCAAGCATTCACACATCTTAGGTATCCCATAATATTAATAGAGGTATAATTCTCATCCCTATACCGTCATTTAATGTTACACATTTACAAGTCCCCGATTTATATACATTATAGTTATCAACTCTTCTCACGTCGTAATTTTAGTTAGTTATACCCTAGCCCATAGATGTCATCCGGTTTACTACTTAATTCTAAGTTTTAATCCTCAACGTACTCAACTCTCACAACTATACCCACTGGTCAACAAGGGAAGGTTATCACTCAATTAAATAAGTCTAATGGGAGTTTGAAACAACTCGTTAGAAATCTCGTTCGAACGAGGTTGTTCGAACGAGGGTCGTTCGAACGAAGTCTTCGAACGAACTCGTTAGAAGGAATACTGTCATCTCGTTAGAAGCTCGTTCGAACGAGGTCGTTCGTTCGAACGACCTGGGCAGGTCTTCTAACGAGATGGCAGAACACGCCCAAAAAATTTCCCAACTCGTTTTTCTTCAATTCCACTTTTCAAGAATCCATTCTAAGAACGTCCCAATTTAGTTTTATTGTTAGTAAACTAATCTAAGTCCTCCTAGGTCGCTTCTTAACATATTATTGGGGTCAAATCTTCCTAATCAACATGCAATTAACATTAACTCCCAATTTTCCACCCCAAACCCTATGAATATGAACCCAGAATTTAAATGTATTTAAAGACTCCTTAATACTCCGTTTTCAGATCATCAAAAGTTATGTTTTGTGTATTGAATTCGTCCATAAGCATTTTACATGTAATTCCTATCTCAAAATCATAAGTTTCACCATAATTCCATTAGTTTTCCTCAAGACTTTATAGGCAATTAAAGTTTCTACACTAAACATGGAGGAAATATTCAATGCAATTAATAACATTAAATCACTTGCCTTAAATTTGTTCTTCAGATTTGTTGCCGGTGTTTCAAGGTTGATTCTTCCCTCTTTTTGGTCACAATCTCTTCCAAAATTGATGGTGGGGAGATGGTTTTGTTTGGAAACCCGTTTCCCTCTTTCTAACTTCTCTCAAAAACTTCCGTAGCCCACTCTCTCACTTTTTGGCTCATAATGGCCTTAGTGGATCTTTTAATAATATCTAATTTAACACTAAAATTCGTGGGTTTTAATCCCTTAATTTTTAAAATTACCAAAATACCCTTCTAGGTTGCCGGTTTGGCCTAAAAATGCTCCGGGACCCAAACTAAACCCCCGGCTAGTGTTTTCTGACTATTTCGACCCTTCCGGACGCGTTGACGCACTCAAAATGATCATTCGGTTGATAAAAATATAATTTACTTTTTAATTTAAATAAATTCATTCCTGACGCGACTGACACGCGCGTTCCAACTAAATTTCCCAAATTGTCGTATTTCTGCCTCCTGACAATTTAAATATTTTCAATACTCATATATTACCATATATACTCAGAAATATTCAATTTTTAACATCATAATCAAATACTAACTCACATCTCACTAGTATTTATATCCGGATTAATTCCCAATTAATTCTCATTTAATTTAATTAATCCCTTAAATAAAAATCAATAAAATTACGGGGTATTACATACTTCCCCCATAATAACAGAATTTCGTCCCGAAATTCGGAACTAATGAATACCTGGTAAAAATAGCTCTGGATAACGTTCGCGCATCTCATCCTTGCGCTTCCATGTGGACTCCTCGGCATTATGATGCCGCCACTGCACGCGTACTAATGGTACTATCTTCGACCTCAGTTTCCTCTCGCTGTGGTCCAGAATAACAATTGGCCCCTCCTCGTAGGAACCATCAGGCTGAAGATCGATGTCCTCTAAAGCAATGTGAGTATGGGCCAAATCGTCCCTAAGATATTTCCTTAGCGAGGAAATATGGAACACATCATGAATCCTATGCAAGTGCTCCGGTAACCCAAGTCTATACGCAACTGGCCCAATCCTCTCGATGATAGGAAATGGCCCCACGTATCTAACGGTTGTAAAAGTCCTGTCGTTTTCTGATGGTCCACCTTTACTAGCTGACAAGTGGCGCATTTAGAAACGAACACGGCAATATCTCTCTTCATCTCGCTCCACCAATACTGTCGTCTCATGTCTTGGTACATCTTATCCCCACCAGGGTGTACCGCGAATCATGAGCCGTATGACTCTGTCATTACATCGTGTCGCAGGTCTTCCCCTTCCGGAACGACCAGTCTCCCATTGAAGCGTAATCCCCCGTCGGAACTAACGGTGTAGGACTCGTCTCCCTCTGTTAGTAATAGAACTATCTGCTCCTGACAGAACGAGTCATTTTCCTGCGCCTTTATCACTCTCGTAACAATCTGAGGTGTAACAGTCATCACAAACATGAACGATCGGGCCACTGCATCCTGATGTCCCAACTCCTTCCACTTAGCTTTCCACACCTCGGCCACCTCATTTACTGTCTTACGGCTCAACGCGTCTGCTACCAGGTTAGCCTTCCCTGGGTGATATTGGATGTTAAACTGATAATCCTTCACAAACTCAAGCCACCGACGTTGACGCATATTCAGTTCCTTTTGCGTGAAGAGGTATTGTAGAGACTTGTGGTCTGTGAACAATCGAAATTTCTCCCCCATGATATAGTGTCTCCAAATCCGAAGAGCGAATACGACTGTCGCTAACTCCAAGTCGTGGGTGGGGTAATTCTTCTCGCGAGGCTTAAGCTTACGAGAAGCATAAGCTATGGCCTGACTCTCCTATTGCAGCACACCTCCCAGTCCTTGTAAGGACGCATCGGTGTAGTCTAGATACTCAACTCCCGGTCTGGGCAAAGCTAACACAGGCGCTGAGGTCAACTTGTCATTCAACTCATCAAATGCCAACTGACAGTCATCGCTCCATTGCACACCTTTGCGAGTCAGATGTGTCAAATGACCCGCTATCTTTGAGAAACCCCGAATAAACCTTCTGTAGTATCATGCTAGGCCCAAGAAACTACGGATCTCAGTCGGTGTCGTGGGCTGTCCCCACTCCCTCACCGCGGATACCTTCCCCGGATCAACAGATATTCCCCGGTCTGAAATGATATGCCCCAAAAACTGAACCTCCTTCAGCCAAAACCCACATTTTTCGTACTTTGCATAAAGCTCGTTCTGACGTAGCGTCTGCAAAACCTGCCTCAAATGTTTAGCGTGCTCCTCTTCTGTCTGGGAGTAAACCAGAATATCATCAATAAAGACAATGACGAACTGGTCTAGGAACTCTCTGAATACCCGATTCATCAAGTCCATAAACACGGCTGGAGCGTTGGTCAAGCCAAAAGGCATAACCCGAAACTCGTAGGAACCATATCTCGTCAAGAAAGCAGTCTTCGAGACGTCCTGTTCCCTGATACGCAACTGATGGTATCCCGATCGTAAGTCAATCTTTGAGAAGAAGGAAGCTCCTCTCAACTGGTCGAATAAGTCATCGATTCGGGGCAACGGATACTTATTCTGTATCGTGACTTTATTCAACTCCCAGTAATCTACACACAACCTCAACGATCCATCCCTCTTCTTTACGAACAACACAGGGGCACCCCACGGCGAAGTACTCCTTCGGATAAACCCCCGACCCAACAACTGCTCTATCTGATCTCTTAGCTCTCTCATTTCTGCTGGAGCCATACGGTAAGGTGCGCGGGAAATTGGCCAAGTGCCTGGCGTCAAATCGATAACAAAATCTATCTCCCTACTAGGAGGTAATCCAGGTATATCCTGAAATACATCAGCAAACTCCCTAACAACTGGAATCGAATCGAGTGGTAACACCACTTCCTTAGAGGTCTCCTCCTCTATATAGTATAAGTGAGTGGACGATCCTCCCTCAGGGCGAGGCATCGCCACTCAAAACATCTCCTGCCCGGGAATGGCAAAAATAATACTCCTACTGAAACAATCAATATTGGCTCGGTACGCAACTAGCCAATCCATACCAACAATCGCATCGTACTCTGTCATCTCTAACACTAACATATCAGCGGGTAAAGTAAATCTCCCGATCTTTATATCCACACCTCTACAAATAAGGGAAATCACGGAACCCCTACTCAACGGTGAATTTACGCAAGTAATCGTGCTCTCTGCAGTGTCTAGCAACCCCAAAGTGCGTGCAAATCTCGTGGTAATGAAACAGTGTGTGGTCCCCGTATCAAATCAAATACGCCCCATAGTCTCCTGAATAGAGAACATACCCTCAATAGCAGGTGGATCCTGTGGGACTGCGGCATGCTGGAGTTGATAAACTCACCCGTACTGAAGCTGTCCTTGCTGGACTGGGACTGCTGGGATGGGTGGCAAAGCTGGCATCTGTGGTGGTGCTGGGAGGGCGACGGGAAACATAGGTCTCTGGGGCTCATGTCGAGCACCCTGCTGCTGCTGTGGGGCCCTGCCCCTATCAGGACACTCCTGGCGCTTGTGGCCAATTTTGCCACAAGTGAAACATTTCCCCTGAAAATTTCCCCCTCTCGGACCTTGCTGCCCACGGCCCTGGTGGCCGTTGCCATTCCTCCCCTGGCCGTGCTGGCCCTGATGAAACTGCTGCTGTTGACCATGCTGGCCCTGCTGACACTGATGGCCGTGCTGACCCTGACGAAAACCTCCCTAACCATTTCTGAAACCCCCAGATCTAAACCTCTTAAAATCTCCCTGCCTATGCTGACCCTGATTGTGCCCCACTGGCACCATTTCCCCCTGTCCTGCCCTGATGGCTGGACTCTCCTGATCGCTTACTCTCTGACATGTGAAAGCGGTAGTCCTGGTAGTGAAGCAGTGCTTCGTTAACCACATCAGAATAAGTGGCCAACGAGAGATTACCCAACAAGTGCTGACTGATCCTCCAAGTCAACCCATCCATAAATTTCTGAATCTTTTTCTCCTCGGTTGGAATCTCATCGGGAACGATGTTTAAGAGATTAGTGAATTTGGCCTCATACTCGGCCACGGTCTTCCCCTCCTGCTTGAGGTTCATTAACTTCCTCCTCATTTCGGTGTGAACGGCTGATGGAAAATACTTGCGGTCGAACCGCACCCAGAACTCCTGTATAGAAAGGACATCTCTCTCCTCCGGGGTGGTAATGGACTCCCACCACTGCAACGCTGATCCTACTAGCTTAAAAGTAGCCAGTATCTATTTCTGTACCTCCGTGCACTCATACATCCTCAAATGCCTTCGAATGTCCTTCTTCCACTGGCTGGACTCAACGACATCGGAGCTATCTGCAAACTTCGGAGGGTGTGCTTTCTGAAAAGCATCACGAACACGTTCCCAAGCAGACAGGAATGCATGAGCCTGAACTGGCGCTACTGCCGGCGCCTGGGGTGGTGCCTGCTGCACAACTGCGAGGGCGGCATTTATCGCTTGAGCTACAATAGCGGCAACCTCTGCGGCATTCATGGTGCCCTGGACTGGTGCAGGCTGTGGCTCGGGCTGAGCATCCCTGGGAACTTGCTGTGCACGTCATAGAGGCATCTGAAATGAGAGTAAAGTCTTATAAGTTCGCAGTTATTATCTCAAAATAGCTGAAGAGTGAAACATATACAATAAAGTACAACGATCCTAAAATATAGGGTTCTATATCAAAGAAAGCTACGCGAAAACATAACAAGCCGTACAGATCCTAAGGACACTAGAACCAGATGCTTTGATACCACCTGTGACACCCCGACTAATTAAATACCGGGTAGCTACTCCTTTATTCAAATTAATACAAAATGTCAAGTTGGTTCAGTTCATAGCATCACTGTCGAAATACATTTTTTATAATTACTAGCCACCTAATATTTAAAAAGTGAGTTGTCAATTTTAATTAAATCCGATTAACATACAATCCACTTAAATTATGAAATATTAATAACACAACCACAACATAGTCACAATAGAATAATAATGAAATGACAATGAATCTGAAGGAATACTCCTCTAATAATCTAAATGTTGAATACAACCGAATACAAAGTCTGAATCACGAATCACTAATTAGTTACAACCCAAATTCTGAAAATAACACTGAGTAAGTAAGATGTCTCTAAAAGAAAAGGGGCGACATGCCCTACAGATGAGAAAAATAGAGTCAAGGTAGAAAGTGGAGGCGTCTACTATCGAGGTCCTGTAACTTTCGTAGCAACTACAGCACGTCACCTGAATGGAACTCCTACGCCTGGTGTCCTTGTGGCTGGGCACCTAAAAGGTTTTACAAGAAAATAGATTTGAAAGCAAACGGGTCAGAGCCCGATTGTGAAAACAGTTTAAAATACAGCGAGTGTTTAATATCATTAAATAGTGAATATAAAATACATGATAGTGCGTGCACTCACATGAGTTTCTCACCTCTCAACTAATTGTGCACACCTATCGTACCCGTACCCGTTCTAGTTATTCTACTATCAAACTAGTCCAATACACAATCTATCATTACTATACGATTCACGATTCAATTCCCGACATCTTAATTTAAACAGAGAGTTTTACTTTTCTTCCTAGTTCTCAAAATTTGCAATACTAATCACTAGAGATTTTCCATTTTTAGCTCTACTAAAATGTTGCTATTATTCACACTTACATTTATACATGATAGTTCATTTCAAATTAACAGTATATTATTCTCATCATAAATATACAATACTGGCACCCCGAGACTAAGCTGCGGTGCACACATACTCTGCTATCTAAATCCCTGTACATCACGTACATAAGGACCACGTATTCCGAATCTCTCAGGAATCGTTTTCAATAAATAACAATCACACATAATGGAGGCGAACATAGTTTACATCACATGGGTTACACACATACCTACGCTCCCATGATCAGCAGACTTATTAACTTCTCAATAAGTCCTTCTCTGACCTATGTCCTCGAGGTACCAATCTAAATCCCCCCAGTAGGCACACAAAGATTAGATGGCCCTTATCGAACGCCGACCTCCCGTGATAACAAGTATGGTAGGTATGTTATACACAAATAACTACATATACCAAGCATTCACACATCTTAGGTATCCCATAATATTAATAGAGGTATAATTCTCATCCCTATACCGTCATTTAATGTTACACGTTTACAAGTCTCCGATTTATATACATTATAGTTATCAACTCCTCTCACGTCGTAATTTTAGTTAGTTATACCCTAGCCGATAGATGTCATCCGGTTTACTACTTAATTCTAAGTTTTAATCCTCAACGTACTCAACTCTCACAACTATACCCACTGGTCAACAAGGGAAGGTTATCACTCAATTAAATAAGTCTAATGGGAGTTTGAAACAAAATCAGGCCTAAAAAGGCCATTCTGTCAACTCGTTAGAAATCTCGTTCGAACGAGGGTCGTTCGAACGAAGTCTTCGAACGAACTCGTTAGAAGGAATACTGTCATCTCGTTAGAAGCTCGTTCGAACGAGGTCGTTCGTTCGAACTACCTGGGCAGGTCTTCTAACGAGATGGCAGAACACGCCCAGAAAATTTCCCAACTCGTTTTTCTTCAATTCCTCTTTTCAAGAATCCATTTTAAGATCGTCCCAATTTAGTTTTATTGTTAGTAAACTAATCTAAGTCCTCCTAGGTCGCTTCTTAACATATTATTGGGGTCAAATCTTCCTAATTAACATGCAATTAACATTAACTCCCAATTTTCCATCCCAAATCCTATGAATATGAACCCAGAATTTAAATGTATTTAAAGACTCCTTAATACTCCATTTTCAGATCATCAAAAGTTATGTTTTGTGTATTGAATTCGGCCATAAGCATTCTACATGTAATTCCTATCTCAAAATCATAAGTTTCACCATAATTCCATTAGTTTTCCTCAAGACTTTCTAGGCAATTAAAGTTTCTACACTAAACATGGAGGAAATATTCAATGCAATTAATAACATTAAATCACTTGCCTTAAATTTTTTCTTCAGATTTGTTGCTGGTGTTTCAAGGTTGATTCTTCCCTCTTTTTGGTCACAATCTCTTCCAAAATTGATGGTGGGGAGATGGTTTTGTTTGAAAACCCTTTTCCCTCTTTCTAACTTCTCTAAAAAACTTCCGTAGCCCATTATCTCACTTTTTGGCTGATAATGGACTTAGTGGCTCTTTTAATAATATATAATTTAACACTAAAATTCGTGGGTTTTAATCCCTTAATTTTTAAAATTACCAAAATACCCTTCTAGGTTGCCGGTTTGACCTAAAAGTTCCCCGGGACCCAAAACTAAACCCCCAGCTAGTGTTTGCTGACCATTTCGACCCTTCCGGACGCGTTGGCGCGCTCAAAATGATCATTCGGTTGATAAAAATATAATTTACTTTTTAATTTAAATAAATTCATTCCTGACGCGACTGACACGCGCGTTCCAACTAAATTTCCCAAATTGTCGTATTTCTGCCTCGTGACAATTTAAATATTTTCAATACTCATATATTACCATATATACTCAGAAATATTCAATTTTTAACATCATAATCAAATACTAACTCACATCTCGCTAGTATTTATATCCGGATTAATTCCCAGTTAATTCTCATTTAATTCAATTAATCCCTTAAATAAAAATCAATAAAATTACGGGGTATTACAAAGATATGGTGTGAAAAGAGCTTTAGTAGAAGTTATGCAGAAGTGAGTGTAAGACGTGGTTCCCTCTTTGTAAGTCCTCCCTTCGTTCATTTATCATTTGTTCAGCTCGAGTTTTTTCTTGTTGTGGTTTTTTTTATATTGTATCTTTGTATTGTGAGGCTGTTTATCTTTTCACAGATAAAATTATTTATTTTCCCATTAAATTGATTAAAGAAATATTACCTTAATCTTGATTAACAAATAATTTAGGTAGTTGCTTAAAGCCATCGCTTTTGTCAAACTTTTTGACATATTTTTATCTCTACACGAACACTCTCGAATAATAATACCACAACACAAAAAAATATAATATCACAGGCTTTGTATGACATGTAGATACCATATTTGAATTTGCGGGATCCATTGTTTGGTTTTATCTGAATTTGAAGGACCACGCCCAAAAGGTTACAATTTAGCATTAGGATCCACTCAACAAATGTGGAAGATATTTAGATAATAACCAAAATTAATTATTGATAAATACCAAGTGTATGATAAATAAATCTAACAAAATGAACTGATAAGTGATAAGGGGAGTCCACTTTAGCTCAGTAACTCAAGTCCATTCCTGTAAATATTATAATTAACCCGTTTATGGGGAAACACGTTGGGAAGACCTCGAACCTCTGTCAATTTGTACTAAAAATCCATTTAATAAGAGACCCCCATGGTGGACATGGGTGGTATAGACACCCTATTATAGTAACCCCCCTACACCTCCATAGGTCCAAGCATTATCCTTTTAACCCTTGGATCCATAGTCCTCCTTTAAATCAAACTGGAGATCACCGAAATTTTTTCGAGCTCCATTTGACTTTGGTCAACTATCGAACCTGAGAGTATCTCAATGCACTTTTATAGGGCTTTGAATCCCATTTCTAATGGCCCATACCATGCGTACGTTTCAAATTTAGCACTTATCTTTACTCAAAAGGTCACCGGACACTTCCTGAACTCTGTTTGACTTTGGTCAGCTCTCGAACCTGAGAATATCTCAACGTACTTTCATAGAGCTCTTAATCCACTTTCCAATGGTCCATACCGTGCACGAATCAAACTTACAATTCGCAGTTAGTTTTCGTTTTACCCCAAAACCCTAAATCAAAGGTCACCGGGTGCTCCCAAGCTCATTTAACTTTAGTCAACTCTCGGACCTGAGAGTTTCTCAACTCGCTTTCATAGATATCTGAATTCTCTTTCCAACAGTCTTGGCCATGCGTAAATCGGATTTATGGTTTGTATTTTACGATTGTTTTTCATGAAAAATCATTTTTTGGACTACTTATAGGCACCCTTCCACCCATGCCTAATGGCAGGGGATAATTACTTGACCACCAAGTATGTCAGGCATGCCTATCGATAGGCCAAGGGCAATGCTAGCCGTTAGACCCCCAGGGGCAGCTTAGTCCTTTGTCCCCTTTAGGGTTTTCTATTTAAAGAAACCTTGACCTTATTGTTCAGGACCTTGTGCTTCGAAATCAGTGCGACAACCTTTTAATATATCACTTTCAAAATATTTTGTCAACATTCCCTTTCATACTTCATATTTGCCACCCACCTTGCCACATCTCACCACCATCATAATCAACCGGATCACTAAACAAATCAGAATCCAAGCTTTCTAAGAGGTCTAAATTTATTATATTCAAGTTCATTAAATTAGTGCCATTTCTTATATTTTATTACTTTTAGCATATATTTCCTTTTAGTTTTTACTTTATTGCCTCTAATTACTTTTTATTATTTATATACACACAAACTGTAACGCCCCGCGATGCCCTATTCGGCCGCAGATATTGGGTCACTTTTGTTAGAGAAAATTTAAAACTTAAACAATATAGGATAATTCTTATATTGTCGCGGCCTGTAAGGGGCCTCGGCTTCCACATCAGAGTTGAAAGATTTAATAGTTCATCACAGTATAATATTACACCATATGAGAAAAATCATTAACTAGATTTTTCAAATTTCATTAAAGTCATAATAGTCTCCAATACATGCCACGTGACAAGTCCTTCCTCGTGCAATCTTCAACATAAAATTGTAATGCTGAATAAGTATAACTAAAAATGAAATCTATATAAAAAAATTCCTAAAAGAGCACTATGCAAAGCTATCTCCGCAGTCTCTATGTACTCCGTGACCTCTAATAATGTCATCAGCTCCTACCCCGAGGAAACAAAAAATATAGAAGGGTTGAGCTTTAATAACTTAGTAAGGGTAAACTCGATGGTCCTCAGTGTTAATATTTAAAAAGGCAACAGGTATACAATTAATGATAAGTATAAATAAATGAATGTGCAATATAAGAAATAAGGAAAGAATATTATTTTTCAACCCCTCAGATTTTCCCAATGTCTTATAGCTTAATCTCCCAAAGGTCTCAACTCCCCGACTTCCCCCATGGCTCAACCTCCCATGGTTCACCTTTATATCCCTTCACATATATTTTATAGCCTTGGACTTTTCAAACTTTACGGCCTTATTCTAGGTGTTTTGACGTAGTCATGCCACAGGCCACGACCTCCTCTCCTGCTTAAATTTGGATGATTAATCCTCGGTCTACTGTTATCTCTCCACCTTGGTCAAGTTCTACTACGGTGTTAATACCCATAGTTAGCCTAGGCTCAATCTCACTAGACTTAATCGTTTTAACCTCAACTCCCTAGGCGTAATTAGAACTATATTCTATAACAACAAGGTCACTGTTCTAAAAAAGATGTCCTAAAATCGGAATTTACTTCCAACTTAGATCTCCAAAGATAAAAAACCCCTAAAATAAGTCTCTTATCATTAAGAACGTCTTCGAAACCATCACTCTCTAACTCCAAAATATCCTTTCAAAAAGAAAACTTCTAAAATCAGTGATATCCTCAATGACAGTAGTGTCTATGGCTTATAAAACCCATAATCTCATATGTACAGTAAAACTCTATGGACATTCCAGATTACACACAATGGCGTATCTCAGTTAATTGGAAACATAGAAACTAAGGTTCTTAATAATGAAGAAGAGAGTGAGGACATATCCCTTACCTTATTGGATTAATCCAATAAATAGTAGCGTTCCACTGCCTCTAGCTCCTTCTTCTTCTCTGGCGAACAATATCCTTCAGCAGCTTACTCTGGCAGCACTCTCTTTTTCACGCACAAACCTTATTTCTCTCTCTAGATAGAATTTCAGGATTTCTAATAGTCTTGAAAAGTGTTTCAAGGGTGGGTATTTATCAATTTTACTGGGTATTTACCAAAACTGTCCCCTTTTAAAAAGGCTTTTAGAATTCTCTAAATTTCCTCCTTAAGTCATGACATAATAAGGCCACATCACCACCCTACTTGCTGCTCTATTGGTACAAGGCTCCGCAGCCATCACCTTAGGTCATGGCCTTTCATTACATGTTCATGTCCCTTTTATGATAGGTTGTAGCCTCTAGACTTCATACGTCCGCAAACACTGATCTTTACCTAGGTCTCTTACGGCCTCCCTATGGCCGCGACCTCTTAAGATTTTCGAGTCGTTACAACCTCCCCAACTTAGGAAATTACGTCCTCAGAATTTAATGGCATGAAAGCATAAATTAATTCATACCTTGGAACAATTATGGGTACTTTTCTTTGATGACGGACTCCACCTCCTAATTGACCTCTTTCACGGCCTGATGTGTCTAAAGTGACTTGACTAGGAAGATTGTCTTTGACTTGAGTTACTTTTTCCTTCTTTCTAATATCTCGATTGTCGCCTCGTCATAACTTAAGTCTCCGTGCATATCACTGGGCTCATGGTTGATGATATGGTTAGGGTCTCTAGTGTAATTTCTCAACATTGAAACATGGAATACATTGTGTATATGGGACAGTTTTGGGAGCAGAGCCAGCTTAAACGAAGTCTTCCTAACCTTTTCAGGAACCTCAAAGGGTCTAATATACCATGAGCTTAATTTGACATTCTTTCCAAACCTAATAACTCCCTTCCATGGGGAAATTTTAAGAAAGATATAATACCCCGCCTCTAAGTCCACATCCTTTCTTTTGACATCAACCCAACTCTTATGTCTTCTTTGAGCACTCTGCATCCTCTCTTAAAAAAGCCTAATATTGGTCGCAACCTCTTCTACTAATTCATGCCCTAGTAGTTGGTTTTCTCCCACTTCATCCCAACATAAAGGGTTGCAGTATCTTCTCCCATAGAAGGCAGTGTATGGGTCATCTTCAAAAACCCCTGTGATCTCCGGAGGATGCGCCTTCTGGAAGACATCCCTAACTCGCTCCCATGCAGAAGGGAATGCATGAACTGGTGTTGGTGCCACCGCCTGTGCCTGTGACGGGACCTGCTGGACCACAACTGGTGCTGCATTAACTGCCTGAGCAACGATGGCAGTAACCTTGATAGCATTCACTGTACCCTGAGTTGGTACTGGCTGTTTTGCATTTCGGACCATAGGCGTCTGGGAGGCATCTAAAACGAGAAAGAATTTAAAAGTCAAAATCTCAAATAGCTGAAGACGTAAACACATAATCAAGAATGCAACAATCCTAATAATAGGGCTCTACATCAAAGAATGCTAAGATGAAAGCGTAATAAGCCGTATAAATCCTAAAAGACTCTAGAACATGATGCTCTGATACCACCTGTGATATCCTGCCCAATTAAACATCAGGTGACAAGTCCTTTATTAAATTAAAACATAATGTTTGGTTGGTTCATTCTTAGCATCGCTGTTGAAAAACTTTAATTCAATTAATTACCAAACATTTAATTAAGCTAGTGTAAAAAACATTTACCCGTAACACACCCATTCAGTTCCTTTATTAAATAACCAGTTTCATTAGGTCAATGAAATACACAAACACTTTAAATATCATCCACTGAACTAAATAATAGAATAGTAAATACTGGAATGAACGTCCCAGTTAAAATGTCTACAATCACCTACATAAGATACCAAGTTTAACTGAACTGAAATACTGACTGAGAAATACTAAAATCTCTCGAAATAAATATAGTCTGAGAATGGGCGACATATGCCCTGAATAGAAGGTCTAAATAAACTGAAAGAAACGATAGAGGCGTCTAATATCAAGGACCTACAACTTCCACAATCGCTGCAGCTCATCAAATATCCCAAGTATCTAAATCTGGTGTCCCTGTGGCTAGGCACGTGTCAATATACATATATATAGACAAGAGAGAAGAAGTGCAAGAAACTGGTCAGAACCCTAATAAAAATAGTTTAAAAATAACAAGTGCATAAGTTGTAATTTAGCACATATTATAGACATGTTAGAAGTTCGCACTCTCTCTTGAGATTCTCACCTCTCATCTAAAGTGCACGCCTAATGCATCTTCTAACCCATACTAGCTATGCTACCCCACCTAACTAGTTCGAACATATATTATTACTACATACGTTCACCTGTAGTATACCCGTATCGCCCATACAATACGTTATCAAAATAGTTTGTACGGAAAAGTCAAGTACGTTCATCATTCGTATAGTTAATCTTTTACTTACTAAGATTATCTTACTTATCACAACATTCACATCTACTAATTACACACAGTAGAATTATCAAAATACTTATCCCGGTACATCTCGCACTGAATACAGATAATGGCTTCGGATAATCTCCCACGAACCATCAAAATACAAATCACATATGTTGGAGGCGAACATAATCCCCAGCCCGATGGGTCACGCACGTACCTACGTTTATCATATCTCAGATAGCACGTTTCCAAGGTTCTATGTTCTAAGGTACGAGTCTAAAATCTCCCCGAAGGCTCATCAGATAAGACTGCCCACGCGCGTAACCTCAATCCGATAGCAAGCAACGTAGGTATGTCATACACAGAAATAAATCAAACCATCAGTATACTCTCAAACCTATTATGATATTTAGGTATTCACATAACCCATAACATATCTTAGTTATTCACACAAACTACGTATCATATCCCATATGTAGTATTAATTTTCACTTAATTGTCTCGACATATTAATAATTACTATTATGTTCTCTCTCGTTACTTTCTAAGGGTAATACATCCCACGTGTGCCCAAGTCCTTGACCAAACTTGCCCTACTATTTCATTACTTCAAATCTCATTGTACTTCAATAGAATTCTCGAATTTCAAGTATCGAAGGATGTTCAAGAGCTCTTACAATTAAAGCAGAAAAATGCAGCAGACCGGACCGGTCCGGTGGAAATGAAAAATGAATCGATCCGGCATAAATGAAAAATGAACCGATCCGGGGCCCTATACCTGATCGGTCCGACGACCTGTAAACCAGTTCTGTATAAATACGTTCTTTTCACCATTTCTAACACCTACAAGCTCTACTGTTAATTCCCAATCACCAATAAATCATTCCAAATCAACTTCCCAGCATACTTAGGTGTTTTCTAACAACCTATTGTCATCAACTCATGCGAATTCATCATAGAATCATAAATTCCCAAATCAATTTAACGAGAAACCTAGTTCTCTAATTAATATGCATAACTCTAAATTAAACCCAAATTAAAATTCGTTTTTAATCATGCATCAATCTTAGAATTTAAAGTCTCTACATATGAATTCTCCAACTACATGCAATTCCTACTCAAGGACTTGATTTTATATTCAATTTCAACACCAATTCAACATAATCATGGGAAATCATAAAATCTACTCTAACATGGGTAATATACGCACAAAACTTAGCAAGATAAACACTTGCCTTTTTGTGAGAATCTGAATTTATGAACGAATTTGCTATTGGAACGATCCGCTTTTCACGATCTACACGTTGGTGGAACTTTTGGTGTGAAAGCTTGAGTCTTGCTCCAAGAACACCTATGGAGTTCTTCTCCCTCTTTGGTTTTCTCTCTTTCTCACTTAGGTTTAGAAACTGACAGACATCCTATCACCCACGTACACTTCCTTTTTAATTACCTATTTTCGTCCATATTATTCACCCAAAATATCAAAAGACAGAAATAAACCTCTGGGGTGTCGATTTGGCCTTAAATACTCCGGGACCCAAATTAAACCCCCGAGTAGAGTTTTATGACTATCTCGACCCTTCCGGACTCAACGACGCACTCTAAATGAATACGAGTTACTTAAAAATAAATTATCTTTTCAACCATTTAAAGTTGTCCCGACACGACTCACACGCGCTGATAAGCACCCAAAACTGTACAATTTATACCCCAAATAGACGTACTTTAGTTGTTAATTCTCGACAATATGGGTCTTATGTGCTTAAATATTTATCTTGTAGGTCAAATGCACGTTTGCGATGTCAAAAGCTGTATTTCAAGACATTTGTGTGCAATTTGGAGCTAAATACCCTTGTCCCTAAACCTACCTAAACCCTTACCCGAGCCTAAACCTAGCCTAAACCCCGTGTGTGTCTAATTTGTCCCTTTTTATTATTTTTTTTAGATTTTCAGTTTGAGTCATTTTTATTTTTAAGATTTATTTTAGATTTATTTAGAATTTCTAGGATTTATTTTCCAATTTTTATATTTCTTTTTATTTAGTATTTTGATTTTTATTCTGTTAGTTTTTAGTTTTTGTTTTATTTTATTTTATTAGGATTAGAATTTTTAGGATTTTATGTATTTTTACTTTTATTAGATTTTGCATTTTCTTTTTAGGATTTTAATTTTAAGTTTTATTAGATTTTTTTTTTATTTTTATTTTTTAGTTTCAATTTTTATTTGAGTCTTTGTTTTATTTTAATTAGGAGTTTATTTTTTTAGGTTTTTATTTTATTTTATTTTTTAGTTAGTTTTATTTTAAGAGTTCAAATTACACACACACACACACAAAACCCTCTTACACCCATTTACACTACACCTAAACCCACTCTCCCACACCACTACTCTCCTACACCCTCACACACCATAACACCTACCACATCATCTTCAACATTCCACCATCCACACTCTCTCTCCTCCATTACTAACCCACCTCACATCCAAACAAACCCATAACTCCAACTTCTCTCCCTCAATAAACTCACCTCCGGCCACGTGCTCCGGTGACACAACCCTCGAACCTCCACTCCGGCGGTAACCACACCACAACCCGCCGAGACCCCTGCTCGCCGCTGTGTAATACCCCGCATTTTTATCGATATTTATTTATGGGATTAATTAAATTAAATGTGAATTAATTGAGAATTTATTCGGATAAAATACTAACGAGATGTGAGTTGGTATTTGATTATAATGTGTATATATGACAATATATGAATATTGAAAATATTGAAATTGTCGCGAGGCTGAAATACGACAATTTGGAAAATTTAATTGGAACGCACGTGTCAGTCGCGTCGAGAATGAATTTATGAGATTTAAAAAAAATAAATTATTTTTCTTTTGACCAAATAGTCATTTTGAGTGTGTCAACGTGTCCGGAAGGGTCGAGATAGTCAGAAAACACTAGCCGGGGGTTTAGTTTGGGTCCCGGGGCATTTTTAGGCTATACCGGCAACCCAAAAGGGTAGTTTGGTAATTTCGGAATTTTGGGAATTAAAACCCACGAAAATTAGAAGTAAAATCTGACTTATTCTTTATCCACTAAACCCACTAACAACACTAAATGACTTAATGGGCTACGGGAGTTATTGGAAGAAATTTTAAGAAGTTCCTAAGGCAACCTCTAAACCACCATTGTCATCTTGGAGAAGAACTTGTAGAAAGAGAAAGAGAGAGGAGAATTCTGCAGAGAGAGAGAGGAATTCAACCATCTTCAACCAACAACAAATCTGGAACATAAGGCAAGTGATTTAGTTACAATTAATTCCATGAATGTGTTCTTCCATGTTTAGGTAATTATCGAATTTTGTCATGGAAGATTGATATAGACCCATGAATTTGAGGATTAAAACTATGAACTATGTTAGGAATTGCATGTAGACATATTCTGGACGAATTATGAATTCAAAATATAACCCTTGATGATCTAAAAACGGATTTAAGAAGAGATTTATTAATATTCTTGAAAGAAATAGAAAACTAGGGTTCTTGATGAAGTTTTGATCCAAATAAAGCCCTTGGTTGATGAATTATTGGTTTTAGAATGTTAACAATGTTGTAGGGTGGTTGTATGATGATACTATAACGTTAGATTAGAGTTTCATGCATTAAAATGGAGTTTTGGGACGATTTGAGGACTGCAAAACGAAGCAGTCCGTAGCCTACCTGGTGCGATCGATCGATCGACATTCATCAGTCGATCGATCGACCACCATCGATCGATCGAGGTTCAAGGTCGATCGATCGACCTTCCCAGAATGAGTAAAATTTTCCTAGTTAAATTTTAATGATGTTAACCCTTAGAAAATTATTATTGGAGACTTTATGAATATCCTTAGACTTAAGAAAGACCAGTAGGTATGGTTATAAAATTTGGACCTTAATTAGAATTCAATTTGAGGAAGTATAGCTAATGAAACTCGATGAGTGAGATAATATTAGGGTTAAAAGAGTAAATTTGAATAAATTGATGAAATGAGGTTTGGGGCAGAAGTAAGGACCTTAAGAATAATGATGTTATATGTGGGAATAATAGGAAACTTAATAACCCCTTTGAGATAGGTTTTAAGTACAAGAATCTATGAGGTGAGATATGTCGACAGTCTACATTATATATTATCGGAAGACTTAAAATGTATAAAATTGGAATAATGGTATAAGGATGTAGAAAATACCTTTATTAATATTGAGATATCTAAGATGTGTGCATGCTTAGTATATGTATATGATTTTTATGTGTATGACATACCTACCATACTTGCTATCACGGGAGGTTTACGTTCGCTTAGGGCCATCTAATCCTTGTGTGCCCGGATTTAGAGTGGTACCTAGAGGACATAGTTCAAGGGAATGACTTAATTGTGAGTTATTAAGCCAGCTGACTATGGAGCGTAGGTATGTACGTGACCATGGATATGTTGAGTTATGTTCGCCTCCATTTTTGTGTGTGGTGTCTATTCTAACAATTCCTGAGAGATTCGGAATTTGTAATCCTTATGTACGTGATGTACCGGGATGGATAGCAGAGTATGTGTGCACCACAGCTTAGCCTCGGGGTGCTTGTATTGTATATTTATGATGTGAATAATATACGGTTCAATGAAAAGGAATTTGTTATGTTTAAATTGCAAGAATAATTTATAGTGACTCCTTGAGAAGTTAAAAAGGGATAACATGCCGTGAATTGTAATGTTAACAATTGAGAATCCGAGTTTAATTAAAGCTATATGTTTAAGTGATAATATTGGGAATTCATATTGTGAATCGAGTGTAAAGGTTAGAACTTATGTCGGTTTAGTTAAATATAAATAGCACATGAATGGGTACAGGAACGTTAGGAGTGCACAATTAGACGAGAGGTGAGTATTTCATGTGAGAGCACGTCCTAACATGTATTTTGCATTCATTGTTTTAAATGTTATTAAAGCACTAGCTGTTTTTAAAATACTCTCCACTTTCGGGCTCTGACCCGTTTGCTTTCAAATCTATTTTTGTAAAAACCTTTTTAGGTGCCCAGCCACAAGGACACCATGCATAGGATCTCTAATCAGGTGACGAGCTGTAGCTGTTGTGGAAGTTACAGGGCTTTGCTAGTAGACGCCTCTTTTCTAGTCTTGACTCCATATTCAGTTTCATCATTGTAGGGCATGTCGCCCATTTCTTTAGAGACATTTTATATTTCAGTTATTCAGACTTTGGTTTGTAATTTAATTCAGGATGCAGACTTGTTTTATTTATTTCCTTATTGGGATTGTTGTGAGGAGTATTTCCTCTAGACTCTTTATTACTTGTTGATTACACTATTGGGACTTTATTGTGAATGGTTATGTTATTCTTTCATAATTCATTTATTGCATGTTAATCAGATTTAATTTAAAATTTGACATCTTACTTTTTAAATACTAGGTGGTTAGTAATCATTAAAATGTTTTCGACAGTGATGCTATTAACTTAACCAACTTGGCATTTTGTATTAATTTAATAAAGGAGTAGCTACCCGGTATTTAATTAGTCGGGGTGTTACACGCTGCCCCTTCCGGTGCCGGCCGAACCCGACCTCTCCCCGGCGCTGCTCCATACACCGCCACCTGCTCCCCTGTCCGGCGTCAACAACCCTCGAAACCTCAACCTGCCTCCGCCCTCTCCCTCTCTCTCTCTCTCTCCTCGCAAACCCGGCGCCCTTTAACCCCATCTCCGGCAGAGCCAATCTCCGGCGGAGCCCACGTCACCCAACTCCGCCATCAGCCCATGTGCAACCCATTCCCTTTTCAACCACACCCACATCCATTCAAACCCATTTCAAACCCATGTCCTTTCTAAACCTCAAGCCATTCACGATTCTTCTACCTGCATAAAAACTCCCCAAGCCAACAAACAAAGCAAGACCAAATAACCCATGTGCCAAAATAAAACCCACTTAACCTTGTCCCCATTTTACCAATATGCCCCCAACCACCTCTTATCCCCTTTTACCCAAATTACCCTTATACCAAATTTGATATTTATTCCCCCATTTCCCGCTTATCCCCACACCTCACACAATCCATGCACAATTGTGCATTTTCTCCATATTACCCTCACCCATATATCCTCATACCTCACACCCCACATGTTCACCATAGCTAATTCCCATTTTCACCCCTCATGCTCCATGCATCTACTATATATTGAAGATGAAGACCCCATTTAGGGAGGAGAGAACTTTTAGAGAGGAATTTGTAGAGAGAGAAAATATCATTTTAGTGTAGTTTTAGATTAGAATTTTTATTTTATTATTTTTAGATAGTGAGGAGAAAATAAATAGTTGTGAGGATTAAATTGAGTGAGATTATTGATGTAATTGTGTTTGAATTATTCAAATTAAGGGATGTGAATTTCAATTTCAAAGATAGAGTTCAAATTGCCAATTTCAAGGAGACTTGTGAAGATTTGTTCTCTTTCTCTACTCTTTTATTATATTAATGCCTATTGAATATTTGTTTATTATGTTTGATACCATGTTAGGCTAAATCCCCTTTCAAGGGGTGGGTAAAACCCTTATTTGATGTTATTTTATTTTAATTAGTTTAATTACTTGAAAAATCCCTTTGAATGTTAATTTTGATCCCTCACCCTTAGATTTACGCCTCGAGAGAGGGTAAATGATTTTCGAGAGAAAATCGAAAGTCTAGTGATAATACCCATTTTAGATTCGAACTTGAGATAGGGGTTTCTTAAGTGGGGTATTACCACTTGAATTTCAACTCTAAATTTATTTTATATGATTTACATAAATTCTAATTGATCGATCCTAGCGGGTGATTAATTAAAAGGAGTGTGATCTATTTTTCTAGAGTTGTGGGGTGTTAAACTTAATTTTCTAAAAGATTAATATTATAATTACACTTGCAACGAGAGTTGGTTTGTAATTTTGATATTAATTTGGGAGAATTCAAATAATTAAATTAATTAATTAGAATAACTAGAATTTGTGGTGTAATCCCACTCCTTGATTGTTCTCACAATTATTTACCTCACTTATCTCTTTATTTTAGTGTTAGACTTTATTTTTAATTTTAGTCACTTTTTAGTTAGTTGTTTAGATTAGTTTAGATCTCACCTCACCCTATTGTTTTAATATTGAAAAAGCTAAAAAAAAATTAGAAAAGTGAAAAAGAACAAAAAGAAAATAAAATGTGAATTTGTTCCATTTGCTTTACTCCCTAGAAAGTGGATTGACATCCTTACTTACCACTCTACACTTGAGTTTATTATATTTGTAGGTATGTGAGGTTTTGATTAGAAGGAGCTTGTACAACAACGACAAATATACAAAAGCTTTTCTATCACGCGTGTCCCAACTTAATTTACAAAATCGTCGTATTTCTCACTCACGACAATTTATATAATATCATACTCCCATATTACACACAGTAATATTTAATAATTCTCAACAATAAGTATTAACCCTTAGCACGCTAGTTAATATTTATTTTCATCCGGATTAATCATCAATTAACTTCTCACATTTAATTTAATTTAATTTAATTAATCCCACTATAATAATTAATACCATAATTATTTAAAATCAACAAAAATACGGGGTGCTACATACTTCCCCCATAATAATGAAATTTCGTCTCGAAATTCAGAAAATAAGGCATACTTGGTACGAATAAATCTGGATATTTTTTACGCATCTCATCTTCGCGCTCCCAGGTAGACCCCTCGACATTATGGTGCCACCACTGAACACGTACTAACGACACTACCTTTGACTTTAATTTCCTCTCGCTACGGTCTAGGATAGCAACTGACCCCTCTTCGTAGGAACTATCAGACTGTAGGTCGATCTCCCCTAAAGCAATATGAATGTGGGCTATGTCATCCCGAAAATATCTCCTCAGCGGAGAAATATGGAACACGTCATGAATCCTATGTAAGTGTTTTGATAACCCAAGTCTGTAAGCTACGGGCCCAATTCGCTCAATAATAGGGAATGACCCTACGTACTTCGGCGCCAACTTTCCCTTTTACCCAAACTGCATTATCCCTTTCATAGGAGATACTCGTAATAGTACCTGATCCTCCACATAAAAGTCTCTGAAGAACCTCTTGGTATCGACGTAGCTTTTCTACCTGTCCTGAGCTACCCGTATACAACTTTGAATCATCTCTGTTATGGTCGTAGTTTCCTGAATCACCTATGGCCCTAGTAGTTTGTTGTCTCCCACCTCTAACCAACAAGCAGGCGAAGGAAAAGGTCTACCATATAATGCCTCAAATGGTGCCATGCCAATCGTAAACTAGTAGGAGTTATTGTACGCAAACTCCACCAATGGAAGATACTGCTCCCAACCCCCGCTAAAATCAAGGATATACATCAGCAACATATCCTCTAACATCTGATTTATCCGCTCTGTCTGCCCATCCGTTTGAAGGTGATGGGCCGAATTCAAACGTAACTTTGTACCCATGGCCTCCTGAAAGCTCTCCCAAAATCTGGACACAAAAATTTTGTCCCGATCGGACACAATATCAAGGGGCACCCCATAGGTCTAAAGTCCCTCATAGATTTGGGATTGGGGATCTTGGGAATGAGAGTTAAGATGGTACTATTCCGCTACCTAGGCATATAGCCATAAGAGAAGAAATGTTTAACCCCTGAGACCACATCATCACCCACCACATCCCAATTCTTCTTGAAAAAGCCAGCATTGAAACCATCAGGTTTAGGGGCTTTATTCGATCCAATAGAAAAAAAAGGCTTCTTTGATTTCAACCTCTGAGACATGATCATTAAGACCATAGCACATCTGAGCATCCAGCTTATTGACCATAAGGTTGTCAGGGATGGTATATACCTATCCATACCTCTCCTTACCTAAAAGGTCATTGAAGAAGTCAATAGCTTCCTTAACAATAACATCAAAGCCTTCCACAGTTGTCCCATCTTGATCTTGGATGCTAAAAACTTTTCTCCTAGCATTATTGGATTTGATTTTGTTATGAAAAAAGAAAATGTTGAGATCACCATCTTGGAGCCATTTTATTCTTGACTTTTGTTTGTAAAAGGATTCTTCAGCATCTCTGAGAGTGCAATACTCTAAGGCAAAAACCTGTTCTTCCTATTTGAGCTCCTCATTGGAGCCATCTCTATCTAGAGAAACTTGAAGAAAGTCCAACTTCTGTTTGGTAATAGTAACTCTCATATAGATATTGGAGAAGAACTTGAAGTTCAAGAGTTTCAAATCATGCTTAAGTCTTTTGGTCTTACATGACAACTTGGCCATTGGGGAAAGAGAGCAGTCTTTAGACCAAGAGGCATCAAGAGTGCGAAGAAAATCCTCATGCCGCATCCATAAATCATAGAATTTGAAAGGCTTAGGGGTATTACTTGTGAGGGCAAGCATAAAGACAATAATAGGGCTGTGATCCGAGATGCCAAGACAAAGATAATTATATTGAGAAGCAGGGAAGGCAACACTCCATTGGGGGTTATGCAAAACTCTATCAATTCTAGTCTAAGTGTTAGTAGCACCAGAGTTCTTGTTGGACCAAGAGTACCACAATCCTGAAGAGGCCATATCCTCCATCATAATATCATCTAAGCTGTGGTTAAACTTCTCAGTAGCCCTCAAATCAATGTCACATCTCCCTCTCTTATCCTCATTGTTCCTAACAATATTGAAATCCCCTATTATGGTCCATTGCTGATTTGTTGTGGAGTTGTGGTTGGCTCTAAAAAAATTCCATAAGGGGACTCTCTCATGGTCAAGGTTCAGACCATAAATGAAGGTAGCGTAGAAGAATTTATTCACTTCATTAAAGCTAATCTTGCAGAGTAAGGCTTGAGGGTGGGTATCCAAAACTTCCACAACAAAAATAAATAACTGGATCCCAAGCAATGAGGACCCTGGCTACTACCCCATTTTTGGGCAATTATAGTACCATCTCCAATTCTAGAAACAGTTGTTTGCAACAGCAGCAATATGGTTCTTCCTGACTTTAGATTCAAGTATACACACAAGGGATAAATGATTATCATGGATCAATTTCTTCACCTCTAATTTCTTATGAGGGAAGTTGAGACCCCTAATGTTCCAGGAAGCCAATTTGGTCATTTGGAAAGTTTGGATTTGCTTCCTGATCTCTTCTTACCTTTACCTCTACCACTAGAGCTATAATTATCTTTGGAGTTGGGGAGACCTTTATTCTTGTCAACCAGTTCATCCACAACTATAATCTTCAAAGCCAGGCCAGAAGGACTTGGGGTAGCATCCAGGTCTTCTTCATTCCTATCAAGAACCTCAAAGGAGTTGGAAGTTTTGGTTGGAGGGGAGAGAGGGGCAATGGAATTAGAGGATGTAGGATCAATAACATCACCTGCAACAACTATAACTTCAGGTGACTTACCATTCACTTGGGAGGAAGGGGTGGCTAAGGCATCCTCCATAGATTTCTTCCTTTTAATTTCTATCCATCCTTCCTTCATAGCCTTCAAAACTTCTCTATGGTTAGGGACAGGATGTGAGACCTCATTATTTTCTTTGAAGACCCACATATGATTGGTCTTGGAGCAGTGAAGAGTAGAGTGACCAAAAATCCCACACGATTTACAAGGGGAAGGTGTCCCTTCATATTCCACCCCAATCTCCGCTATCTGGCCATTCTCCATAACCACATTAATAGACTTAGGATATTCACCATCGCCCTTTTGTTTACACATTGGCTGGCTATGTGACCTCGTCCCTGACATTTAAAACACTTAATATCACGTGTTTTAGAAATAAAAGTATCGGTGTTACATGAAGTTGTGGTTGTTGATGACTTGTCATTCTTGAAGGGTTCAAATTTTGGCTTATTTTGTACATTCTCATCCCTTTTAGGGGTTGTCTTCCATGTGTTGTTAGTAGACACAATTTTTCCCTTCCTTGTTAACCCCTTCCGCTTGAGTTGTTCCGCCACCTTTATGGCTTGATGCACCATATTCGACAACTCAACATAGTGTTGCAACTCAACTATATCAGCAATCTCACAGTTCAAACCATGCTTACCTAGCCATGGTGGCTTCCCGATCCTCTTCCACATTAGCTCGGATCATAGCTACCTCCATCTCCTTGTAATACTCATCCACATACTTGGAAGCTTGAGTTAATCTCTTCAATTTTTTAAATTAACCCTTATAGTGTGGTTGGGTACAAATCGCCTCCTCATAAGCATTTTCATCTCCTCCCAAGTGTCAACGGGTGGCTCTTTATTCCTTCTCCTATTAATCAGTAATTGATCCCACCAAATAATGGCATAATCGGTGAATTTAATTGTAGCCAACTTAACTTTCTTCATCTCTGAATAGTTATGACAATCAAACACCATCTCCATTTTAGTTTCCCACTCCAAATAAGCTTCAGGATCATTTTTACCTTGGAAAGATGGGATTTTAATCTTTATGTTTCCTAAATCATTATCCCTCCTAGGTCTGGCCATCCTAACATCTCTATTCTCATAACTACGCCCAAACCTGCCCCGGCTCACATTTGGCATATCAAACTCCTCCAACTCTACTTCTTTCTCAACATTTCGCCATGGAACACGTCCGCCTTGTTGCCTATTGGGAATGTCTTGTTGTTCCCCCCTAGGCATTCCTGCTTCTACCCTATCCAACCTCTCTTGAATAGGTTCTAATTCAGCCCTCAACATTTCCCATTTGAAGGTTCGGAATGATTGGATGTTGAACTTCTTCAGTTGTGTCTTCCTCTTGAATATTAAACATGTTTAAAATTTGCAAAAAGATTAGAAACCTCACAAGCCCTCCCTCGCGTGTTTTACTCACGCTCGTGTTTTCACTCAAAATGGCTTTTACCCGCTTATGATCTCACACTCTCTTGCTTTTTTCCACTCTTTTGTGTCCTCTTTAGTTCTTAATCGAACTCAATAAAATTCAAATTAATCACCAGCAATTCAGATTAAGGAGCAACCAAAGCTCATCACAAGGTAAGGAATTTTATTACGGGAGAAAAAAAATGAATGAATCACACTGTTTCTAAGGTTTCAGCAATACGAAAAGAAAAGAACGCATACAATTTTTGTGTTTCAATCTTGTTTCTCACCTCCTAAAACCTTTTTTTCCTTTTTTTTTTTTTTTTTTTTTTGTTTTTTTTCTAAAGGAGGAAACAAGAAAAAAAAAGAATAGTCAAACTTGCCTTAGAAATAGGCTCTGATACCGAATGATATGAACCCCACCAACAATTATGATGAAACCCAATAATAATGATGGTTAAAGAACCCAAGATCGTATAGACAAAGTTTGTTGAGCCTTGACCCATTTCCTAGTAAGATAAAACTAAGACTACAAAGGATTAAAACGCCACACCAAGAAACCCAAGATCCTCTCACGAATCAAGGTGATAAGTTTGGTGGTATGAACGCCACAACATTAGCTTGATAAGTTCATAAAGTTTTCTTAAGAACCAAGTGGAACAAAAATACCTCACAATAATATTAGTTTATGTCAAAAAGTGCTTATAAAATTCATAGCTCCCCTCATTTATACTTGGAACAACCCTCCAAGAATAGGAAATGAAATAAATACAGCATTAAAATAACACAATTGTCAAATTAAACAAGTTCCCACGTTTTTAGGCCACTTGAACTTGGAAAACAACAAAATATGACTAAATGACCAAGTTCAATGTATTTAAAGATAACCAGCCAAGACTAAATTCATTCCCCATTTATTAACCTTGAAAATAGATAAATTCATGCCCATTTATGGTGTGATGGTCACGTTTTTGCATGATAATTAGATCCCCAAATTTGTTTAATGACATGGAGTAAGCCTTGATTATCATTTGGGCGCATCTTGGTCTCCATCTTTTCAGAATCAACCCAATAAGTGCTTCCTTAAAATGTTTGGCTCTAAGTCTTGTAATTGGACCACTAGAAAGTGACAAAGGGTCTTGTGCAAATTCATTTCCACTCCCATGTGTATGATCAGCCCCGCGTTCATCTTTAGCATATTCAGCTCCTTGAATTGCATCACCTACTATGATGATCATTGTCACGATGCCTTATTTTAGCATTCCCTAACCCTTACTAATCTTGCGGGTCATGTCAATAATCCACTCATTCTCTTACCCGACCTACTGAAAGTGTTTTAACAAGCATCTTTGTAAATTATGTTTTAAAAAAGACAGTCTATGGATTAAATGGTGCAATGTGTACGAGATCAAGGGTAGGAGCATTTGGGTAGTCAACATTCCTTCTGATTGCTCTTGGAGTTGGAGGAAAATCCTGAAGTTAAGACAGCATGCTAGGGATTTCATCAAAACTAATATTGGGAATGGTTATGAGGCCTTCTTGTGGTATGATAATTGGCACCCGAAAGGTCCTCTACAACTTCTGTATGGGGATAGGGTCATTTATGATGCAGCTAGAAATCACAAGGCCAAGGCGGGTCAGGTAATTCATGATGGGAGGTGGAGATGGCCTGCCACTATTACTTGGGAATTGCTTGAAATTAGGAATGATTTGCTGAATAATATTTTCCCTGATAGGGAGGATAAAGTGCAATCGCTAACAACTCTAACACTTTTACTATAGGCTCTGCTTATAGTCTCCTTTTCCCTTCTTTTCCTCTTGTCAGCTGGAGCAAACTGGTTTGGAGCAACAACAACATCCCCAAATGCTCTTTCATTCTATGGATGATTTGTAGGAAAGTTTTATACCCAAGGACAAGTTGTTCTTATGGGGCATCACTAAAACAAAAGAGTGTGGGATGTGCAACTTACATGATGAAACTATTAACCACCTTTTTTTCTGACTGCATATGGGCTAAGCAACTGTGGAATGAGGTCCTTTTCAAGAACCTTCAATACAGAGATGTTCTTAGTTGGGAGGATGAATTGGAGCATGCCATTCAACACAACAAGGGGAAAACCTTCATCAATAGAATTAGATGCTTGTCCTTTTATGTCACCACCTATTGTATTTGGATGGAGAGGAATGTGAGATGCATAAGAAGAGTGTCTCGAGATTTTGGCTCACCCATGAAAGACATTGAAGATATGGTCAAGGCTAAAGTCGGGCAATGGGGTAGAGCTAGGAAGAGCTACACCAATTGGATGCCATGTTTGAATTGGGGTCTACCTGATAGCTACATTGAAGACACTTAGTGTGTGACCCTTTGTATTGGCTTCTTGCTTTTTGTGACCAAGTTTAGTTTTCATGTTTGCTTCCTTTCTTGAGGTTGCTTTGCCTATGGGGTATGCCCCTGGGTGTTTTGTTTCTTTTGTAATTATTTTGGTTCTTTATATACACACATTTCCCCCCAAAAAACACGCATACACCGAGAGTATAATTATCCCTACTGCCCATTCTTGTTGTTATTCTAAGACACCATTGTGACATTATTAAGACTCAATCCTCTAATTACCTATAGATTTTATCAAAATTTCCTATAATCTTCCTTTACATACTAATCATATCAAGCCTGACACAAAACCCAAGGTATTGCCAACATTTTTCGCAACCGATTATCATTAAACTTGATAACTCTATGAAAACCGTAATTAATCTTTGTATATTTTAAAAATTGACAAGATCTTATAAACTACTGCATCATTAATGATCAGTAACCTCCAACAATATCATCCAAATGATTTCACCTCAATTATTTAGTATTGGTATCCAACACAAGCCCTTGGAGAAGCCACAAGACTTCCTAGCTCACTAATGAGACATAGATAACAAAGTTAACCTAAGGATTCCCTCGCAACCAACCTAATCGATTCCTCTTATCTAGACAATAATCTTATTCCAAAAATTCAACTACTACAACTACGTGGGGCCATCTTAACGTGACACCCCGCCTAATTAAATACCGGGTGATCAGTCCTATATTAAAATAAATAAGAATATCCATAATATGCATCACTGTCGAAAACTTTTATTAAAAATACTAACCACCTAATATTTAAAAATGGTTGATGTCAAAATTTTATCTTTTAATTAATCTAAAACTAAATTAACGAATAATTAACATTCACCATCCAAACCAAACTCATATGAAAGGAAATGACTAAATAATAAATGCAACTAGAGTAAACACTTGCAGTCTAAGTATCAAGTACAATAATCCAACCGAAATAATCCAATAACTGAACTGAGTAAATAAATAAATCCATAAATCTCTGACTGTCTAATAGAAAGGGGCAACATTCCCTAAAAAAAGTAAATAACTCAGAATGAAGAAATGGTAAATATGAAGGCGTCTACTACCGCGATCCTGTAACTTCCACAACAGCTACAACACGTCAAATGAATGGAACTCCTATGCTTGCTGTCCCTGTGGATGGGCACCTAAAATAATTTTACAAAAGAAATGAGATTTGCAAGAGACGGGTCAGAGCCTGGGTGTAAAACATTTAAAATTTTTAACAAGTATTTAAAAATTGCATTAAAGCAAATAGTATGCGTATGTTACCTTTTCGAACACTCACTTGAGATTCTCACCTCTCAACTAATGTGCACGCTTAATGCACCTTTAAACCCATTCTAATTATTTTATCACCTAACTAGACCGTAGACAAAATCCTTCTAATCACTACCCATAATACCAACCCGCATTTTCCACACAATACCATATTAAATGTTTTCACAACTGTTATCTCTTTTTTTGTTGTAAGTACGAAATGAATCAAAACTGAGAACTATACAAATATAAGGTGGGCATACCCACCTAGGAATCAATTTCATTGGAAAAATTATTCCAAAGACATCAAAAGAAAACCAGGAACATTAGTCTCCAAAGGGCCATACAAACATTAGTCACAAAGTAGTCTATTATTATCAAGACCCAAGTTCATACAAATAAGTCAGTTATTGAAACTTCTCCTAGATTTGGCCCAGTTATAGGACTTGCAGTTAACAAAGAATGTAATCCCACTCATGATATCATCTTGATTTATTTTTGTGTTTTTGAAAATTCTATTATTTCTTTCCATCCATATGCAGTAGATGGTTGCTGCAAAGGAGGTTCTTCTGATCTTGTCCTTGAGAGTTCTTCCCTTGAAGTTTGAAACAGCATCCGAGAGCACCTCCTCCCATGAAGTGGTGTTGTTGACGTATGCATTGTTGTATTTTGTATCCTTTCAAATTGCACTCGAGAAAGCATAGTTGAAAAACGAATGATATCGAGTCTCAATTGCATTATCACAAAGCACACCATATTATTAAGACCACTACCCCAAGAAAGGGTTTTGTCCTTAGTGTTGATTGCATTTCTACAGACCAACGATAGTATAGACGCACATTTTGGGATAATGGAGCTACTCCAGACCATAGGAGCCCAGTTAGGAGGAGGGTGATGGAGTCTGATGGAATTCCAGATAGATTTAATGGTAAACAGTCCAAGTGGCGTAGGAGCCCAAGTGATTATGTCCTCATTAGTGTGGCTGATACAAGGAAGGATAGCCTTCTTAATCTCATTAAGTTCCCAAGTGATGGTAGAGGGCCAAGCTTAGTTCCCATTGATAATGAAATCAGACACCTTTGCTTTTTGGTTGCTTGTTACGTCAGAGATTGTTCGATCACCATGTAAGGGCCACAAAGGGCCATTTGGGTGACAATGGTCGTACCAAATGAAAGTGTTCCTACCATTACCAATAATGGTTTTGATAAGGGGTCTAATCTTGCCTCTAAGTTTCATGATTTTTTTCCATGTCTAGGAAGCATTAGATGGTGTTTGGATATGCCAAAGACTTGTACCTTTCAGTTTGTAGATGTGGCACCACTTAACCCACATATTGTCTTTATTAGTACATAGATTCCAGAGATGTTTGAACATACCACTCATTTGAGCATTTTATCCCCAGGCCCCCTTTATTCTTGGGATAACAAACATCCCTCCATTTCACTTTTGCTCCAGTGCTTCATGTCAGGCCCAGACCACAAGAAATTACGCAGCTTCGAGTCAATCTCCTCAGTAGTTCCTTTGGGTAAAATGAAAATGCTAGTCCAATATATTTGCATACTAAAAAGCACAGAAGTTACGAGATTTAGCCTACCAGAGGCAAGCAATCTACATGTCTAAGCTTTGTAGATATGAGAGGGACACCAAGGTATTTGATGGGGAAGTTGCAAGCTAGGAATCCCAATAGATTAGAAAGAGTTGTCTTTTCAGAGTTTGAGATACCAGTTGCGAGGAGAGAACATTTTGGGGGATTAGGGAGAAGCCCAGACATGGAGCTGAACTCCTGGGTAGCAGTATTAATAATGGCCAAGGAATTTATATCAGCTCCTATAAGAATGAACATATCATCAATGAAGCACAGGTGGTTTATTTGGAGTTCTTTACACTTAGGGTGAAAGGTAAAGTGGGGAGAACTAGTGTAGAGGTCAAGAAGCCCAGCAAAGGCTTCCATTGCAAAGAGGAATAGAAGGGGAGAGAGAGGGTCTCCTTGTCTCAATCCTATACTAGAAGGAAAAAACCAATGGGTGGCGTCATTAATGCTAATGTAGAAGCTAGCAGTTATGATACATTCTTTGATCCCGCGAATAAAGATGGGGGGAAATCCTATGTGATGGAGGATGTGAAGAATAAATTGCCAATTGACAGAGTCATATACCTTGAAAATATCAATCTTTAGGGCACACCTAGGTGGGGCCTGATTTCTGTGGTTGTTGTGCATTAGCTCCTACATAATAAGAATGGTATCCCCATTGGCCCTACCTTGCACAAATGCTGATTGTCTCCCATTGACAAGATTAGGAATATAAGGTTTCATCCTATTCACTAGAATCTTATAAATGCACTTATATATGGTGTTACATCACGCAATAGGCCTAAAGTCCTGTATTGAAGAAGGGGATTTTACTTTAGGGATAAGCACTAGGTTGGTGAAATTCCACTGTTTAAGCAAGGTGTTATTATAGAAGAAGGAGGCAATAGCATTAGTAACCTCATCGCCCACTAGATTCTAGTTTTTAGTGAAGAACTCAGTATTAAACCCATCAGGGCTAGGGGCCTTATCCTTGCCAAGACTAAAAAAAGCATTTTTCATCTCCTTATTGGATATAGGGGCTATGATGTGGATATCTGAGGAGTAAGTTTTTTTTGTGATGACATGGTTGAGAATGTGTGGGTTATGGAAGTTGTGGTTTTGGTTATGAAGATTTGAGAAGTAATTAACAACCTCCATAGCAACCTGGTTATGACCCTCTAGTTTATGGTTTTGTTTTTGTTAGTGTTGCCTCTTACTTTTGAATGGAAGAAATTAGTGTTCATGTCACCTTCCTGTAGCCACTTAGTTATGGACTTTTTCTTGAGGTATGATTCTTCAGCCATGCAGAATGCCGCATACTCCATTATTGCATTTCTTTCCTCATTTTGAAGTTGATTACTACTACCATCTCTATTGATTTGGACTTGGATATCCATCAGAAGGTTCTTTGCATCAACAACTCTTTGGGTAATGTTGCTATAAAATTTTTGGTTGAAGCCTTTCATTGCATGTTTGACCATGTTAAGTTTTTTGGAAGCCTGGAACATGGGGCGGCACATTCACATTTCTCCCCCAAACATCATTAAGGAGATCATTAAATTCACTTTGCTGCATCCAGTAGTTGAAAAACTTGAAAGGCTTGGCCAAGTTTGGAGGTTTGGGGATAATGATGGTGATGATGGGACAATGATCAGAGATACCTTGACTAATTACCTCAGCTTGAGATTCAGTGAAATTGGTTTTCCATCCATCATTAATGAGAAGTCTATCAATTTTTGTTTGGATGATATTATCCTCATCATGGTTTTTGGTTCAGGTGAACCATAAACCCCTAGTGATAATGTTATCAACTTGGATGTTGTAGAGGCATTGATTAAAGTTGTCAACAACATTAACATCCATGTTAAGAATTCCACTTTTATCACTTCGAGATCTGACCATGTTAAAGTCCCCCATGAGGATCCAATTCTAGTTATGGAATGCAGGGTGACTGTCTTTAAGGTAAGACCAAAGATGAGTTCTTTGAGATGGGAGGTTTAAGGCCTAAACAAAGGTAGCAAAGAAAGATTGGTCGATGCTCAAGCATATGATGAGGCAACTGATGGCTTGGTTATTAGTGGATATGGTGACGACACTAAATTGGGCAGGGTTCCAGCCAACAATAAATCTAGCAACTCCCCCATCATTAGGGCAGTTGTAAATGGTTTCCCATTGTGGAAAACAGTTTCTAGTGACATTTGGAATATTATTCTTCCTCACTTTGGTTTCAACAAGGAAAATGAGGGATAGATTGTGCTCTCTAATTATTTTGCGAACTTCTTATTGTTTTAGGGGTGAATTGAGGCTCCTAATGTTCCAAGTTGCAACTTTAGTCATTGAGGTTTAAGGGGCATGTACCTGCCTTGGTATTGGGCGTACCATGGAGCTTCTTGAAAAGTTTCTTCTTCTGCTTATTTGATAAGTTGGGTTCCAAATTTTTTTCGTGTCCATCAATGTCTTTGATTTTTAAGGCTATACCAGAAAGGGCCAGTTTCATTCTCTTCTTCCCTGTCTTGTAGGGCGACAAAATTGTTGGAGCTGTTCATTGGTACTGCCTTATCATAGCTAGTGGTGTTGGTTTCCTCCTTGTCATTATCATCATTCACTGTATGTATTTGGGTTTTTTTCTGAGTCAAAACCTTTTCTCCCAACTTGGTTCCATTCAGAGCTAAGATTTGGTGGTTGATGATGAGTTTGTGAAGGAACTGTGGATTCTTCTATTAGTTGCACTTGTTTTACCATCCACACCCTTGTGACATAGGGGAATTTGGTGATTTTGTGTCCAAAGACCAGGAATTTGGAGCATGAGAAGGGCATGCCTTGGTACTCCACTACAATTTCAGTAGATTCCCCATCCCCATGTAAAAGATCAATGTGACACCCCGCCTAATTAAATACCGGGTGATCAGTCCTTTATTAAATTATAATCAAGGTGAACGGTCGGTTCATTCTTAGCATCACTGTCGTAAAATAACTTTTCCAATTTAAACACCCTAAATAATTAAGCTAAGTGTCAAAACCATTTTAGACATTACTTTCCAAATTTTATTTAAAAACAATAATTTAAAACTTTACGTAATTCATAATTTAAGGATCAACCAACAAACATACTGGAACAAACAATCCAATTAATTAAACATCCAACTAAGTAATCCCAACATTTAAACTTAAAGGAAAACATCCTGACAGTAATAAATCCAAAAGTACAAATACTGAAAATCAATAGATCACAATATCCGATAAGCAACTAAATAATGAAAAAGGGCGACACATGCCCAACTGAATAAATAGTGCTAGAAGTGGAATCAACAAATGAGGTCGTCTAAACAAAAGGCCTGCAACTCCCACCTAAGCTGCAACGCGTTCCTTCCAAAGGATCCTATGCAAGACGCCCCTGTGGCTGGGCACCTATAATATATACATATATATACAAGAGAGAAAAGAAAATGGAAACGGGTCAGAACCCGATTGTAAAAACGATTTAAAATTTGTTTAGCAAGTATTTAAATTGTTTACTGGCCAATGCAACAACATATTAGTGCCGCACTCCCTTGAGAAATTCTCACCTCTCTTCTAATGTGCACGCCTATCGCACTAACCTTCCCAACGGTTTAACTTATCTTATCTTAGGTTGCTCGTAAGATTTAAACTGACAAATTCAATTGTTTAAGGGGTGAATTTCATTTAACAACAAAGTTCTCATTTAAACCTTATTTACTAATAAAGTTTCTCAGTAACACGTTATACTTTTCAAACACTTATTCCCAAATTGAATTAGTTATTCCATTCTTACTTACCATAGACACAACAGGTAGTTCCCAAATCCCAGATTTAAATATATATATTAAATACTCATATAATATATATATATATATATATATTCTAACAGCACCCCACATAATAATTATGGTGCGGGCATACTTTGCTATCCAGTCCCCGTATCACTTGTACTAAGGGAAATACAAGTTCGGAATCACTCTCGAACTGTATTAACACAAACACAAACAATATTGGGGCGAAGCATAGATTCCAAGTCTCTAAGAGGTCAGCACATGCCCCCACGTCTCTTAGGACCGTCTGACTATCGATCCGATAGCCTGTACCAAAGAATTTCTATCTTCTAGGGTACGAGCCAATATCCCCCATGCCCATCGAGATAAGACTGTCCCAGCACGGTAACCTCAGGGATAGCAAGTAGCGCGGACATGATTTTCACACGTATATATAGTATATGCATAAACACAGTCATATAAATATACTACTATTACCATATCAAATTTAGGTACATCTCATAACCCATAATTATGATATTTATCCTTATTTCTCATTATTTAGTTATCACGTATAACGGTTCGTTTCTTACTTTAATTTGAGGGATTATTCCAACTTACTACGTAACACTCATGGATTCTTATCTTTCCAAAGTGAAATTTCAGTAGGTACTTATTTATTTTCCAACATAACTACCCTACGCGTCTCCCCACTTTAATACATAGTTCCATCGTCCCTTATATGTAAACATCCCCTAAAAATGTAAATTTCGTCTTACATTAAAGGTTTCATATTTTTAATAAGTCCTACTGGTCTTCTTTTATCTCCCAAAATATTTTAATAAGGATGTCCAAAGATTATTACTCTTTTAACTTGAGTTCAACTATTTAGAAGGGGGAAACAAGTCTCTTGAGGTGCGTAATCAGAAGTCTAGATAATCGCACTCCTTCTCTCTAAAAATGCTCCTCATTCTCTCTAAAAATCCATAGCCCTAAGCAAACACAAACTCCACAACTCCACCAGGCCATGGCTCCGATGACCAAACCTGATGGCCGACCTTCCTCTCCTAACCCTACTCCTTCTAACCTACCTTCAGCAATACGTGGGAAAGCTATTTCTCAAACCTCATCTTCTTTGATGGCTGAATCGGGTGTATGGTCTTCTGTAAGGAATGTTGCCCTTATCCCAGTCGATGGCATGAGCTTGAACAAGATTGATGAGACAGAAGAAGGGCAAATCTTAACGTCTGACAACAGCTTTGATAGAGCAAATGAGCAACTCCCAAGGATACAAGAGCCAAACACAGAAAATAACATCGTTATGGACTTCCTCTTGAGCAAAGGGTCCCATGAAGATGTGAAGATGTTCAGAACCTCCAATGACCCGACTGTGAAGGCAACGGAGGTATATGTAGGTTTCATCCCTGAGAATAGTGCAGGCAGAAACGGTGGGCTCAAGGGTACAGTAGATAGTACGGAAGTTGATATAAAGTTGACAGATATTGAAAAGGTCTCGGCTGGGGCAGCTAGTACGTCTCCCTATCTGGCACTATACCTGCTAGTGAGAGAAAGCTGGGAAATGAGAAAGGAAGCCTGGGAGTCCCTATATCCCAGACCAACAACATGGTACGCACTGACAAGACGTGGAGTTCTATTATCGTAGAAAAGAAGAAACCGAAGCTCAAACTAACTTTTCACTAACCATCTGTTGTGGAGTCCACCATCACTGTCAACCCACCGCTCGATGTTGCCAGGAAAGGATATGGACGTTGGGAGAACAACATGGTTGGTTATTTCTTAGGGAAAAAGCTTCCTTTTTCCTTTGTTAACAATCCTGCTACAAGACTATGGGGGAAATATGGTATGACTAAGGTCATAGCGCATGAGAATGGGTTTTCATTTTCATGTTTGATAAACAAAGCCAGCGTGATGAGGTGCTGGACAATGGGCCGTGGCATTTTGCAGGTATGACAATCATCCTTAACAAATGGCAAGCACATTTCAAATTCTATAAAGATACATTGAAGAAAATTCCTATTTGGGTCAAATTCTACGACATTCCTATTCAACTTTGGACGGAAGAAGGGCTTAGTTACATTGCCAGTTCAGTGGGTCTTCCCCTTTACGCTGATGCGATGACTGAAGAAATGAATAGAATAACCTATGCTCGCATTTGCATTGACGTTGAGGCCACGATAACTTACCCTAACAGCATCAATGTTACGATGGAGGATGGTACTACCACACCAGTTAGGGTTGAGTTTCAAGCAAAACCGCCTTCATGCCCTAACTGCCTTGTCTTTGGTCATAACCTAAATGCTTGTCCACATCACAAAATGGAAGAGAAAGCCTCTCCCAAGGCTGGCGCTATCCCAATGAAGGAACCACTAACGGATGAATGGAAACAGGTTACCACAGCTAGAGCTGCTGCGAAATATAAGGCTAGTAACAAAGGTGAATGCAATCATGATAAGGAAGACATCCCAAATGTAGATCACTCTAGCACTAATCAGAATAGCTTTGCCATCCTTGCTCTGGATGAGGAGATGGACACACCAGATAATGATAATAATGATATGATAGAGATTGAAGAGATACCACAAGAAGAGAGTACCCCAGCTCCACAAGGCATTGTGCTAAAAGTTAAAGCCATTGATGAAATGGCTAGAAATCTGGAGTACACTGGCCTTAATAACAAAGCATCTTCCAAAAAGAAGCAGAAGAATAAGGGAAACGACAGTTGGTTGATCCCACAAATAGAGCTGAAGAGGGGTGGAGATAAGCCTAAACCAAGATGATCAAGATAGCTTCATGGAACATTAGGGGTTTAAATTCCCCTCACAAGCAGGATGAAATCAAGAAAACCATTAGAGACAATGGTATTGCTCTCATTGGTTTAATGGAGACTAAAGTAAGACTTAACCACATGAATGTTATTAAGAATAATTGTTTTATTTAATTGGAATATGTGTCATAACTGCCCGGATAATGGTGGTGTGGCTAAGGTCATTATCGCTTGGAACCCTAATGTTTTTGATGTGGAAGCATGTGACATCCACCATCAAGCTATTTTATGCAAAATCAAAGTTGTGGGATCCTACAAGATGTTCTTTGCCACGTTTGTCTATGGACATAATCTTCCCGCGAATAGGAATACTTTATTGGACTTCCTCAAGTGCAATTTCATGACCACTACCAATCAGCCTTGGATCATTCTGGGGGATTTTAATGTTGTGAGGTGCCAGGAGGAGAAGAAGAGCCACAATGGAATTGATTTTAGAGTTGTGGATGATTTCAACAATTGCATTGAGGATATTGAAGTTGAGGATATGAATTCCACTGGTGTGTGGTTTTCTTGGTCTAATAAAAGTGGGGGGGTCTGCGTGTGCTCAATCGAGGATTGATAGAGTCCTCCAGAACTCTTGTTGGAGTACCTCCTTCCCTGATAGCCAGGCTAACTTTCTCTGTCATGGTATCTCTGACCACAGCCCCGTCATTATTACCTTCTTGCCATCTTTGAACACTAAACCTAAACATTTCAAGTTCTACAATTTCTGGATGAAGCATGATACCTTCATGGACACCCTCATGGATTCTTGGCATGAGGATTGTAGTGGGAACCCCATGTTTAAACTCTCTACCAAACTTAGAAGATTGAAGACCCCTCTCCGAAGCCTGAACAAGAAGTTTTATTCTAATATTTCTGCTAGAGTTAATGAGGCTGAGAATCTCCTTAATCAGGTGCAGGCTAATCTGGACAATGATGGTAGTAATCATGAGCTAAGGAGGGAGGAGACTGAGCTTTCTAACTACTATAACCATCTGAGGAACAATGAGGAGTCTTTCTTCAAGCAAAAAGAAAGAATTAATTGGCTCCAATTAGGGGATTTGAACACCTCCTTCTTTCATAAAAGGGTTAACAACAACTGTGATAGGAAGAAAATCCTATTGATTCAGAACTCTAATGGGCTAACCATTGAAGGTAGTGAGGGTGTAGCTAATGAAGCTATTAACTTTTTCCAAAACTTATTCTCTGCTGATGATGTGAACTTATTCAGATCCTTCAATATTGAGAACCTGATGGTTAGGAAGCTTAATCAAAATCAGTGTGATGGCATCACCTCCATCCCATCAAATGAAGAAATTAAAAAGGCTATGTTCTCTATTGGTTCTGATAAAGCTCCCGGACCTGATGGGTTCAATGCTGCCTTCTTCAAGCTGAATTGGGATGTTGTTGAGAATGATGTGACTAAGGCTATTAAGCACTTTTTTATCAACTGTAAAATGCCCAGGCAATGGAATTGCGCCATCCTTGCCCTCATACCTAAGGCCTCTAACCCCACTTCCATGAGAAACTTTAGACCTATTGCCTGCTGCAATACTATATATAAATGCATATCTAAAATCATTACTTCCAGGATTATGCCCCTCATGAACCACCTCATAATTGAGAGTCAAGCAACCTTTGTTAGAGGGAGATCCATTGCTGATAATATCCTTTTACTTCAAGAGATCATGAGGAACTATCATAGAGGCAATGGTGTGGCTAGATGTGCTATTAATGTGGACATTATGAAGGCTTATGACACTATGAGCTGGGAGTTCCTTTTTGATGTCTTAGAAAAGGTCAGATTTCCTCATATCATGATTATGTGGATTAAGGAGTGTGTGACCACTGCTTGGTACTCCATTAGCCTCAATGTGGAATCCCATGGGTTCTTTAAAAGCTCTAGAGGCCTTAGACAAGGTGACCCACTATCCCCTTATCTTTTTCTTCTGGCTATGGAGAGTTTTTCCTGTCTTCTGGACCCGCACTGCAACAACATGAACTTCAAATACCACCCTAAATGTAAGGAAATTGGTCTTAACCACCTATGCTTTGCTGATGACCTGATGATATTTTGTGGGGGGGGGGGGGGGGGGGGGGGGGGGATAAGCAGACAATTGACTGCATCAATCATACTATTGAGGAGTTTGCTCTTCTTTCTGGGCTTTATCCCAACATGGAGAAAAGAAACATTTACTGTGGGGGAATGGATGTTCTTCAAGCTCAGGCTTTGGCTGACAAAATTGGGTTCCAATTAATGAAGCCTCCTTTCAAATACCTTGGTGTGCCTTTGATATCCACGAGACTTAGGAAGGAGGACTGCTTGGATCTCATCAATAGACTTACAAAGAGGATTAAAAGTTGGACCAACAAGATGCTCAACTATGCTGGCAGACTTCAGCTTGCTCTCTCTATCCTTTTCAGTATACATGTGTATTGGGCCAGTCTTTTCATCATGCCCAAAGGAGTCATTAAAGATATTGACCAACTGATTAGAGACTTCATCTGGCATGGTTCTGACCTGAAGCATAGTGGGGCCAAAGTGGCTTGGAGTAAGGTATGTAAGCCTAAATCTGAGGGAGGGTTGGGGATTAAATGTATTGAAGAATGGAATAAGGCTGCTATGATGAAACATATATGGAATATGTGCAATAACAAAGAGAGTCTTTGGGTGAAATGGTGTCACATGTACAAAATCAAGAGAAGGAGCTTCTGGGCGATTGCTATTCCTAGCGATTGCTCATGGACATGGAGGAAAATTCTGAAAATGAGGAGGGAGAGCAGACCTCTCATTAAGTCTATCATTGGTAATGGTAACAACACTTTTATTTGGCATGATAACTGGCACCCTCTTGGGCCTCTACAACCTTTATTTGGGGATAGGACCATTTATGATGCAACCAGCAACTCCTATGCCAAGGTGGCTGATTTCATTAGTGGTACGAATTGGAGGTGGCCTTCCACAGTTACGTGGGAGCTTAATGACATCCAGAATGCCGCTCTTCCAGTTATTTCTCATCATGAGGATGTGGTAACTTGGGTACCTTCTACCAATGGGATATTCTCCATTCAATCTGCCTATAAGGCTATTTGCAGTCACAACACTGAGGTGGAATGGAATAGGTTGGTATGGAACCGTGCCAACATACCTAAATGCTCTTTCATATCTTGGCTGGCCTGCAGAAGAAGTCTTATTACCAAAGATAAATTGATGGAGTGGGGGATAGTGGACAACAATAATTGCCTGTTATGCACTAATGGGACTGAAACTTTATCGGACATACTTGCTGACTGCCCATACGCTAAGGAGGTGTGGATGGAAGTTCTTTGCAGAAACCAATGCTACAGGAATATAGGGACTTGGGAGAGAGAGCTGGAGAGGGCTGTGGAGTATGCTAACAACAATAAACTCATCAACAAAGTCAGAACTCTATCTTTCACTACTACCATCTATTGTATTTGGATGGAAAGGAATGGCAGGCTGCACAGCAAAGGGGCTAGAACTCCTGGTCAGCTCATGAATGAGATTAATAATATGATGAAGATCAAGATCAGTACTTGGAAGAACACTAACAGAAGCTACACCAATTGGATGGTCTGCAACCAATAGGGGATTCCTGAATCCATGTTGTACATCTAATGTTATTTTCTTTTGATTTCCTTTGTTGATGTTTGTTTTCCTTTGTTGGGAGGATTCCTTTGTTGTACATCCATGTTGATGTTTGTTGGGAGGGGGGGTATGCCCCACCTTCTGGTTACTAGCCTTTGGGCTTTGTGTTCTTCACCTTGTATATTTCTTTCTTTTCAATATATTTAGTTACCAAAAAAAACTATTTAGAAGGGGAAATATGAGTCTTCCAGGAGGGGTCGATCGATAGATGGCAGGAGCTCGATCGATTGATGCGTCGATCGATCGATACTCCTGGTTCGATCGATCGATCAAACAGGTATGTCGAATCTGCAGAATACCAGTTACGGGTTCTATCATCCAACACCATCAAAATCCAAACTTTTAACTCCCAGAAATTTATACCACAAATGTTCTAAACTCAAATGGACAATATTCAACGTAAGGCATGTGAGTTTTCATAAAGAATCATGGATTAAAGTGCCAAAATTTATACAATTCTCATGAACCCTAAAATTTTATTTAACTTAATTCAAATCATTCCTTTTCCAGAATTTCTGCTCCTAGTCCATCATAAATCCGTGGTTCAACCTCTACATGAGAAGGGAATTTCCAGATTATCATTTATATCACTACAACATGCAATTTCTAATCTCTAACATGGGTTTTCTTTCATAGAAACTCATCCTAATCAACCCTAACTAACATGAATGAAGCATTAACGAAATTAAGCAAGATAAATACTTGCTTGGGTATTTTTGTTTCTGATTTGTGGATGAAATCGGTGTGGTGATGATCCTTGTTACGCGATCTATCGTTTGGCGGCGAAGGCGGCGCAAACGGAGGGGTTCTTGGCCTAGAACTCTTGGGCAAGCTCTCTCCTTCCTTCTCCAATGGACGTTTCTTGTTTTCGGTTGAGTTAACCCTAGAAGGCAACCCTAAGCATCTGATATAACTCTAAAATTTTCGTGGGTTTTCAAGCCTAAAAATGTAAAATGTCAAAAACGCCCTCCCGCGTCAATTAGGCCTAAAAACGCCCCGAGACCCAAACTAAACCCCCGGGTACATTATTTTGACTATCTCGACCCTTCTGGACACTTTGGCGCACTCGAAATGACCAAACGAGTGATTTATAATTTATTCACTTTTATTAATCAACATTTAGTCCCGACACGACACGAGCGCGTCCCGACTTAAATTTCCAAAATTGTCATTTTATCCACTCGACATTTAATAGAACCAATATCATATATTAATTTACTCATTAGTAATATTCAACAAGTTTCCAAAGATTACTAACTCTCGTTAGTAATTAAAAATAATTAATTTCCGAATTTATATTAAATTAATATCTCACATTAAATTTAATAAATCCCCAAATTTAGAAAGCATAAAAATACAGGGTATTACAATCAATGGTTTTTGGGTAGCTTTCCTTTGCTTCAATATCAATGCAGATTCTGGCATAGCTAAGCCTATTCATTTTTTCACTATCTGCATTAGCATGTAGAGGCTTACTAATTGCACTAGCAATGTAGCTGAGACCCTCTTTAATCCAATACTGGATTGGGATGTTGTGAAACCTGAACCATATGGGCACATATGTGGTGAGGTCCTTGTTTGGTTTGAAATTTGGATGCCATGTTTTCAACATAATGGGGTTTCCTGTAAGGTGCCGGGTCCATTTGTGATGATTAGGTCTCTTTCTTCAAATTTGTTTGAACTTGAAGAGGAAGAAACCATTTTCATGAGGGATAACTTGCAAGAGCCCATGTTTATCCCATAATTTGAGGGGCAAGGTTGTTAACAAGGAAGAAAAGCAACTTTTTTTCCAAAAAAGTAACCAACAGCACTATATTGCCACTTAGCATTACCAGCTACAGCAATCTCTGGTGGGGGTTTCACTTGGGGTCTATCGTTTACCATCTCTAGTTTGTGATATGAAAGTTTGAGGTTAGGGGTGCATTTGGGAGTTGCAACTGAGCTCCATGTCTGTTTGGTATTGGTAGTTGGCACAGTAACATTTGTTGGCACGGTATGGGTTGCACCGTTTCATGCACTACAACATCCAAATCCAAAACAGTACCATTGAGCCCAGTGCAACTGTCAACCCGTCTAGCTGATTTAGACACCTGAGTCATCTCCAATGCTCTTGCTAGTTGCGCACCACCATCCTTTCAGACATTGGAGGGGCTAAACTTCTTAAAGTCATCATGGGAGTAACTAATACTATAAAGGAAGTCCCAGTATATATTATTATCACCATTCAGCTCCTGAGTTTTCAACATATGGGTGATTGCACTGGGAATACTTGCGACAATAGTGATAAACTGGCCTACTTCATGATCATCACCACTGGAAATGACCTCACCAGTCGGAGAGGGCAGGTGGAGGGATACCTCCTTACCACGCCGCAGTAGAAAGTTGAGACTTAGAAGTAGGTACCGAGTTTTGCCATCCAAAACAGTGGCCTGACAAGAGGTGGCCATGGGGAAGCTAGATAGTGGTTTGAGGTGTGGTGAGAGTGTTTGGGTGGTGGTTGTAGGCGGTTGTCGGTAGTGGTTTTCTAGAGAGAAGGGGGAGCATGTCAAGAGAGTTTTTCCGCCCAATTAGCTCCACAATCTACTATTGTTATCTCAATTTGGGAAGTATTTATAAATCACGTTAAGTGCTCGCTTACTTAAGTTATTCAGAGACTTTCATCATTATATATCTTATCCACATACTTTCACACAACAAGTATCCCTACATGTGTATGTATATAAATATACTAAAAAGGCACCTCTAGACTCAGCAACCGTGCCATCATACTCTGCAATTCAGTCTCGGTACATCTCGCACTGCATGAGGACAATCGACTCGGAATCTCCCACGAACCAAAAGTTACAGATCACACATATTGGAGGTGAACATGGTTCCAAGCCTATGGGTTACGCACATACCTATGCACCCATATGACCGTCATCACTATCATTCTCAAATAGCCCGTACCTAGGTTCTGAGCTCTGAGCTACCAATCAAATATCCCCCCAAAGGCTCCTTAAGATAGGATTGTCCCCTTTCACAACCTCCCGTGATAGCAAGTATGGTAGGTATATCATACACAAAATAAATATCATTATAGGCATTCGCCCAACCTAGCAAGTTCATTAGGTATACACACAACCGGAATATTTAACTTTTATGTAGTATCTCTCATTACTACTTGCATTACACATACTGTATTACAAATACTCTCTCGCTCGTAACATAGAGATGACTCGTCGCTCCAATTGTCATAAAATATCATACCCATCTTATTACCCAATAATTCTGTTCTAACCTGAATTCCAGTTTTACTATTGGTCATCACTTCAAATAAACATGCTACCCAGATTTGAAACAAAAGAAAATTTCCCAAAAATTGGACTTGTCATTTGAACCAGAAGCTATCTCGTTTGAACGAGATAACATGTTGATAGAACGACATATCACGCGACAGGGGTTCTCGTTCGAACTAGACTCAATCTCGTTTGAAGGAGATTGAGCAGTTTCGTCCCCAACCTATACCTACTACATTTTTCCTCCATAAACAGTTTGAAAACCTCTATAAATCAGTCCCAAACTCCCTCCATTCAATTCCAACTCATTTTTCCACACATAATGATGATTTCTAACATTTTAAAAGCATCAAATCTTGAAATATTACCTTAAATTCCAAAATCCCCAAATTCAGATTCATAGAACCCTAATTCATAAAGTTTCAAATTAAACCTTCTAATCTCAGATTTAAATCATCAATTATCATCATAATTCGTAGTTGTTCTTCTAATAACATGGACAATTCATCTCTGTGTCAATTCAGCTCTAATATATCCTTTAATAATAAGTTTCTCATCAATTTACATGCAATTCAAGGGGTTTTATTTCCTTATGAAAGACGGTCTGATCCTTTGGTGTTGTTGGTATGGTTGCGACCCTTGTTCTCCGATCTATGCGATGGTGGTTATGGTGGTGGAAAAGGTGCACTTGTGGTGGCTCTTCCTTAGATTTTTCTTCCTTTTTTTCCTTTTTTGGTCTCCCTCTGTGTCTAACTTTTTTCTCACGGCATATAACCTAATCTAACCCACATAGGAGATCTTTTACTTCTCTAATTTTTGTACTTTAGTTTACTTCAAAAATACAATTTACCAAAATACCCTTCCAGGGTGTTGGTTCGGCCTAAAACTGCCCAGGAACCCAAACTAAGCCCCCGGGAAGACTTTTCTAACTATCTCGACCCTTCTGGACTCAACGGCGCACTTGAAACGACCATATGAGCGACTTATAAATATTTTACTTTTTATTCCATTAATTTAGTCCCGACACGACTAACACACGCATCCCAATTTAATTTCTAAAACTGTCGTATTTTTCACTCACGACAACTTTAATATTTTCATAATCATATATTACTTTACTCACTAAGTAATATTCAACATAATTCTCACCAAAAAATACTAACTCTCGTCACGGTAGGAATTATTTAATTTAATTCGGATTAATTATAAATAAATTTTCCCATTTAAATTAATTAATCCGAATCCCATAATTAAAATAAAATCTTTCAAAAATACAGGGTATTACATACTCCCCCCCTAATAACGGTTTTTCATCCTAAAATTCAGATACATCCGCTACTAAGACTGAGGATCTTACAAAACCTATCCTCCAGTTCTCGAAACCGCTTCAAAGTAAGGTTCGATCACTATAGTCCTAGCTTCATAGTAAGCTTGTTTAATTCTCTTGATACTGACATTCTTCATCAGTTATAAGGTCACACCTCAATAACGGCACCTCATATTGTGCTCCTACCAACGACATTTGAATAAGATGAGTCTATACATCATTGGCCCTATTATCTGAATATTATTGGAAGGCCGCACATCTCTACGTGTCGACTTCCCGTATTCATCTAAATACAAAGCTCCCATCATGTGAGAAACCATATGAACATCTTACCACTCTTGTCAGTCCTTCAAATCTCGATTCCTGGTGATGTAACTCTTAAGACAGTCAAAAGCCTCTCAAGACAGTTTATGGTTATTCCACTTTGGTCATCGAACTCTAACTCTCAACCAATACAAACTTTTTGATTATCTGCTCACCTCTAAATAACCAGAGGGAGAATGGTTAAGGTTTTTCCCCACAAAACCGTAATAAGCACCTTGTTCACAACAGACAAGTACGAGTGTTTACACATAACTCTACCATTTGGTAATATCTTCTCCCAATTATCGTACATCACTTACCAGCTATATCAGTTGTGAAAATGAAATAATCACAGTGATTCCAAAATTACATTCATGCAGCTTCACAAGTTGTCAATCACCTTCTGCCTTCTCCTCGGGCTATAGGTGGTACGACCTGCTCAAAACAAAACATCATCCCTACTGCTTTCTGAAATCCCATATTAGAGGTGGGGTTCTAGGATCCCATCCTAGTTCACAACAATACTGGGGCAGGACCACGAACCAACGCGATCCTTCTTTTCAAAGAAAAATAGGAGTACACTATCTAATAGTGTAACTCACCCCAAATGAATAACAATTACTTCCTTTTTGTTCAACTTGTTCCACACATTCGAAGGAAATCGTGACCTTATCTTGACGTTGGTAACCCATCAATGAAATTTACCAGCTTGACTGCCTCCTTCCATTACTGGAATCGTCGGCTTGATACAAAGTTTTCTGGTTGATCATCTTGCTCCAATTGATTTCTATCTATAAGTGGTGCACGCGGAGATTACTCACTAGGTCCCGCTCAACACCGACTTCCACTTATAGCGTCTCACATTAAGCGGTACTTAATACCCCCCTTCTTCCCTCGGGGTATACCAAAAGTTCTGACCCGTGCACTTTTCGCCACGATGTGCACTTCTGGACTCTTTATACCTTATTGACGTCATCATTCTATTTACGCGCAAGTCACTCTCAACATTCGATTGGGTAGGACCTCGCTCCAAATTTCCATAATAGTTAAGTTTTCCTCTTCTCAAGAGATATCCCTTTTTAAATGGCTTCTCACAGCCTTTCAACCATATTCGGGTGTACTACTTTGTTCGCACAAATATATATGGATTATCGTCCTTCTCACATGACGCTTAATCCACTCTACCACTTTCACTTCGTTATGTCACCTCCACATGCATATATTTCACACATCCATTCCCACGTCCCTTTAATTCGGACGATTCTGACATCAGCTAACCAGGGCGCCCACACACCCTGTAAACCATGCATACTAGCATAAACATCACATACGCTTCACACATAACACCTAATTCTTTATTTCCCCATCACAACGTGGTAATAACACTTGGGTATCCTCAATCAACCCAGAAATCAAAATTTTAAATTCTCCTTAACATCGTTCCACTCTTCGACTCATGGTGATAAACAAAATTTTCAATGTTTCCTCATCGCACAACCGGCTCCATTGGCCTTATGTTGTAATATAACTTCAACTTACAGTTATAGCTACATACTTCTATAATGACAGAGGTACCAGACTCATGGACTAATGACCAAACATCTTACTTCCAACTTGACAGAAAGCGAAATCCAAACAAGGAACCCCCCCGATACACTACTACCTAGCATTGTCAGTCATCGAAATCCGTTAAGCCCTCAGTTCATAGCATGTACCCCTAAACTTCTGTCTCTTGACATAAATGATATATCTCCTCCCGCAATTACATTTAAACAAGGAACTCCCCCCCCCCCCCCCCCCAAAAAAAAAATTCACTATCACTCAACATTAGTGGTAATCAAATTCCATAAACCTCGAACACAACCGGGACTCTCAAATTCTTGTCCTCTGACATATAAATATAACTTTCAACTCCCATGTCTCTAAAGGAGTGATATAACAATGAGTTCTTCCTATCACCAAACCCTGAGCACTAAACATGACAACATGATAAATCTCTCCACTCGACATGAAGCCTAATACACCTCGAATCATACCAATAAAGTCCCTACACACCGGGGTGAAAAATTTCGAGACAAATATACTCTCCGAAGTCCCTATAATAAGATAATATAGATGCGAGCTCGACCCTCTTGCAAGTGAGGCATCACCAAAACAACACATCCTGCCCTAGAGCAGTAACTCCGATAGCCTTGCAATAACTGCCCAGTATCATTCTAACCATTACTATAAAGCCTTTTACAGGATAATGTCACACTTGTATAACACGTCACTAAAATGAGTAATCTCAATAAAATATATACCACTATCAATACACTAGCTCGCCCGCGATAACACCAGATATAACCCCGCTTTACCGGGGAAAACATACACACAATATTAATGTTATCGATACATGCACTAAACTCATCTCACACGCAAATCTAGCATAAATCAGAATACCATGACTCGTTTGAGTCACATAAAACATACATCCTCCTCCGAGGACAAAATTCATATTTTCTACCTTACCAATCACCCTGGCTGCTCAAATGGTTCCCGGACATAACACGCTTGTCCGAACCAAAACAAAATATACTTTAGTCATTGCACTCACTAGGCACCATACTCTTGTTCCTTTACTCGCTCCGGGTAAAACAAATGCATGTGGTCCTACTCTCCACAAAAATACTTCTATGCATAATCCACTTATTCTAGGCCATAATGACGATATTAAGGTTGCCCTTTTCTCGGACTCTGGTAGCCTCAACTCTAATGGCTACCCCCGTTGTTCCCTTAGTTCTGCTGGTCCTAAGTAATACTGCTAGCCTTAAAAAACCCTGACTGAATTCACCATCGCTTTGTAAGAATTCCGCTATCCGAATCATTTAAATGGGTCCCCTGATGGGTCTCCCCCTTGTGGTACTTCACTAACACCGTTTCACCCAGTCTCACTCTCTGACTAAAATTTTCGATTCTTTTGGCTCCCACACAAAGAAGCGTTTACATCTCAATTGACCAAATGCGACATTGTCACCATCTGCATCAACCGTCCAAACAGAATTCCCCTTAAGTGTTGTCAACTCTACTTACGAGTCAATTTCCCACTTAAAATCCTCTTCTCCATTATACCTACTTCATCCGGTACAAAATTCGTTAATTAATTAAATTCATTTTTCACAAATGGACCTCTGTCCGGCCCCTTTGTGATGAGTTCAGAACAACGTTCACATCTTATCCTGAACATTTGATGAAGGAACTTGCGATCAAACCGTACCTAAGATCCTTCCATTGACACAACATTCCACTTCTAAATATCATGGTTGTCTCTCACCATTAAAAAATTTGCTCCTACGAGCCAAGAAAAATTTTACCCCAAATTTCCACTTTCGGTTAACCACTCTTCGCCATATGCCCAAGCCTTTGAATATTTAACTTCCGTTAGCTAACACACAAAATCTCTGCATTTCTAGAATTCCACTGATGGTCCTCTTCAAAGGCCCGTCTGACTCTCTCCCATTCCAACCATGCTGGGTGAGTCTAATTTGGCACCACTTCCTACTATAGCGGTACTTGAAAATCATATGTTGCACCCTAATAGTCTTTACTGTCCTAGCTTCCCGTTCCATAATAGGGGCGACGTCGACTACGGTCATCATCCTCGAAAATACTCTACAACCTCAACTGAGCTCTTCCTCCTGTTGTCCTCCCAACAACCCTCGGGTCCTGAGGCAATAAAGCGAACTTAGGTTGGTGGCCAACTTTGTTGGCCTCGAAAAACCTATTCGGGCGGATGGCCCATCGACCAGGTACATTCTCGTCATCATCTCACTTAGGCCTAATGAAGTGTGACGACACAACCTAAAAGGTAAACTAGAAGGAATAATATTGCTAAGGCATATTAGAATGGGGGAGTATTCAAACATATAGTAACAAATGTGTAACACTCGTTCTTAATATTATTTAGTCGGCTAAAAAAGCTCAAAATGATTAAACATCCATTTAAATAGTAAAAGGCCTAAGACTGTCAATCAGCATTTTTTGGTCGACAAAGATATTGAGTAATTGACGAGCAATAGCTCTTTACAGTTCAAATATAAGCAATAATTATTAACACATGTTTAGTCAGCACATGCTCAAAATATGGAAAAAGTTAATAAATGAAGCTATTCATTAACAAAAGTATGAAATCACAATTACATCAAGACCAAAATACACAGAGACCTAAGATGGCCCAGGATGGCGAGCAAGATAGTCTGTAGTGCGTGCTCTTTTATTGTCATTTGGGTTTGGGGTAAACACCTCTGCATCATCTTCCAAGCAATGTTCCAAGAGATGGACATGGATAGCATCTATTGGGACCAACTTGTCGTTCCTTGGGAAAGGGTTATGGCGGTAGGCTGGACACTCGACCTGGTACTCATTCCATAGGCTAGAATCCTTAGGTCTTTTGACTTCTTTAAGGGCGCTTAGCCATCCTCAAGAAAAATCAAGATCTTTTGCCTCCTTCAACCTGGATAGGGCATCAGTCGAGCCTTGGTTGTTACCATCTGCCCAGGCTTCTCGTGGCCCCATTTAGAATAGGTGCCTCAGTCTTGTGACATCTCTCTTGAGTCCTACAATAATCACATATCCTCTTTGGACATCACATTTTAGCTTGGCGGCCTCCTTCCTCAGAGCATCATTTTTTCTTGAAGGACTTCACCTACTTGGCTAACCTCGTTGGCCTCAAAGAGCTTAGCCCTCAGGGTATTTCCATCGTCCTAGACTGAAGCACCAATCTCTTCCATAGCCTAAAGATCATCCTTTAGCTTTAGCTTGGCAACCAGCCCGGACTGATCCTTATATTGTTTGGTCCTAGCCTTTAGGGATTTACAAAATTTCGCAAATGCCTTGTGATCATTCACACCAATATTGGGCCCAAGGATCATCCCCAAACATGAGTTAGGGGGAAAGTAGTCCTCATCAATCTACAAACAACATAACAAGTAAAAGCACAAGCAGAAATAACTATACATGGAGAGAGAAAATGGGCACAAATAAAGAAATTTTTCTTTCATTTCATTTATAAGGGGGCCAAAGTCCAGTACAGTTGAGCAACAAAAAAATTATAAGGCTTTAAAAGGTTGTACAAAAAATTAACTCCTAATCTAGATGCCCTACTCTTTCACCTGCTCAATTGCAATTACAGTTTTTCGCTTGGTGATGGTCATCTGCTCCTGGTCAGCATTGCCCCCGACCTCAGAGGGAACACCCTCAGTCTGGTCGACAGGCTGACCAGCACCTCCTTCTTCCTCTTGAAATGGATCAGGACCTGGAGAATGAAGGCCAAAGACATCAGAGTTTGAAGGAGTCCCCACAACTTTTAAATCTGGGTCCCAGCCTTTCTTGAATGTCGCTTTTCTACCATAAGCGAGCTGGAGCTCGACATCATCGCATGCTTATTGAAGCCCTCCAAATAGCTGTTATCTTTTTCTCGAGAGAGCTCCTCCTCTAGCTATAGAATTTTGCTGGATAGACCCTGATTCTCTTCGGCCAAATTTTATTTTTCCTCGACCACCTTCTTCTGGACTGCCTCCAGGCGGGCTAAGGCTTTAGTTGATTCCTCTCTTTCTTGCTCCCATGCTAGCAAACATCAGCAAAGGCCTTCTTATCACTCTCCCAGGCATTTTTTTTAGCTCTTTATTGCTTTTGGACTAATCGATGTGATCATCGAGAAGCATTATGAAGTCAGATAAAAACTGCACAGAAAGGGAAAACAACAAGCTAGCATGAAGAAGGAAAAATGCAGAAGAGAAATAATTATAGGAAACTAAGAAGAGGGTGAGCTGGGATGATCCCAGCCTTGTAGAGCTCTCGTGATTAGCAGTGAGCTCGCCCTTTAGAAGATTGGGGTCAAGGGAGGGGATCTCACCCACGCTAGCCCCCTCAGACTTGGCAGCATGAGAGGAGATCGCAGAAGCCCTCATGACCAATTTCTTTTTGTCCTCTTCCCTCTCCTTTTATCCCTTCTTATCTTCCTCTCTCTCTCTCTCTCTCTCTCCCCCCTTTTTTTCCTCTTCTTCTCTTCTCTTCTCTTCTCTTTCCCCTTTTCTTTCCCTTTGCTTGCTTGGATAAAACTTCCAGCCCTAAGGGAGCCGATCTCAAACATCTTTAAAGAATTGAGTCGATCAGATAAGTCTGTCTGATCATCATCGTCATCAAGCCTCAACTTTCTCCTCTTAATTAGTGGAGCCATGTCTTCTTCTTCTTCTTCTTCTTCTTCTTCTTCTTCTTCTTCTTCTTCTTCTTCTTCTTCTTCTTCTTCTTATTATTATTATTATTATTATTATTATTATTATTATTATTATTATTATTATTATTATTATTATTATTATTATTATTATTATTATTATTATTATTATTATTATTATTATTATTATTATCCTTCTTCCCGATCATCTAGCACAATTAGGTCAAAAGGACCAACTTCAGGAGCTTTCAAGTTTGGAACCTTATCGACCCGGCATGCAATAAAATTGGTGGTCGTACTTTTGTACTCAAGAAAATAGGTTGTTGACCTTAGGTGTTCAACGTCAGATAGACTTTCCTTGATATTCCAAGCCTTCCAAAGCTTAGGTAAATTGATCGCACTTATGTCAGTCGCCTGATTTTTAATGTGAACTGCAAAATAGAGGAAGAACAACATTAGCCAGAGGATAGGAATAAAAAAATGAACAACATAGTTAACTAAATAAAATAAGAAGTGACCTATATGGCTCTTTCCAAAGTCTGAAATTATAGGGCCCCGGTGCCTTTCGCCATCGTGAGAAGGAGGACGTTGTCAATTTCTAGTAATGAAACCATGGTCCCAGTAATCTCCATGGATGTCTTGGAGGTTCACCACCGGGACCCTATCAGCCTTCCTGGTCTTCAAGTACATAAGGCTATCATTGGTTCGCGACCATACATTGCAATAGTAGATCTCAACAAGGCCTAATTTTGTCCCATATAGGGTATTTATTCAATCTACCCCATTAACAATTTTCTAGACGTCAGGGGCACTTTGGGCAGGCACAATTTCAAAATATTTGAAGAATCTAAGAAAGAGATGGTTTGGGGGAAATGTCAGACCCCCCTATATTATCAAAAGGGTGTGGATCCAGTGCTCTCCTTCAATTTCATGGACATTTTTAGGAAAGGGGGCACAATCGATCTCCACCCAATCAAGAATATTATATGCCTTCTTAAATTCAGCTATTGATTTGTTATCAAGCTTTGCCATGAACACACCAACAAAAGAAGAACCTTAGCTACAGTTACAGAATAATTTGAGGAAGAGTAAAACTGAGAAAAGGTAAACAAAACTTACGAAAATTGATGAAACTCCGAGGAAAAAAAGAATGCTGAAGAAGAGAATATTCGGAATGCTTAGGGACAAAGAAAGAAATTTGAACGGAGGTGACAAAGGAGATGAATCTTCGGTTTGAAATCCAACGCCATTGATGAACACGACATCCTAGAAATGATATTTGGCTCATTTATAGAAACTTCAAATATGCCATGGTGTTTGGTTCAGGGCGAGCGTACGCCTGCAAGTTCAGCTAGTCTACAAAAATGCCACTCTCGTTATAAGATTAAAAGTTTTACTTTATAGGCCTTTAATCCAATAAAAATTATTGGCCCAAAGTTCACAAGGCCCAAAATTTTTTGGGATAATTATGGGGACCCATTCCATATATCCCATGAGAGTAGCCGACCAACTCGGATGACCTAAAGCATTACCCAACCCAAATCAAAATTTAATTTACTCATGTGTATTTGAAACACACTAGAACACTGGTGAATATATTCAAACTAGTTACCAATAATCTCTAAGGAGATATTTATGAACCCCACGAATTATCCACGTGTTAATTTAGTTCCTTGTACAACTCAATCTCTTACCTTTTTATGTATCTCATAAATTATAAACCCCGACCCGAGGCAAAAGGATATAATATCGAGCATTGAGACACTATAAAAAAATAGTAACCTCTCCGTGGACATAGGCAAGTGCCGAACCACATATATCATTATTGTGTGTGTGATTTTACATTATGTTCTTTGTGATTATTTCGTGGATCCTTATTGTGATAATTCTTGTACTCATAGTAATGAAGAGTGGATTCTAATTTCTGGAAGTATGGTAACCAACTTGTGGTATAGGAGGTGAATGTTATTAACTTAAATCCATCTAACGAGTTATTTGGGGAATGTAGCATGAAGAGTGTAAAAGGGGTGATTGTCATTTCTAAATCTCGAGTGGTAAACGCTTCCAATTCTTTTGGGGACATTGAGAATCTTGATGGTGATTTTAAAGCCACTTCAGAACCAACATGCCTTACATTGAGAGTGAGAGTGGTGAATGAATTGGCAGAGAAGAACTTTCAAAAGTCTACGACCACCATACGTAAGGATAATCAAGTACTATAGCCGGCCTATAATAGTAGTCCGAAAGGGAAAAAGAAGGCTACCACTAAGAACAAAAGATGATTAAGTTTGCTAACTGGGATATAAGGGCTCTAAATTTCCCTCATAAATAGCAATAAGTGTGTAAACTTATAAGAGATTGTAAACTTAATCTCATTAGCTTGGTTGAGACTATGGTGATAGGGAGTAATATTCTAAATGTTAAGAATAACTTCTATTTCCATTGGAGTTGTGTGCATATTTTTCCTTTGGATGGGGTTGTTGCTAGAGTCTTGGCTGGGTGGAATCACACCATTTTATCTATTATGATTATCTCCTCTCATAACCAAGAAATTTCATGTAAAATGGAGCTGATTGGCACTAAAGTCACTTTTTTGCTTCAGTCATTTATGGGCACAATCTGAAGATTGACCTTCTCAAGGCTTATGACACCGTGAATTGGGAGTTCCTTCACAAGATCTGGGTGTATCTAGGTTTTCCTACTATCTTCATTGGTTGGTTGAAGGGGTGTTGCACTAATACCAGGTATTCTACAAGCCTGAATAGGCAGTTGCATGGTTTTTTCTAAGGAAGGAGAGGCCCGAGGCAGGGTGACCCCCTCTCTCCATATCTTTTCCTACTGGTGATGGATACGTTTTCTTGCTTTATGGATAAAGCTTGCTTGGATGCCTCATTCACTTTTCACCCCCAAGGCAAGCAGGTAGGGCTGAATCACTTATGTTTCGCGGATGACGTTATCATTTTATGCGGGGGGATGTATCCTCATGCGCCATTACAAAGAAGAATTTGGATGATTTTAGTAGCTTTTCTGGTCTTCATCCAAATCTTAACAAGTGTAGCTTCTACAACTCTGGCATTGGAGAGGAGGGGATTAATCAAATCAGAGACCTTCTTGGCTTTTCCCCTAGCAACCTCCCTTTATGTACCTGGGTGTGCCTCTCATATCTACGAGGCTCAAGGGCCATGATTACCAAAGACTGATTAACAAGATTATGGGTAGGATCAAGTGTTGGACTAACAAGTTTCTCAGTTATGCGGGGAAACTTCAGCTCATAAAGGCTATCCTATTTGGGATCCAGGTGTATTGGTCTAGTCTCTTCATCTTACCTAAGGGGGTCATCAAGAAAATTAAACAACTGATGGAGGATTTTTTATGGACGGGGTCTGACCAAAAGCATACGAGGGCGAAGGTTGCATGGAAGGACTTGTGCTGTAGCTACATTAAAGGGGGGCTAGGAATCAAAAGAATGAAGAGGTGGAATGCCACTGTCATTATGAAACTTATGCAGTAAGAAAGACTGCCTGTGGGTTAAATGTGTAATATCTTCAAGCTTAAAAGAAGGAGTATTTGGGCCCTAGCTATACCAATTGATTGCTCCTGGAGTTGGAGGAAGATGTTGCAGCTCAGAGACCATATTAGACCTCTCATCAAGTGCATGGTGGGTACTGGTAAGGATTCGTTCTTTTGGCACGATAACTGGCATCCTTTAGGACCTTTGCATCCACGCTATGAAGACAGAGTTATATACGACGCGGATAGCAACCAGAAGGTTATGATCGTAGATTTCATCCATGAGAGTAGGTGGAGATGGCCGGCTACTATCACGTGGGAGCTGTTGGAAATCAGAAATGGGGATTTTCCATCCATTAGGCAGGATATGAATGATGAAGTGACGTGGATCCCCAACCAGGTTGGATTCACTATCAGTGCAGCGTATAATGAGATCTCCCCTACTCATCCTCCTGTGGTGTGGCACAACATGGTGTGGGATAAGGTCAACATTCTGAAGTGTGCCTTTATTTTATGGATGATTTGTAGGGATGCTATACATACTAAGGACGAGCTCTTTAACTGGGGCATTGTGGAGGACAACTTATGCTGCGGGTGCAACAATGGGGTGGAGACCATAACCCACGTGTTCAATGAGTGCCACATGGCCAAGGAGGTGTGGAAAGAGGTGAGGTTCAGAAATCAAGAGTATGTGGAGGCCTTGCCATGGGATGATGAGGTTCATTTTGCAACTACTAATTATGGGGGTTCAAATTTTTATAATCAGATTGGGAAAATCTCATTTTCCACTACTGTCTATTGCCTTTGGATGGAAAGAAATGATAGACATTTCAAGAACTCTTCCAGATGTACCAATGTCTTGGTTAAGGAGATCGAGGGTACGATCATAGAGTCATGACTTGGAAGAAAGGGATAAGGAGTTTCAACAACGAGATGGCTTGTATGAATTGGGGTATCCCGAAGAGTGCAATTCTGTAGGTGTTTAACATTGGGATTTGGACGTTTGGTCCTCCGTTTTGTTTATTTGTTTCCCCCATAGGGTATGCCCCTAAGGGTTCGAGGAGTTCCCCTCCTCTAGCATGTAGTTAGTCTTTTGTCTTTATATACATAACTTTTCCCCAAAAAAAAATTTATGGGCATAATCTCACTTAGAAAAAGAGGAATTTATGGAGCTTTCTTAGATATAATAATGATATAGTTAACTCTAGCCCATGGGTCTTGATAGGAGACTTTAATGAGAAGAGAGGTATCAACAACATTGATGAATTGGCCACTGAGGAGTTCAATAAATGTCTATATGGCATTAATGTTAATGACATGTTGACCAGTGGCCTATGGTTTACTTGAAGGGGCTGATTCTGAATGACGCTTAGCTTAGATCTTGCCATGATTCCCAAGCCATTGTCTTGCCACATGGTATTTTGGATCACTGCCCAATCATCACTATGATTGCTCCCCCTGATCCTAGAAAATGTAAACCTTTTAAAATTTTAAACTTTTGGTTAGATCACAATGACTTCTTAACTATGTTCCATGAGTCTTGACTTGTTGATGATAGTGGAAATCCCATGACTATACTCTATAAGAAAGTTAATAGAATGAAGGCCAAGATAAGCAATTTTACAAGTAGATTTCTTTAAAGGTGGAAGAGTCCATGCATCAATTGGAAGATTTGCATACTAGTCTGGATCAAGGTGGTTTTAATGAATATCTTTAGAGGGAAGAAAAATATATGGTTTCAAAGTATGTTGAGTTGAGAAATGCCAAGGAATCTTTCTAAAGATAGAAGGCTATAGTGAGATGGCTTCAGCTGGTGGATCAAAATAATGCTTTCTTCTATAAGAAATCCAATCAAAGTATAGTTAAAAAGGAATATTCTTGGCACTGAGAATTCGAATGGTGAGAGAGTGGAAGGCAGTTTGAATGTTGCTAAGGAGGCAGTTGACTACCACACCAACTTCTTATGCACCATCCATAGTTGTATTGACCCTCATTCTATCCTCAATGATGTTATACACAAGAATATTGACGAGTTTCAAGCTTCTCATCTTTCAAGAACAATTTTTGAGGAGGGGATCAAGTCAGCTATGTTTTCTGTAGGCTCTGATAAACCCCTAGGTATAGATGGGTTCAATGCCCATTTCTTTAAACAAAACTAGGGAGTTCTTGGCAAAGTGGTTGTAAATGCCATTACTATCTTCTTGTCTACTGGCCATTTCTTCAAGCAATGGAATTCTACAGCTCTTGATCTTATTCCCAAAGTCAATCCCAACAGTATGAGGGACTTTAAGCCTCTCTCTTGTTGCAATACAATTTATAAATGCAAAAAATCATTATTTATAGAATTAAAACCCTCCCCCCCCCCCTCATTAGTGATAAATTCGCTGCTTTTGTTGAAGGTACCTATTTCTGATAATATCTTGCTACTTAAGGAGTTAATGAGGAATTATCATAGAGAGTGGCCCTCCTAGAAACACCATTAAAATTAACATACTTAAAACATATGATACCATCAATTAGGAGTTCTTATTATGCCTCCTCAATCACTTCAGGTTTCCATTTATTGTTATAGGCTGGATTATGGAGTGTGTTACCACCCCTAGATTCTATATTAGTCTGAATGGTGAATTGAATTATTTTTTGAAGGTAGAAGAGGCTTTAGATAAGGTGAGCCCCTCTCCCCAACCTTTTCCTTCTTATTGTGGAATCATTTTCTAGCATTCTTAACAAAGATTGTTACAACCCCTCTTCACCTGTTACCTTAAATGCAAAGACGTCTCTATCAAACTATCTTCACTTTGTTGATGATCTTATAGTCCTTACTGGAGGGGATGCATATTCTTATAAGATTTTAAGGGAGGCTCTGTATTTCTTTAGCAATGACTTTGGCCTTCATGCTAACCTCAACAAAAGTAATCTTTACGCTGCTACTATTTGTGAGGATGGAATCTTTGAATTACAGTCTATCCTAGGTATCCGATATAGTAAACCCACTTTTAAACACTTGAGGGTTCCTCTCATTACCTCCAGACCGAAGAGATAATACTACAAGCCACACATCGATAAGATATATGATAGAATCATGAGGTACACCAATAAATTCTTGAGCTATGCTGGTGGACTCCAAGTCATCAAGTCTATGACTTTTAGTATTCAGGTGTATTGGTCTAGCCCCTTCAAATTGAAGAGGTGGAACAAGTTATGAGATACTTTCTATGGAATGGGCCTGGGGTTGAGCATACTATAGCCAAAGTTTCCCGGATTGGCATGTGTTACAGTTTTGAAAAATCTGGTCTAAATATCAAGAATATGGACATGTTGTGAGAAGGATACTGTGTGGATCAAATGGTGTAGTGTTTATAAAATCAAAAGTAGGAGATTTGGTTGGTCTTTTAATATTCCCAATGGCACTTCTTGGAGTTGGAGGAAAATACTAAAATTAAGGTAGGATATTAGACCTCTCATCAATACTATCATAGGAAATGTGGATTCCACCTTTATTTGGTATGATAATTTTCACCCAAATGGTCCCCTCCACTTTTTTTATAGGTATAGACTCATGTATGATGCTTCCCACAATCATAAGGCTAAGGTGGCAAAATTCATCCGCAATTATAGGGTGGGATGGCCTTTTACTATTACTTGGGAGCTGTTTGAGATTAGGAATGCTGATCCTCCCAGTGTTAGACATGATGATTTTGATACTTGGAAGGATAATTAGAGTGGTAGTTTATCTATCTCTTCTGCTTGGAAGCGCACTTCTCCTTTTCCCCTATTAATTGGAGTAGGATATTATGGAGCAACACTTGCATCCCTAAATGTTCATTTATTATGTGGTTGGTCTGTAGGTAGGATCTTTACTCCAAAGATAAACTATTTAGCTATGGGTTTAGTTGAGAATATTCTTTATGGTTTATGAAATAATGATGAGAATACCATAACCCACCTTTACTTTGAGTGCTACTTTGCTAAAGAGGTTTTGAGTTGGGTCTTGCTTAGGAACTAAGTGTATAAAGAAGTTCTCAATTGGGAGAATGAACTGGAGTATGTTGTTTCCAATTATAAAGAGGATAAATTTAATAATAAAGTTAAATGCCTAACCTTTTCTGCACCAGTCTACTGCATTTGTCTTAAGTGGAATGGTAGAATCTTTAATATATCCTTCAATTCCATTGAAACTATTATATAAGAGATTGAAGCTACGGTCAAATCTCCCATGAGGAGAAGTAGGGTCTTCATGGCATTGATGTGGATGCTACTGATACTTTCAATCAATGCATTAATGATTTAAATGTTGACAAAAAGCATGTGGGGGATGACAATGTTCAGTCAAGGATCGGTATAATCATCCACAATAATGCTTGGATGTCTACTTTTCCTGAGTCCCAAGCAATTGTGCTACCTCATGGGGTCTCTCACCACTACCCTATCATTATTAATCTGGCCCCTAATGAACCTGTAAGAGCTAATCCTTTTAAGTTCTATAATTTATTGATGAATTATGTGGATTTTCAGTATGTGATCCTTAACTCGTGGACCATGATTGACCATGGCAATTTAATGGCGAAGTTGAGTTAAGAGATGAGCAGACTGAAGACTAACCTAAAAAGGTTTTACATGAAGTTTTACAACCATATATTCACAAGGGTGGATGAAGCTAAAACATCGCTAGATGATGTCCAATCTATACTTGATAGGGATTAAGGTAACACCATTAATCAAAAGGAAGAGAAGAAAATTTTGATTAAGCATTTGGAGCTTAGGAATGTAGAGGAATCCCACTTTAAATAGCATTCAAGGGTTAAGTGGCTTCAGCTGGGGGATGGGAACAATGTCTTCTTTTACAAGAAGGCTAACCAATCTAGAGCCAAAAGAAAGATCATAAGCATTGAGGATGAGAGTAGGAACATAATTGAAGGAAACCAAAATATGCCCAATACAACTGTGGCCTATTTTAGCAATTTTCTTGGCAATAGTTCCATTTAAAATGACCTTTATCCTTTATTGTCTGAGGCTATATCTAAGAGAATTTGTGATGACCACACTGCCATGTTGTCAGTCCCCATCTTTGATAAGTAAATCTCGACAACCATGTTCTCCATTAGGGTAGATAAGGTTCCTGGACGAGATCTCTTTAAAGCTTATTTTTTAAGAAGAATTGGGATGTGCGGCTATCCAGTTCTTCTTCAATTATACCTTCCTTCCTAGGAAGTGGAGTTGTACCTCCTTATTCCTCACCCCTAAGGTGGATACCCCAGAAAATATGAAGGATTTTAGACCTATCTCCTGATGTCTCACCATATATAAGTGCATCTTTAAGGTCATACTTGCTAGATTTAAGCGTAGTATGCCCCACATCATTGATACAAGCCAAGGTCCTTTTGTGGAGGGTAGAGCTATTACAGAAAATATCTTATTGCTCAAAGAAAGTCATTAGGAATTACCACATAGAGCTTAGCCCCCTTAAATGCACCTTCTATTATTGACATTCTCAAAGCCTATGACACTAGGATTTCTTGTTCAACATGTTTGTTGGCTTTCCTTATCTTCCTAATTGTAATGGATTCTTTCTCGTACATTATGGATAGAGATTGTAGGGATCCATCCTTCACCAACCACCCCAAATGTAAGGATGTGGAGATCAATCACTTGTGTTTTGCTGATGATTTGGTTATTCTTTATGTGTGGGGTGGGATAAAACTTCATGCCTTATTGCTAAGAAGGCTTTGGATAACTTTAGGCTAAAAGACTAATCACAACATTGTTAATTTTTGGGCTGGATGAAATTGGAATCAAAGAGATGGTGGACACATTAGGAATTAGCCATAACAGACGCTTTGGTGTTTCCCAAATCACTTATAGGCTTAAGAGTGTGAATATAAAAAGGTTGATTGAGAATGTCACCTCTTGAGTTAGAAGCTAGGCTAATAAGTTCCTAAACTACGCTGGGAGGCTACGATTGATCAAGGCTTGTTTAGTATCCAGGTGCATTGGTCGAGTCTATTCATACTACCTAAAAATATATTTGTTAAAGTGAAACGGTTAATGAAAGAGTTCATATGGACTGGTACTAATCTTAAACATTCAGGAGCCAAAGTAGCTTAGGATGATCTTTATAGAAGTACTGAAGTAAGTGATTTAAGCATTAAAAAACTAGAAATTAGAACAAAGCTGCTATTTTAAAGCTATTGTGGAATCTTTGTGTTAAAAAGATAGCCTTTGGGGTGAATGGTGTAATATTTACAAGATCAAAAGTAGCTGTATTTGAGCTCTTTCTATCCTAAATGATACCTCGTGGAGCTGGAGAAAGTCCATAGGTTTAAGACAGATTGATAACCCCTCATCAAGACTAAGATTAGAAATGGAGAGGATACCTTCTTATGTCATGATAACTGGCACCCAAATGGCCCTTGCATGTGCTTTATTGGGAAAAATTCATTTATGTTGAAGTAAGTAACCACAAAGCAAGGGTTGCTAATTGCATTGTTGATAATATATAGAAGTCACCCTCAATAGTTACATGGGATCTCTTTGACATTAGGAAGGCAGACAAAGTTGCATTGATGAAGTGTTATGGACTCCCAACCAACTACGGGGGTTCACCATTGGATCTCCATATCGTGAGATCCCCCCTACTTCACCTCCCTCTAACTAACATAAGATTGTCTGGAACAAAAGAAGTATTCCCAAATGTGCTTTCATCCTATGGCTTGTATGCAAGAACTCTCTCCACACTAAGGACAAACTTCACTCTTGGGGGATTGTTGAGAATAACTTATGTTGTATTTGCAATGACTATGTGGAGACGATTGGTCACTTGTTCAATGAGTGAAAATTTGCAACTAGGATTTGGAAGGAAATTTAGTACAAAAATCAGGAGCATAAGGAGGTTTTGAATTAAGATGGTGAACTTCAGCATGCTATTTCAAACTACGGGGCTCAAATTTCGGCATTGAATCAGGAACCGATCGATGTCTACCACCATATACTACTTCATGTTGGAAAGAAATGCTAGGCAATTCAATAGATTATATAAGGTGAGGATGAAATTGTTAAATATATGGAGAGTATGGTTAGAGCCAAAGTCATGTCCTGGAAGAAAGGAAGGAGGAGCTTTGAGAATTGGATGCCATGTATGTATTGGGATATTCGTGTAAGGTCCCTAGACACTAACTAATTTAGCTTCTTATGCTTTTTTTTCTTACTGATGGGGTATGCCCCTCACTTATGTGGTTTTAGGGGAATGCCCCTTTAATCTTTTTATTTTGTTAGAGGAGCTTTTTTTTCTTGTAATTTTTTTTCTTAATAGACATACTCCCCCCCCCCCCCCCCCCACCAAAAAAAAAAAAAAACTATGGTCAAAACTAGAGTTATTTCTTGGGGAAAAAACTAGGAGAATCTATGATGACTAGATGGCATATATGTATTGGGGTTTCTCTGAGTCCTCCATTGATTCTAGTTAGTTTATTTTTTTGGTGAATTAAGATAATCTTCAAAAAAGGATAATTTACAAGAGGAGGGGAAAACCCCACATAGCCAAACTAGCTATAAAGAGAATCCATAAACAGCATCCTAACAAAGCCTAAATAGACAACGAAAACAACAAGCTCAAAACAAAAGATATTGTCCCTAAATACACATAAAGATGTGGGGAAGACCCCAAAGATTGCAGGCCATCTAATTAGAGTAGCTTCTTCTAATCTTCTTCCATTTGTGAGCTTTAGCTTGGCACCATATTTTCAATAACTTTAACAAATGCTAAGCTGGACTTGACTCCTCTATTATGAATTTTATTGTTCCTCTCCATCCAAATGCATTATATAATGGATGTGAATGACAAAGTCCTCATCTTACTATCTAATGTATTTCCAGAGGCCTCATTTGTGGCAAAATTGATTTCAAATTCTGAATTACCCAAATTTTTGTTAGATTGAATTTTGTTAAGGATCTCCTCCCATACATGTATGGCAAGTTGGCATTCGATCATGAGGTGATTAATGCTCTCATTACCGTTGATGCAAAGGCTTTCACTAGCATCATCAATCAGGCCCCACTCAAGGAGCATATCTTTGGTTAAAAATATATTCCTACACGCAAATAAGCGAGTTAGTTTAAAGTCTCTTTCCTTTTTGTTCTCTGACCAGTTATGCCCCCAATGTAGCTAGTGGGTGGGCTTGAGGGGTTTGCCCCTCTTGTCTTATTCTGCTTGAGGTTTAATCATCCTTTCCCTGTATATGGTTTCTTGTTCTTATACACACATAATTTCCCCCAAAAAATATTCTATCAACATTCTACACCTAATGATCAACAACTGATATACCTACTACGATAACATCAATAACTTAGAATAACGGACTAACAATACACATTCTCTATTCGACAATCCCCAAACATCCCAATTTCCCTAAATATAGAACTAACACAATTTCAAAACTCCAAAACATGAAATTTCCAATAAATGACTTGCAAGATATAATCTTCGACAACAACTAATTAACCTCCAAGCCCTCACGCCAATAACATAGGGCTAAATAATAATATTTCTCGATAAAAACAAACAATTCATAATCTTGAATAACATCTTCTTTAATTAAAGTCATTTCTTATTAATAGTATGAATGCGGATGTTCTCTATTTTCAAGGGTATAACAACAGTTTCTTACATTAATGATTCATACACACTTCGAGTGGGGCACACAATATTTTCCAACAATTAAAAATATCACAGGCCAAGTATATACAAATATCTCATGTTTAAACTCTCAAATTCATAAGGCATATAATTCAACTCTTTTCCATTAACATATCAAATTCAACATCACATAATAACAATAGAAACTAATTTAGGTTTATCTTGCACTAATTGAATCGCTAATCATATTTTTTGGGAAATTATATGAATATATAAAAAGAAGAACCGTTACATGGATAAGAGGGGGTATCTCGAAATAAAAGGACTAGAAGGGCATACCCAAAAATTCATAAGGAAGAAAAACAACAAAACTAAGGGGCATATATTCCAACAGTTAACACAAATTCAGGCTACAAGAAGCTATACTAACTTGAATCCAAAGCTACACGAATCATTTTTAATTAACAATAGACTTTGTTTAGGCAATATCTAAGTCAGAAAGCACTAAAGGGGAAAATTAGAGTATTCTTACCTTTTTTCACCATTTCTAAAATATTAATTGAGTTCCTTAAAATTTGATCAACTTTGCCTCTTGATGCGCTCTAAAATTCCAAGCATTAGGTCTTCAAATGGAGGTTTGAAGGTGGTGAATAATGGAGGATTATGGTTTGGTTTAGATACTAACAGTACAAAAAAAGGAGAGGCATCCAAAAACACTAATCCACGTGCGCTATATGTACAAACACAATTACTATAGCAGTTTGGCACCACTAGAGCGTACCTTGGCATCTGCTATAGTAGCCTCCCCTTTCTTCTGCTTCCCTACTTCTCTTTATCTTCTACTTTTAATTTCTCCTTTCTTGTCTTTCCATCTCTCCTCTCTTTTGTTTCTTCTTTCTCCTTTCTAGTTTTTTTTTTCACCACTCAAATACAAACAACTACACACACGACTAGCCCTTATCTTGGACCTCAAGACATACTTAGAGTTCAAACCAAATGCCACATTATAACCCAATTAAGTAACTAATTTACACAATTAATTCAGTAAAATCACTAATTTTTATATAAATTCAATCTCCCTTATTTTGTTTAAATTTAAACGACATAAAATAATCCGAATTCATATATTCTCAATTAATAATCATAAATAATTATTGAATCATTTCATAAATCACTTAAAATTGTGGGATTACACCCTTGGCTCACTTGGATTGCCTTATTATAGTTTTGCAAAATATACTTCGAGCCTTTAGTCCTTTAGTTCGTTTTGCAAATCTTCACAGCAAGTCATATTCAGTAGACTGTAATACCCCGTATTTTTATGGCTTTTATTTATGGATTAATTAAATTAAAATTGGGAAATTATTTAGAAATTAATCTGGATTTATATAACTAGTGAGACGAGAGTTAGTATTTGATTATGATGATAATGTTGAATATTATTGACTGAATATGGTAATATATGATTATTTAATTTATTAAAACTGTCGTGAGTTGAAAATATGGCAGTTTCAGTAGTTAAGTTAGGACGCGCGTGTCAGTCATGTCAGAAACCAATTTAATGGATTTAAAAGTAAATTATTTTTATATCACCAGTATGGTCATTTTGAGTGCGCCAACGTATCCGTAAGGGTCGAGATAGTAAAAAAACACTAGCCGAGGGTTTAGTTTGGGTCCCGGGGCATTTTTGGCCTAACCGGTAACCCGGGAGGGTATTTTTGTCATTTTGAATTTTTGAGGAATAGTAACCCACGAATTTTAGACTGATTGTATCATCCAACACCAGAACTCTTAGGGTTATCACAACCAAAAATCACTAACGGCAGTTAGAGAGGAAGAGAGGAAAATTCCCAAAGGAGAAACCACCCTTAGAGGCTTTTGCACCACCGTCACCACCACCGGATAGACCGAGAAGAGAGGATTACTCCCGTATCATCTTCTCCAAAGGATCAGAACTTCTATTTCTAGGCAAGCGATTTAACTTGAAATAATTCAGTGCATATATCATCCATGTTAGGTTAGAATTGGATAATAATCTTGAAAAATGATGAATGAATGGATTTGAAGAATTAATATCATAATCTGGGTACGTTTTGCATGTAGTTTAACTTCTGGGAATATAGCAGCCACAAAATTATGATCCATGTGTAGAGAATTATGAATTTTGTATTGAGCTAGATAATGTTCTTGAATAAAATAGTAGAACTAGGTTTTTTGTAAAAATTATATGATTTGATCCAAGAAAGTGATTCCCATTATGATTTGATGATTCTAAAATATTGGAACTGATGTATTTATGTTGGTATGATGTTAGGAATAATTTTTTGGGAGTTTGGGACATTATAGTAGAGGATTTGAGGATTAAGTTTGATGAAACCCGTAGGCAAAATTATGCAGAATCGCAATACCTGTTTGATCGATCGATCGACCCGTTTCCCTCGATCGATCGACTCCTCCTGATTTTTGGTAGATTATTTCCCTTTAGGGTTTGACAAATCACAAGCTTGTAAGAACTCTTAGGGGGTTTTATAGAATATTGGGGAACTTGATTAAGGTCAGTAGGGTTGTATTTTATGCCCGGAAAATGTTATACCATTTGAGATTGAATGGGATACTTACAAGTGGTTACCAAATGAGGTACGGTTAGAAATTTCAGACAATTTGGGATTTAAATTGGAAGAATGTTAATTTAAGGTTAGAACCAGTAGAAGAGGGACTTGGAATTACTGAGATAACCTTAGAGACTAGTGCGTAACTTAGTAACCTTATGAGGTAGGTTTAAGTATTCAGACTCATACGACGAGAGTTGTTGCGTTAAGATATAGGTCTGGTGTATACCTATATTAATGTGATGATTACCTAAGTTGTGTGATTATTTAGTATCTGGATTATTGTGTGTTTGACATACATACAATACTTGCTATCACAGGAGGTTGATTTTCGAAAAAGGACCATCTTATCTTTGTGTGCCTTCGGGGGGATTTAGATTGGTACCTTAAGGACATAGGACTGTAAATAAATTATTTGTGAGTTGATAAGTCAGCTGACCATGGGAGCGTAGGTATGTGCGTGACCCATGAGTATGTGAACTATGTTCGCCTCTAATATGTGTGATTTATTTTGAGACGGTTCCTGAGCAATTTGAAACGCGTGATCCTTATGTACGTGATGTACTTGGATTCGATAGCAGAGTATGCGTGCACCGCAACTTAGCCTAGGGGTGCCATATACATACTGAGAGTGATTTATATATGTACTTGTGACTGGTTCACTGTTGCTTAGTTGATGCGAATAACTAAGATATTTAAATGGGTTAAAAATGTGAAAATTTAAATAGCACTTGAGATAAGTAATTTTAATGGATATGAAAGGGGGATATAACTATGACTTGTTAGGGTAATACGAGTAGGTATCCTATAGTGGAATGTGAAAGCAGGAGTTAGTATGGACTGGTTAGATAGTGGCATAACTTGTATGGGTTAAGGGTATACGTTAGGCGTGCACATTAGTTGAGGGGTGAGAAAGTCATGTGAGAGTATGCAACTAACATGTATATAATATTTAATGTTTAATGCAATTAAACAGTTGTTGTTTTTAAACTGTTTTCACCTCGGGCTCTGACGCGTATTCCTCCAAATCTATTTTGTTTTGTGAAAACCTTTTAGGTGCCCAGCCACTGGGACGCCAAGTATAGGAGTTCCATTCTGATGACGTGCTGTGAAAGCTACAAGATCTCGATATCAGACGCCTCCACATTTTTCCTTGGTTACTTCGGAGTCATTCATATTAGTTAGGGCATATTTCCCATTCTTATTTAGAGATTGTAGATACATACTTTCATTATTTCAGATGTTGGTTTATTTATTCAGACTCTTGTATTGGAATTTTATTTTACTCCGGTATCATTATTGGAATGTTTACTCCGAACTCAGTTTATTTCATTACGTTGGTTATTTATATGTGATTGTTTATGTGATTGATGGATGATGATTTAATTACTTGGTTAACTGTTGACTTAATTAATAAAATTTGGCATCTCTCTCTATTTTAAATATTAGGTGGCTAGTAATTGATTAAATGTTTTTGACAGTGATGCTAAGACTGAACCAACTTGATATTCTGTATTAATTTAATAAAGGAGTAGCTACCCGATGTTTAATTAGTCGGGGTGTCACAGGTGATATCAGAGCATCAGGTTCTAGTGTTCTTTAGGATCTGTGCAGCTTATTATGCTTCCTGCGTAGCGTTCTTTGATATAGAGCCCTATGTTTAGGATTATTGATTTCTTTGGTGAGATTTCGTTCTCCTGCTATAGTGTATATGATAGTGAATCTTATTTTCATTCGGGTGTGTTCGTGTGCCGAACCATGCAGTAAGTCAGGCGAGGGCAGTTGGGAGGTTAGCAGGTTACAAAGCTCAGTTGAGGTTACAGGGTATATTCAAGAATGATGACCATAGTTGAGGTAACCCCTATTATGGTACGGAAAGCCAAGACGGTAAAGACGGCTAGGGCACAACATATGACTTATAGGTACCACTATAGTAGAAGGTGGAGTCAAATTAGACTCACCCAATAAGGTTGGATTGGGAGAAAGTCAGACGAAACATTAAAGAGAACCAGCAGTGAAAATTCTAGGAATGCGGAGATCGTGCATGTTAGACAACGAAGGTAAAATATCCAAAGGCATGGGCGTATGTCGGAGTGTGGCTAACGGGAAGTGAACTTTGGGGTAAAAATCTTTCTTGGCTCATCGGAGCAAAGTTATAATGATATAAGTCAATCACCACACTTATTAGTGGAATGTTGTGTCAATGGAAGGATATTAGGTACTTTTTAACCTCAAGTTCCTTCATCAGATGTTCAACACAAGATGCGAACATTGTTCTGAACTCACATCAGAGGGTCAGATAGAGGTCCCTTTGTGAAAAGGAATTTAATTAATTAGCGAACCTTACACCGGATCAGGTAGGTACAATGGAGAAGAGGATTTTAAAGTGGGAAATTAATTCATAAGAAGAATTGCTAGCACTTTTGGGAAATTCTGCTCGTGTGGTCAATGCAGATGATAACAATGTCGCGTTTTGTCAATATAGATGTTAATGCTGTGACACCCCGACTAATTAAATACCGGGTAGCTACTCCTTTATTAAATTAATTCAAAATGCCAAGTTGGTCCAGTTAATAGCATCACTATCGAAAACATTTTAATGATTACTAACCACCTAGTATTTAAAAAGTAAGTGCCAAATTTTAATTAAAGTCTGATTAACATGCAACAAGTGTAATAAAGAATAATAACACCATTCACCATAATGAAGTAAATAGAATGACCATCACATAACGTAAATAAAGTCTGGAGGAAAAACTCCTCACTACAATCCCATAACTGAAAAGTAAACTGAAAACTAAAACAGTACCTGCCAAAGTCTGAAAACTGAAATGGAAATGTAACTCTAATAGAAATGGGCAACATGCCCTACAACTGATAGATGATGAATCTGGAATCCAAGTGATAGAAGCGTCTACAAGCAAATCCCTGTAGCTTCCACAAACAGCTACAGCTCGTCACCTGAATGAATATCCTATGCATGGTGTCCTTGTGGCTGGGCACCTAAAATGGTTTTACAAAGAAAAATAGATTTGAAAAGCAAACGGGTCAGAGCCCGAATGTGGAGTTATATTTTAAAAACCTGCAAGTGCTTTAAAAACATTTAAAACATTAAATGCAAAGTACATGTTAGGACGTGCACTCACATGATATTCTCACCTCTCGTCTAACTGTGCACTCCTAACGTAAGTACCCAACTATAACGACACAAACCACTAGCTAAGTGACATCATCTCTAGCTAGATTATCATAGGTCCTACCCATATTACTCGGTTCTATTAACATTATAACGCTTGTAATTAAGTAGGGGTTTAACGTAAACTCAGATGCTCAATATGCAATATATATCACTATCAGTTAACTCGTTATATTTCTCGAAGCAATACCGTAATTATATTCACAACATTAACATGAAGGTTTCCATTAATTAAGTGTATATTATTCACATCATAAATATACAATATAAGCACCCCGAGAACTAAGCTGTGGTGCACACATACTCTGCTATCCATCCCGGTACATCACGTACATAAGGATTACATATTCCGAATCTCTCAGGAATAGTTCACAGATAACAACATCACAAACAATGGAGGCGAACACAGTCACATCACATAGGTCACGCACATACCTACGCTCCTACGATCAGCGGACTTATTAATATCCCAATAAGTCTTTCTATGACCTATGTTCATCAAGGTAACCAGTCTAAATCCGGGCAACACAAGGATTAGAGGGCCCTAAGCGAACGCAAACCTCCCGTGATAGCAAGTATGGTAGGTATGTCATACACACAATTCATATACCAATACTAAGTAAACACACATCCTAGTAATCCCGTAGTTTTAATCGTAGTACATATCGCATTCTCGTACTAACTTATAATTACACACTTTATACGATTCCGATTTATAATCATACGCGCTATAATCTATTCTCACGTCGTAGTAGACACTCACGTCTCAACCCAAACGGTTCATTGATTTAAATCACTCGTATAGAATTTAATCCTCATAATAACCCAAAAGTCCCAAATCTATCCATACATCATCAAAGGAAGGTTACCTATATCCTCGAACAAGTTTACGGGACTCCAAAAATCGAAACAGTCCAAAAAGGCCCAAACTGTCAACTCGTTAGAAGTCTCGTTCGAACGAGACTGTTCGAACGAGATTCCTCTGTCAACTCGTTAGAAGTCTCGTTCGAACGAGGCTGTTCGAACGAGATTCCAGTTCGTTCGAACGAACTGCAGCTTCTAACGATATCTCGTTCGAACGAAGTTATCGAACGAGGCTCCCTTTCGTTAGAACGATTGGTCAATTCGTTAGAAGCTCGTTCGAACGAGTTCGTTCGAACGACCTGGGCAGGGGCTTCTAACGACCTACCAGATTCGTCTCAGATTTGTCTAATCTCGTTTTTTTACCATTCTTACTCCTCAAATCTCTTCTAAACTAAGTCCCAACAATCGTTTTAAGGTCTCTAAACAATCCTAAACATATTATAATCACATTCTAACACGTTTTGAAGGATTAATCCATCCTAACATCAACCAAATTTATAAATCTCTACACTTTTTCCCAATTTATCAAGAACATGAACCCTAACTTTTTGAATCATGAATTAATCCAATATAAATCCGTTTTAATTTCTTCCAATCATAAATATTATGGGAATACTCATCTACCTATCATTCTACATGCAATTCTCCTCAAGATTTCAAGTTCTAAGCTTCAAAATACATGGTTTTCATTATCTATCAAGAACAATTGATATTCTGCAATTTTCTAACATGGAAGGAACATTCTACGAATTTAAATATAATCAAAACACTTGCCTTGATTGTCTCTGAGTTTGGATGATGGTTTGATGAAGATTTCTGCAGAATTTCTTCTCTTCTCCAAGCTTCTTCTCCAATGGTGGCTTAAGGTGGCTAGGGTTTTCTTTGGGAAAGTTGTAAACCTAATGATAGCCTCCGTAGCTTAATGGGTTAATATGGGTTGGTTAGTGGGTTTAGTGGGTTAAATCCACATCAGATTAAAACTCCCAATTTTCGTCACTTTTAATTCCTCAAAATGTAAAATTACCAAAATACCCTTTAAGTTGCCGGTATGGCCTAAAAATACCCCGGGACCCAAACTACACCCCCGGCTAGTATTTTCTGACTATATCGACCCTTCCGGACGCGTTGGCGCACTCAAAACGACCATATGGGTAATAGAAATAAAAATCACTTTTATAATTAAAATAATATACCATGACGCGGCAGTCACACGCGTCTCAACAAAATTCCCAAATTGCCGTATATAAATCTCACGACAAATTTCATGATTCCAAATTCATATATAATCATATATGCACATAATCAAATACCAACTCGCATCTCATTAATATTTATAACCCGGATTAATTTCCAATTAATACGCATTTAATTAATTAATCCCAAAAATAAATATAGCCAAAAATACGGGGTATTACATACTTCCCCCCTAATAACTGAATTTCGTCCCGAAATTCGAAACTAGAAAGTACCTGCTAAAAATAACTCTGGATAACGTTCGCGCATCTCATCCTCGCGCTCCCACGTGGATTCCTCGACATTGTGATGTCGCCACTGAACACGCACTAACGGAACTATCTTTGAACGCAGTTTCCTCTCGCTTCGGTCCAAAATAGCAATCGGCCCCTCCTCGTAGGAGCTATCCGGCTGGAGATCGATGTCCTCCACAGCAATGTGAGAATGAGCCAGATTATCTTTAAGGTATTTCCTCAGCGAGGAAATATGGAACACATCGTGAATCCGATGCAAATGCTCCGGTAGTCCAAGCCTATACGCAACCGGTCCGATCCGCTCAATAATAGGAAACGGCCCCACATACCTTGGTGCCAACTTCCCTTTCTTCCCGAAACGCATAATCCCCTTCATAGGAGATACCCTGAGCAAAACCTGGTCCCCTACTTCGAACTCCCTAAAAAATCTCTTCGCATCAGCATAGCTCTTCTGCCTGTCTTCAGCTACCCGAATGCGACTCCGAATCAACTCAATCCTTGCCGAAGTATCCTGAATCACTTCCGGCCCAAGCAGTTTGCTAACCAACATGCTGGGGAACGACAAGGCCTACCGTACAATGCCTCAAACGGAGCCATGCCAATAGTGAACTGATAGGAGTTGTTGTAAGCAAACTCCACCAGTGGAAGGTACTGCTCCCATCCACCCCCAAAGTCAATAATGCACATGCGTAGCATGTCCTCCAACATCTGATTTGTGCGCTCAGTCTGCCCATCAGTCTGCGGATGATAAGCCGTACTCAACCGCAATTCCGTGCCCATGGCCTCCTGGAAACTCTCCCAAAACCTCGAAACAAATATCTTGTCTCTGTCAGACACGATATTTAGGGGCACACCGTGAAGTCTCACAATCTCTGAAATGAAGAGCTGGGCATACTGTCCCGTAGTGTAGTCAGTCCTTACGGGTAAAAAGTGAGCGACCTTGGACAACCTGTCCACAATTACCCAAACGGAGTCGTGGCCCCTCTGCGACGTAGGCAACCCCGTGATAAAGTCCATGGATATGCTCTCCCACATCCACACCGGGACCTCCAATGGCTGTAGCAGTCTTGCCGGTCTCTGATGATCCACTTTTACAAGCTGACAAGTGGCGCATTTCGAAACAAACTCAGCGATATCTCTCTTCATACCGCTCCACCAATACTGGCGTCTCATGTCTTGGTACATTTTGTCCCCTCCGGGATGTACCGTGAATCGTGAGCCATGCGACTCTGCCATCACCTCGTGTCGCAATTCATCCCCTTCCGGAACTACCAATCTCCCATTGAAGCGTAATCCCCCGTCTGAGCTAATGGTATAGGACTCGGCTCCCTCTGCTAGTAATCGAACTATCTGCTCCTGACAGAACGAGTCATTAGCCTGTGCCCGTACTACCTTCGTGACAATCTGCGGTGTAATGGTCATCACAGACATGAAAGATCGGGCTACTGCATCCTGGTGTCCCAATTCCTTCCACTTAGCCTTCCACACCTCTGCCACCTCATCTGTTGGCCTACGGCTCAACGCGTCTGCTACCACGTCAGCCTTACCTGGGTGATACTGGATGTCGAACTGGTAGTCCTTCACAAACTCAAGCCACCTACGCTGCCGCATATTTAATTCCTTTTGCGTGAACAGATACTGTAGGGACTTGTGGTCCGTGAACAGTTGGAACTTCTCCCCCAAAAGGTAGTGCCTCCAAATCCGTAGGGCAAATACCACTGCTGCCAACTCCAAATCATGCGTGGGGTAATTCTTCTCATGAGTCTTAAGCTTACGGGAAGCATAAGCTATGGCCTGTCTCTCCTGCTGCAATACACCTCCCAGTCCTTGCAAAGACGCATCGGTGTAAACCAAATACTCAACTCCCGGTCTCGACAATGCTAACACCGGTGCTGAGGTCAATTTGTCCTTCAATTCATCGAATGCCAACTGACAGGCATCACTCCAGATGTATGGCACACCCTTACGAGTCAGATGTGTCAAAGGACCTGCTATCTCTGAGAAACCCCGAATAAACCTCCTGTAGTATCCTGCTAGACCCAAGAAACTACGAATCTCAGTTGGTGTCGTGGGCTGTCCCCACTCCCTCACCACTGATACCTTCCCCGGATCAACAGATATTCCCTGGTCGGAAATAATGTGTCCCAAAAACTGGACTTCCTTCAGCCAAAACCCGCACTTCTCATATTTTGCATACAACTCGTTCTGACGAAGTGTCTGCAAAACCTGCCTCAAATGCTCAGCGTGCTCCTCCTTTGTCTGGGAGTAAACCAGAATATCATCAATGAAGACAATGACAAACTGGTCTAGGAAATCCCTGAACACTCTGTTCATCAAGTCCATAAACACTGCTGGAGCGTTGGTCAAACCGAAAGGCATAACCCGAAACTCGTAAGAACCATATCTCGACAAGAACGCGGTCTTCGAGACATCCTCCTCCCTGATACGTAACTGATGGTATCCCGATCTCAAGTCAATCTTCGAGAAGAAAGAAGCTCCTCTCAACTGGTCGAATAAGTCATCGATTCGAGGCAACAGATACTTATTCCGTATCGTGACCTTATTCAACTCTCGGTAGTCCACACACAATCTCAGTGAACCGTCCCTCTTCTTCACAAACAGAACTGGAGCGCCCCAAGGTGAGGTACTCCTGCGAATAAAGCCCTGACCTAACAGTTGCTCTATCTGATCCCGTAACTCCCTCATCTCAGCTGGAGCCATACGGTACGGTGCGCGTGCTATAGGTCTCGTACCCGGTAGCAAATCTATAACAAAGTCTATCTCTCGACTAGGGGGTAAGCCTGGTATCTCCTGAAACACATCCGAATACTCCCTGACTACTGGGATAGAATCTAAAGGAATCACTACCTCCTTAGAGGTATCCTCCTCAATGTAATACAGATGAGCGGTCGATCCTCCCTCTGGGCGAGGCATCGCCACTACAAACATCTCTTGCCCCGGAATGGCAAAAACAATGCTCCCGCTGAAGCAATCAATCATGGCCCTATAAGCTACGAGCCAATCCATCCCAATAATCACATCGTGAACATGCATATCTAATACTAACATGTCTGCAGGTAATACCAAACCACCAATCTCTACCCCCACTCCCCGGCATATAAAGAAAATAAGTGACCCACTCCCCAATGGTGAGTCGACACACGTCACTGTGCTCTCTGCCGTAGCTAACAATCCTAAAGCTTTCGCGAAGTGTGTAGCTATAAAACAGTGTGTAGCCCCCGTATCAAATAATACCCGACCCATAGTGCCATGGATAGGAAACGTACCCTCAATCGCGGGCGGTGCCTGTGGAACTGCAGCCTGGTGGACGTTGTAGACACGTCCATACTGTAGCTGCCCCTGCTGAGCTGGGACTGCTGGAATGGGTGGCAATGCTGCCATCTGTGGCGGTGCGGGAAGAGCGGCGGGAAACATAGGCCTCTGTGGCTCCTGGCGAGCACCCTGCTGCTGCTGCTGTGGGGCCCTGCCCCTATCAGGACAATCCTGTCGCTTATGGCCAGTCTTGCCACAAACAAAGCACTTCCTTGGGAAGTTCCCTCCTCTCTGTCCCTGCTGTCCCCGGCCCTGGTGGCCGTTACCGTTCCTCCCTTGGCCCTGCTGGCCTTGGTGAAACTGCTGCCCATTCTGCCCCTGTTGGCCCTGACGGAAACCTCCTTGTCCCTGTCTGTAGTTCCCTGACCGGAACCTCTTATTATCCCCCTGCTGGAAGCCCTGCTCATTCTGTCTCTGCCCCTGACCAGATTGTGCCCCGCTGGCACCATGTCCTCCAGTCCTGCCCTGATGGCTAGACTCCCCCGACCTCTTACCCTCGGCCATATGAAAACGGTGGTCCTGGCAGTGTAACAATGCAGCGTTAACCACATCAGAATAGGTGGCCAACGATAGGTTCCCTAGCAGATGCTGACGGATCCTCCAAGTCAACCCGTCCGTGAACTTCTCAATCTTCTTCTTCTCTGTTGGTATCTCATCTGGAACGATATTCAACAGATTTGTGAACTCGGCCTCATACTCGGCCACAGTCTTGCCCTCATGCCTCAAACTCATCAATCTCCTCCTCATTTCCGTATGAACAGCTGACGGAAAGTACTGTAGCGCTCCGTTCGCTCTCCCCGGGCGGGCGGGGTAACCGGGTCACCAGGCCTCACCACATCCGTATATGCTTTATCAAGCCATAGCCCGGGAAACAGGAATTTTGGCGGGTGCCCAACATCCGTGCCATATTAAAATATCATGACAACGTGCTCATCAACAATATAATGATACCACATGAATCAAAATAATATCAACAATTATTTTCCAGATTTCAATGAATTTAGCAATTCAAATATGAGTTCAATTAACAAGAATTCAAAGAGAATGACACTCGCGAGATTTAAGGAGCATATTGTGTAAAACCCCATACCTCAAACCATGATGAGAAACCAATGATCACATCCTCAAGATCAACACAAAAGATCTACAAAATCTCCTCCAAGAACCTCCAACAAAATATCCCCACGAACACCTCTAATCTAAGGTTGGAACTCACGAATCTCAAGGGCCAATGTGTATATAAAAAGAAGAGGAATATAAAATATATTTGCTGCCAAAATTTGTGCCAAAAGTATGTTAAAAAGGGTTGCCCAGGACTTCCTTTTATAATGCAAAGAAATGAAGAGTTGGAATCCAAAAGACTCCTTTAAATAAGGCAAAGAAATGAAGAGTTGGAAGTCAAAACAACTCCAAGAGTTAAAAACATTTTAAAATCATTTTAAAATCCGTTTTAACTCCGTTTTCGAAACCGTTTGAAATTCTCGCCTTTAAAAATAATAACCAACATATCTGATACCACCTGTGACACCCCGGCTAATTAAATACCGGGTAGCTACTCCTTTATTAAATTAATTCAAAATGCCAAGTTGGTCCAGTTAATAGCATCACTGTCGAAAACATTTTAATGATTACTAACCACCTAGTATTTAAAAAGTAAGTGCCAAATCTTAATTAAAGTCTGATTAACATGCAACAAGTGTAATAAAGAATAATAACACCATTCACCATAATGAAGTAAATAGAATGACCATCACATAACGTAAATAAAGTCTGGAGGAAAAACTCCTCACTACAATCCCATAACTGAAAAGTAAACTGAAAACTAAAACAGTACATGCCAAAGTCTGAAAACTGAAATGGAAATGTAACTCTAATAGAAATGGGCAACATGCCCTACAACTGATAGATGATGAATCTGGAATCCAAGTGATAGAAGCGTCTACAAGCAAATCCCTGTAGCTTCCACAAACAGCTACAGCTCGTCACCTGAATGAATATCCTATGCACGGTGTCCTTGTGGATGGGCACCTAAAATAGTTTTACAAAGAAAAATAGATTTGAAAAGCAAACGGGTCAGAGCCCGAATGTGGAGTTATATTTTAAAAACCTGCAAGTGCTTTAAAAACATTTAAAACATTAAATGCAAAGTACATGTTAGGACGTGCACTCACATGATATTCTCACCTCTCGTCTAACTGTGCACTCCTAACGTAAGTACCCAACTATAACGACACAAACCACTAGCTAAGTGACATCATCTCTAGCTAGATTATCATAGGTCCTACCCATATTACTCGGTTCTTTAACATTATAACGCTCGTAATTAAGTAGGGGTTTAACGTAAACTCAGATGCTCAATATGCAATATATATCACTATCAGTTAACTCGTTATATTTCTCGAAGAAATACCGTAATTATATTCACAACATTAACATGAAGGTTTCCATTAATTAAGTGTATATTATTCACATCATAAATATACAATATAAGCACCCCGAGAACTAAGCTGTGGTGCACACATACTCTGCTATCCATCCCGGTACATCACGTACATAAGGATTACATATTCCGAATCTCTCAGGAATAGTTCACAGATAACAACATCACAAACAATGGAGGCGAACACAGTCACATCACATAGGTCACGCACATACCTACGCTCCTACGATCAGCGGACTTATTAATATCCCAATAAGTCTTTCTATGACCTATGTTCATCAAGGTAACCAGTCTAAATCCGGGCAACACAAGGATTAGAGGGCCCTAAGCGAACGCAAACCTCCCGTGATAGCAAGTATGGTAGGTATGTCATACACACAATTCATATACCAATACTAAGTAAACACACATCCTAGTAATCCCGTAGTTTTAATCGTAGTACATATCGCATTCTCGTACTAACTTATAATTACACACTTTATACGATTCCGATTTATAATCATACGCGCTATAATCTATTCTCACGTCGTAGTAGACACTCACGTCTCAACCCAAACGGTTCATTGATTTAAATCACTCGTATAGAATTTACTCCTCATAATAACCCAAAAGTCCCAAATCTATCCATACATCATCAAAGGAAGGTTACCTATATCCTCGAACAAGTTTACGGGACTCCAAAAATCGAAACAGTCCAAAAAGGCCCAAACTGTCAACTCGTTAGAAGTCTCGTTCGAACGAGACTGTTCGAACGAGATTCCTCTGTCAACTCGTTAGAAGTCTCGTTCGAACGAGGCTGTTCGAACGAGATTCCAGTTCGTTCGAACGAACTGTAGCTTCTAACGATATCTCGTTCGAACGAAGTTATCGAACGAGGCTCCCTTTCGTTAGAACGATTGGTCAATTCGTTAGAAGCTCGTTCGAACGAGTTCGTTCGAACGACCTGGGCAGGGGCTTCTAACGACCTACCAGATTCGTCCCAGATTTGTCTAATCTCGTTTTTTTACCATTCTTACTCCTCAAATCTCTTCTAAACTAAGTCCCAACAATCGTTTTAAGGTCTCTAAACAATCCTAAACATATTATAATCACATTCTAACACGTTTTGAAGGATTAATCCATCCTAACATCAACCAAATTTATAAATCTCTACACTTTTTCTCAATTTATCAAGAACATGAACCCTAACTTTTTGAATCATGAATTAATCCAATATAAATCCGTTTTAATTTCTTCCAATCATAAATATTATGGGAATACTCATCTACCTATCATTCTACATGCAATTCTCCTCAAGATTTCAAGTTCTAAGCTTCAAAATACATGGTTTTCATTATCTTTCAAGAACAATTGATATTCTGCAATTTTCTAACATGGAAGGAACATTCTACGAATTTAAATATAATCAAAACACTTGCCTTGATTGTCTCTGAGTTTGGATGATGGTTTGATGAAGATTTCTGCAGAATTTCTTCTCTTCTCCAAGCTTCTTCTCCAATGGTGGCTTAAGGTGGCTAGGGTTTTCTTTGGGAAAGTTGTAAACCTAATGATAGCCTCCGTAGCTTAATGGGTTAATATGGGTTGGTTAGTGGGTTTAGTGGGTTAAATCCACATCAGATTAAAACTCCCAATTTTCGTCACTTTTAATTCCTCAAAATGTAAAATTACCAAAATACCCTTTAAGTTGCCGGTATGGCCTAAAAATACCCCGGGACCCAAACTACACCCCCGGCTAGTGTTTTCTGACTATCTCGACCCTTCCAGACGCGTTGGCGCACTCAAAACGACCATACGGGTAATAGAAATAAAAATCACTTTTATAATTAAAATAATATACCATGACGCGGCGGTCACACGCGTCTCAACAAAATTCCCAAATTGCCGTATATAAATCTCACGACAAATTTCATGATTCCAAATTCATATATAATCATATATGCACATAATCAAATACCAACTCGCATCTCATTAGTATTTATAACCCGGATTAATTTCCAATTAATACGCATTTAATTAATTAATCCCAAAAATAAATATAGCCAAAAATACGGGGTATTACAAATGCTTCCTTGTGTGGGGAGATACAAGAATAGAGGAATTTAGTGAGAAAATAAGACTGGCTGAAACGGTGTTGGTGAAGCACCACAAGGGGGAAACCCATCAGGGAACCCATTTAAATAGGTGAATTTTTACCGAGCGATGGTGAATTCAGTAAGGGCTGTTGAAGCCAGTAGCATGTTCCTTAGGGCTTACAAAGCTAAGGGAACAATAGGGGTAGCCATCAAAATCGAGACTACGAAAGTTCGAGAGAGGGACAACCCTAACATAGTCAGTATGACCGGAGATAAGTGGATTATGTGTAGAGGCATTTTGGGTAAAGTAAAACCCCGTGTGTTAAATTCTCTCGAAGTGAGTAAAGGGATAAGGGTATGGTGCCTAGCAAGGGCAATATTATTGTAATTTTTGGTTTGGTTCGGACAGGCGTGTTATGCCCAAGAACCATTTAAATAGCCAGGGCGATTGGCAAGGTAGAAGTATGAGTTTTATCCTCAGATGATGAGGCGTATTTTATGTGACACGAACGAGTTACTACATTTTTATTATTGCTAGATTCGCATGTGAGATGAGTTTAGTGCGTATATCGAAAACGTTATTATTATGTAAATATTTTCCCTGGTATAGTGGGGTTACCTTTAGTGTACCCGCGGAGGATGAATGGGTGTATCGATAGTGACATATACTTTATTAAAATTTCTCATTTTAGCGATGTGTTATACGCGTATGATGTTATCCTGATTAGGGTTTTATACATGATGATTATACCGATAGTGTGCGAATATTGCAAGTCTATTGGGGCTACTACCTCAGTGTAGGATGTTTTGTTATGGCAAAACTGCAAGAGGGTCGGGCCCGCATTTATATATATATATATATATATATATATATATATATATATATATATATATATATATATATATATATATATATATATATATATATATTATAGAGACTTCGAAAGGTATAATGGTCTCGGATATTCGATCCCGGTATGTGTAGGGACTTTTTTTTTTTGGGGAATTTAACTGTATATAAAAAAACTAAAGGATATACAAAGGAGGAACCCTCCACAGAACAAAAGAACCCTGGGGTATACCCCACAGGCAAACAGGCCAACAAGGCAGAAACCAATCAAAGCCTAAATTAGAAGCCTATCTTCAGGGATGTTCCAGTACATACAAGCCATCCAGTTTGTAAAACTCCTTCTGTCCTTTTTCCATGTGAGAGCTTTTGCTCTAACCATGTTTTCAATACCCTTGATAATGGAATCAAGGGAATTGGAGACATGCTTAAAGCATCTAGCATTCCTCTCCATCCAAATGCAATAGATAGTGGCAGTTAGACCTGGCAAAATGAGGCACGACACGATAACACGACACGACACGACACGAAATTATAAGTTAATGGGTTTAGTCTTATCGGGTTTGGGTCATTAACGGGTCAACACGGTAGAACCGTTATCATAACGGGTCGTGTTTGGGTTTGTACTCTTACACGATTAAACCCGTTTATACCCATTATCACCCGTTAGTGGTACCGGGTTTTATTGGGTCGTGTGACCCGAACCAATATTACACGGGTACTAACGGGTATTAACGAGTACTAACGGGTATTAACGGGTGCTAACGGGTACTAATGGGTACTAACGGGTATTAATGGGTACTAACGGGTAATAACGGGTCACCCAACCCGTTACCCGTTTAGACCCGTTAATATTAACGGGTGTTAACGGTTCGGGTCGTGTACCCGTTAATATTAACGGGTCGTGTTTGGGTATTATAATTTGACCCGTTAGTCTTAACGGGTCGTGTACGGGTTAAGGGTGTTTTCACCCGTTAACCCGTTAACACGACCCGTTAACCCGTTAACACGACCCGTTGACAGCTCTAGTGGCAGTAAAGGATAGGGATCTAATCTTGTCACAAAGGGTCTTCGTAGAGTGGTTAACAGTAGCCAAACCCAACTCACTATTCAGCCCCTGGGCATCCCTGTAGCACTGGTTCCTTAGTAACACCTCCTCCCATATACTTTTACTAAGGCTGCACTGAGAGAACAAATGGTTATATGTTTCCCTTTCAGTCCCACATAACTCACACAGGTCATCCACAGAAACTCCCCAATCATGTAATTTAACTTTAGTGTTGATGGCCTTCCTAAACACCAACCAAGTTATGAAAGAGCATTTAGGGATACAAACCTTACTCCACTCAAACTTGCTCCAGTTGACCATAGGCTTATGGGCCTTTAAAAGTTCCCAAGCAGACGCAATGGTGAACATTCCATGATTTGAGGGAAGCCATACAACAGTATCAATTCCCCCGTGAATTGTGGGAAGAGTTGCATTCTTCACTTCATTCAGCTCCCATGTCACTCTTGAAGGCCATCTCCACTCCAAATGGTGTATAAAATCTGACACTTTAGCTTTAACACTGCTAGCAGAGTCATAGATAATGTTATCCCCATATAGGGCATGTAAAGGTCCATTTGGGTGCCAATAATCGAACCACATAAATGCTTGCGCACCATTCCCAATGCAGGTCTTGATTTGACTTCTAAACTTCTCTCTATTCTTGAGGATTTTCCTCCAACTCCATGAAGAATCATTTGGGATACTCAAAGCCCATATGCTCCTTCCTTTGATCTTGTAAGTATTACACCATTTGATCCATGAGCTGTCCTTCTTACTACAAAGATTCCACAAATGCTTAGCCATAGCAGCTGTGTTCCAAGTCTCTAAACACTTTATATTTAGCCCTCCTTCATTTAGAGAAACACAAAGATCCACCCAAGCAGCTTTAGCCCCTTTTGCTATTAGCCTCATCCCCTTTCCATAAGTAATTTCTCATTATTTGCTCAATCTTCTTTATAATACTCTTGGGCAGAATAAAAATGCTAGACAAATACACTTGAATGCTGAAAATCACAGTCTTCACTAGAAGGAGCCTACCTGCAAAACTCAAGAACTTATTAGTCCAACATCTGGTTCTCATAGTTATTCTTTCCACCAAGTGAGAGCAGTCCTCCTTCTTCAACCTAGTTGTCATGAGAGGAACCCCAAGATATCGAAATGGAGGGGTCCCATGCTGAATGCCAAGAATAGTTGAAATGTCTTGAATCCCATCCACATTAATCCCTGCAGTGAAAAGGTTGCTCTTCTCTAAATTGATCATCAGCCCAGATAAGGAGCTAAATTTTGATATTGCCTCCTTCACAATACTGCAGGAATCTTTGTCCCCCCCCAGCAAAGACAAGTAAATCATCAGCAAAACTTAGGTGAGTCAAAGATATCTCCTTGCATCTAGGGTGATAACTGAACAGGTCTGATTCTGTTGCTTTAGTAATTATCCCTGAGAAAACCTCCATCACAAGCAAGAAAAGGTAGGGAGAGAGAGGGTCCCCCTGCCTGAGCCCTCTTTTCCCATGAAAGAAACCCTTTAGTTCCCCATTCGGGTTAATGGAGAATCTGGTAGTAGTCACACATTTGGTGATCCACCCAATGACTTTGGATGGGAAACCAATATGGGCCAACAGCTTCATCAAAAAGTCCCAGCTCACAGTATCATATGCTTTCAGAATATCAATCTTGATTGCACATCTCGGAGGCCAAGAGTCCCTATGATAATTCCTCATTAACTCTTGTAATAACAAGATATTATCAGCAATGGATCTACCTTCAACAAAGGCAGCTTGATTAATACTAATAAGGCCAGGCATCATCTTCTTTAGCCTGCAAGTGATCACTTTGGAAATACACTTGTACAAGGTGTTACAGCAAGAGATGGGTCTGAACTCCCTCATCCTTTTAGGGGCTGTTACCTTTGGGATTAAAGCCAGAGCAGTACAATTCCACTGCTTGAAGAAAGTTCCCGTGTCAAAAAAGAATTTAATTGCCTCACACACCTCTCTCCCAATGAGCTCCCAATTCTTTTTAAAGAAGTAGCTATTAAACCCATCAGGGCCCGGGGCCTTGTCAGACCCAATGCTAAACATAGCTTTTTTGATCTCTTCATGAGTGACCTCTTCCTCCAGGAGATAAGCCTGCTCAGGGGTTAGCTTATTCTTGATCACCTCCCCGAGAACAGCATTTGCATTCTCACACTGCACCCTATTCCCTGACAAGTTCTGAAAAAAACTCACTGCTTCTGTAGACACCTGCTCAATGCCTTCAATTCTCACACCTAGATCATTCTCAATGCTCACAATTTTCCTTCTAGCCCTATTTTGGTTTACTTTCTTATGAAAGAAAGTATTGTTTTGGTCGCCCAGCTGCAACCATTTGGTTCTAGCCTTCTGTCTGCATATTTGATTCTCAAGTCATTAGCAGCCGCCTGCAGGACCATATTATCACCATCTCTGTCCAGCTCGCTTTGAATAGCATCAAGATTAATAAAGTGTAGGGACTTTACTAATATGATTCAGAGTGTATTGGGTTTACTGTTCAACAAAAAGATTTAGCTTGTTAATAAGTTTGACGCTCAACACTTGGTAATAGGAAGAGCGCATTGTTATATCACCCTTTAGAGACGTGGGAGTTAAGACTCATAGTTATATGTCTGGGGACAGGATTTCAAGAGCCTCGATTATATGTGCACGATATTTCTGGAAGGTGATTACCACCAATGTGAAATGACAGTGTCTTTCGGAGGAAGTTCCTTGTTTAAGTGTAATTGCGGAAGGAGATGTAATTTTAGTGTCACGAGATGGGAATGTAGGGGTACATGTTATGGACTGAGGGCCTAACGGATTTCGATGATCGACAATGTTAGGTAGTAGTGTATTGGGGGGTTTCTTATTTGGATTTCATTTTGTAAGACATCCCACACATGAAACTTAGCATAAGGTTGGTAGTAGGGAGATGTTTGGCCATTCGTCCATGAGTTCGGTATCTCAATCGTTATAGAAATATGTAGTTATTACTATACGTTGAAAGTTGAATTACGATATAGGGCCAGTAGAACCAGTTGTGTGGTGAGGAAGTATTGAAAATTTTATTTTATTACGGTAGGTTGAAGGATAGGATAATGATAAGGAGGATTTAGAATTTCAAATCCTGGGGTGATTGAGAATGCTCAAGTGGTATAGCCACGTTGTGAATACAAGGGCAATAAATAATTAGGCGTATGTATGAAGCGTATATGATGTTTAAACCCTTATACAACATTTTTAGGGTGTGTGGACACTTTGGTTTGCTGATGTCCGAATCGCCGAAAAAAGAGACATGGAAATAGATGGGTGAAATTTATGCTTGGGGGACTAATATGACAAAATGGAAGTGGTAGGGTGGATTAAGCATTGTGAGGGAAGGACGAGAATCCATATATTCATGTGCAATCAGAGTAGCATGTCCAAACTTGGTTGAAAGGCAGTAGGAAGCCATTTAAAAAGGGGGATATCCCTTGAGAAGACAAATATCTAACTATTATGGATAATTTGGAGCGGAGTTCTACCCAATCGTATGTTGAGAGTGACTTGCGCGTAAATAGAGTGATGATGTCAATAAGGTATAAAGAGTCCAGAAGTGCACATCGTGGTGAAAAGTGCACGGGTCAAAACTTTTGGTATATACTGAGGGAAGAAGAGGATTATTAAGTACCACTTAATGGGAGGAATTATAAGTGAAAGTCGATGTTGAGCGGGACATAGTAAGTAGTCTCCACCTACACCACTCACAGATAAAAATTGGTTGGAGTAAGATGATCAGCCATAAAATTTTGTATCAAACCGACGATTCCAATAGTGGAAGTGTCAAGTTGGTGACTTTCTTTGATGGGTTGCCAACCTCAAGATAAGTCACGAGTCCCTTCGAATGTGTGGAACAAGATGACCACAAGAAAGTAATTGTAAAACCTTTGAGTGATTTACGCTATTAAATAGTGTAACCCAGTATTGTTCTGAACTAGGATAAGATACTTAAACCCCACCTTCAATATAAAATTTCAGGAAGTAGTGGGGATAACATTTCTTTTTGAACAAGGTGTATCACCTATAGCCGAGGAGTAGACACAAGGTGATTAATAATTGTGGAACTGTAGGAAAGAAACTTTTGACTCATTGCGATCATTTTATTCTCCACAGTGGATATAGCTAGTAAGTGAAGTATAATACGGTGATGGGAGAGGATATTACCTAATGGTAGAGTTGTGTGAAAACACGAACCTATTTATCGTGGACAAGGTGCTATTTGAGGTTTTGTGTGGATAAACCTTACTATCCTTCCTCCGGTTTTTAGAGGTGAGCGGATAATCGGAGTTTGGATTCGTCAAAAGTTAGTGTCTGATGACTATAATAGGATAACCACAAACCATCTTAGGTGACTTTTGCCCTTCGTAAAAGTTACACCATCGGGATCAGAGATTAGAAGAATAGACAAGAGTAGTTAGATGTTCATATGGTTTCTCCCTGGATGGGAGTTTTGTGTTTAAATAAACACGGGAATTGATGCGAACTGAGGTGCGGCCTCCCAATAATATTAAGATAATGCGGCCAATAATGTATCCATATTTTATTCGAATGTTGTTTAGTAAGAGCACAAGGTGAGGTGCCTTTATTGAGGTGTGACCTTATAACTAATAAAGTGTTGAGAGTGTTGAACAAGCTTGCTGTGAAGCGGGGGCTATAGTGATCGAGCCTTACTTTGAATTTTGTTTTGAGTACTGGAGGATACCTATTATTACCAGGTATGCCTTACTTTTCTGAATTTCGGGATGAAATTCCGTTATTAGTGGGGAAGTGTGTAATGCCCCTTATTTTTATGTCTTTTATTTATGGATTAATTAAATTAAAATTGGGAAATTATTTAGAAATTACTATGGATTTAAATAACTAGCGAGACTAGAGTTAGTATTTGATGATGATGATAATGTTGAATTACTGAGTGAATATGGTAATATATGATTATTGAATTTATTAAAACTGTCGCGAGTTGAAAATACGGCAATTTCGGTAGTTAAGTTGGGATACGCGTGTCAGTCGTGTCATGAACCAATTTAATGGATTTAAAAGTAAATTATTTTTATATCATCCATATGGTCATTTTGAGTGTGCCAACGTGTCCGAAAGGGTCGAGATAGTCAGAGAACACTAGCCGAGGGTTTAGTTTGGGTCTCGTGGCATTTTAGGCCTAATCGACAACCCGTGAAGGGTATTTTAGTTATTTTGACCTTTTGAGGAATAGTAACCCACGAAATTTTGACTAATTATATCACAACCAAAAATCGCCAATGATAGTTAGAGAGGAAGAGAGGAAAATTCCCAAAGGAGAAACTACCCTTAGAGGCTTTTGCACCACCGTCACCACCACTAGATAGATCGAGAAGAGAGGATTACTCCCGTATCATCATCTCTAAAGGATCAGAACTTCTATTTCCAAGCAAGGGATTTAAGTTGCAATAATTCAGTGCATATATCATCCATGTTAAGTTAGAATTGGATAATAACCTTGAAAAATGATGAATGAATGGATTTGAAGAATTAATATTGTAATCTGGGTAGGTTTTGCATGTAGTTTAATTTCTGGGAATATAGCAACCACGAAATTATGATCTATGTGTAGAGAATTATGAATTTTGCCTTGAGATATATAATGTTCTTGAAGAAAATAGGAGAACTAGGGTTTTTATGAAAATTATATGATTTGATCCAAGAAAGTGATTCCCATTATGATTTGATGATTCTAAAACGTTGGAACTTATATATTTATGTTGGTATGATGTTAGGAATAAATGTTTGGAAGTTTGGGACATTATAGTAGACAATTTGAGGATTAAGTTTGATGAAACTAAGAAAAGGCCTATGATAAAAAATGCTCCTCCTTCTCTCTAGAATCCGGCTAGCCAAATTAAACCAGCCCTAATTTCCACCCAGCTTAACAACGATGTCTAAACCCAACCCTAGCATTAGGTCCACCCCTAGTTACTCTCCTTCTACAGTTGTTACTCCCACTACCATGGTTTCCCCCACATCTGCTGGAGTGTCCACGATTAGCCAACATGCCCAAACTGTCATTGTTCCTCGTGGTGGTGAAGGCTGTGATGATGCTATGGAAGGAATGGAAGAAGGCCAAATTGGTACTGTTGAAGACCACATCGCAGCTACTCCCAATGGAGACATGATGAATGATTTGGTTATGGAGAAAAGGGCATATGCCAATTTCATCGAAAGCATGGGTCTGTCTCATGACGACATAATGCACGCCAGGTATTCACTGAAATCTCCTTGTGAACAGTTGGGAAAAAGTACAAATTGCCCAATAATTAAGGCTACCACACCACTGAGGCAATCACTGGAGGTGGGAAACATTGGAAGCACAAGTGAAACAGAGAATGTGGGCAGAGGAATTAAGGAAGAGATTAGACAACCTAACAAATCGTGGAAGTCAGTCATCACAAGTAGGAGTGACCCTAAGAATGACCCTAAATTTATTCTCCAATACCACAAACCTACTATTGTTGATGATAGGATTCAAGTTAATCCTCCTATAGAAGTGGCCAAACTTGGGTACTCCCAGATGGAATGTGCTGCTGTGGGATTTTTTCTGGGTAAGAATCTTCCCTATTCTCTAGTTAAGAACATTGCCCATAGAATTTGGGATAAGCATGGGTTAAGTAAAGTAATAGCCAATGATCAAGGACACTACATATTCATGTTTGACAACCAGAATTGTAGGGATGAGGTGGTGGAAAATGGGCCTTGGCATTTTGTTGGTAATGCCATTATCCTGCAGAAATGGTATCCGGAGTGCAACTTTGCTAAAGAAGATATTGAGAGAGTTCCAGTTTGGGTCATGTTTCACAATGTCCCTATGCAGTTTTGGACTGCAGAAGGTTTAAGCTACATATCATCTGCTGTTGGTGTTCCATTATATGCTGACTCTATCACTGAAGAAATGAGGAGAATAAGCTATGCCCGTATTTGTGTTGAGATAAAACCTCAAAAGAAATTCCCCACAACCATTGACTTGAAAATGGAAAATGGGGAATTTTCTCAGATTAAGGTTGAATATCAAGCAATGCCTCACTCTTGCAGCCACTGCATCGCCTTTGGTCACACAACTATAAAGTGCACGAAGAAAGATAAGGGAGTGAGAGGGGAAACCATTCCTCCAAAGTCAACTGTGGAAGAGCCTAACCATGATGGATGGAAAACCGTAGGAGGCAAAACTAAACCTGGTCTGAAGGACTCAAGCCTGTGCATAGCTGCTATTGAAACAACTTCCAACTCTAACCCCCCTATATTGGAAGCTGCTACTGAACCAAACCCCATACCCAAACTTAACTCCCCCAAATCTACTTCCACCAACTCGTTTGAAGCCTTAATGGATATAGATTCTGAGGACTACACGACGGAGACTACTCCCTTGCCTTCTGGTATTGTGCTAAAGATTAAAGCTGTGGATGAGCTGTCTACCAAAATCAAGACTGATGAATCTCCCCTATCTTCTAAGGGGAAGAAGAAGAAGAAGGGGGTACCAAACAACAATTCAAATGACCAAGATTGTGTCCTGGAACATTAGGGGTCTCAACTCCCCTCACAAACAGCAGGAAGTGAAGAAGTTGATTTATGATAATAAGTTAAGCCTTGTTTGTCTCCTTGAATCTAAAGTCAGAAGGAACCACATTGCCAAGGTGGCTGCCAGTTGCTTCTGGAATTGGAAGTATAGTCACAACTGCCCAGATAATGGTGGGGTAGCTAGAGTGATCTTAGCATGGGACCCAATTACATTTGATGTGGAGATTCTCTTATCCCATCCCCAAGCTCTTTTTTGTAAGATCAAGTGTGTGGGGGTCAACAAGTTTTTCTATGCTACTTTTGTTTATGGCCTTAATCTTCCTATTGAAAGGATTCCTCTTTGGAGTTTCCTTAGACAGAACCACAACCTCACAGACAATAGCCAATGGATCATTATGGGAGATTTCAACACTGTTAGAAACAGAGAGGATAAAAGTGGTAGGCTGGGAATTGATATTAGGGCTGCTGCTGACTTTAATAACTGCCTATTTGAGATTATGATGGATGATATGCTAGCCACGGGGCTATGGTTCTCTTGGAGTAACAAAAGTGAGGGGATTGAGAATACTCAAACCAGAATTGATAGAGTTCTCCATAACTCGCAATGGAGTGTTTCTTTCCCTGATTCCCATGCCACCTACCTATGCCCAGGGGTTTCTGATCATAGCCCCATTGTGATTTCTCTTCTCAACCAACCTAGCAAGCCAAAACCCTTCAAATTCTTTGATTATTGGATGAAGAATGCTGAATTTATGCCCACGCTTGTGACCTCCTGGCAGGAGGAATGTCAGCTATTCCCTATGGCTAAACTTTCCCACAAGCTTAGAAGACTTAAACCTCTTTTAAGACTTTTTAACCATAAGTTCTACTCCAATATCTCTGAGCGTGTGAGGATCGCTAAAGATAAGTTGGATCATATCCAGCGCTACCTGGACAGTGATGGTTCAAATAGCAGGCTTAGGAAGGATGAACATGAGTGTGCTACTCTCTATAGCTCCTTACGCGCTGCTGAAGAAGCCTACTACAAGCAAAAGGCTAGAATCAATTGGCTACAGTCAGGGGATATGAACACAAGCTTCTTCCATAATAAAGTAAAAGCAAACACCTCCAGAAGAAAAGTCTTGTGCATACAGAATGAGAGAGGAGTCACTATTGAAGGCATTGAGGCAGTGAGTGAAGAGGCCATAAATTTTTTCACTAATTTGTTGGGGAGTCAGAGAAGGAGATCTACCACTATCCCTACGATCATGAAAAGGAAGCTGAATCCTTCGCAGTGGCCTAACCTTACTGCCCCCATAACTGACATTGAGATTAAAAATGCTATGTTCTCCATTGCCTCCAACAAAGCTCCTGGCCCTGATGGTTTCAGTGCTGCCTTCTTTAAGAAGAATTGGGATGTTGTGGGGGATGATGTGATGGAAGCTATTCATCATTTTTTTAACCACAGCTACTTGCCTAGACAATGGAATACCACCTCTCTTGCTCTGATCCCCAAAGTTCCTAACCCAAACACTATGGCTGATTTCAGACCCATTGCGTGCTGCAACACGATTTATAAGTGTATTTCCAAGATTCTTACCCTTAGACTCAAGCCTCTTATGCCTCAATTGATTAATGAAAGCCAAGCTGCCTTTGTCCAGGGGAGATCTATCACTGATAATATTCTCTTGCTGCAAGAATTGATGAGGAATTACCACAGGGAATCTAACACTCCTAAATGCACTGTGAAGATTGATATTATGAAGGCTTATGATTCGGTGGATTGGGAGTTCCTTTTTGGCATTCTTATCCAAATCAACTTCCCTCCCAGGTTTGTTTCTTGGATTAAGGCATGTGTTTCCTCTGTCTGGTACTCTATTAGTCTGAATGGGTCTCTAAATGGGTTCTTTGAAGGCAAAAAGGGGCTGAGGCAAGGAGATCCCCTATCCCCCTTTCTTTTCCTTATTGTGATGGAGGCCCTCTCTTGTATTCTTGATAAGCATGCTAGCAGAGATACCTTCATTTACCATCCCAAGTGCAAAGAAAATAATATTAACCACCTGTGCTTCGCGGATGACCTGGTGGTTTTCTGCAATGGTGATACCCAATCTGTGGATTGTGTAAGGATGCGCTTGAGGAATTTGCTGATTATAGTGGGTTAATCCCCAATCTGGCTAAAAGTAATTTTTACTGTTCTGGAGTGAATGCTGAAATTATCAGCTCTATGTCTTCTTCCTTGGGCATCTCCCACCAGCAGCCTCCTTTCAAGTATTTGGGAGTCCCCCTCATCTCTACTAGACTCAAGCATGTGGATTGTATGGTTCTTATCGACAAAATTACTAATAAAGTCAAAAGCTGGACCACTAGATTCCTGAGTTATGCAGGCAGATTGCAGCTTGCAATTTCTGTCCTGTTTAGTTCCCAAATTTATTGGTCATCGATCTTTATTCTGCCTAAAAGTGTGGTGAAGGCTATTGAGAAATGTATTAGAGAGTTCATATGGACAGGCCCTGAGCTCAAGCACAGTGGAGCTAAAGTGGCGTGGGATGAGGTCTGCAAGACTAAAAAGGAAGGGGGTCTGGGAATAAAGTGCCTGACTCATTGGAACAAGGCTGCAGTGATGAAAAACCTTTGGAACCTCTTCAACAAAAAGGATAGTCTTTGGGTCAAGTGGTGTCATACTTATAAGATAAAAGGGAGAAGCATATTGGCAATTCCCATTCCTCAAGACTCTTCATGGAGCTGGAGGAAAATTCTTAAAGCTAGAGAGGAATGTAGACTCATGGTTAAGGCTGTTATTGGAAATGGCAGGAATACGTTCATGTGGCATGATAATTGGCACCACCTTGGCCCTCTTCAACCCCTTTTTGGGGATAGAACCATATATGATGCTGCTAGCAACTCCAAGGCTAAGGTCTCCGAATTCATTGATGGGTTCAATTGGAAATGGCCAGCTTCTACCACTTGGGAGCTGAATGATATCAAAAACTCTCCCCTGCCTTCTATAAATCCTATGACCTCTGATAGTGTAAAGTGGACTCCTAACAGGTCGGGTAACTTCTCTATTGCGTCTGCATATGAGTCCACCTATTCTAGGGGGAATGAAGTTCAATGGCATGGGCTGGTTTGGAACAAGATGAGTATCCCAAAGTGTTCTTTCATTCTTTGGTTGGCTTGCAGAAAGGCTTTAGTGACTAAAGATAAACTCTTTGATTGGGGAGTTGTCGATAATAAAGCCTGTTTGCTTTGTAACTCTGGGATTGAGACTATTAAGCACATCTTAATGGAATGCCCATTCTCCAAAATTGTTTGGGATGAGATTCTATTTAGGAACCAATCTTATAGAGCTATGGGAAGGTGGGATATTGAGATCAGGAAGGCTGTTGCTGATAGTAAAGGGATTGACCTAAAATCCAGGATTAAGACCACTTCCTTCTCTGCCACCATCTATTGTCTGTGGCAGGAAAGAAATAGTAGGCTCCATAACAAGGGATTGGCCACAACGTCCAAGGTGATTAGGAGCATCGAGGAAATGGTGCGAGGAAAATCTAGCTATTGGAAGAAATATCGAAGATCTTACTCCAACTGGATGACTTGTAATTTATGGGGATTACCCAACTCTCTCTTGTATGACTAAATGTTTAGATCGTTGGTCTCTAGATGCATGTATCTAGCTGACTCTTTGGCCTTTTGGCCTTTGTATATTTGGATCTTTTGTTTCTAATACACTTTAATTACCGAAAAAAAAAAGTTTGATGAAACTTGTAGGCAAAATTATGCAGAATGGCAATACCTGTTTGATCGATCGATCGACGCATGAATGTCCATCGATCAACCCCTTTCCCTCGATCGATCAACTCCTCCTGATTTTTGGTAGATTATTTTCCTTTATGGTTTGACAAATCCAAAGCTTGTAAGAACTCTTAGGGGGTTTTATAGAATATTGGGGGACTTGGTTAAGGTCAGTAAGGCTATAGTTTATTCCCGGAAAATGTTATACCTTTTGGGATTGAATGGGATACTTAAGAGTGGTTATTGAGTGAGGCACGATTAGAAATTTCCTAAAATTTGGGATTTAAATTGGATAAATGTTAATTTAAGGTTAGGACCAGTAGAAGAGGGACTTGGAATTACTGAGATAACCTTAGGGACACAGCATAACTTAGTAACCATATGAGGTAGGTTTAAGTATTCGGACTTATACGATAGAGTTGTTGCACTAAACATATTACGTGGAATATTCGAGATAACACAATGATACGTATGAGACTTAAGATATAGGGCTGGTGCATACCTATATTAATGTGATGATTACCTAAGTTGTGTGATTACTTAGTATTTGGATTATTGTGTGTATGACATACCTACCATACTTGCTATCACGGGAGGTTGTGTGCCTTCGGAGGGATTTAGATTGGTACCTTAAGGACTTAGGACTGTGAATGACTTATTTTTGAGCAGATAAGTCAGGTGACCATGGGAGCGTAGGTATGTGCGTGACCCATGGGTATGTGAACTATGTTCGCCTCCAATATGTGTGATTTGTATTGAGACGATTCCTGAGCAATTCGAAACGCGTGATCCTTATGCACGTGATGTACTTGGATTCGATAGCAGAGTTTGCAAGCACCGCAGCTTAGCCTAGGGATGCCATATATCCATATATATATACTTAGAGTGATTTATATATGTACTTTTGACTGGTTCACTGTTGCTTAGTTGATGCGAATAATTAAGATATTTAAATGGGTTAAAAATGTGTGAATTTAAATAGCAATTGAGATAAGTAATTTTAATGGATATGAATGGGGGATACAACTATGACTTGTTAGGGTAATACGAGTAGGTACCTTATAGTGGAATGTGAAAGTAGGAGTTAGTATGGACTGGTTAGATAGTGGCATAACTAGGATGGGTTAATGGTATACGTTAGGCGTGCACATTAGTTGAGGGGTGAGAAACTCATGTGAGAGTACACAACTAATCTATTTTCACCTCGGGCTCTGACCCGTTTTCCTCCAAATCTATTTTTAAACTGTTTTCACCTTGGGCTCTGACCCATTTTCCTCCAAATCTATTTTGTTTTGTAAAAACCTTTTAGGCGCCCAGCCACAGGGACCCCAAGCATAGGAGTTCCATTCTGATGACGTAGTGTAGCTGCTGCAGGATCTCGATATTAGACGCCTCCTCATTTATCCATGGATCCTTCGAAGTCATTCATATCAGTTAGGGCATGTTGCCCATTCTTAATTAGAGATTGTAGATACAGACTTTCATTATTTCACATGTTGGTTTATTTATTTAGACTCTTGTAATGGGATTTTATTTTACTCCGATATCATTGTTGGAGTGTTTACTCCAGACTCAGTTTATTTCATTACGTTTGTTATTCATGTTAGATAATTTATGCGATTGATGGATGATGATTTAATTACTTGGTTAACTATTAACTTAATTAATAAAATTTGGCATCTCTCTCTATTTGAAATATTAAGTGGCTAGTAATTAATGATATGTTTTCTACAGTGATGCTAAGAATCAACTAACTTGATATTCTGTATTGATTTAATAAAGCAGTAGCTACCCGGTATTTAATTAGTTGGGGTGTCACGTAGACTACATCAAAACTTCAGCCCCGACATCATTATTGTTCACACTCTTGGAACCATCTTGGGCTTAGGTAAAAGGGAGGATTCTTTAACGCACTTTTGTGATATCCAAATTAACTTTTCATGTTAGGGAAAATGGGGTTTTGTGTATGTGTGTGTCAGTTGATATGGGTTTTTAGGTATTGGTGATGTAAGTATGCTTGAACATCTTTCATTTATCAAGAAAAACAGCTCAAGTATATCATTTGAAATTTTTATTAAGGTTAAAAATTCCATACCCCTTTATTGTACTATACCAGAATTATTAGTGATTTTTTGTTGTAGCTTCGTTAGTCGCGAACTTGACCAGAGTTTTCAAAAGATATTCTTATATTCCTCGCGATATCATTTCACTATATGACCACTTCAGCAAAGCAAGGCTTAGCTTTAGCGGTTTCTTCATTAATCGCGAATTAATCCAAAAAGTGAATCTTTAGAAGATTCTTACATTGTTTGAGCTGCAATCCGTTAAAACCTTTGTAGCGGCCATATCCTGGTCCCTTTGATCTTAGTGATGAGTACACTCCCCACTTTTTCTGTTTTGTCTTCCTTGACAAGGAAGAGACCACAATATGTATGGTGTGTTTTACCTCATTATCATTAGTTTTCAAAAATTTAAAAGGATTTTTTTTTATAATTTTTATAGATAAAAAGATATTGGTAAAAATGATTTTTAAGAAAAGAGAGTTTTTTTAGATAAACACTCTATAGAGAAAAGTCATTTTTGTTTTACTTATTTACTTCACTCTTTGCATTTTTGACATGTTTGTTTCCAATTTTTGATCAAGAGTTCTATTATAACTTAAAACACTTCTACCTTTTTTTGTTTAAAAGAATCTTTATAGCTTTGTTCTTTAGAGACTTTTGTGAATATCCTAAAAACATTGTGTGGTTTGAGCATGCCAAAATATTTTTTTGGGAAGTCGTGTGTAAAATAAATAAAAAGAACTAGGTATAATAATAAAGAGTGAACAATATGATAATCACACCAATAGACATGTCAAAAGAGTAATCTTTATTTACCTCCGTTCGACGTCATGGATTTAGTCCCGCTGCCGCTGGTGTGATCGCCTTAGCAATCCTTTAAGGGAGAATTTGGCTTCTCTCTCCTTGCCTATAAACCTTTAGGTATGCGTTTTTCATTGATATCTTGGATGCCATTTTGATGGAGAAAAAGCATATATTTATAGGTGGAGAGAGGGCCAGAATTCCAAAGGTCAATTAATCTAAACCGTCCATCAAGGTAGAGATTAAGTGAAATTTTAACTCCTTTTTATTCCTTATTTCGTGTGGAATACGAACCATTTATATAGGATATAACATGTATTATTTATTAAAAACGGATTAATAAAGACTACATTTCAGGGAAGGAAATAAACCAAAGGTTTATTTAATAATTTCCTTTCAGTCTCCTACTTGCTCGATAGGTTAATCCATAAATGTTTTAATTTAGAATCGTAAGGCGCTCATGATATGCTAAATGCTTCAATCATTGGTTTTCATAAGTGCCTTGTTTAGTCCAATAGTCAATGGGAGTCATGGCGGTTGCATATCATTATGTAACATGATTCCTTCCATGTACTACATCATTGACAACCTTCTTAACTAGGCCATAATTAGGAGTTTGGATAATGATCCCATAATGTCTTGAAGTACACAATTTTATGTTATAAGTCATCCAATAATAATATGTGTACACAATGGAAAACATAATATAATTGATGTTGAAGTTTTATTAAGAGCTCAACAAATGTCAAATACATGCATAATAATTTTCTGAAAAGAAATAACTAGGAACTATCTTCAAGACCCATGCTTTTAGTATGTCTCCGAAATGTCTTTGGAGGTAGTACCCTCCCGAGACTAGTGCTCATGTGCAACTAGCCAACAACATAAAACAAGGAAACAAAAACCAACAATATCATCAAAAACCTACCACGGGGAGTGAAAGCCTTGGCAATAAACGAACAATACAACGAAAGAGAATCAAACCTCCAATGGCAAATAAAATAGAAACAAAAAAAACTTGATTACCACGGCCACCCAAGATGGTGGTATTTAAGAATTTAATGGCTTCTTAACAAGTTCATCTCTAACTTAAAAAATGAGATTTTTTATTTTGTGGTGTAGATCGAAAGATATTGGTCAGGGACAAAACTTGTTGTTGTTGTGATGAGTTATCCAGTTGTTGTCTCCTTCTTGGGAAGATATGGTGTGAAATAGTTTTAGTTTTAGTAGTTCATTATGTGATCTTAAGTCATTGCGTAAGCCTCTAACCTAGTTCATTTGTGTTTTCATTGACCCGAATTTTTTTGTAGTTGCGGGTTTTTTCTCATATGTATGGGTGTTATGTGATTGACTTACATTAATCCGCAATTAGATTATGCACCTAATTAGAAAATAGTTATGTCATATAGACCTAGTTTGTCATATTTGTTCCTAAAAGGATTTAAAAGGAAAAACTATCTTTGTTATGACAATAATTTTGAATTGGATACCATCTCTCAATTTGATTTTGAGTACACACACTCTTAACTAGTATTATAGCGTGACCTCACTTTTGTAGATTTGATCAGCTTGAGGTAGATCCAAAGTGTGTAAATTACATTTTAACATGTGTGATTTCACTAATAACCTAATTCATATTCATAATAGTTATGCTTACTTTGGACTTGTGATCCCATCTGATTTTATGAATGACTCTAATTCAAATATTGAAGATGTTCATGCTAATATTGAAAACAAATGTAAAACTTTATACGAAAGTGAAGCATTTTAAAAAAGAAAAGGCTTTGAAGAAGAACAAAGATCACGTCTCTTCTGAGTTTTCTATTGAAAGGAAGGTTTTCTTGAAAAAACTAAAACCCACCAAATGAGAAAATTTCAATTTTCAATGAGCTCAAATGTTTTTTTTGGTAATTGAGATGTATCATAAATAGAAGAAAATAAATATATAACAAATAACAAGGCATGCCTTGAGAAATTGAAAAACAACTAGCCTATCACAACTCCAACAAACAAGATAGGCTTATAAAAATAAAGAAAACCCATAAGCCAAACTAATTCACATGATGTTTTCAGAAAGACCCCAATTCTTGTACACCATCTCGTTATCAAAGCTTCTTATAACTTTGGGCCAGCTAAAGACTTTAAAGGTGACCACAAACTCAACGTCTTTCAAGATAATACTAGGATTCTTAGAAAACTTGCTAAAAAAATTGTTATTTCTTTCTAGCCATGTGTAGTAAATAATGGTAGAGAAAGTAATGTTAATAATCCTAGATAACAAAGGCTTTTCATTACAAGAACTAATAGAATGTTGGGGCTTATATTGCCAATCACCAACATTTCTAGAGTAGAGGTTCCAGAAAAGCTCCTCCTCCCAGATGCATTTAGAGAAATCATAGTCAAAGAGAAAATGGCCTCCACATTCCACGTTAATGTCACAGATAATGCACAAGTCAAAGGAAAATATACCCCATTTGAGAAGCTTGTCTCTTATATTGAGGTCGTCTTTACAAAACAACCACAAGATATAAGCACATTTGGGAATGTTAGAGTTGCTACAAACAATATTCTTCCATATCATAGCAGGTATGTGGATTTATGGTAGCATTTCGAGTAGAGGAGAAACTAAATGTGCCACTTGAATTAGGCTGTCAGATGACTTTATCATCTAAGTCAGAAATAAAAGGAACCATGTAAGACTTGATCTCATTTAGCTCCCAAGTTATAGTGGTAGACCAAAATCATGAGAATTCAGAATATAGGATGCCGCCAAAGCATTGTGATCACTAGTTGCATCATAAATAGTTTTATCACCCTATCTCATCCAAATAGGGGCCAATGGATGCTAATTGTCATTCAAAAGAAAGGTAATATGGCCAATACTAATAATAAGCTCGATAAATGGTTTGCATAAATTTCTAAGTTTGATTCACTTATTCCAAGTCCATGACACGCTAGAGGTTAGGTTTAAGGCCCAAATACATAGCTCGTGGAGCTTTCTCTCATAGTGAAAATGGGAAAGTTCTTTTTTAATAGATTAAGAGGTGAGTAAGGGTGTTCACTAGGTCTTTTCTTACGGTTCATATTTAGGATTGGGTTCATCCCTGTAGTAATCAGATGAACTAGGTTGTACTTGTTTCGGTTCAAAATGACAAAAGAACTGGGGAACAATAGGAGCCTAAAGAGGAAGGGGGTAGGAGCACTCGACCATGAAAAAAATATGTTCTCTTATTCTTATTAAAACCCAAGGAAGAAGTTTCTAAGAGGGACCAAAAGATGTGAGTACAATAGAACCCTTCAAGTTTGTAAATATGACACCATTTGACCCAAAGGCCATGTTTTTTTTATTGCAAATATTCAATAATAATCTCATCATATCTTCCTTGTTCCAATCTTCCAACTACTTAATACCAAGATCACCTTCGTTTTGGGGAGCACATATATCACTCCAAACCACTTTAGCTTTAGAATTTTTCAAGTCAGAGGCTAGTCCATAAGAAATCTTTAAGAATAGTTCAATACAGATTAGAGGTTTCTTTAAGAGAATGAAGATTCTAGACTAATAAACTTTAAATCTAAACATGAAAGAGATCACAAGTTGGAGTCTACCTGCAAAAATGAGAAATCTAGAGGTCCAATTTTTCACTTTATGGAGAATTTCTCAATGAGCACATGGCATTCAACATTTTTCAATTTAGAGGATATTAGTGGGTCCCCCAAATACTTCACCGCAATGTTATCAATGGGGAAGATAATGATAGAGATCAATTCTTGCATAGTAGGTAGTACTATCGACATCAACCATGAAGATATTGGTACTATCAACACCAACCATAAAGATATTTCTCTTATTAGATTTTGGTGCATGCCGGAGAGCTCAACAAAGAGGTCATTAGCTTTTTTGACACACAAGATGGAAATATTTTCACCAGACATGATAAAGAGCTCATCAACAAAGAAAAGTGGTTTATGTTGGTGTATTGTATTTTGGGTGATATGTAAATTTGGCAACATATGTACAAAAGCCAAGAATATAAGGAAAAAACTCCATACCAAGATGAAAAAGATAAGGTTCAGTCCTCTATCCCCTTGAAATAAACCATGAAAGGAGCCATAAGTTGATAAAATACCTTATAATTGTAACACATTCTTTAATCCAACTGATCATAACTTTAAGGTACCCCATGTGTTGGAGAATATTGAAAATAAAACCTCAATGCACATGATCATATGTGAAATCAACTTTGATGGCACATCTAGGAGGAGGCTTGTCTGTATGATAGTTCCTAACAATTTACTGCATAAGAAGGGCATTATCCATATATTTGTCTTGTACAAAGGTAGCTTATCTCTCATTCACAAGGAAAGGCACGAGACACTTAAGTCTAGCAACTATGATTTTAGTAATGCAATTATAAATGGTATTGCAACAAGCAACTGGCCTGCCTTTTATATTGTTAGGGGAATAATTTTTAGGGATAAGTGCTGGAGAAGCAGCATTCCACTAAGTAGGATGCTAGTGAGGAAAAAGGAAGGGCTAACATGGAGAACATCATTTTTTATGGCATCTCATTATTATTGAAGAAGCCTATATTAAAACCATTAGTTCAAGAAGCTTTGTTAGAGACCAAAGAGAAAATGACATTCTTCACATCGTTGGTAACGGGGAATTGAAGTAGAGATATTTGAGTATCATTGATTTTGCACTTAACGGCTTGGGATATGTAAGAGCACAAATTATGATTTGCTCAACAAGTTTATTGTTTGGATTTTTTTCCTTACACCGATACACTATTGTGTACATTCTCTAAAAGCTTAAATCGGAGACAAGTTAGTGATCAAACGCTTAAATCGAAGAACGAAGAGTTGATACCGTCATTACAATCATTGAAGAAGGTATATGAGGTAGATTTAGGGTTAACTTATGTTATCTTCAAACATGTTTGAATCCAAATTACTTTTCCAAAAGTTTTTTTAAAACACAAAAAATTCTTATGCATCTCGTTAGAATGAGAGTGGGGGTCATTCGAACGAGTTAGTAAAACTTGTTAGATAGCCATTCGAATGAGCTTTAAACATTTATTTTTTCTCCTGCTCTGAAAAGTCATCCGATCTCTCATTCAATAGCCATTCAGACGAGAATGTGTAGTTCATCGAACGAACAGGTGCAAATTTTATTTTTTAGTTGGTTTTAAACACAATCTTTTCAAGCTTATCTCTTTCAGATTCTTCATCCCATTTAAGAGTATGAACCTGGACTTTGTTGCAAGGCTTTTTGAACCTATTTTGTGATCAAACACTTTGGGTTTTCAAAATCCAATCCCCTTAGATATTTGTGATCACTTTATCAAACTGTAAGAACAGATTACTTGTTCAAATCCTTATGGAGTTCATCACTCTTCACTGTTGATGAGAAGAAAGGAGTTTCCTGATGCTGATCGATGGATACCGAGGCAGGTGGAGCATGTTGTGGGGTGTTGTTGGATCTGCACCACTTTCTATTATCAACAGGGAAGGAGACCGAACCGATATGCTTAGTGGTGTCTAAGTCTGTAAGTCTATTTGCGTCATGTGTAATAATACCTTAGTTGAAACATTGCTAAAAAGGATTTTTCCTCATATGCCGTGTGATTGTTTGTTTATTCGATTTAGATTCAATATCTTGCATGCTTAGTTTCACCTAATTAATCAAGATATAATTTGATTAAAATTGAACTTATCTTGTTTGTAACCTAATTTATAGATTGTACTATTGACCATATAATCGGGCCACTCTGCATGATTTTTAGATTGGATCAAAGCTTGTTTCGACAAGTTATTTAAATGAATTTTGGTGGTTATATGGAGAAATTTTATTAAGGACACCTTTTTTTGATGGCACACATTATGAATAATGGAAGCTTGGATGAGGTCATTTCTAAAATCGATCGATGAGCGCATTTGGCTTGCCATTAAAGGGGGTGGACTCCTCCTACCGTGACTAATAAAAATCTCACTAGTCTCAAATTGGACCAAAGATGACTTTAGATTATGTAATTTTAACTCCTGAGGTTTGAATGCAACTTTTTGGTCTTATCACACCTGACGAATTCATCGCATCGTGCACTACACCAAAATAGGCGGATGGTCACCGTAAGCTGGTCATAGGCCAAGATCATGATCAACTGGTCACTAGTCTCAAATTGGACCAGTTCCATGATCACTTTCGGGACCTAAATTGGAGCTGGTCATGGTCTAGGGTCTTGACGAGGTTGGGTCACGGCTAAGGTTCGTGACCATTGCGTGACCATTATGGCATCAAAATTTTGCCAAAATTCCCTCCAACTGTGGTCATGGTCATTGGCACCATGGCCAAAATTCCCTCTAAGTGTGGTCATGGCTTTTGTCCACGACCATTTTGAACTAGTCACAGTATTGGGTCACGATCATGGGCCGTGACTTGTCCAATTATGATGTCGTAGTCATGGATGATGATGTGTGAAAAAAGGGTCAAGACATGTGGTCGCGGCCCTGAGCCTGACCAACTATTTATTTTTACCCCCAAACCCTTCACCATTTTCACCGAAAACTCTCCTCTCTCTCTCTCTCTCTCTCCAGTGTTCCTCCTCCCGGTCTTCCTCCTCTCCAGTGTTCCTCTCTGTAACTCTCTCAGATAACATCTTCTCTCTTTATCTTCTATTTATATAAGTGTGTGTATATATGTGTATTAGTGTGCATATGTATGTATTACTATTCATATTTATCTGTGTACACACACGTATATGTGTGAGTTTAAATACAGTGTGTATATATATTATCTCTATGTGTGTGTATATAGACATTGCATGTGTGAGTGTCTACGTGTGTATGTGTGTGTGTCTGTGCATGTACGCGTGTGTGTGCGTGTGCACAGTGTGTGTATGTGTATGTGTGTATTTTAACTAATTTAAAATTTTCAATTCTTAAACCCTAATTAGTGGAAAATTTGCCCTTTTTTTAAAACTAATTTAGTGGAAAAATACCCTAAACCCTATTTACAAAATCCTAATTTAATCCTAATTTATTGGAAAAATACCCTAAGCCTTATTTACTGAACCCTAATTTATGAACCCAATTGATGATATTTACTATGACATATTGTTATTATTGGTATATGTTTTATCATATGGATGATAGAAGGAGTACGAGATCATTATTAGTTGCTTGTTCAGTTGTCGGTTTGGTTGTTGGATAGTGATGTTAGATTGCTTGGATTGATAATACGACTTGCAAACTCTCTCATAATAAACCCTAACAAAATGTCTCTTAACACTTATGGTGGGTTCTTGTTTAAATTTCACCTCGGTGAGATCCAATGCGCGTGGGATTAAGAGAAGAGTAGTGATGAATTAAAACCTTAATCAAAATAATATATTCTTATACCTCATATGTTAAAATAAGACAAACTTAAATTGGATTGATTGAAAAAAAATGACTAATTGAATGACTAATTAGAGTCATTATTTGCAGGACTCATTTTTGCACCTTCCTATATTTTTCTCAAGAAAAATGAAGCACGATGATAATCACTGGCAACAAGAGTACGAGAGTTTGCAATTGGACAACACTTATACCTCTTTTATTAGTGCGCGCCATTTAGAGTGTGCTCTTTATATATATGGGTATAAGGAGATCGAACAATTTAACTACCCTGCAAATCGTGAAGTTCATTTCCAACAAGAGTACCTATTTGATCATATTCTATTTTCCCTACCAGAAAGCTGGGATGGTGGTGTAGAGAAAATATTTTAGGTACATAATCCCGATGTATCCCTGACTTTCCTTACACTATTAGAGAAGGCAGAAAAAAATTATTATAACTAAAGAGAACATTGACCTAAACTGTGATATCTCGCGGCATATGAATGTTAAATTAAATCTTATCAATAAGTTGAAGAAGATGGGACTCCGAATTCATGTCACGGGCATCTATACATCCATCATAGATACACTTCCTCCTAGTTGGCCATGTGCAAAAATCCATAGGTTTTTAAAAACTAATATAGAATGGATGGAGATCAGACATATTGAACATATATCAAGTCTTACTCAGAAAAGGTAGATACATATATATAGTCATAAAATCATTTTTTTTGGGAAATTATTTGTATATAAAAGAAACAAAGAATACATCAGAGGAGGACCTCAGAAACAAAATCTAGGGGCATACCCCAAAAGGCAAGCAAAACATTAAGGCATGAGGCCAAAGAAAAGACCAAAATAGACATTAACTAAAAAGACTATGTTTATGTGTCATGACAATTGGCATCATTTAGGGCCTCATTTACCCTTGTTTGGGGGAAGTACGATCTATAATATAGCCAGTAACACTACTGCCAAAGTGTATTCATTCATCAACGACTCTAATTAGAGATGGTCGGCTACTACTACCTGGGAGTTGAATGACATTCAACACTCACCTCTTCCTTGTATTACCAGTAACAATGACAGGGTTAGATGGGTGTCATCTGCTAATGATGAGTTTACTACGCAATCCGCCTTCCAGTCTGTTAGGAGCCATAATGTGGATGTGAACTGGGCTAATCCTATTTGGAACCATGCCAACATCCCTAAGTGCTCATTTATCATTTGGCTTACTTGTAGGAAAAGCCTTATAACAAAAATTAAACTGATGGAGTGGGGTATTTTGGATAATGACTATTGCAGCCTATGTGATAGTGGGAGAGAAACCTTGAATGACATCTTGGTGGAATTACCTTATTCAAAAGAGGTTTGGAAGGAGTTCCTATGTAGGAATCAATGATATAGGGAAATGGATAGCTGGGAGAGTGAACGCATGTTACTAGGTATGCTTCTAGAAAGACTTTTCTAAACAAAGTGAGGACCATCTCCTTCACATCCACTATCTACTATCTTTGGATGGAAAGAAATGGAAGGCAACATGGATGAGGGGTAAAGACTATCATGGGTCTTCTGAGGGAGATTAAAATTATGATGAAGGCCGAAATAAGCAACTGGAAGAGGGTTAGGAGATCTTATCCCAACTGGATGGCATGTAACCAGTGGGGCCTTTCGGACCACATGATATACTTTTGAGTGTTCGGGGGGGCATGCCCTGCCTGACACTCCTAGTTTGATTGTTTGGGTATGCCCTGCTCCTAAGTTTTAGCCTCTTGGCTTGGGAGATCTTCCTCCTATGTATATCCTTGTTCTATTAATTCATTTAGTTACAAAAGAAAAAGCCTATGTTCTGGAATATTCCAATACATACAAGCCATCTAATTTGCATAGCTCCTTCTATCTTTCTTCCAAGTTAGAACCTTAGCTCTAACCAAGTTTTCAATACCCCTTACAATGGTGTCTAAGGAATTTAAGATGTGCTTAAAACACCTTGCATTCCTTTTCGTCCAAATGCAGTATATAGTAGCAATAAAGGAAAGGGATCTAATCTTGTTGCATAAGGTCTTGGTGTTGTGGTTAGAAATAGCTATTTACAGCTCCCTATCCTAGCTTTGCACATCTCTATAACACTTGTTCCTAAGCATCACCTCCTCCCAAATACTTTTACTCAGATTGGAATGTGAGAAAAGATGGTTATAGGTCTCCTTTTCAACCCCCACACACCCTACAGATCATCGTTAGTAAATCCCCAAGAGAGTAATTTAATCGTAGTATTAATAGCCCTCCTACAAACTAACCAGCCAATGAAAGAACACTTGGGGATGTAGACCTTACTCCAAACTTACTTACTCCAGGAGATAGGAGGTTGGTGGTTAATTAGCAGCTCCCAAGTAGAGGAAATGGAGAACTGTCCCTTGTTATTAGTAGGCCAATAAACAAAGTCATTATCCTGGTCATTAATGGTAGGCAGAGTAGCATTCTTAATTTCATTCTGCTCCCAGGTTACAGTCGAAGGCCACTTCCATTCCCTGTTGTGGATAAAATCAGAAGCTTTAGCTTTTAGGTTACTAGCTGAGTCATAAATAAAATTATTCCCATAAAGGGGATGGAGGGGGCCATTAGGATGCCAGCAATCAAACCACATAAAGGTTTGAGCTCCATTCCCTATGCAGGTCTTAATATGCATTATGAATTTCTTCCTTATCTTGAGAATTTTCCTCCAGCTCCAAGATGCATCATTTGCAATTTTCAAAGCCCATATGATTCTTCTTCCATTAATATTGTAGGTGTTGCACCATTTGATCCACATACTATCCTTCTTACTACACAGGTTCCACAGATGCTTAGCCATTATAGTAGTGTTCGTAGTCTTAAGAATTTTGATGTTCAACCCCCTTCCTCAAAAGAAACTCCTCCCGGGAAACTTTAGACCCCTTTCTATTGGTCTCATTACCTTTCCACATATAATTCCTCATAAAATTACCTCAATTTTCATAATGATGCTCTTAGGCAGCATAAAAATGCAAGCCCAATAAACTTGAATATTGAAAATCACAGACTTAACAAGGAGAAGTCTACCAGTAAAACTCAAGAACTTATTAGTCCAACACTTGATTCTCAAGGTAATTCTATCAACCAGGGAGGAATAATCCTCTTTTTTTAGCCTAGAGGTGATGAAAGGTACCCACAGTTATTTAAAAGGGGGGGTTCCCATGCTGGATGCCAAAGATAGCAGAGATCTCATCAATTCCATCCATGTTAATCCATGTCGTATATAAGTGGCTCTTGTCCAAATTGACATGTAGCCCAGAGATATAGCTAAAATCAGAGATGGCATCCTTAACAATGCTGCAAGACTCCTTATCCCCTCCAGCAAACACAATAAAATCATCAGCAAAACTGAGATGGCATAAAGAAAGCTCATTGCATCTAGGATGGTAGGTGAAGAGGTCTGATTCAGTAGCTTTATTGATTATCCCAGTGAAGGAAGAGGCAAGGGAAAGATGGTCTCCCTGCCTAAGACCTCTTCCCCCTTAAAAGAAACCATTTAACTCCCCATTTAGGCTAATTGAAAACCTGGTAGTGCTCACACACTTAGCAATCCATCCAATGACCTTGGGTTCACTGTTAGTTCGGCTTATGAGGCACTGAGTCCGGGTCTCCCTGCCACCACCTGGCATAACCTAGTCTGGAACAAGAACAATATCCCCAAGTGTGCCTTCATTCTTTGGCTGGTCTGTAGGGACGCCTTGCAAATGAAGAATAAGCTCTTCAGCTGGGGCATCGCCGATAACAACCTTTGCTGCAGCTGCTCTAACGGAGTGGAGACTTGCTCTCACCTGTTCAACGAGTGCCAAGTGGCCAGGGAGGTCTGGGAGGAAGTGAGATTCAGGAATCAGGAATACAGGGAGGCTACAGACTGGGATGGGGAGATACAAGGTGCTATCTCCAACTATGGGGGGCCTAAGTTATATAATCGTATCAGATGCATTTCCTTTTCAGCTACTTGCTACTGCCTGTGGATGGAGAGAAATAATAGATTCCATAAGAAGACGAAGGATAATACTGGGGCCATTTTAAAGAAGATTGAGGAGATGGTGAGAGCTAGAGTCATGACTTGGGGGAAGGGGAGAAGAAGCTACGTCAATTGGATGGCTTGCATGAACTGGGGTATTCCAGAGAGTTCTCTGGAGTAGGATTGATTTTGGGTTTGTTTGGTCCTTTATCATTTGTTTCCTTGGGTTTCCAGTTGGGGTATGCCTCTCTGGAGGTTTGAGGGTTTTCTTCCTCTAATTTGTTCCGTTGTTTATTCTTGGTTTTAATATACATAATTTCCCCCCCAAAAAAAAAACATGGGCCAAGATGATAAGTAAGAACTCCCAATTTACAGTGTCATAAGCTTTGAGAATATCAATCTTAATTGAGCATCTGGGGGGGGGGGGTAAGAATCCCTATGATAGTTCCTCATTAAATCTTGAAATAACAAGATGTTATCAGCAATAGATCTACCTTCCACAAAATCAGCCTGGTTGTTGCTAATGAGGCTACGCATCATCTTCTTAAGTCTAAGAGTGATCACTTTTGAAATACACTTATAAATGGTGTTACAGTAGGAGATTGGACTAAACTCCTTTATACTAACAGGGGTTGAAACCTTGGGGATCAAAGCAAAGGCATTATAGTTCCACTAATCAAAGAACAAACAAGTCTCAAATAAGAAGGTAATGGCCTCACAAACATCATCCCCAACCAGATCCCAATTCTGTTCAAAGAAGAAACTATTGAAACCATTCGGGCTAAGAGATTTGTTAGAGACAATAGCAAATATAGCCATCTTGATTTCCTCATGAGTAACCTCTCTCTCCAACATATCAGCCTGGATAGATGCGATCTTCTTAGTACTAACCTCCCCAAGAATACCAGTTGCATCCTCACACTGCATCCTATTCCCTAGGAGCTTCTGGAAGAAACTAAAAGCTTTACGAGACACCTGCTCACAACCTTCAATCCTCACTCCTATCTCATTATCAATCTCATAATTTTCCTCCTAGCCAAACTTTGATTAGCTTTATTGTGAAAGAAGTCATTATTATGGTCACCCAACGTCAGCATTTAGTCCTAGCCTTCTGCCTCAGAAAAGACTCCTCCTCATTCCTCAATTTAGTGTACTTGATCAACATGTCTTTAGCTTAAATTTGGAGCTCCACGTTTGTGCCATCACTATCCAACTCACTCTGAATGGCATCAATTCTACTCTTGAGATCAGTTACCCTAAAAGATAGCTTATTAAATAATTTCTTATTAAATCTTTAGGGAGGCTTTAACTCTGTTAAGCTTCCTAAAGAGTCTAAGCATCGGGTTCCCAACTACCACAACATTCCAGGCCTCAATGAGGATAGGTAAGAACTCATCATGATTCATCCAAAAGTTAAAAATTTTGAAGGGCTTGGGTCTCCTATTGATGGTAGTATCCAGAAGAGTAATAATAGGGTTTTGGTCAGAAATACCACAAGGAAGAGTGGTAGAATGATATTTAGGGAAAGAATAAGTCCAGGTATCTTTGTGGATTAGCCTGTCAATACGCGATTGGACATTATTGGAGCCAAGTTGATTCTTATTCCAGGTGAAACATATGCCACTATTAGCCAAGTCATCAACATTCAGATCAAGGAGAAATCTATTAAACTCCTCAGTAGCAGCAATGTCAATATCAATAAGCCCTATTTTTCCCCTTGGCATCTGACCACGTTAAATCACCCATGAGAATCCTAGGCCTATCATTAACTGCCTCTTTATTCTCAATAAGAAAGGCCCATAAGCTTCTCGTTTGATTAGGAAGGTTGTCCCCATAAATTAAAGAAGCACAAAAAGAGTAATTGGTACCAGTGATGTTCACTAGGCACATCATAGCTTGTCTATGAGAAGCAAGCACTTCAAGCCTCAAAATATTGGGGTTACATCCCACAATCACCCTAGCCACACCCCCATCAGTAGGGAAATTATGGACACTGTAAGGACATAAATTTCCAATTGAGTCCATGTATTGTTTTGACTTAATTCCGTGAACAAAACTGTGTTTGTAATATGTCATAGGGAGATTATTATTTGTGTCACGATCCCACTTGGTCTATGACGTATTGAAAAAAATTGAAGACTTTGAGGCAAAGCTTCAAAGAAATAATCATGCCAAAGTTTAATTGGTGCAAGTTTAATCGTCTTCAAAGTCATTTGCATTCCGAGATCACTTAGGTATGAATGCGTATAATTAATGGTGCTCGGAATTGTTTTATAAAAGATAAGGATGTATTTTTATAAAGAAAAATGTTTTAAAATATTTTTAAAAGTGTTTTAATGGTTTACACTACGTTTTAATTCTTTTTTCGGTAATTAAAGTGTATTAGAAACAAAAGACCCAAATTTACAAAGGCCAAAAGGCCAAAGAGTCAGCTAGATACATGCATCTAGAGACCAACCATCTAAACAATTAGTCATACAAGAGAGAGTTGGGTAATCCCCATAAATTACAAGTCATCTAGTTGGAGTAAGATCTTCGATATTTCTTCCAATAGCTAGATTTTCCTTGCACCATTTCCTCGATGCTCCTAATCACCTTGGAAGTTGTAGCCAATCCCTTGTTATGGAGCCTACTATTTCTTTCCTGCCACAGACAATAGATGGTGGCAGAGAAGGAAGTGGTCTTAATCCTGGATTTTAGGTCTATCCCTTTACTATCAGCAACAGCCTTCCTGATCTCAATATCCCACCTTCCCATAGCTCTATAAGATTGGTTCCTAAATAGAATCTCATCCCAAACAATTTTGGAGAATGGGAATTCCATTAAGATGTGCTTAATAGTCTCAATCCCAGAGTTACAAAGCAAACAGGCTTTATTATCGACAACTCCCCAATCAAAGAGTTTATCTTTAGTCACTAAAGCCTTTCTGCAGGCCAACCAAAGAATGAAAGAACACTTTGGGATACTCATCTTGTTCCAAACCAGCCCATGCCATTGAACTTCATTCCCCCTAGAATAGGTGGACTCATATGCAGACGCAATAGAGAAATTACCCGACCTGTTAGGAGTCCACTTTACACTATCAGAGATCATAGGATTTATAGAAGGCAGGGGAGAGTTTTTGATATCATTCAGCTCCCAAGTGGTAGAAGTTGGCCATTTCCAATTGAACCCATCAATGAATTCGGAGACCTTAGCCTTGGAGTTGCTAGCAGCATCATATATGGTTCTATCCCAAAAAAGAGGTTGAAGAGGGCCAAGGTGGTGCCAATTATCATGCCACATGAAAGTATTCCTGCCATTTCCAATATAAGCCTTAACCATGAGTCTACATTCCTCTCTAGCTTTAAGAATTTTCCTCCAGCTCCATGAAGAGTCTTGAGGAATGGGGATTGCCCATATGCTTCTCCCTTTTATCTTATAAGTATGACACCACTTGACCCAAAGACTATCCTTTTTGTTGAAGAGGTTCCAAAGGTTTTTCATAACTGCAGCCTTGTTCCAATGAGTCAGGCACTTTATTCCCAGACCCCCTTCCTTTTTAGTCTTGCAGACCTCATCCCATGCCACTTTAGCTCCACTGTGCTTGAGCTCAGGGCCAGTCCATATGAACTCTCTAATACATTTCTCAATAGCCTTCACCACACTTTTAGGTAGAATAAAGATCGATGAAATAGAGTTTGACTAATATGGATCTCTTTTAAAAGAGACATTTTGATCTAAAGTCAAAAAGTCAAACTGATACGTCAACTCGTTCAAACGACATAAGGATATCGTTCAAACGAGATGCCTATGTCGCGCGAATGACACGTTTTTCAAGGCGGTGCTAAATTGTTATTTAAAGCGTGTTTCTATCAGAGTTTCGTAAGGGTGCATTCTAGAAAACTGTTTATGAACCAGAAACTTATTTGCACATGTTTTCTAAGGTTTAAAAAGCATAAACACATCCTTAGAGTTTGTAAAGATCCGAGTTATCATTCTTATATGTTTAAATGATCTTGCGGCACCAAAGAAGTTTGTTCTATCATTGAACATCAAAGGGTTTTGCGGTGAAGAAAAGAGAATGACTTCTTGTTCGACATCGTAGACGAATCAAAGCCAATCGGTGGACACCGTGACATATGTGGACGCGTGTGTTATGGACAGGTATCGTGGAAGATGGAATTTCTGCGTGGGCACTAATGAAGAACGATTGAAGATCAGAAGGAGCGTTAAGACCAGTTTTGGGTTGGGTCGTCCGAGGTTGTTTTCCCGTTTTGGGTTTTTTTTCTCGTACATCCGGCGTTGTGAGTATTCTTTACTTTATTTTACTTGCTTTAATCACTAGATGCATGTTTAGGATTAATCAAGATAAAATTGGTTTAAAGTAAGAATTGGGTTTTCACAACTTGGTTTGGTGCACATTAAAAGTTGGATAATTTTTGGTGAAAATTTTGTTTTGTTTGAAACGCACATACTGGGAACCCTTTCAAATTGGTATCAGAGATAGAAAACATATTTTATTTGTTTTGTGATCCCGTGTGTTTTTAAAGATGAATTCTGGATATAATGAATTTTCTCGAACTCCTCTTTTTGATGGCACTAATTACACTTATTGGAAAATGAAAATGAGATGTGCATTAAAATCTATTGACGAGCGTGTGTGGCTAGCAGTTGAGAAAGGTTGGACACCCCCTGTCACTATTGTAGGTGAGGTCACTAGTTTAAAGCCTGTTGATTCATGGATCGAAACTGAACAAAGAATTTCACAATATAATTCTAAGGGTCAGCACGTTATTGTTTCACATGTCACACATGATGAATATAATAGAATTATGACTTGTGAAACATCAAAAGCGGCTTGGGATATTTTGGCACTCACTCACGAGGGCACTAGCACGGTTAGGGCGTCAATACTTCAAAATCTCACTACACACTTTGAGACCATTAGGATGTTAGAGAGTGAGACTTTTGATGAGTTTTATGCTAGGTTGTCCATTATTGTCAACTCGTCGTTTAACCTAGGTGACCGTGTCATTAAGAAAATCCTTAGGTCGTTGCCTAGTAGGTTTGATGAGAAAGTGACCATTTTAAACTCCTTGGGTAGGTTAGAGTCGACGAAACTAGAAGAGATTGTAGGTGACTTACAAACCTATGAAATCAACATGATTACCTCCAAGCAAGTGCCTAAGAAAGAAAAGGGTATTTCTTTGAAAACCCGGAAGGATGAAATTGAAGTTTCGAATTCCGATTCTGATTTTGATTTTGAGGATGTTGCTTTGTTGGGAAAGAAATTTAAAAAATTTATTAAGTTTCAAAAGCAATCGAAAGATTCCAAGAAATTTGAAAAATTCAAGAACAACAAAGTAGATCCCACGTCTAAGGATAAGTTTGAGAAGCCTAAGAGAGATGAGTCGGATAAGTGTTTTGGATGTGAGGGGTACGGTCACAAAGTTAAGGAGTGTCCCACTAGACTTAAGAAAGAGGGCAAGCAACCATTTATCTATAATGCCACCTTAAGTGATAGTGATCCGGAAGAGGGAGAGAGTTCCCCCATTGATCGTAACTTTGTTGCATTTATGGCATGTCATGTGAGCGACGACGATTCTCATGTTCATGACACTTCCGAGGAGGTTTTGAGTGAATCCCATGTTAGTGAGGGTGAAGAGTGTGACGAGGAGGAGGTAGATGTGAAAGAGTTGCAAAATGCGTTTAATGAGTTGTATGCCGAAACAGTGAAGGTGAAAAAGGCTAACTCTAAATTGCAAGTTAAGTTGAATGAGCGTGCCATAGAAAATAATGATAGTTTGATTAAGGATCTTAGGGCACGAGAGAAGGAGTTTAGGGAGAAACTAGAGTTTGTGGATAAAGAGAGAGATAATATCTGTGGTTTGATTGAGTCCTTGAAAAAGGAGATTTTAGAGTTTGAAGAGTCTAGGCATTTGCTCGAGTCTAGGATTCACGAGTTGGAGGAGAGATTGAGAGACTCGTCTAGAGTCAAGTTTGATTTGGAGGCTAGGTCGGAGAAGTTAGATAAGATCCTAGGCACCGTCCAAATTAAAAGAGATAGGGTAGGCATAGGTTTTTGTGAGAGAGTTGTTCCCATTCCCCCACACGTGTGAGAAACACTAGGAAGGTTAGAAAAGTTCCACATATAGGTAATCATTCCCACCACCGCTACACTTGCACGTTTTGTGGTAGGAAAGGTCACCTTAGGCTTTATTGTTACGACCTTAGACAAGCTCCTAGGAAGTTTGGGAATAAAGTTTCCCTAGTTCCCCAAACCCCCATGCGTCGTTTTAAACCTACTTGGGTTAGGAAATCGGATTTAGTGGCTTTAGGAATTAAACTTCACGATTCTCGTTTGGGTGCACTTGATTCTTCCCATGCTAAATCTAAAGGATGATAGTGTTGCCATGTTTGTCATATGATAGTTTGCTTCATGATATATTCATTGCTAGTATTATGACATGTGTATCATTTTGTGTTATATGTTTTCATTTGTTTGAGTCCTATTGAAAAAATACAAAAAGATTTTATTTTTTAGAAAATTTTTGAAAATCCAAAAAGATTTTGTTTTTTGAGAAAACTTTTGAAAAACCAAAAAGATTTTGCTTTTATTTGAGTCAAAATATGAAAAGCCAAAAATATTTTTGTTTTTTGTTTTTGTTTTTGAGTGTACATGTTTGATGTGGCACATTGGTGTGCTTGGAACCCCCCCCCCCCCCAATCGTTTCATCATCCATATGGCTAGGACATTTGGTCATTATTATCGATACTTAGAATGATCTTAACCATTGTTTATATGGGGTTGTTTCGAAGTTGATATGCATTTTGATTCGACTTTGTATATATGCCAACATTGCACACATGCACGAGTTTATATGGATATTTGACTTCTCTTGCATATTTGAATTTGGTGAGCCGTTCTTATCTCAATCTTGTCATCTATGCGTAAGTAAACTTAAGGTGAAGTGTGCATGTAAGAACCGTTTACCGTGAGGATTTAAATTGGTAAAAATAATGAGTGATTCACGGGAAAGGGTTGCGAGAGTTCAAAATTAACTCTTCATGAAAGCCACCATTTAAAAGAGCCCAAAAGAAAATGCAATATGCTAAGAAAAGGCCCAAATTAGTTTAGTTCATTCCAAAGAAAATATGATATTATTGAGGGAGTTTGGATGGATTAAAAATTTAAACGGGTTTGCACAACTAATCCTAATGTTGAAACATTGCAATTTGACGCTATTGTTTGTAGAATTGTCAAAATTCTGGATTTGTGTGCATGTAGTATGTCTAGTTCATTAAGTTCACACTTTAATTGTCATATGGCTATGATAAAGTTTGATGATTTATTGCTATCAATTAGATCTTCTTATCATTTTGATGTGTTGGAATTGTGACTCATTTGTTTTTAGTTTCGCACCTATACATTCCATATCCATGTTTGAGCACATCGATACTATGTTTGCATGTAACTCATATTATTAGTTTTTATGCGTTTTTGCGTTTTGTGTTAAAAGCCTACTGTTTTAACACTGTTCTGCTTCTGTCAGGGCCTTCCTGGAATTTTTTTGTAGAAATTTTTTCACTGGGCAATATTATATAATATTTCTGGGAATCTGGGAAATTTTGGCAGGTCGCGAGAAGTCGTTCAAACGACATCTCCATGTCGAGCGAACGACCTCTGTCCTTCGTTCGAGTGACTTCCTCATCTCGTTTGAGCGATGTCCTTGGCTCGTTCGAACGACAAGCTGATATCTGGTTTCTGATTGGTTTGCAGTCCACTGGTCTATTTGGTGATATTTTTGGTACTACTGGAAGTGTTTCTAGACTGACTTGGTTTATATACAGGTTATAGTGGTTCACAATTGGTTTTTTGCATATAGGCCGTTTATCACACCTGATTAGTTTGATATATTTTTTGTGTGATTCATTGGTTTACTAGATACTGATTTGTCATTCTTGATCATATTTAGCTGGTTATTTCATGACTCTCTAGCGTTTTTAACTCTCAAATTGGTATCCAATTGATTCAAATTGGTATATTCTCATGCTAGATACTTGATTGGTTTATCTTTTCATCGGATTGTCTATTCGAGACAAAAAGGGGGAGAGATGTATGTAATGTAGGGGGAGATTTGAGCGTGTTTTTGGTTTACATATTTTTACAAATTGGTATCTCATATTGGTAGTACACATTGGTATCAGTTTGTTGCTCAAACTGTTTAACAAATAATTTTATTTAGAGATTATTCATATTGGTATCTATTATTGTTTGGTATCATTTGGATATAAATATTGGTTTCATTTGTTCCTCCATACTTCAGTGGGTATTTATTTGTCTGTTTCATGTGTGTAGGTATGCTTCAGCGATTCGAGATTTCAAGTCTACATCACATTCAGAAATTTTATGCTAGCCGGTGCTACATGTACTAGTCCGTGTCCTGTAATTTTTTATTTTGGGTTTATGGGATGGGATTTAGGCATCATACGGCTTGACGGGCCCGACTTAGGCGTTTCACTAGTTTATTTTTGTCCCGGAATAGTCAAAGGGGGAGATTTGTAAGGACATAAATTTCCAATTGAGTCCATGTATTGTTTTGACTTAATTTCGTGAACAAAACTGTGTTTGTAATATGTCATAGGAAGATTTTTATTTGTGTTACGATCCCACTTGGTCTATGACGTATTGAAGAAAATTGAAGACGTTGCAACAAAGCTTCAAAGAAATAATCATGCCGAAGTTTGATTGGTACAAGTTTAATCGTCTTCCAAGTCATTTGTATTTAGAGATCACTCAGGTATGAATGCGTATAATTAATGGTGCTCGGAATTATTTTATAAAAGATAAGGATGTATTTTTATAAAGTAAAATGTTTTAAAATGTTTTTAAACGTGTTTTAATTGTTTACGCTACATTTTAATTCTGATATACTCGAAATGGAGTTTGACTAATTTGGATCTCTTTTAAAAGAGACGTTTTGATCTAAAAGTCAAAAAGTCAAACTGACACGTCAGCTCGTTCAAACGACATAAGGATATCATTTGAAGAGATGCCTATGTCACGCGAACGACGTGGCGTTGTTGTTCGAATGACACATTTTTCGAGGCGGCACTAAATTATTATTTAAAGTGTGTTTCTATCAGAGTTTCATAAGTGTGCATTCTGAAAAATTGTTTACAAGCCAGAAACTTGTTTGCACATGCTTTCTAAGGTTTAAAAAGCATAAACACATCCTTAGAGTTTGCAAAGATCTGAGTTATCATTCTTATATGTTTAATTGTTCTTGCTGCACCAAAGAAGTTTGTTCTATCATTGAACATCAAAGGGTTTTACGGTGAAGAAAAGATAATGACTTCTTGTTCGACATCGTGGGCGAATCAAAGCCAATCGGTGGACACCAATACATACGTGGATGCGTGTGTTGTGGACAGGTTTCTTGGAAGACGGAATTTTTGAGTGGGCACTAATGAAGAATGGTTGAAGATCAGAACGAGCGTCAAGACTAGTGGGGGATCGAGTCATTGTGTAAGGCTAATCTGTCTTTGTAATACCATTGTTCATAGTGATTGTCTGGCTTGGGCCGTCCGAGGTTGTTTTCCCGTTTTGGGTTTTTCCTCGTACATTCGGCGTTGTGAGTATTATTTACTTTATTTTACTTGCTTTAATCACTAGATGCATGTTTAGGATTAATCAAGATAAAATTGGTTTAAAGTAAGAATTGGGTTTTCACAACTTGGTTTGGTGCACATTAAAAGTTGGATAATTTTTGGTGAAAATTTGGTTTTGTTTGAAACACAAATATTGGGAACACTTTCCCACTCCCAATGGTAAGACCACATATTCTTAACCTTCTCCATGTTATTTGTTCTCATCGTAGTCTCTACAAGATTAATAAGATCTAAATTATTATCCTTTATAAGCTTCCCTAGCTCCTGTTGTTTATGGGGAGAATGAAGCCCCCTATATTTAATGTACCATGCTTGGTCAATAAAACTTTTTGGTTTTGTTACCTGACCTCTTCTTCACCTTCCTTTTTCTTCTAATCTGCTCATTGCCAGAGACGTTATCACTGACCACTTTCTTCCCCTTATCAAGCTCATCCACTGCCTTAACCTTGAGGACTAAACCAGTCGGGGCAGGGGTAGTTTCCATAGGAGAATCCTCACAATCAGTCTTGAGAAGTTCAAAAGGATTAGACGTAGTAACTGTGTTGGGGATAAGAACAGTGTCCCCTGATGCAAGGGAAACAACATTAACAGGAGAACCACCCACCTCTCTTGGCTTTCCCATTAATTCCACCCCAATATTGTTTGGGCAACCATCTTTAGGGATTTTAGAAGCTTTGTTCAGCACGGCTATTGATGGGAAACACCTTTTCTTTGTTGTTTTTTGCCACCCAGGCCTTTTTAACCTTAGTATAAGAGAAAAAAACATGACCAAAGATGCCACAATGGACACAAGAAGGAGGTTTTTCTTGGTATTCCACTCCAACCATAGTAATGGACCCACCTTCCATGCTAACAACAATGGCATTGGGGTATTCTTCCATAAGTTCATCTCAACACAAATCCTAGCAAAGTTAATTATCTGCATCTCCTCAGTAACAGTATCAACATACATAGGTATTCCCACTAATCTTGTCACATATCTAAGCCCCTCCTCTGTCCACAATTGGACAGGAATATTATGGAATTTCACCCATACAGGGATTTTTATAGTAGAATCTTTGTAGAAGGTGAAGTTAGGAGTCCACTTTTGAATGATAATGGGATTCCCCACAAAGTTCTAAGGCCCATTATCAATGACCTCATCCCTCATATTAGAGTTATCAAACATAAAGAAATAGAAGCCATTATTGTGACCCACAATTTGGTTAAAGCCAACGTCTATGAGTTGTGTTGCAGTCCAACGGGTAAGGAATGCTCCTACCCAGAAAATAGCCAACCATACTATTTTCCCATTTAGAATACCCTCTAGTTGCCACCTCCATAAGGGAGAAACAATGATCTTCTTATCAGCTATAAAGGGTTTGTGGAAAGTGAGTTTAAGCTTAGGACATCTCTTATCAGCAACAACCACTTTCCATGCCTTATCCACAGCCTTGATCGGGGAGGAACAGGATAAAGGTCCAATACCATCACAATCCACTACCGATTTTATCACTTTCACTTCCACAATCTTGCATCCATCCCCATCGAAAGTGGAGCCTTCATTTTTGCACTGAGAGCATCTGAAGTGCAAAATGTCCTCATGAGAGAATCCCTTATGCTTTAGAAAATTTCAGTACACCTCTGTCTCTTCATTCAGTTCTTCAACTCTACAAACATGGATCGTAGCTCTAGCAAAGCTTGCTTCCGATGCAAAGACTTGCCATTCTTCAATCTCAATATTTTCTATAGCTTTAGAATCGAGGACACCTTCAGGATCAAACTCCATTCCACACCAAAACCATGACTTAGAGTTTAAGGTGTTGTGAATAACCACTGAGTCATAGGGAACATGCTTGTCAACACCCATAGGAGCGAAGCTGGTGGGCGGGGAGAGCCTACCCAAGGAGGTGGAAGCGTGGGAGGGGGAAGGGGTAGAGTCCCACCACGCATGGACGGAGGTAGAGTAGACATGAAGGTTAACTAGAAGGTTGGGTAGCCGGAGGATGGGGTGGTTGGGAAGAAGATGCCATACAGGCGGGAATTTTGAAACCTAGAGAGAAGGGAGAGCATTTTGGCTTTGTTAGTGCTTGTCATAAAATCAATTAGTTAGTTATAATTTCATGTTATTATAAATATTTAGCCACTTATAAATTATTATTTTTGTTAAAAATGTCGGGGGGTAATGGACAAAATATACGAAGTGTCGAGGTGACACACCAAATGTGACACCCCGACTAATTAAATACCGGGTATCTACTCCTTTATTAAATCAATACAAAATGCCAAGTTGGTCCAGTTAATAGCATCACTGTCGAAAACATTTTTTTTTTTTTATTACTAACCACCTAGTATTTAAAAGTGAGTTGTCAAATTTTAAATTAAATCTGATTTAACATGCAATAAATGAAATATAGAAATGTAACACAACCATTCACGATAAAGTGCAACTATAGTGAATTAACAAATAAAGATGAGTCTAGAGGAAATACTCCTCACAACAATCCCAATATGAAAAGAAATAAAACAAGTCTGCATCCTGAATTAATTACAAGCCAAAAGTCTGAATAACTGAAAGAAATGAAATGTCTCTAAAAGAAATGGGCGACATGCCCTACAACTGATGAAATCTGAATATAGAGTCAAGGCAAATGAAGCGTCTACTAGCAAGGCCCTGTAACTTCCACAACAGCTACAGCTCGTCACCTGACTGGAAATACTATGCATGGTGTCCTTGTGGCTGGGCACCTAAAAAGGTTTTTACAAAAAAAAATAGATTTGAAAGCAAACGGGTCAGAGCCCGAATGTGGAGAGTATTTTAAAAACAACAAGTGCTTTAATAACATTTAAAACAATGAATGCAAGATACATGTTAGGACGTGCTCTCACATGAAATACTCACCTCTCGTCTAACTGTGCACTCCTAACGTTCCTGTACCCATTCATGTGTTATTTATATCTAACTAAACCGTCATAAGTTCTAACCCAACTACTCGATTCACAATATGAATTCCCAATGTTATTACTTAAATAGATAGCTTTACTTAAACTCGGATTCTCAATTGTTAACATTACAATTCTCGGCATGTTATCCCTTTTTAACTTCTCAAAGAGTCACTATAAATTATTCTCGCAATTTAAATATAACAAATTCCTTTTCATTGAACCGTATATTATTCACATCATAAATATACAATATAAGCACCCCGAGGCTAAGCTGCGGTGCACACATACTCTGCTATCCATCCCGGTACATCAGGATTACAAATTCCGAATCTCTCAGGAATTGTTCGAATAAGCACAACACACAAAAATGGAGGCGAACATAATTCAACATATCCATGGGTCACGTACATACCTACGCTCCATAGTCAGCTGACTTAATAACTCACAATTAAGTCATTCCCTTGAAATATGTCCTCTAGGTACCAAACTAAATTCGGGCACACAAGGATTAGAAGGCCCTAAGCGAACGTAAACCTCCCGTGATAGCAAGTATGGTAGGTATGTCATACACAAAAATCATATACTAAGCATTCACACATCTTAGATATCTCAACGTTAATAAAGGTACATTCTATATCCTTATACCATTATTCCAATTTTATACATTTTAAGTCTTCCGATAATATAAAATGTAGACTGTCGACACATCTCACGTCGTAGTTTCTTGTACTTAAAACCTATCTCAAGGGGATTATTAAGTTTCCTATTATTCCCACATATAACATCATTATGCTTAAGGTCCTTACTTCTGCCCCAAATTCCATTTCACCAAATTATTCAAATTTACTCTTTTAACTCTAACATTATCTCACTCGTCGGATTTCATTAGATTTTAGAATAATTCCTCAATTTGAATCCTAATTAAGGTCCAAATTTTATAACCATACCTACTGGTCTTCCTTAAGTCTAAGGGTATCCATAAAGTCTCCAATAATAATTTCTAAGGTTTAACACCATTAAAATTTAACTAGGAAAAATTTTACTCTTTCTGGGAAGGTCGATCGATCGACCTTGACCTTCGATCGATCGATGGTGGTCGATCGATCGACTGATGAATGTCGATCGATCGATCACACCAGGTAGGCTACGGACTGCTTCGTTTTGCAGTCCTCAAAACGTCCCAAAACTCCATTAATAAACATGAAACTCTAAGATAACGTTATAATATCATCATACAACCATCCTACAACATTGTTAACATTCTAAAACCAATAATTCATCATCCAAGGGATTTGTTTGGATCAAAACTTCATCAAGAATCCCAGTTTTCTATTTCTTTCAAGAACATTAATAAACTTCTTCTTAAATCCGTTTTTAGATCATCAAGGGTTATATTTTGAATTCATAATTCGTCCAGAATGTTTCTACATGCAATTCCTAACATATTTCATAGTTTTAATCCTCAAATTCATGGGTCTACATCATTCTTCCAAAACAAAATTTGATAAATTTCCTAAACATGGAAGAACACATTCATGGAATTAATTGTAACTAAATCACTTGCCGTATGTTCCAGATTTGTTGTTGGTTGAAGATGGTTGAATTCCTCTCTCTCTCTGCAGAATTCTCCTCTCTCTCTTTGCAGAATTCTCCTCTCTCTCTCTCTCTCTCCAAGCTCTTCTCTCAAGATGACAATGGAGGTGGGGGTTGGTTTTTGGCAAGTTAGAACTAGTTCCTTAACTTCTCCCGTAGCCCATTAAGTCATTTAGTGTAGTTAGTGGGTTTAGTGGATAAAGAATAAGTCAGATTTTTATCTTTAATTTTCGTGGGTTTTAATTCCCAAATTTCCGAAATTACAAAAATGCCCTTTTAAGTTACCGGTATGGCCCAATAATGTCCCGGGACCCAAACTTAACCCCCGGCTAGTGTTTTCTGACTATTTCGACCCTTCCGGACACGTTGGCGCACTCAAAATGACCATACGATTAATAGAAATAAAATTCACTTTTTAATTAAATAATTACTTTCCTGACGCGACTGTCACACGCGTCTCAACAAAATTTCCCAAATTGCCGTATATCAATCTTACGACTAATTCAATATTTCCAATATTCATATATTGCTATATATACACATTATAATCAAATACCAACTCACATCTCGTTAGTATTTTATCCGGATTAATTCTCAATTAATTCACATTTAATTTAATTAATCCCATAAATAAATATCGATAAAAATGCGGGGTATTACACCAAAGAGAATTCTCATCATCAATTGTTGAGAAATTCTCAAATCCACCATTGGTTCAGTCCACTACTCCAAGTATGAGTAGACAACAAACCACCAATGCTCAAATGTCCCCACTCAGCACTCGCGACACCTCCTGATCAAATAAGAAGAATCCCATTGGGTTCTCCCTTCTCAAGAATAACCCCACTGGTGATAAAAATGACTTCCATAGATTTAAATCCAAGAGTTTATTGCTTGGGAAAATGAATGTGGGAGTCGGGGGAGCAGACAATAGGAACCTAATTGATCAAGCCATCAAAGATGACATCTATGACCAACTCTACAAGCGGTTTTCATTTCCTGACTGTTCAAAGCAAGAGGTTCTTTCCCGGGTTACTAAATAACTGAGAACATACCAGATAAACCTTTGGCAGAGACATTTCCCAAAGGAGGCATCGAGCTAAGATATTTGGATGTTGAGAGACCGAGTGCCTCCAAATGTTAAAACGTTGATTGTGCAATGGAATGATTTTTTAGCAAATGAGGCACATGGCAAGAAGTTGGTCTAGAGGGAGAAAAATAAATAAAATAGGGAAAAAAAACTGATGTCCACAGGTTGGGCTCCAAATCGTATGAAGATTTGAAGAATGAATGCCCGAATAGGCTAAAGGACGGTCCAGATGCCAGTAAAGAACCAAATTGGGCCAACTTGTACATGCATGCCCGACGGGACAAAGATTGTAAATTTTTGCCGCACTTGGATAAGACTCTAAAATCAATAGAGTCCACTAGAAGTCAGTCAAGTTCGAACCCTTATGATGACATAGAAAATGGTGACCTAACTAAGACCATTGGAAAGGACATAAGAGGGACGAGAGGTGTCAGATCACATATGCCAAAAACAAAATTAAAACACATTACACCTCTTGTCGACGAGCTTTCTTCGGTCAAAAATCATATCTTAACCCATGAGGAGCATCAGTCTAAGACCTATGGTAATGTATGGGAGACTAAAACTAAACTGGGAGCCTTAATGAGTGAAATTAGGAAACTTGTGTCCTTTTTTACTCAAGGTTTTAGGCTCGAATGCCCCTTCAGGGTTTCCCTTATCCTCCTTCTCAAGGTTTCCCCTTCCCTCCCTCTAAAAGTTTCCCTTCACAAATGCCCTCTCCTTCAACATTTCCATCACAAATCCCACCTCCTTTAACATCTCCATTCCCAATGCCTACGCCTATCACAGGTCTTGGATCATCATTAACCACTCACGATGACTATGGCAAACAATTCTATTCAAGGACCCGACCAACAGTAGGATTGTTGGCATGCGCACACTCATCTCCGTAATTGTTGGAACTAATGTACATAACTAACCTTTGCAAAAGAGTGAGGCTTAGGTGATGGTTGATAAAATATACACCGGTTGTGAAGATATACTTGTGCACGTTGACAATAAAGAAGGGAATGAATTGACGTACTATGCAGATTCCTTTATCACCTAACCAATTTTTTTCTTCGTCAAGTTGTAATAATATTTTTTGTTTAAGTTGTAATATCACTTGGAAAATTTGTTTATTTTGAGTTTAAGTTGTGAATGTGCGTTCTTGTATGCAACATGATGTTTGTTTTAACCTATTAACACAGGACTGAAATTTGAAGATTATTAAATCGATTTCCCACAATACAAATAATGGATAGGGGAGACTAACTGAATAACAAATAATCATGTAAAGGGCATTCAAGATTTTGTTAAATACGCTTACAAGAATCTTGAAAATGATACGATTCCGTGTTTGTGCACTCATTGTATGAACCGAAAATATAAGTCTTTAGAAGATGTTGAGTTGCATTTATTTAAGTGGGGAACTTATCAAGACTATAAGATATGGACATACCATGGTGAAAAAATATACCTTATGTTCCGGAAGAATTACCGGTACTCGACTGCATAACGGAATCCCAATGAGTGGAAGTCGTACATGATTCACCGACACATCATCCATTGACTGGCCAAATTGATGATGCTTACGGAGTCCACCACCATCAAAATCACCAACCTTTGGATATAGATAATGCACATTATGATAAAGTAAATGAACAATTTGGTGCTGAATTTACCTGGAGATTGGGAATACATACGGTTGAAAGCCAATGTGGTTAGACCATTCTATAAAGATTGCGATGAAGATCACTCGATATTATATGCAATAATTGGTTTGCATAATTTGAAGATTCAATTTTGTTTGTCTCACAATAGCGTAACCAAAATTCTTAAGTGGGTTTAAAGAAATTCTCCCGAAATAGAACACATTACCAGACAATTATCCTATCATGAAGAAGAGCTTGAAGGGTTTGGTTTGAAGTTCAAATTTAATGTACCTCAACGAGCACGAAGAGAAGGATGAGTGTCCTGTATGGAGTGAGCCTAGATATGTGGCATGTGAGAATGGAAAGGAAAAGTCTGCAAAATATCGTAAGTGCTTGCAAGTCCCACCAAAGGTTTTGAAGTATTTTCCACTTGGTCCACGGTCAAAATGGGTTTTTCCTGTACCGTGGATAGTGGAGGCCATGACATGGCACGCTCGATGCGAAGTGGGTGGGAATCTGATGCGTCATCCAGTTGATTCACTCATTTAGAATTTTGCAAATGCACGACACCCTGAATTTGTAAAGGAACCGTGCAATGTCCATCTTGCAATATCAACCGATGGGTTTAACCCTTTTGGTAATTTAAGTACTAATTAGAGTTATTGGTCAGTTCTCATGGCGCCTTTAAGTCTCCTTACGACATTTTACATGAGAAAGGAGTTCACAGTGATATTAATACCCACGTCGAAGGCTCCCGATGATGATATTGATGTATTCTTGGCCCCATTAACCGAAAAACTTAAAGAGTTATGGGATAAAGGCGTGAAAACATTTGACTCTCATAAGGGTGAAGAGTTCACATTTAAAGCAATGGTGATGTGGGCAATCCACGACCTTCCTGCTTATGGGACCTTGTCCAGTTGCAATGTTCATGGTTCTAATGGATGTCCCAAATGTGGGGAGGAAACTGAAGCCAGTCGGCTATATCATAGTGGTAAGATGAGTTATAGGGGACATCGTAGATTTCTGTTGACCAATCACACTTTCAAGAATGACAAGTCTAACGTTTTTCATGATGGTCATGAGCGAAGGATGAAGCTTGCTCAACTTGATGGTCAGCAGATTGAGGAGAAGGCGACGACTGCGACTATGGGGAATAAGTACCTACAAACACTCTCAGTTTGTAATTGATTTGCCATATCGAAAAAAATTATCGTGTAAGGCATGTAATTGATTTTTTTGGTAAGATAATAATATACTAGAAAAAAATATACAAGAGACCCAAGGCCAAGGAGTCAACTAGATATAGGCATCTAGAGACCAACAAAACAAAATTAGAAGCACACAACTAAACAAGGAACAACCAACCAAACAAAGCCCCAAGGAAAGGAAAACAACCAAACTAAGTCCCAGACATAAAGGATTAGTCATACTAAAGAGAGCTGGATAAACCCCATAAGTTACAAGTCATTCAGTTGGTGTAGGATCTTCTTGATTTCTTCCATCTGCATGTCTTTCCTTGCACCATACCTTCAATGCACCTAATCACCTCATCAGCAGAACAAGGGTCTTTGTTATGAAGTCTACTGTTCCTCTCTTGCCATAAGTAGTAAGTGGTGGCAGAGAAGGAAGTGGTCTTTATCACAGAGTTGAGGCATTTCCATTGGTTTCAGCACTTGCACTAATAATCTCTGCATCCCAACTACCCAGGGCTTTATAGGATTGATTACAAAATAGTACCTCTTCCCAAATAAGGGTGGATGAAGAGAATTCAATCAAGATGTGATTGATGGTCTCAATCCCAGAGTTGCAAAGAACACAATTGTTATTGTCAGTTAAACCCCAATCAAAGAGCTTATATTTAGTCACTAAATCACTTCTACAAGCAAGCCATAGTATGAAAGAACACTTGGGAATGCAAACCTTGTTCCAAACAAGGCAGTGCCATTGGACAGCAGTCACCATAGGACAAATGAAATCATAAGCAGATGCAATGGAGATAACCCCCAAACTATGAGGAGTCCACTTTACACCATCAACCAAAATAGGATTGATAAGAGGGGGGGGGGGGGGGGGGAGTTTTTAATATCATTCAGCTCCCAAGTGATGGTAGCTGGCCACTTCCAATTGGAACCATCAATGAAATTAGAGACCACAGCCTTAGAGTTACTGGCAACATCATAAATGGTTCTATCCCCAATTAGAGGTTGTAGAGGGACAAGATGGTGCCAATTGTCATGCTAAGCCTACAGTCCTCTCTCACTTTAAGAACTTTCCTCTAACTCCAAGAAGAGTCTTGAGGAATTATGATGGCCCAAATGCTTCTACCCTTAATTTTATAAGTATGACACCACTTAACATATAGAGTATCCTTTTGAGAGGAGATTCCATAGGTTTTTCATAATAGCAACCTTGTTCCAATGAGCCAAACTTTTTATGCCCAATCCACCCACCTTTTTAGGCTTGCACATATCATCCCAGGCCACTTTGGCACCACTGTTCTTGAGATCAGGACCTGCCCAGATGAAGTCTCTGATGCACTGCTCAATAGCCTTCACCACACTTTTAGGCAAAATAAAGATAGAAGCGCAATAAATTTGGGAGTTGAATAAGAAAGAGATAGCTAGCTGAAGTCTACCAGCATATCTAAGGAATCTAGTGGTCCAACTGTTAACTTTATTGATAATTTTATCAATAAGTTCAATGCAATCCGAGTGCTTGAGTCTTGTAAAAATGAGGGGGACTACCAACCTGAATGGAAGTTTTTTATGGCTAATACCCAAAGAGGAAGACATAGTAGTGATAACATCAACATTCACTCCAGAACAATAGAAATTGCTCTCAGAAAGATTAGGATAAAGCCCACTAAACTCAGCAAAATCATCAAGAGCATTCTTCACACACTGAACAGACTGAATGTCACCACTGCAAAAAATAACCAGGTCATCAGCAAAGCACATATGATTAATGTTGTTTTCTTTACATTTGGGGTGGAAATTGAAAGCATCCCTACTAGTGTGCTTATCCAATATACAAGACAGGGCCTCCATCACAATAAGAAAAAGAAAGGGAGAGAGGGGATCCCCTTATCTTAATCCCCTTTTACCACCAAAGAGGCCATTAAGCACCCCATTAAGACTAATAGAATACCAAATAGAAGAAACACAGGCCTTAATCCAAGAGATAAATTTGGTAGGGAGGTTGATTTGCACCAAAATATCAAAAAGGAACTCCCAATACACCGAGTCATAAGCCTACATGATGTCAATCTTCACAATGCACTTAGGAGGGCTAGAGTCCCTATAGTAGTCTCTCATTAATCATTGGAGAAGTAGGATATTATCCGTAATAGATATCCCATAGACAAAGGCTGCTTGTCTATTATTAATGATTGTACACAAAGAATAATGTTGCCGAACATCTGATAGGAACATGTCTAGGTGAATCTTATTCAAAAGATGGAAAGCTGGTCTAGCACCATCTACATTATATAAAAATAAAGAAGAAATTATGGTTAAAAAATAATCCTACAATAGGAAGAATTTCTAGCCCCCCGACAGTTTTCACCTTGACTACCTACTGAGAAGAAGATCCTCTTAGAAAAGTTGTTCAAGTTGAAGACTCCAACTGGTTATTCCAGTAATTTACACAGGATAGTAAGCTACCAAACAAATGGCACATAATCATCCAATTAATCCCTCTGCTATTTAGGCATTGCTTCTCTGAAGCTGAAGATCTCTGTCGGGTAATTATGCAAGTCAATTTGTGTTTTACCCTACTTTGTGCAAAAGTGGTAAACAGAAAGCTCATTGAAGCCGCATAATCAATTTTAGCCGATGTAGTTTGTGTATTGGAGAAATACTTTCCTCTGTCATTCTTCGATATCAGCATTCACTTGCTTGTGCATTTATGCGATGAGGCTGTTATGTGGTCTCGTTAGGTATCGCTGGATGTATCCTTTTGAGCGTTTGATGAAAAACTTCAAAGATTACATAAAGAATACACAGTATATTGGAGAGTCAATAGCTAAAGAATATGTTACTGTGGAATCATTGTTATACGCTCGGGAACATATGCCAAAACAAGAGCTAAGGAGGTTCAAACCTCATAGAGAATGAGTGATTAGGGAACCTGATGAGTTTGAGAATTACTTGTCTTTTGGGAACCCTAAAGAGGTGAAACTCATAAATTTACAATACGTGCAAGCAACTCATTATGTCTTCGAATCGTAAGATGAAGTCGAAGATTGGAGAGAGTAAGTATCTACTGATTTATTCTTATTTGATTATATGTATTTTATATATTATGATCTAAACTCTACAATTTACCTGTAGGAAGTATGAGCGTTAAATTGCCCAAAATCAAAGGAGAAATTTCATGATAAATGATTTTAGGGCATGTGCATCAGGTAAAAACATGCCCTAATACAAATTCATTAATAAATGCAACTTTTAAAAAGATGCGATGTCTCTTCTAGGCGTCTTTTGCAAGAAAATTAGGATCATTTGTGGTGGGAGCAAATTAGCCTTGACACCCACCCTCAATTACCTTTTTTTGACTCTGCACTGGTCAATGTATCGACATCGTGATCCAAGCATAAAACACGAGGTGCCAGCTCTTCGAATTTGTTCATCTAGGGCTTCAGCCTCATCCTAAGCACACTTAGCCTTGATGACCAACGTAATTCGTTACAACTGACCGAGTAGTCACGAGACTCCCAATTTGAGAATAGGATTAAAATTTGCAAATAGGCACACTTTGGCTTGAAATTGTGCCGCCAATGGGTAAAAACTCCGAACAACCCCAAAATGGCCCTTGCAAGGGGTGCGAACACCTCGTACGTGACCAATATAACTCTTAGCAACTGACCGCGTAGTTATGGGACTCCCGATTTGGGAATAGGACCTAAATTTAAAAAAAGATACACTTAGGCTTAATTTACATTTCAAGCCAAAGTGTGCCCGCTAGTGGCCGAAAACCCCGAACAATCCCCAAACGGACCAGCAAGAGGCATGAACACCTCACAAGTGACCAACGTAACTCGTTGTAACAGATCGCGTATAGGACTAGATTTTGCAAATGGGCACACTTGGGATTGAAAACGTGCTGCTAGTGGACGAAAACCCTGAACAACTTCCAAACGACCTTATAAGTGGCACAAAAACCTCGCACGTGACCAGCGTAACTCATAGCAGCTGACCACGTAGTTGCGGGACTCTCGGTCTGAGAATAGGACATAAATTTTCAAATAGGCGCACATAGGCTTGATTTATAATTCAAGCCTGAGTGTGTCGCTAGTGGGCGAAAACCCAGAACAACACCTAAGCAGCCCTAAAAGGACCACGAACACCTCGTACGTGACCAACGTAACTCGTTGAAACTGATCATGTAATCACCAGACTCATGGTTTGCGAATAGGTCTGAAATTTGCAAATAGGTACACTTGGGCTTGAAAATGTGCCATTCTGAACATCCCCAAATGGCCCTTCACGGGGCATGAACACCTTGAACATAACCAACGTAACTCGTAGCAACTTACCACATAGTTACGGGACTCTCGATTTGAGAATAGGATGGCACACTTAGGTTTGAAAACGTGGTGCTATGCACGTATATGTATTGAGGTTGAAGCCAAAGGAATTTACCCTAAAACCATAGACCTACAACATGATGAGGTGAAACTACTAAAATTTACATGGAATACCAAGGTATGCCCTTCTCTTGCTCCCACTGCCTTGTTTTTTGCCATAAAATCGCCAAATGCCCTCATGTGACTAGGGTGTGGATACCAAAAGTTACCAAACCTACTGTGGAAATGTTAGAACCGAAGAGTGTTGCATGGACTCAGGTGGGGAAAAAACTAGAATGGGGAAAGTGCTGGTCTCAAAAATCAGGAAGAAAATAAGTCTACTGATATACCGAATGAACCCACAACATTAACAACATCAACTGAATGTGCATCCAAAGTCACTGATACCTCCAAGATCAGCCCTCCTGTGGTGACCTTGTTATATACTAACTCAAACAGGTTTGCTGCTCTGCAAGATATGGAGGAGGAAATTGACACGAATGGTACGCCGACCCCATCTGGTGTTGCCCTAAAAATCAAAAACATTGATGGAAAAGGTGGCAACATGGACCATAATGTATCCAATAAGTAGATGAAGAAAACTCTGAAAAGAACCCATGGTTTGCTAGGCAAGAAGGCACCCCCCCCATAAACGTATCAAAATCAATGATTAAAATTGCAACTTGGAGCATCAGGGGCCTGAACTCCCCCTTAAACAAAATGAAGTTCACAAAATTATTAAGGAGCAGCGTCTCTCTCTCATTTGCCTCGTGGAAATGAAAGTTAGAAGAAATAATCTGCTGAATGTCACCAGAAGTTGCTTCCCACAATGGGACATTGTGCATAACTGCTCAACTGATGGGGGAGTGGCTAGAGTCATTGTTAGTTGGAACCCCTCCCTTTTTAATGTTTCCACTATGACCTCTAAAAGCCAAGCCATCACATGTCTCATAACCTCCTTGATCCTTGACAAAACCTTATATGCTACCTTTGTGTATGCATTAAATTTTCCATCCCAAAGAATTCCCCTACGGTCTTACCTTGTAAACACTCATCAAACTTGTGGCAACAATAACTGGATCCTCATGGGAGACTTTAATGTGGTCAGAAATCGCAACGAGAAGAATGGAATTCTTAACATTGATATTGAGGCTGTTGAGGAATTCAATGAATGCCTATATACCATCCAGGTTGATGACATCATCACTAGAGGTCTCTGGTTTACCTTGAATAGGAACCATAATGGTGATTGTATCCAAACCAAAATTGATGGGGTTCTCATTAATGATAACTGGAAGATCAACTTCTCGGAATCTCAAGCTGAGGTTATTGGACAAGGCATTTCTGATCACTGTCCAATCATTACCACTATTATTCCACTTCCCATTAACTTGGTCAAGCCGTTTAAATTATACAATTTTTAGATGTTACATAGTGAGTTTAGATCCATTCGGGAGGAGCTTTGGGGGAAAGTGTGAATGGGACCCTAATGTTACAGATATCCCATAAGCTAAAGAGGGTCAAACATGGTCTTAAGGGTTTCAACCTGAAGTATTTTAGCAACATTTCTCAAAGAACTAGGGATGCTAAGATTCTGTTGACTGACATCCAAAGCCATATTAATAGATGGGGAAATAATAGAAATCTACAAACTAAAGAGAAGGAGGCCAGAGAGGAGTACATGAACTGTTGCATTGCTGAAGAGTTGTTTCTTAAACAAAAGTCTAGAACATTTCAGGAGGGGGATCTTAACACCAGTTTTTTTCACAGTAGAATTAGAGGCAACATCAAAAGGAATAAGATCCTTAGCATCCATAATGAGGATGGACTCGGAGTGGAAGGATACGTGCACGTTGAAAACGAGGTTGTACGTTTTTTCTCAAACTTACTATGCCCCCCCCCCCCCCCCCTTTCCTCATATTCTGAACCATGCTATTACAAGAAAGATTTCTCCGAAGCAGGCGTCTTGTACTATAGCCCCCATATCAAATGATGAGATAAAAGATGCCTTCTTCAGCCTTGGTAAGGACAAAGCTCTATGCCCTGATAGGTTTAACACTGAGTTCTTCATCCAGATCAGGGACATTATTGGGAATGAGGTAATTGATGCGGTTGCTTCCTTCTTCCAAACTAGCACCATGCCCAGACAATGGAACTGTACCAACTTGGTGCTTATCCCAAAAACTAACTCCCCTTCATCCATGCAGGACTTCAGACCCATTGCATGTTGTAACATGATTTACAACTGCATTTATAAGATTATTGTGAACAGGCTCAAACCTGTCATCTCCTTCCTCGTCAATGAGCGTTAGTCTGCCTTTGCTCGTGGTAGATCCATTGGGGATAACATACTCATTATGCAGGAGTTGATGCGCAATTATCATAGAAATCAGGGCCCCCTAGGTGTGCCTTGAAGATTAACATCCTCAAAGCCTACGACTCTATTAACTGGCTTTTACAAATGCTCTCCCTTTTCTATACTCTCTCTCTACTCTCTAACCATGGCAACCAAACCAAGTCAACCACCTCTTTCTAATCCCCCATCATCCAGCAACCATATGGCTTCCATGCCATCTATTCGTAATGGTCTGCCACCACCTACCGCCTCATCCTCCCTACCCACAGTTTCTCATGGGTCTGTTATTCCTCTAACCCACCAGCACGCTACTCACTCCCAACCCGAGCTGATAAATTTGAAAGCTTGCACAAACAAGGGGATCAACTCAGGTAATGATGGCGCACCTTGCCTTCATGAGATTGTGGAACATGATGTTATTGAAGAAGGTCAAGTTGTTGACACAACCACCGGAAAACCCATCGACTACAATGATGAGAAGAAAGTAAGGACCCTTGACGCTGAACACACCAGTTTTCTCAAATTTCTCCTCAAAAAAGGGTTCACACGACAAGAAGCTTTAGGTATGGACCATAACAATGGAGCTAAGGAAGGAAAAATGGAGGTGACACTTGCAAACAACTAACAGAGGAAGACGGCGATACTCAATGGTACGACCATAAAGAACAGTGTGATAGAAGGGAAACGTCTATGTCCCGAAAACCAAGGACAAATAAGCCATCATACTGTCCTTCCTGCTATCCACGGCCAACTTCCACATAAATGTGAAGGGACATCAGAGGTTAACCTAATCACTAAATATATCAGAAAGTCTGACTAAGATACACCAACTACCAATACTCTCAAATCATGGAGTACAATGGTAGCACCCAAACGTACTCCTAACCTAAACCTAAATACCATAAACCTGATGTGGTAAATGGTAAACCAACGGTAAATCCGCCTCCTGAGATAGCTGCAATGGGGAACGCTATCTGGTCTAACAGTGTTGTGGGTTATTTTCTAGGTCGGAAGCTACCTTACTCCCTACTCAACAACACTGTACACCGACTATGGGATAAACATGGACTTATACAAGTCCTACCACTTGACAATGGTTTTTTCATGTTCCAATTCAAAAGCCAAGAAGAGAGAGAAAACATTATCTCTAATGGGCCATGGCACTTCGCAGGGAATCCTATCATTCTAAAGAAATGGCAACCAAATTTCAAATCCAACAAAGACCTTACTAAGATGGTTCCTTTATGGGTGAGGTTTCATAACATTCCTATTCAGTTTTGGTCGGAAGAGGGATTAAGCTATATCGCCAGTGCTGTAGGGAAACCCCACTATGCTGATGCTGCCACTGAGATGATTCGTAACCTCAACTATGCCAGGATATGTGTTGAAGTGGAAGCTAAGGAGAGATAACCTAAAACCATAGACCTACAGCACGAGGATGGTGACATTACAGAAATTTATGTGGAATATCAAAGCATGCCCTACTCTTGTTCGCATTGCCTTGTTTTTGGCCATAAAATTGCGAAATGTCCTCTTGTTACCAGAGTGTGGGTACCCAAAGCTACCAAAACCAGTGTGACCATTGCTGAAACTTAGTGCAATGAATGGATGCAGGTTAGGAAAGATAATGAGGGTGCTAGTTCTAGTCCTAATGTGCAAGAACAGAAGGAGACAAATACCAATCCAACTGAACCTGTTCCATTGCTACCCTTGGATCAGAAAACTGTGGGAAAACCTGATATAACCAACATCTTTCTTCACAGGGACGAAGCCAGGAATTTATTTTTGGGGGGACCAAAATATGGTGGGGGTGCAAGGGCGGTAGCCCCCGAAGCGATTTTTTTTTTTGTGTTATTTACATTTTTAAGCAATATTTTATCACTAAAAATATATTGAACATAAGCAATTTTTCGCCACAATATCATATATATTCATCATCAAAATGTAATAGTTGCACCACATACAATATATATATTTTACCAAAACAAGGATACGATATAATAGTTGTTCAAGTATTTCACGTACCGAATTTTGAACATTGGAGTCGAGGGAAATCAGAGACCCGTCGACATTTTAACTTTCGGCATGTTTTCTCTTGAAAAATGAATCAAGGGTCTTTGATTTCCCCATATTCTACAACACAAAATAAAACAAACAGAAATTAATTAATAACAGTGGATAAAATTAATACTAATTAATTAACATTGACAGATTTTATAAAAAAATGGCAGTTTTATTTTTAAAAAAATGATTTGCAGTAATAATAGGGGTAAATATGCTTTTTTACAATCACAAATTAAATAATAACAATGGATAAAATTAATAGTAACTAATTATGTTTTATAATATTAACTAATTAACAATGATAAATTTTATACAAAAATGACAGTTTTTATACATAAAAAAGACAGTTTTTATATAAAACAAATGACAGTTTTTTTTTTTAAAAGAGTGAGGGGAAAGAGAGGTACCTTTGAATAAATGGATGAATGGAGTTTAATCTTTGAGATGAAACCTTTGTGGAGAGGTGCCTTAGAAATAAAAATCGGCTGTTTTTGTTAGGTGAAGAAGCTAAAGATAGTTTAGGTTATATAGGAAATGTTTAAATGGTTGGAAGATGGGCTTTTTGTGTGGGCTTAATGGTTTGGGCTTTTGTTGGGTTTAATATGTGTATTTTTTTTATGGGGTTTCAAAAGTTTGGGGGGGACCGTGGCCCCCCTTGGTCATGCAGCGGCTTCGTCCCTGTTTCTTCAATACCTTCAAGAGGATAGTGAAGCAGACAACACCCCGGCACCCTCTGGATTAGCTCTAAAGATTATTGATATAGATGGCAAAGGAGGGAAACCGGATCCAACTTTATTTAGGAACTAGAAGAAGAAACTAAGGAAGAAAATGCATGAGAAGGCAGAATTGGATTGGGCCTCACCACCAATACCAATCAATCTCAATGATTAAGTTGGCTACTTAGAACATTAGGGGGCTCAACAATCCCCTAAAGCAACAAGAGGTATGGAAGATCATTAGAACCCATAATTTATCCCTCATTTATCTTATGGAAACAAAGGTGAGGAAAAATAACCTTAATAATGCTACTATTAAGTGATGGGGGGGGGGGGGGGGTTGCTAGAATCATCATTGGTTGGAACCCAATCCATTTCAACGTTTCTAATCTTTCCTCTAACACTCAAGCTATAACCTGCCTTGTAACTTCCTTGAGCTTAGATAAATCCTTTTATGCCACTTTTGTCTATGCCCTAAACCTTCCTAACCAGAGAATGAACCTGTGGACTTACCTTGAAGATGTTCATCATGTTACTCAGAATCAGAATTGGAACCTCATGGGGGATTTCAACGTTGTTAAAGCTCGCAATGAGAAGAGTGGAATCCTTGATATTGATGTAAATGCTGTTAATGATTTCAATTAGTGCCTTTATAACATTCAGGTGGATGATATCCACTCGCATGGCCTATGGTACACCCGGACTAGAATCAACTTAAATGATCCTATTATCCAAACAAAAATTGACAGAGTTCTCATTAATGATGGATGGAAGGCCAATTTCCCTATTAGCCAAGGCCTATCTGACCACTGTCCTATCATTACCACTATCTTGCCTTCCCCCACCAACCTAGCCAAGCCTTACAAGTACTTCAACTTCTGGAGTTCCCATAGGGAGTTCAATGATATTGTCTCTGAGGACTGGATGACCCCTATTCAGGGTAGTCCTATGTACAAGGTTTCCAAGAAGCTTAAGATGCTGAAGCAAGCTCTGATTGGCTTCAATCGTAAGTTCTACAGCAACATAAGCCTCAAAACTGCTGAGGCTTTACACGAGCTCAATAATATCCAGAGTCAAATAAACCATGGGAATTAAAGATCTAATATTTAGGTGGATAAGAGGAATGCTAGAACTGCTTATGCGGATTGTTGCTTAGCTGAAGAAGCCTTCTTGAAACAAAAGTCTAGAACTAGATGGCTAAAAGAAGGTGACGTGAACTCAAAGTTTTTCCACTCTAAAATCAAAGGCAACATGAACAGAAATAAGATCCTTACCATTTTGAATCAACTTGGCCAAAAGCGGGAGGGCCATTTATAGGTCGCTGAAGAGGCAGTAAGCTATTTCACCAACCTCCTTGGGCAGACTTCTTCTGGCCCAACTCCTCATATTCTTAGCCATGCTATCAAAAAGAAACTTACTACTGAACAAGCCAATTGGATTATTGCACCTATAACCAATGATGAAATAAAGGATGCCTTGTTTGATCTTGGAAAAAAGCCCCGGGTCCGGATGGCTCTAATACTGAGTTCTTCACTAACAATTGGGATGTGGTGGGGGATAATACCACACACGCGGTTGCCTTATTTTTCCAATCAAATTCTATGCTCAAGTAGTGGAATTGCACTGACCTAGTTCTTATTCCCAAAACCAATTGCCCATCAACCATGAAAGACTTTCGACCTATTGCCTACTGTATTACCATCTACAAATGCATTTCTAAGATCCTTGTTAATAGAATGAAAGCTATCATTCCTCTCATTGTGAATGAAAGACAATCTGCCTTTGTGAAAGGAAGATCCATTAGAGACAATATTCTTATTATGAAGGAGCTCATGAGAAACTATCATAGGGACTTAGGACCTCCTTGATGAGCTCTAAAAATTGACATACTCAAGGCCTATGGCACTGTAAACTAGTCGTTCCTCTTTCATGTCCTAAACCACATGGGTTTCCCTCCAATATTCATCACTTGGATTGAAGAATGTGTGACTACTGCCAGATTCTCTACAATCCTAAATGGTGCCTCACATAGTTTTTTTGCATCCAAAAGAGGATTAAGACAAGGAGACCCCCTGTCTCCTTTCTTGTTCCTTTTCATTATGGAAGCTTTTGCTGGTATCCTTGATCTTCACACTAGACCCCCCCCCCATTTACCCACCATCCAAAATGTAAAGAGTTGAATATTAACCACCTATGTTTTACTGATGATCTTTTAATCTTAGAAGGTGCTGACGTCAACTCTTTTGCCATCATAAACACTACCCATCAATGATTTCAATGTTTTGTCTGGTATCTAACCAAACCCTCTCAAATGCTCCTCCCTCCCTGCAGGGATCTCCAACGATGAGAAAGCTACTTTATCCAACCTTCTTGGCTATCAGGCTGACCATTTCCCCACAAGTACCTGGGTGTGCCTCTTATTTCTACTAAGCTGAAACATGATGATTGCTTGCCACTTATTGACAAAATCACCAGCAGAATCATGAGCTGGAACAATCATTTTCTGAGCGATGGAGGTAGATTAAACCTTGTGATATCGGTCCTTTTTTGCATCTAGATTTATTGGTCTAGTATCTTTATCTTACCCAAAATAACAGTGGAATAAATTGACAATAAGCTTCGAAGATTTCGGTGGTCTGGTACTGAAATGAAGAGTTCAGGATCTAAGGTTAAATGGAGTGATGTTTGCATCCCAAAAAATGAGGGGGGGACTTGGTATCAAGAATACTACCGATTGGAACAAAGCTGCCATGTTCAAACACTTATGGAATCTATGTTACAAGAAGGACAGTCTTTGGGTTAAATGGTGCCACATATATAAACTGAAAGGGAGGAGTGTGTCACACATCCACACCCCAACTGATGCATCTTGGACCTGGAGTAAGCTTATGAGACTGAGGGACAAAATCAGACCTTTCATAAAAACCATCATTAGTAATGGACTGGACACTTTCATTTGGCAAGATCATTGGCATCCTCTTGGCCCCTTGTGGAAGAAGTATAGAGATAGAACGATTTATGACACTGCCAGCAATCATAAAGCCAAGGTGGCTAACTTTATTAGAAACGGTACATGGGCATGGCCTACTTCTATTACTTGGGAACTCAATGAGATCAAACATGCGAGTCTTCCTACCATCAGTACCACCAGTGTGGACAAAGTCATCTGGACTCCTAGGAATAATGGCATCTTCGAACTCCGCTTGGGACTCCATCAGACAGCACCAACAACCTCCCACTTAGGCCCCTGTTGTGTGGAGCAATAGCAACCTTCCGAAGTGTGCGTTCATTCTCTGGATGGTTTATAAGAATGCATAAAACTTTTAAGTTGGGAATATCGCATGACAGAAAGTGTGTATTTTGTGACAGTGCTGAAGAGAACCGGGGCCACCTATTCTTCAATTGCAGTTTCACTAAAGAGATATGGGAGGAGATCAATTATAATAATGATGCCTCTAGTGTTTCTAATAACTGGGATGACATCATTGTGGAAGCGGCAAACCATTTTGTGGGGAAATCTCTTGTTAATAAAGTCAAATGCTCATCCTTTGCAGCAACCATTAACTCTGTTTGGATGGAACAGAATAATAGAATATTCAAAAATATTAGATTAAACCATGCTAGTGTAATGAATGAGATCACCCTACTTGTCAAATGCAAATCTCACAGCTGGAAAACTTCGAAAAGGAACTACACCAACTGGCTTGTGTGCATGAACTGGGGTCTGGATGAAAGCCTGTTACTTTATGTCTAAGGTTGTTTCTTTCGGTTGTTTGATTCAGGTCTATTCACCTATGAATTTTGACCCAAGAGGGGTATGCCCCTCTTTCACCTCTTTTGTACAGTTTTCTTTTGTTTAATGCATTTCTTATTTACCCCAAAAAAACTCTGTTAACTAGCAAATCCTATTCCATATCCATCACCTCATGGGGTTCCCTCCTATCTTCATTGGCTGGATAAAGGAATGTGTCTCTCCTGCCAGTTTCTCCATCATCATTAATGGTGCTGCCCATGGTTTCTTCCCCTCTCAAAGAGGCCTAAGACAAGGAGACCCTATTTCTCCTTTTTTATTCCTCTTTGTTATTAAAGCTTTTGCTAGTCTCTTGGACATCCATACTAGATCTCTCCTTTTCACCTTCCATCCCAAATGCAAAGAACTCATGATAAACCACCTTTATTTTGGTGATGATCTGTTCATTCTCGCATGTGTTGACATTAACTCCATCGCTATCATTGACACTGCAATCAAGGAATTCAGTGCCATGTCTGGACTAAAGCCAAACCTTACAAAATGTTCTTTCATTGCTGCTGGAATCTATGACCTGAATAAGAGTACCTTTGCCAACCTGCTTGCATACCAAACCTGTAATTTCCCCATAAAATGTTTATGAGTTCCCCTCATTTCGACCAAGTTAAAGCATGAGGACTGCCTTCCTCTTATTGATACGATCACACATAGGAATGAAAGGTGGACTAACAAGTTCCTGAGTTGTGCTGGAAGATTTAACCTTGCCATCTTTATGCTCTTTAGCATGAAAATTTACCGGACCAACATCTTCATCTAGCCAAGAAGAATAACAAATTTTATTGATATAAAGATTCATAGATTCCTTTGGTCTGGGCCAGACATGAAGCATACAGGGGCAAAAGTAAAATGGAGTGATGTCTGCTATCCCAAATGTGAAGGAGGGATTGGTATCGAATGCTCGAATGATTGGAACATTGCAATCATGTTCAAACATCTCTAGAATATATGCAGTAAGAAAGACACCCTGTGGATAAAGTGGTGTCACACATATAAGTTGAAAGGGAGAAGTCTATGGGATATAAAAAACCCTTCTGAAGTATCCTGGACTTGGACCAAACTCATGAACCTCAGAAGTAAGATCAGGCCTCTAATAAGGGAAACCATTGGCAATGGCAAAAACACTTTCATCTGGCACGATCACTGGCACCCTAGGGGCCCTTTGTGGACCCTATTTGGTGAGGGAACCATATACGATGCTGCTAGAAACCACAAAGCAAAAGTGGTTGATTTTATCTAGAATGGGAATTGGGCTTGGCCTGCTACCATAACCTGGGAGTTGAATGAGATCAAGAATGCAAACCTCCCTACCATAAACCCCTCCGTTGATGATAGCACTAAGTGGAACCCCACTTTTGATGGCCTTTTTACCACGAAGTCTGCCTGGAACTCCATCAGAATGCATCACCCCCATCCAGACTGGGCGAACTTGGTTTGGAACGACTGTAACATCCCCAAGTGTGCCTTTTTCCTCTGGCTTGTGTGCAGGAATGCCATTAACACCAAGGACAAGACCCTTAGCTGGGGCAGCAGCCAAGATAACCTTTGTGTGCTATGTGAGAATGGAATTGAGGATCAGGACCATCTATTTTTCCAATGCAGCCTCTCTAAGGCAATCTGGGAGGACACTAAATATAACAATTCCTATATCAACAATGCCAACACTTGGGATGAGGTGATTGCTGATGCTTCCATCAACTTCAAAGGGAAAATCCTCCTAGACAAGATCAGGAGAACTTCCTTTCCTGCTGCCATTTATTGCTTATGGAAGGAGAGAAATAATAGGATTTTTAGGAACACTAAGGCTAACCATGGTGACAAAATGAATGAGATAGCCTTCCTTGTTAGATAGTGGTCCTACAAGTGGCTTAAGTCTAGAAGGAACTTTGACAACTGGCTCATCTGTATGAACTGGGGTATTGATGACTCCAAGTTGCTTAGTCATAGGCTTATGTTGTGGTTCTGACTCTTGGAGAATTTTCGGTTGTGAAATTTGATCCTAGGTAGGTATGCCTATCTTTTCTTGTATATATTTCCCTGTTTTATGTCATTGACTTTAGTTACCAAAAAAAAAACGTGGTGCTCATGGGCAAAAACTCCGAACAACCCCCAAATGGCTTCGTAAGGTGTACAAAAACCTTGCACATACTGTCCGCACAGTCGCGGGACTCCCGATTTGAGAATAGGACCAAAATTTGCAAGTAGGTACACTTAGGCTTGATTTACAAGTCAAGCCTAAGCGTGCCTCTAATGGGAGAAAACCCAAAATAAAACCCAAACGGCCCCTCAAGGGACATGAACACCTTGCACGTGTTCAATGTAACTCGTTACAATTGATCGAGCAATCACAGGACTCCCGTTTTGAGAATTCGACTGAAATTTATAAACAGGCACACTTAGGCTTGAAAATGTGCCGCAAGTGGGCGAAAACCCTAAACATCCCTAAACGGCCCCGTAAGGAGCACGAACACCTCGCATGTGACCAACATAACTCGTAGCAACTGACCGCCTAGTCGCGAGTCTCCTGGTTTGAGAATAGGTCCAAAATTTTCTAATAGGCACACTGAGGCTTGAAAATGTGTCACTAATGGGAGAAAATGCCGAAAAGCCTCCAACTGGCCTCGCAAGGGCCACGAACACCTTGCACATGAACGATGTAACTTGTAGCAACTGACGAGTAGTCGTGAGACTCCTTGTTTGAGAATAAGACTAAAATTTATTAATAGGCACACTTAGGCTTGAAAATGTGCCGCTAGTGGATGAAAATGCCGAATAGCCCCAAAACGGCCTCGCAAGTTGCACGAATGCCACGCATGTGACCAACGTAACTCGTAACAACTGATTACATAGTCACAGGATTCTCGATATGAGAGTAAACACCACGCATATTTTTTTCAAATGATTATGGTCACGGACTTAAATTGACAATATTAATATATTTTTTTTAATAAATATCACGGTTTGGGGCCGTGACCACTATAAACCATGTTCAGAAGATTGGTCACAGCTTAGGTTCGTGACCAAGGTTTCAAACCCGGTCACGAATTAGGTTCGTAACAAAGGTTTCAAGATGGTCACGACTTTTATTTGTGACTAGAATGATGTATACTGGCCCATGCTCGGGTCCGTGACTATGTCTCTTGGATAGGGATCAAGTCCGTGACCAATGATTTTGGTCACGTCCATTTTGATCACAGATTGGATCCGTGATCCAGATACTTGGTCTCGTGACCATCCTCCTATTTTGGTCTAGTGATAACATGTACCACAGTTAAAGATGCTTGGGATATCCTCCAACTCTCACACACGAGGGTACCAAAGTTGTTAAATCTTTTAAGCTTCAAATCCCCGTAACACAATTGGAGACTATCCACATGCTTGAAACTGAAACATTTGATGAATTTTTGATCCTATGTTTGATATGGTGAATTGTTGTCTTTGGGTGAGTGAATTTCGAAAATGAGAGTTGTTAAGAAAATTTTGAGGTCTCTCCCATCTCGTTTTAATGCGAAAGTTCTAAATCTTTAGGAATTCTAGACACAACTAGGCTAGAAGAACTCGTATGTGATCTCCAAACTTACGAATATGACACGTTTTTCGAAACCCAAAAGAAAAAAGAAAAAGGAATAACTTTAAAAGATAAATCTAAAAAAATGAGGTTTCTGACTCCGATTCTAAAATAGATCAAGATGATCTTTCCTTATTTGCTAAAAGATTTAAAAATTTCTCAAATTCAAAAAAACAAAGTTCATCCAAATAGAAAAATAAAACATTTGAGAAAAATAAAAATTACAAAGCAGGTAAGAACTTCAGTGAGAATGATTAAGGGAAAGCTAGAGGTAATAAAAATAATAAGAAAGATGAACAAAATCGCCTATAATGCCACTCTAAGCGAAAGTTTATGTCAGTGGATTTTGGGGATGAATCACCATATGGATATAGCTTCATCGCGTTCATGGTTAGTCACGTTAGCACTTCAAGTACGTCTCACATCGATGAGTACATTTTTAAACGTGATAACGTCGACAATGAGTCGAATCATTCTGGAGAGCTTGAGCTTGAGTGAGGGAGAACTTTGTCTCCAATACACATACTCCGAACTTTACAACGAACCGTTAAAATCTAAAAAGTAAAATAAAAATTTAACTCTTAGGGTTGTTGTCTTAGAGAAGGAATTGAAAGTTTCGAGAGAGAGTGAAGCCTCGGTGAGTTTACTCGAGAGAATAAGAATCTTTTTGAGTGACCAACTTGTTTCAGCAGGTAGGAAAAATACTCACTTGTCCAACAAAGTGAAAAGTCTTATGAGAGATCTTGAGGCGTCATTAGATATTAGTGAGAAACTTGAAGCCCAAATTTACCAACTCGAGAAAGATTTCGAACATTCTCTGGAGGTCAAAGTAACTTTAGGGGACACATCCAAGAAAGTTGGAAAAAATATTCCTAGCTCATTCTTTAGGTTTTATAGAGAGCCATGTCATAGGTTACCGTGGTGCATCCACTTCCAATACCATACCCGAATCGGTTGCCAAGTTTGTGTTAAATCCTTATGGGCCTCCACCTAACCCACTAAGGAGAACTCGTCCTAGGCATTTTAACCAAGGTCGACCCAAATAAATTTATGTTTGTACCCATTGCAAACGAAGAGGTGACCTTAAGGAGTTTTGTTACAAGCTAAGAAGAGGTCACACACATTCCCCCACACACTGCCATAGCAACCTAGCTAATCTTCAAGAGCAAGTTGAGTTTCTAGTCAAAACTTCTAAATATTTAATAGAAGAATTGCAACGGATGCCTATGCCTTATGAGAGCACTTACAACACAATGACTAGTGCCAAGAAAGGATAAGGGTAAGCAAGAGGCTACCACCACTTGGGTACCTTCAAGTGACAAAAAGGTCCTTATTGTTCACAATTCTCTTAAGGTTCAAGATACTTCCCATTGGTATTTTGATAGTGGGTGCTCTAGGCAGTTGATGGGTGACAACTCTCGTTTTACTAACCTTGTGGATCGCAGGGAAGGAAAAGTCACCTTAGGGGATGGGCGTAGGTCTAGCATTTTAAGACGGCTTTTGTGGAGATTCTTGAATTTCCAAAGCTAGACAATGTGTTTTATGTCGAAGGGTTAAAGTCTAATTTAATAAGCATAAGCCAACTTTGTGGTACTAAATTTGTGGTAAAGGTTGGGATGCAACGTTTATGATATCCAATGAACTTTTTCTACAAGGTGTGAGGACATTTGACAATTGCTACGTTATCATTACCAAGTCCTATTTAGAGTGAAATAGTGCTAAGCTCACCTCTATGGACCTTTGACATCAAAGACTTTGTGTGTCAATTTTAGATAGCTTGCGAAGTTAGTTACGAAAGACTTAGTTTGTGGCTTACCATCACTTGGAAAAACAACTTCCTCGGTTTATGGTCCTTACCAATAAAGGAAACAAATCAAAAGTCCCCAATACTATTACGGGTCTAATGCCCATCGAGAGCATTGGTGGTAAGAAGTACATTTTGATGATGGTCGATGACCTTTCAAGATATTCCATTGTTGGATTTCTTAGGGAAAATCTGATGCTTATGAGTTCCTTACAAGCAAGTTCCATCTACTTCAAAATCAGCAATATGTTTCCATCAATAGATTGAGAAGTGACAATGACATAGAGGTGCATATTGTGATGGTAATCAAACACAAGTTCTCACTGGTAAGCAAGCCTCAACAAAACTGGATTGTTGAGAGGAAAAATAGGACTATCCAAGAGATGGTGTGATCCATTTTTTTTTTTCGGTAATTAAATGTATTATAAACAGAGAACCAATATACAAAGCCAAAAGGCCAGAGGGTCAACTAGAAACAAGCTTCTAGAGACCACAAACACAACACTTAGTCATACATAAGAGAATAGGGTAATCCCCATAAGTTACACGTCATCCAATTGGAATAGGATCTTCGAACCTTCTTCCATCTGGTAGTCTTACCTTGCACCATCTCCTCATGATTTTTGGTGGGAACATTCTTAGACGATTTTGGGTGCGGGGCTAACACAGCATGCCATATGGTGAATAGGGTGTATGCTCTCCCACACACACTTCAAACTCCATATGAGTTGTGGACCGATAAGAAACCCAACCTATTATTTGCGGGTTTTCGGGAGTCCTTGCTATATCCTTAGAGAAAGAGAGCATTTAGGGAAATTCGACTCTGGAAGCGATGAGGGATTATTTGTAGGATATTCATCAACTAGTAGAGCCTATAGGGTGTATAACCTTATAGCTCTAAGATCATGGAATCGATAAATGTAACGATTAGAGATGATGCATTGGCTACATTAATTGTTGATGATCTTGTGTGTGGGAACAATGCACCCCTGGTGATGATCCCAATGTTCCCAACACCTGCAAGATTTTGAAAAAGAAGATCCACCCTCTTGGGTTTGAAATAGTAATGACCCTATTGACATACTTGTTGATCTCACACTAGGTGTCAAAATTCGTGGTCAAGTAGAGACTGTGGTTAGCTACTTTTGCTACACTTACCAATTAGAGCCCAATGATTTGAAGCAAGAACTCAACGATAAGCATTAGATAAATATTATGTAAGAAGAGTTACTTTAATTTTGAAAGAACGATGTTTAGGAATTAGTTCCCTAACCTAGTGAGACTAATGTGATTGGTACCAAGTGGGTGTACAAAAACAAGATGGATAAGAATGATACCATCATTTGTAATAAGGCTAGTTTGGATACTTAAGATCACACAAAAATTGAAGGTGACTTTGACGAGACATTTGATCCTATTGCTAGGCTTGAGTCTGTCTTCTTACTACTCGCCAAACAATGTCATCTATAATTTATCCTATTAATGGAGGTCAAGAGTGACTTTTTCAATGATATTCTTTAGAAGGAAGTTTATGTGGAACAACCAAAGGAGTTTGAATATTAAAAGCACCCAGAACACGTCTTTTATCTAAAAAATAGCTTGTATGGTTTGAAGTAAGCACCCTGTGCTTGGTACGAAAAGCTAACTTCTTATATCTTTAGGTTGTGGCTTCAAGAGAGGGGGAATTGATATGACATTTTTGCTAGGAGGGAGGGTGATGCTATCTTGGTCTCCTAAGTCTATGTGGATGAAAGTCTTTGGATCAAAGTGTTCCCAACATACTCACACTTTTGAGATTTCTTTCTTCCCAGGTCTCCAAGTGCATAAACTCGAATGGGATATTTATATCGCAATCTAAATATGCTAGGGATTTAGTGAAAAAGTTTGGGCTGAACTTTGCCAAGCACTCTCGTACACCTATAAGTTCCTCGACAAAACTTTAACAAAGTTACTTTAGGTAATGACGTAAGGAAAATACTTTATAGGAGTATTATATGTAGTGTCCTCTTCTTTACCACTAGTCATACCGATATCATCTTTAGTGTTGTATTTGTGCACGATACCAAGCATCCCCAAAATAGTTAGACTTGCTTGAACTTAAAAGTAATATCAAAATGTAAGTGGCACTCTTTCTTATGGCATTTGGTATTCTTTTGATACCGATGATTGTTTGTCGGATTATTCGAATTACGATTGGGTCGGGGATGTTGTTGTTGTAAAATCACATTTGGTGGATGCTTTTACTTTGAAGTGCCCTTGTCTCATGGTTGAGCAGGAAGAAAACTCCATTTCTTTATCCACGGCAGAGGCTGAGTAGATAGCCATCCGGAGTTGTTGTACATAACTCTTATGGATGAAGCAAATGTTAGACGATTATAGGATTAATGAAGGCATGGTGACTATTTATTGCAATAATAATAGGAAAATCCACATTTCTCATAATCCCATCCAATATTCACTTAACTTTTAGATTCCCTTCGATTTGAGGATCTTAGGAAGTCGATGGGTCTTTGCTCCATTAATTGAGTTCGGGGATTGATTCTAGTTTAGGGTGATTTTAATATTGCTATCATATGTCCCTATAACTAGATTGTACATTATTTGGTACGATTTTTGTATTCTTAGCCTTATACATTGAAAAATCGTCATACGAGGGATAAACTTTTTAGCTGGGGTATTTCCAACAACAACTTGTGTTGTACTTGTGGTGAGGAGGCGGAGAACCGGGAGCACTTATTTATTGAATGTAATATTACTAAAGAGGTTTGGCGCGAGGTCAGATTCAAGAACCAGGAGGATAGAGAGGCTTTTATGAATATATGGGAAAGAGCTTCTATAATAGACTTAGGTGTCTATCCTTTTCCACCACTATCTACTGTCTATGGATTGAGAGGAATGCAAGATTTTTCAAAGGCAGGGCCAAGAGTATTGATATGATTGTCAAAGATATTGTTGCTATGGTTTGCACCAGGGCTTCGAAGTGGACGAACAATAGGAGGAACTATACCAACTGGATGGCATGCATGAACTAGGACATCCCAGAATCAGTGTTATCTTAGTTGGTTTTGTTTTGTGATTGGTTGTTTGTGTCCTTTGGGGTATGCCCCTAGGATTGTGGTTCTCCTTTGGTGGTTGGTTGTAAGTAGTTTTTCTTGACTCTAATATACATAATTCCCCCCCCCCCCCCCCAAAAAAAAACATTGAAAAATCCAAAAAGATTTTCTTTTATGAAAAATTTCAAAAGATTTTGTATTTTGTTTTACACTGTATATGCATGCGCATTTAAGTTGTTCGAATCACAATTTCCATCCATTCACATGACTTAATCATGGTGTTATTAGACTTGGATACACTATTTTTTTTGTGGTTAATAATGCATGGTCAACATTGTGTCGTTAGTTGTTGTTTACTACCTTCATGCTAGACTCATTATATCGCCTTGATTGCACACACTTTGCACGAACTTTTGAACAGTTCACTTGGTTGTTATATGTTGAATAGGATGTTCTCATCTCAATCTTGCTTAGTAATGAACCAAATGTACTAGGAACTAATTGTGCATGTAAAAACTATTGCCCTGATTTTTTTATCGAAAAATTGATTGATAAAAGTTTAAGAAATGGAAAGGATACAAAGGAAGAAGTATACTTAGAGTTAAAAGTCACCATTGGAAAGTTCTCAAAAGATTAATTTGGCAAATAAAAATACATGTGCAAAGGCCAAATTTGTTTCATGGAATCTTCATTAAAAATGAACAATAGAATTCCTTCAAAAAATTTGTGAGTTTATGATTAAAATGTGATATTTTGAGGGTGTTATAAGTTGAAGATCAATGAGTTTGCGTAATAACTTTCATTCAAAAACATTGAAAAATTTGGCGTTGTTGATTTGAGAAGCATTAAAATTTGAGACATTTTGTATGAATGTATTCAATTTCATTTTGTTCAACATTTTTTACACAAAAGGTTGATTTGAATACTTTCTTTAGGAGTGTCTCTTTGAATTCATGCACCGTCGCTACATATACATCTATTGACCTTCTCGTGCATTAAGTTCAGACACCTACATTCCATTTCCATGACTCTGATGTTTTCGTGCTAATCCATGGTGTGTTTTTTTGTGCTTATATGTGTAAATTTTTATATTCAAAAAATTTAAAAATTCCAAGAATAGCTTGTTGGTTTGTTGGAGTTTTATCACATATGGTTAATTGTCTATATTTTCTACGACATTTCAAATTTGTATACTCGTAATACCAACTTTTCAAGTTTATCTTCTAACCCTTTGTCTATTACGGACAAGAAGGGGGAGAACATATTATGGGGAAGTTTTATTTTTTCAAAATCCATACGTCATGGTATTTTATTTGCTTCACGTGTGTACGTCATTTTCTGCATTGATGGTTTCATGGACTACACGATGAAGAATTCTGAAGAGACAATGTTGCAATTGTGTTCTCCTTTTCGGGTTTGGGAGGGACATTATTTGAACTTGTCTTAGGGGTTATTTTTTTCGATTACGTGTTTTGTATCGAAATAGCCAAAGGAGATTTGTAAGAGCACAATTTATTAGTTGCTCATTAAGTTTATGGTTTATCATATTTTGTTACACCACTGCACTATTATGTACATTCTAAAAAAGCTTCAATCGAAGACAAATTAGTGACCGAACGCATCAATCGAAGAATGAAGAGTTAATATTATTACTACAATCATCAAAGAAGGTATATGAGGCAGATTTAGTGTTAACTTATATTCAAGGGTATTTTTAAACATGTTTGAATCCAAAATACTTTTCCAAAAATATTTTTAAAACAAAATAAAATTTTATACATCTTGTTAGAACGAGATTGAGGGTTGTTCGAATGAGTTCGTACAACTCGATGGATAGTCGTTCGAATGGGCTTCAAACGTGCATTTTTTCTCTCTTTGGAAAGTCGTTCGATATCTCGTTTGATAGCCATTCAAATAAAAATGTGTAGGTCTTTTGAACGAGGTTCGATTGATTTGAACAAACCGAGATGGGTTTTATTTTTTAGTTGGTTTCAAACTCAATCTTTAGGATAATACACAAAAACATGCAAGAAATGCTCTCACTCCTCTCTAAAACTCCCCTGCACTTTTCCATTCTCAACCTCCATCCAAACTCCATCCCCACACTCTCCTCAACCTCCTAACTCTTCCATGGCATCTTCTCCCACGGCATCTCCCTCGACATTTGCTGCCTTTTGTGGGAAGGCAACCTCTTGCTCTCTTTCTTCCTTGCCTAACCAAGCTTTGTTACCCATCTGTTATATTGTGGCTATTCCTTCTGATCCCACCAAGACACCTGTGAGTGCCCTGAAGGGCTCCCCTAGCTCGGATGAGCTTGAAGAAGGTAAAGTCTTTGCTTCAGTTGCAAGTTTTACAAGAGAAAACTCCCATGTACCTAGTAGAAAATAGTCTAATGAAGGAAAAAACTTGTACTGTGATTTTCTTAAGAGAAAAGGTTAGTCTTTTGAAGATTTCAACAACTTCTGCTCCATGAATATAATATTGTGCCTGTACTAGCTCGTACTTGGAGCAACGCGGAGGCAACTAAACGTGCACCCAAGCTAAACCTCACCTACCACAAACCTGCTATTATGAACACGAAGATCATTGTCTCCCCTCCTTTGGATGTGGCATCCAAAGGTTATTCGAAGTGGGAGAATAGCTTAGTTTGCTGTTTCTTGGGAAGAAAGCTCCCCTACTCCCACGTGTGTAACATTGCACATAAACTCCGGGACACCTTTGGACTCACTGATATTTTAGCCCATAACAATGGGGTTTTCTTCTTTTTCTTTGACAATCCAACCATGCACGATGAGGTTTTGGACAATGGGCCTTGGTTCTTCTCTGGTAACCCTATAATCTTACAAAGATGGATGCCAAATTTTAAATACAACAAAGAAAAAACTAAGAAGATACCAGTTTGGATTAGATTCCACAATATTCATGTCCAACTATGGATGGAAGAAGGCCTTAGATATATTGCTAGCTCTATGGGTATACCTTTATATGCTGACAATCTTACTGAGGAAATGAAGAGGATAAGTTATGCCAGAATTTCTGTGGAGCTGGAGGTGAGAGAAGAGTTTCCAAGGACTAGAGTTGTGGTTATGGAGGGTGGGCAGATAGCAGAGATTGGGGTGGAATATGAAGGGAAACCCTCCTCATGCAAAACTTATGGTATTTTTGGACACTCTCTTCTCAATTGCCCCCAAACCAAACAAATGTGGGTTCCCAAAGGAAACAAGGAGGAGGCATACCCAGCTCCGAAACATAGAGAGGTTATGAAGGCTATGAAGGATGGATGGACATAAATAAAAAGGAAAACAAAAGTTTATGGGGCTACTCCCTCCTCTTCCGGAGATCAACAAGAGTAATGATGATGGGAAGGTTAACATGGAGGTTGGCACAAGTGAGTGCATTCCCCCCACCACTATAGATGCTAAAGCCCCTCTAACTCCAACTATCAAAACCTCTAACTCCTTTGAGGTTTTTAATGGGGAAAAAGAAGATATTAAAGCTACCCCAGAACCTTCTGGGTTAGCATTGAAAATCAAAGTTATGGATGAGTTGGCTGACAAAAAGAACTCAATGATTTTCCACCAGGATAGAATCAGTAACAGCGGGAATGGCAAAGGCAAGAAGAGGATTGGAGGTAAAGCCAAACACTCTAAATGACCAAGTTGGAATCATGGAACATTAGGGGCCTTAACTCGCCCCACAAACAAGATGAAATAAAGAGGTTTGTAGCAGATCGTAAGCTATCCCTCATTTGCATACTTGAATCCAAAGTTATAGGAAGCCACTTTGATGATATTAGGAGGAATTACTTCTGGAACTGGGAAGCTATTCATAATTACCCTACCAATGGTGGGGTGGCTTGTGTGATTGTGGGATGGGATCCTAATGCCCTCAGGCGGGAAGTTGTAAGTGAACATCCCCAAGCCATCTTCAGCAAAATTGACATGGTAGGCTTCAACAAGTTTTTCTATGCCACTTTTGTCTATGGGAGCAACCACAGTATGAAGAGAAGAACTCTTTGGAATTTTATCTTAAGCAACAATAGAACATATAATGAGGAAGAATGGATCCTCATGGGTGACTTCAATATTGTAAGAAATAATGAATAAAAGAGAGGCATCCATAATATCGACTTCAATGCAATCCAGGAGTTCAACAGCTACATCCATGATGCTCAGCTTGAAGACGTGAATACCACATGACTTTGGTTCACTTAGAATAAGAATAGTTCTTCTACTAACAATATGCAATCAAGAATTGACAGAGCATTGCAAAATAATCAATGGAGCTCTTATTTCCCGGACTCTCAAGCTGAGGTGTTATGCCCTGGAATGTCAGACCGCAATCCCATCCTCATCCACATCTAGCCCCCTGAGGAGAGAGGAATCAAGCCTTTAAAATTATTCTATTTTTGGATGAAACATGATGAATTTAAGGATATCCTCCATTGCTCTTGGAGTGAGGACTGTCATGGCAATCCTATGTACAATCCTTTAAACTGAAGAGGCTCAAATCCATTCTTAGGAACCTAAACCTGAAGTTCTTTAGCAATATCTCCCAGCTTGTCAATGAGGTGAAAGACCATGCACTCCATCCAGAGATTTAGAGACAGTGATGGAACCAACCCCACCGTTATTGAATAAGAGAAGATCAAAGTTAGAGAGTATGCCAACCTAAGAGCCACCGAATAAGATTTTTACAAAAAAAATCCAGAATCAACTGGCTGAAGGAGGGAGATCTGAACACTAACTAGAGCACTACTAGAATGAAAATTATTACCCTCAAGAGCAGTGAGGGCTGCACTATTGAAGGATAAAAAAATGTGGCCAGTGAGTCTTTCTTCAGTTCCCTCTTAAAGGCTCCAGATGACAACCTGAATATAACCTTTAATATCAATAAGTCTAGAACCCTTAGTCAGCTGCAGCAAGAGTCATTGGATAATCCTGCCACTATTGAGGAAATTAGAAGTGCCCTCTTCTCTATTGGCTCTGATAAAGCCCCGGGCATGATGGCTTCAATGCAAATTTTTTCAAGGAAAACTGGCAGGTGGTTGGTGAGGACTTGACCATTGTTGTTTCTTACTTCTTTGATAAAGGGAATATGCTTAGGCAATGGAACTGCAAAACCCCCTGTTCTCATCCCCAAGGTCAAAACTCCCAATGATTTGAAGGAGTTTAGACCCATTGTCGGTCGTAACACCATCTAGAAATGCATATCCATAGTGCTTTCCAATAGAATCAAACCTCTCTTGCCTCTTCTAATTGATGAAAGAAAAGTTGCCTTTGTTGGAGGTAGATCCATTACGGATAACATTCTTCTACTTCAGGAGCTTATGAAGAACTACCATAGAAAGCTTACTCCCAGATGTACCCTCAAAATTGACATCCTCAAGGCTTATGACACAGTTAGGTGGGAATTTCTCTCTGTGGTTATGCATAAATTGGGCTTCCCTCATGTCTTTAAGAATCAGATAACTGAATGTCTGACCATCCTCAGTTCTCCATCAGTCCCAATGGGGAACTTCATGGTTTCTTTAGCAGCTCTAGGGGTCTTAGGCAAGGTTGCCCCCTTTCCCCCTATTTGTTCCTCTTTATCATGGAGGCCTTTGCCTGTATCCTTGATAAGCACCACTCTGAACCCCTTTACACCTTCCATCCCAAGTGTCAGTAGCTAGGCATCAACCACCTATGCTTTGATGATGACTTGATCATCTTCATCAATGGGGACAACCAGTCGATTGAATGCATCAAAAGCGCTTTGGATGAGTTTTCCTCTATATATGGCCTATACCCTAACCTCTACAGAAGAAGGATATACTGCTCTGGGATTAGTGAACCCCAGCTGATTATGTTGATGGATATTATTGGACTTAGGTTGGACAAGCCTCCTTTCAAATACCTGGGGGTCCCCCTCATATCCATTAGACTCAATTATGATGATTATCGAATGTTCATTGAAAGAGTCACTCAACAAGTCAAGTGCTGGACCTCCAAATTGCTCAGTTATGTCGACAGACGTAAACTTGTTAGGGTTGTTCTCTTTAGCACCCAAGTCTACTGGAGTGGCCTCTTCATCTTGCCCAAAAAAGTGCTTAATTCCATCGTGATATGAATCTCACAAACAATTGTGATAAAACCCAATAACAATGATGGTTGAAGAACCCAAGATCGTATAAACAAAGTTTATTGAGCCTTGACCCGTTACCTAGTAAGATAAGAACCAAGACTACAAAGGATTAAAATGCCACACTAAGAAACCCAAGAATCTCTCAGGAATCAAGGTGATAAGTTTGGTTGTTTGAACGCTACAAGATTGACTTGATAAGTTTAGAAAGTTTTCTTAAGAACCAAGAGGAACAAAAATACCTCACAATAATATTAGTTTATCTCAAAAAGTGCTTACAAAATTTGTAGCTCCCCTCATTTATACTTGGAACAACCCTCCAAGAATAGGAAATGAAATAAATACAACATTAAAATAACACAATTGTCAAAGTAAACAAGTTCCCACTTTTTTAGGCCACTTGGACTTGGAAAACAACTAAATATGACTAAATGACTATGTTCAATGTATTTAAAGATAACCAACCAAGACTAGATCCATCCCCCATTTATTAACCTTGAAAATAGATAAATTCATGCCCATTTATGGTGTGAACATGATGGTCACGTTTTTGCATGATAATTATCTCCCGAAATTGCTTTAATAACATGGACTAAGCTTTGATTATCATTTGGGCCCATCTTGGTCTTCATCTTTCCACAATCCTTCTCTTGGACCAGCCCAATAAGTGCTTCCATAAAATGTTTGGCTCTAAGTCTTATAATTGGACCACTAGAAAGTGACAAAGGGTCTTGTGCAAATTTATCTCCATTCCCATGTGTATGATTAGCCCCGCGTTCATCTTCAGCATATAAATCTCCTTGAATTGCATCATTCTCCCCCTCCTGAGAAGGATTTGTCCTCAAATCATCACCTGCATCAAAAGGAGATAAATCAGCTACATTAAAGGTTGTACTAACACCGTACTCACCTGGTAAGTCAAGCCTATATGCATTGTCATTGATGCGTTCCAAAAACTTGAAATGGTCCATCACCCCGAGGTAGGAGTTTTGAACGCCTTTTACTTGGAAAACGTTCCTTCCTCAAGTGCAACCGAACCCAATCTCCTGGTTTAATCACTACCTTCTTGCGTCCCTTATTGGATTGATGGACATATTGTTCAGTCCTCCTTTCAATGTTCATTCGAGCCTTTTCATGAAGCTTCTTTACAAATTCAGCCTTCTTTTTGCCATCTAAGTTTACCTGTTCACTCAAAGGTAAAGGAATTAAATCCAAAGGTGATAATGGATTAAAACCATACACAATTTCAAATGGTGAAAACTTAGATGCAAAATGTACACTTCTATTATAAGCAAATTCAACATGTGGCAAACAATCCTTCCATGCTTTCAAATTTTTCTTAATGATAACATGCAACAAAGAAGACAAAGTTCTATTCACTACTTCAGTTTGGCCATCAGTTTGTGGATGACAAGTAGTGGAAAACAACAACTTGGTTCTGAACTTTCCCTATAAAGTCTTCCAAAAGTATCTCAAAAACTTTGCATCCCTATCAGAAACAATAGTCCTAGGCATGCCATGTAACTTAACAATTTCTTTGAAAAACAAATCAGCTATATGAGATGCATCATCAGTTTTATGACATGCAATGAAGTGTGCCATCTTAGAGAACCTATCTACCACCACAAAAACTGAATCTCTCCCCCCTTAGTCCTAGGTAAACCGATAACAAAATCCATAGAAATATCAGTCCAAGGTTCATTAGGTATAGGCAAAGGGGTGTACAAACCATGGGGTTTCAAGTTTGACTTGGCCTGTTTACAAGTGATACATTTCTCACAAATTCTTTCCACATCACGTTTCATATGAGGCCAAAAAAAATGATCGTGTAAAATTCCTAAAGTCTTAGCTACACCCAAATGAGGGCTTCTCTCATAAGAAATTCATGCAATGAACACATAGGCACGCATAATTTATTTTCTCGAAACAAAAATCTATCATGCCGATAAAACTTTCCAAATGCCACTTTTTCACATGCATTGAACACATCACAAAAATCAGAATCTTGCTCATACAAATCCTTAATGTATTCAAAACCAAGCAATTTTGTGTCTAAAATGGAAATTAAAGCATACCTTCTGGATAATGCATTAGCCACCATATTTTCTTTACCTTGCTTGTATTTGATCACATAAGGAAATGTTTCAATGAATTCCACCCACTTAGCATGATGTTTGTACAACTTTTGTTGTCCCTTCAAATGCTTCAAGGATTCATGATCTGTGTGAATCACAAATTCCATTGTCCATAGATAGTGCTGCCAATTTTCCAAAGCCCTCACCAAAGCATACATCTCCTTTGCATAAGTGGGATAGTTTAGGGCTGCGCCACTCAACTTTTCACTAAAATAGGTGTCTGGACGACCTTCTTGCATCAAAACAGCTCCAATACGTATTCCTGAAGCATCACACTCAATTTCAAATGTTTTAGTAAAGTTAGGTAAAACAAGAAAAGGTGCATTAGTTAACTTCTCTTTGATCAGATCAAATGTCTTTTCTTGCTTCTTTCTCCACTTAAACGACAAATTTTTCTTGATGACTTCAGTGAGAGGTGCAGCCAAGCTACTAAAATCATGCACAAACCGTCTATAAAATCTATCTAGGCCATGGAAACTCCTCACATGATTGATTGTTGTAGGCGTTGGCCACTCTTGGATTGCTTTCACCTTTTCCTCATCCACTTCAATTCCTTTAGCACTAACAACAAGGCCAAAAAAACTTATTAACCGAACACAACCCTAAATTCAAATTTCCCGCCGGCAAGCCTAACCAACCTACCTTCGCCTAACCTAAACCCCATCTCCTCCATGAATATGTTGCCTCCGGCCATACGAGGTGGTTTGAGTAAAACCCCATCCCCTTACCAAGCCCCCTTAGCCTTGGACGAGTTTGCCCCGCTGCTTTCCACCCCTTTGGGAGTTGAGCCCAATAATCAGGGGGATGGAGCCTGGTCCGGCTAATTCAAAATCCAAAGAGATAGATGAAATTGAAGAGGGCCAAATCTATGCCTTGGAAGGAAGTATTGCCACAGCTACGATTCACGCTTCTAGAAATGAAGAACTGAATGAAGAGGAGGAAGTTTACAGGGAATTTGTGAAGCACAAGGGGTTCTCTCAGGAGGATGTTATGCAATTTAGATGCGCTAGAAGAAAAAATAATAGTTCCAACTATGCAGAGGCTGGTTGCAAGAATATGGAGGTGAATGGGATGAAAACGGTAGTGGAGTGTGAAGGTGCTGAACATGTCCCCTATTCCTCCCCAGCCAAGGCGATGGATAAGATATGGAAGGAGGTTGTAGCAGATAAGAGATACCCCAAACTCAGACTCACATATCACGTTCCCTCTATAGCAAATAAGAGGGTCACTGTCTCCCCCCCCCCCCCCCCTTTGGAGGTGGCATCTAGTGGATATGCTCAATGGGAAAACAGTATGGTTGGGTGTTTTTTGGGTAGGAGCCTGCCTTACACTTTGGTTAGCAATATAGCTCAGAGGCTATGGGATAAATTTGGGCTCAATCAAATTGTGGGACACAACAATGGATTCTATTTCTTTGTGTTTGATAATGCTAATATGAGGGATGAGGTTATTGACAATGGACCTTGGCACTTTGTGGGGAATCCCATTATTATTCAAAAATGGACTCCAAATTTCTCATTTTGTAAAGATTCAACCTCTAAGATACCTGTTTGGGTGAAATTCCATAATATACCTGTCCAATTATGGACAGAAGAGGGGCTTAGCTATGTAGCTAGCTCAGTTTGAATACCTATGTATGCTGATACAATAACTGCAGGAATGAAGAGGATCAATTTTACAAGGATTTGTGTGGAGCTAAAAGTCATGGAATAATTCCCCAATACCATTGGGTCGATTGCAGTGGTTGGAGTGGAGTACCAGGAAAAACCTCCATCTTGTGTCCATTGTGGCATTTTTGGTCATGCCCCTCTCAACTGTCCTAAGGGGAAGAAAGCATGGGTGGATAAAAATAATAAAGAATAGGTATTTCTTATCAGAAGCCAAGTTGAGATTCAGAAGGCCTTAGAAGAAGGGTGGACCCAAGTGCAATATAAAGCCACTAAGACAACTATAACTGTTGACTCAGACAAGAGAGGGATGGAATTAGAAGGAATGCCAAGAGTGGTGGTCAGTACAACAGAGAATAAAGTAGGAGATAATAGCCCTATCAAGGTTAATACCTCTAATGAGTTCGACATCCTAGAAGATAAGGAGGACTCTCCTCTTTTTACTACCCCTACCCCATCAGGGTTGGCCCTCAAAATAAAGGCAGTGGATGAACTGGATCAGGATAGGTTAGGAGGTGTCAACAAAAGGGATGGGAAAGACTTGAGCAGAAGCAACAGGAAAGGGAAGAAGAGTTCGGGAAACAAATCCAAAAAGTATAAATGACCAGGATGGGTACATGGAATATAAGGGGACTTAATGCTCCCCACAAACAGATGGAGGTGGTTAAACTCATAAAAGATAATAAATTTGACCTTATTAGTAGTGGAGACTAAGATAAGAAGAAACAACTTGGATACGGTTAAGAGTACGTGCTTCTATCATTGTGAGTATGTCCATAATTTCGCTATAGATGGGGGAGTGGTTAGAGTGACTGTGGGTTGAAACCTCAATATTTTGAAGATTGATGTGATTGATACTCATAGACAAGCTCTGTTCTTCTTTGTAAATATCATAGGTACTAGTTACTCTTTTCATGCTACTTTCATATATGGGGACAACCTGCCTGAGCAGAGGAGGTGTTTATGGACCTTCCTCAATGAAAATCAAATGGTGGTGAATGATAGGCATTGGATACTCATGGGGGATTTTAATGTGGTCATATGCCAAGAGGAAAAAATGGGGATTTTGGATATTGACAGCGCTGCTACTGAAGAGTTTCATAGGTGTCTGAATGAGCTGAATGCCGATGATATGGTCAATAGTGGCCTGAGGTTCACCTGGAATAAGAACCATCTTGGTGTCAACAATGTTCAATCGAGAATTGATAGGGTCATACACAATGATACTTGGACTGCTCTTTTTCCAAACTCTTAGGCTATCACCCTACCTTGTGGTATTTCAAACCACAGTCCTATTATCACCCTTATGGATAACACTATCAATTGGCGACCAAAGCCCATTAAAATTCTTCAACTTAGGGATGAATCATGATGACTAATACCTACTTTCATTGAAGCTTGGGATGTAGTGGTTGAAGGGAATCCAATGCAGAAGCTCTTCACGAAGCTTAATAGAGTTAAAGCCTCATTGAAGCACTTCAATAAAAAGTTCTTTAATAAGATTTCTGCTCAGGTTGCTGACTCCAAGACAAAATTAGATGCAATTCAAAGTGAATTGGACAGAGATGGAGCTAATGGGGAGCTGCAGGCTACAACAAATGAGATAAGAATCAAATATGCTGAATTAAGGAATGATGAGGAGTCCTTCCTAAGGCAGAAGGCTAAAACTAAATGGCTGCAACTGGGAGACCAAAACAATACTTTCTTTCATAAGAAAGTAAATCAAAATATGGCTAGAAGGAAAATTGTGAGCATTGAAAATGAGATACGAGTGAGAATTGAAGGAAGTGAGAAGGTGACTAGGGAAGCAGTGGGAATTTTTCAGAATCTGCTAGGGAATAGGGTGCAATGTGAGGATGCAAATACTGTCCTGGGGGAGGTGATTAAGAATAAGATAACCTCTAATCAAGCTGAATTATTGGAGAAAGAAGTCATTCAAGAAGCTACGTTTGCAATAGGGTCTGACAAGGCCCCTGACCCTGATGGTTTCAACAGCTACTTCTTTAAAGCGAATTGGCAGCTTGTTGGGGAAGAAGTGTGTGAGGATATTAAATTCTTCTTTGACACGGGGATTTTCTTCAATCAATGGAACTGTACAGCGCTTTGATTCCCAAGGTTTGTAACCCTGTTAGTATGAGGGAGTTTAGACCTATCTCTTGCCGCAACACCTTGTACAAGTGTATTTCTAAAGTGATCACTTATAGACTAAAAAAGATGATGCCTAGCCTCATTAGTAATAATCAGGCTGCATTCGTTGAAGGTAGGTCTATAGCTGATAATATCTTGTTATTACAAGAGTTAATAAGGAACTATCATAGGGACTCATACCCGCTTAGATGTGCAATCAAGATTGATATCCTGAAAGCCTAAGATACTGTGTGTTGGGACTTCTTGATAAAGCTGCTAACCCATGTTGGTTTCCCCACAAAAGTCATAGATTGGATTTCCAAGTGTGTGACCACTACCTAGTTCTCTATAAATCTGAATGGGGAGCTGAAGGGGTTTTTTCATGGGGAAAGAGGGCTAAGGCAGGGAGATCCTCTTTCTCCCTACCTTTTCTTGCTTGCGATGGAGGTTTTCACTAGGGTAATCACAAAAGCTACTGAATCAGACCTATTCAATTACCATCCTAGATGCAAGGAGATGTCTTTAACCCACTTTAGTTTTGCTGATGACCTGATTGTTTTTGCTGGTGGGGACAAGGAGTTTTGCAGCATTGTGAAGGAGGCCATATATAATTTTAGTTCCTTATTTTAGGCTAATGGTTAACTTAGAGAAGAAGAACCTATTCACTGCTGGGGTTAATTTGGATGGGATTCAAGAGATCTACTCTATTCTTGGCATACAACATCAGACCCCTCCTTTCAGATACCTTGGGGTTCCTCTCATTACAACTAGATTAAAAAAGGAGGACTGCTCTTACTTGGTGTAAATGATTACAATGAGAACCAAATGCTAGACTAATAAGTTCTTAAGTTTTGCAGGTGGGCTTCTCCTTGTAAAGACAGTGATCTTCAGCATTCAAGTTTATTGGGCTTGCATCTTTATTCTGCCCAAGAGTATCATTAAGAAGATTGAGCAAATTATGAGAACTTACTTATGGAAAGGGGATGAGACTAATAGCAAAGGAGCGAAAGTAGCTTGGGTGGATCTTTGTGTTTCTCTAGATGAAGGAGGACTGAATATCAAGTGTTTAGAGACTTGGAACACAGCAGTTGGCAAAACATTTGTGGAATCTTTGTAGTAAGAAGGACAGCTTATGGATCAAATGGTGTAATACTTATAAGATCAAAGGAAGGAGCATTTGGGCTATGAGTATCCCAAATTATACTTCATGGAGTTAGAGGAAAATCCTCAAGAGCAGAGAGAAGTTTAGAAGACAAATCAAGACCATCATTGGGAATGGAGCTCAAGCTTTTATGTGGTTTGATTATTGGCACCCTAATGGCCCACTGCATCCCCTATATGGGGAAAACATTGCGTATGACTCTACTAGTAGCCTAAAATCTAAAGTGTCAGAATTTATCCACCACATGGGGTAGAGATGGCCATCAACTGTGACATGGGAGCTGAATGAAGTGAAGAATGCTACTCTTCCTACTATCCACGAGGAAAATGATATTGTTGTGTGGCTTCCCTCAAACATTGGGAAATTCACCATTGCTTATGCTTGGGAGCTTTTGAAGACCCATAAGCCTATGATCACCTGGAGCAATTTCGTCTGGAGTAAGGTTTGCATCCCTAAATGTTCTTTCATTGCTTGGTTGGTGTTTAGGAAGGCCATAAACAATAAAGTTAAGTTGCTAGAATGGGGAGTTTCTGAGGATGATCTTTGTGAGATATGTGGAACTAAGAGGGAGACATATAACCATCTGTTCTCTCAATGCAACCTTAGTAAAAGTATATGAGAGGAGGTGATGCTTAGAAACTAGTGGTAAAGGGAGTTTCAGGGTTTGAATAGTGAGTTGGCTATGGCAACTGTTAACCACTCTACCAAGACCTTATGTGACAAGATAAGATCCTTATCCTTTACTGCCACTATCTACTGCATCTGGATGGAGAGGAATGCAAGATGCTTTAAGCATGACTTCAATTCCCTAGACACCATTGTGAAGGGTATTGAAAATATGGTTAGATCTAAAGCACTCACTTGGAAGAAGGATAGAGGAAGCTATGCTAACTGGATGGCTTGTATGTACCGGAACATTCCTGAAGATAGGCTCCTAAGTTAGTATAGTTAGTGTCTATTAGGCTTTTTTCCTTGCTTGTTAGTTTCTATTAGGTTCTCCTCTGATGTATTCTTTTTCTGTTAATACAATTAAATTTCCCCCAAAAAAAACAAAGCCAAGAAACACAAGCTTATCCGTGCAAAAGGTGCACTTTTTGAGGTTAGCAAATGACTTTTCTTTCCTTAGGACATCTAAAACATATTTCAAATGTACTACATGTTCTTCGAAGCTTTTGCTATAAATTAGGATATCATCAAAATATACAACTAGAAATCTGCCAATAAATGCACGCAAAACATGGTTCATCAAACGCATAAAAGTACTGGGAGCATTAGTTAAACCAAAAGGCTTTACTAACCACTCATACAAGCCATATTTAGTTTTAAAGGCAGTTTTCCATTCATCACCTTCTCTTATCCTAATCTGATGATACCCGCTCTTAAGATCAATTTTTGTAAAAACACAAGAACCATGCAATTCATCCAGCATATCATCTAATCTAGGAATGGGATGATGATACTTTACCGTTATATTGTTGATGGCTCGACAATCAACACACATCCTCCATGTCCCATCCTTCTTAGGAACTAGCAGCACCGGAACCGCACAAGGACTCATACTTTTCCACACATACCCTTTCTCCATTAATTCACTTACTTGCCTCTGAAGCTCCTTTGTTTCTTCTGGAATGGTCCTATAGGCAGGTAGGTTTGGAAGTGATGCACCAGGTATGAAATCAATTTGATGCTCAATTCCTCTGATTAGAGGCAAGCCATGAGGTACCTCTTCAGGAAAGACATCTTCAAACTCCTGCAAAAGAGAAATAATATTGCTCGGTAATGAACCGTCCAAATCATTAGTACATAGAAGATCCTCCTTGTACATGAGTACGATAAGAGGTTGATGTGAAAATAATGTTCTCTTGATCTCACTTTTTTTTGCAATGTAATTAAAATTCTTCCCTCTTTCTTTATTTTCAGATTCTGTTTTCTCAACTTCTTTTCTCTCATTTTCTTTTTTCCCAACTTCTTTTCTCATTTTCTTTTTTCTCAACTTCGAACTTCCTTTCTTTTTCTCTTTTTTTTTTCATTTGACCTTTGCAACTTCAGTTGGTCCTCCATAACCTCTTTTGGTGTTAATGGCACAAGAGTGATAGGTTGATTTTTAAGAGTAAAATAATACTTATTTGTGAACCCATTATGCGTTACCTTCCAGTCAAACTGTCATGGACTCCCCAATAATAAATGGCATGCGTGCATAGGAACCATATCACAAAGCAACTCATCCTCATATTTGCCAATGGATAATGCAACCAACACTTGCCTCGTCACCTTGATTTCACCACATTCATTTAGCCACTGAAGTCGGTAAGGATGGGGATGTTTCAAGGTTGTTAATGCAAAGTTCTCCACCAAATCAGTGCTGGCCACATTTGTATAACTCCCCTAATAAATAATAACGCTGCAAACGTTGGTATTTACAAAGCACCTAGTATGGAACAAGTTCTCCCTTTGGTTACATTCTTCCTTCTTAACCGCACATTGAGAACTCGTCTTGGTTACAGCATTTTGCTCATCATCAATGTCTTCCAAAGGTGGCATGTCATCGTCTACTTCTTCTTTATTCTCCGACTCAAGCTCTCCTTGCGAATTAATCACCATTGCCCTTTTGTTTACACATTGGCTGGCTATGTGACCTCGTCCCTGACATTTAAAACACTTAATATCACGTGTTTTAGAAGTAGAAGACTCGTGTTACCTGAAGTTGTGGTTGTCGCTGACTTAGCATTCTTAAAGGGTTTAAATTTTGGCTTATTTTGTACATTCTCATCTCTCTTAGGGGCTGTCTTCCATGTGTTATTGGTAGACACAAAATGTCCCTTCCTTGTTAACCTTTCTCTTGAGTTGTTCCTCCACCTTTATGGCTTCATGCACCATATCCGATAACTCAACATAGTGCTGCAACTCAACTATATCAGCAATCTCACGGTTTAAACCCTGCAAAAACCTAGCTATGGTTGCTTCCCGATCCTCTTTCACAATAGCTCGGATCATAGCTACCTCCATCTCCTTGTAAAACTCATCCACACACTTGGAACCTTGAGTTAATCTCTGCAATTTTTGAAACAAACCCCTATAGTAGTGGTTGGGTACAAATCACCTCCTCATAAGCATTTTCATCTCCTCCCAAGTGTCAATGGGTGGCTCTCGATTCCTCCTCCTATTAATCAGTAATTGATCCCACCAAATAATTGCATAATCGGTGAATTCAATTGCAGCCAACTTAACCTTCTTCATCTCTGAATAGTTGTGATAATCAAACACCATCTCCATTTTAGTTTCCCACTCCAATAAGCTTCAGGATCATTTTTACCTTGGAAAGATGGAATTTTAATCTTTATGTTTACTAAATCATTATCCCTTCTAGGTCTAGCCATCCTAACATCTCTATTCTCATAACCACGCCCAAACCTGCCCCGATTCACATTTGGCACATCAAACTCCTCCAACTCTACTTCTTCCTCAACATTTCCCCATATGGAACATGTCCCGCGCCTTGCCACCTATTGGGAATGTCTTGTTGCTACCTCCTAGGTGTTCCTGCTTCTACCCTATCCAACCTCTCATGAATAGGTTCTAATTCAGCCCTCAACAAATGCCTCATCTCCCCTATCAATGTTTGCATTTGAAGGTTTGGAACGGTTGGTTGTTGAACTTATTCGGTCGTGTCTTCTTCTTGAATATTGGACAATTTTAGTATCTGCAAAAAAATTAGAAACCTCACAAGCACTCCCTCGCGTATTTCACTCACACTCGTGTTTTCACTCAAAATGGCTTTTACCCTCTTATGATCTCACAATCTCTTGCCTTTTTACACTCGTTTGTGTCCTCTTTAGTTCTTAATCGAACTCAATAAACAAATTCAAATTAACCACCAGCAATTCAGATTGAGGACCAACTAAAACTCATCACAATGTAAGGAGCTTGATTACGGGAGAAAAAAAATGAATGACTCACACATTTTCTAAGGTTTCAACAATACGAAAAAAAAAAACGCATACAATTTTTTTGTGTTTCAATCTTGTTTCTCACCTCCTAAAAGCCCTTTTTTTGTTTTTTTTTCTAAAGGAGGAAACAAGGAAAAAAAGGATAGTCAAACTTGCCTTAGAAATAAGCTCTGATACCAAAGGATATGAATCTCACCAACAATTGTGATGAAACCCAATAACAATGATGGTTGAAGAACCCAAGATCGTATAAACAAAGTTTATTGAGCCTTGACCCGATACCTAGTAAGATAAGAACCAAGACTACAAAGGATTAAAATGCCACACCAAGAAATCCAAGAATCTCTCACGAATCAAGGTGATAAGTTTGGTTGTTTGAACGCCACAAGATTAACTTGATAAGTTCAGAAATTTTTCTTAAGATCCAAGAGGAACAAAATTACCTCACAATAATATTAGTTTATTTCAAAAAGTGCTTACAAAATTCGTAGCTCCCCTCATTTTATACTTGGAACAACCGTCCAAGAATAGGAAATGAAATAAATACAGCATTAAAACTACACAATTGTCAAAGTAAACAAGTTCCAATGGTTTTTAGGCCACTTGGACTTGGAAAACAACAAAATATGACTAAATGACTAAGTTCAATGTATTTAAAGATAACCAGCCAAGACTAGATTCATCCCCCATTTATTAACCTTGAAAATAGATAAATTCATGCCATTTATGGTGTGAAAATGATGGTCACATTTTGCATGATAATTATCTCCTGAAATTGCTTTAATAACATGGACTAAGCTTTGATTATCATTTGGGCCCATCTTGGTCTTCATCTTTCCACAATCCTTCTCTTGGATCATCTCAATAAGTGCTTCCTTAAAATATTTGGCTCTAAATCTTGTAATTGGACCACTAGAAAATGACAAAGGGTCGTGTGCAAATTTTTCTCCACTCCCATCTGTATGATCAACCCCGCGTTCATCTTCAGCATATTTAGCTCCTTGAATTGCGTCACATCGACCAAATCCTTAAACACTTTTTATGGACTGGTACAAACCTGAAACACTCTGGGGCTAAGGTTGCTTGGAATGAGGTGTGCGTGCCTAAGAAGGAAGGTGATCTTAGCATCATGTGCCTTCAATAATGAAACAAAGCCTCCATGCTAAGACATCTCTGGAATTTATGAAAAAAAAGTCAATCTTTGGGTGAAGTGGTGCCGTACTTACAAAATTAAGAACAAAAGCAATTGGGCCATCAAAATACCTACAAATACCTCTTGGAGCTGGCGGAAAGTTCTCAAGCTTAGAGAGATTGGGAGACCTCTTATGAAGTCCCGCATTGGGAAAGGGAAGAACACATTTATGTGGTTTGATAATTGGCACCCCAAGGGACCTCTTCAACCTCTCTATGGTGATAGAATTATTTATGATGCCGCAAACAATGCTAAAGCAAAAGTTGCTGAGTTTTGAACGGTAGTTCTTGGAGATGGCCTAGCTCTACTGCCTGGGAGCTCAATGAAATAAAAAATGATACTCTTCCTTATATCAACACCTCTGAGGAGGAATCTCTACTTTGGTTACCTGAAGCTAGTGGAATGTTCAGCACCTCTTCAACTATGAGAGCCATTTCTCATCACCCTCCCCTCAAGAATAGGCACAACTTGGTGTGGTATGCTAATATACCCAAATGCTCATTTATTCTTTGGTTGACTTGAAGGAAAGACCTGATCACTAAGGATAAATTCATGTTTTGTGGAGTGAGTGATAGCAATAGCTGTGAGTTCTGTGATAGTGGAGTTGAAACCATCAATCACCTCATGGGTGACTGTTTATACTCTAAGGAGGTTTAGAACGAAATCCTTTACGAAAACCAGTTGTATAGAGGGATGGGGGCAAGGCAGAATGAAGTCAATGATGATGCGAAGCATGCACAAGGCAAGTCTTTCATGTCAAAGATAAGAGCCATGTCTTTTCTCCACCACGGTGTACTGCATTTGGATTGAAAGAAACAATAGAATACATAGAAGAGGCACCGAAAACCCCATTGAGCTGATTAAGGATATTGAGTTCATGATGAAATGTAAAATTTTGACTTGGAAGAAAGCTAGGAGAAGCTACAACAACTGGATAACTTGCAATTATTGTAACTTCATTAAGTCTTCATGGTTGACTAATCTGGCTACTTGTTTCCCTTTTTTGTTGCAATGTATAGCTTTGATGTTTTGATATATAGCTTTGATGTTTTGATATGCCCATCATCCTTGATCTCTAGGGATTTTCCTAGATTTGTTTCTTGTTTGTTTTGATGCTTGGGTATGCCCACCATCCTTTCCCTTTTCATCTTTTTTGTTTGTAGTCTGGATTGCTCCCTAGGGGTATGGCCCTAGTTCTCTTGTTCCTTCTTTGTTTATATATACATTTTACTTACGAAAAAAAACTCAATCTTTTCAAGATTATCTTGTTGAGATTTCCTATTTAAGAGGTATGAACCTGCACTTTGTTGCAAGCTTTTTTGAACCTATTTTGTGATTAAACACTTTGGTTTTTCAAAATTCAACCCCCTTGGATATTTGTGATCCCTTTATCAAGCCGGTTGAACACATTATTTATCCAAATCCTTGTCGGGTTAATTCTTTACTGCTGACGAGAGGAAAGGAGATTCCTAAGGTTGATCAGTGGATATTGAAGAAAGTGGAGCTAGCTTTGGGGTATTGCTATATCTACACCACTTTTTTTTATCAACAATGAAGGAGATCGAACTGCGATACTTAGTGGTGTCTAAGTCTTTTCGTGTCGTCTATAATACATTAGTTGAAATAGTGCTAAAAAGGGTTTTTCCTTATATCTCTTGTGATTGTTTGTTTGTTTGATTTAGATTCAATATCATACATGCTTAGTTTCACCTAAATAATCAAGATAAAATTGGATTAAAATTAAACTTGGCTTGTTTGTTACCAAATTTATGGATTCTATCATTGGTCATATAATCGAACCACTCTACACATTTTTTAGGACATGGATTGGAAGCATAAGAGTTTCATGCTGGTCATGGATGGATAAATTTTTTTTTCCAGCTCTATGGCCATTAACCTTCTTATGAAAGAAAGAAGAATTTTGGTCTCCTAGTTTCAGCCATCTAACTATGGATTTCTGCCCAATAAATTATTTTTCAGCCTCTCTATAAGCTACATAGTTGAGGTTGGCAACTTTTTTCTTGCAAAATGAGGTCATTGTTCAAGCCATTTTTGTCCAACAGTGATTGAATGTGGTCAAGAGTGTTATTGGATAATTGTAACTCTTTGGCTGGCATTATGGTAAAATTTGAAATTGAAGGATTTGAACTCCTTTTTGAGGCCTTTAAGTCTAATCATGGGACAAGTCACTTCATAGTTCCTTTATCATGATTCCAAGAGAAAGGTATTGAAATACTCATGATGGATCCAAAAATTGAAGAATTTGAAAGGTTCACCTATACTGTAACTACAAGGAAGAACAAAAATAATGATTGGGAAATGATAAAAAAAGTCCTTGGCATAGGGTCTCAACTTGGGAGTCTAGGAAGTATTCACTCCATTTGTCATTACAAAGAACACTATCAAGTATCGATTGAACATTTTGAATGACAACAGTCATTTTATTCCATGTTAACGAAAGCCCTCTTAAGACCATAATCATCAACTAGGATATTAGTGAGACATACATTAAACTCATTCAGTACATAATGACAAATGCCATGGGTACCTTACTGTCATCAACTTTTCTGACCACATTTACCCATAAAAATTCATTAACTATCATCAATAACAGTATGGAGGCTCTTAGGTAATGCCAAAGTCCTCTTCTTTCAAATTTGAGACTAAAAACACAGACAAGAGTAGCATAAAAGGACTTATTCAAACCCGCAAAGCTAATATTGCATGAGATAAGTTGAGGGAGAATGGAAATTACATCAATAAGAATAATGGTAAGGTCCAAACCCACTATAACTCCAGTAACCCCCATTGGGGGGACAATTATTTTTCTGAGGAGGACATCAAAACTCTTTTTGTACCGAATAAATTCATGTTGGTGGGTAAATTCTCTCACGGTAGACGTCCAGTTGATGCTATTAGAAAAGTTATGGTTGCAATAGGGCTCAAAGGTGCCTTCAATTTCAAAGTGGTGGATTCAAAGCCTATTCTCATCAAATGCTTTCATGAAGAATACTTCTTACATTTCCCCGTGAGAGTATTTAAATGGTTCCACGAATTTCATCCTGGAGTGGAATATTCCCAACCCCTATTTGGACCAATCTTCCTTTGCTTCCAATTCATTTATACAACAAAACAAACATTTTTTCAGTAGCTAGTGCCTTTGGACCCCCTTCCAACCTTGATGTTCCCACTGTGGTGCAAACCAGACCTATTTGGCAATGTGTTAAATATGAAAATATATCCCTGTATTTTGTGATTATTGTAAGAAAAAGGGTCATGAAGCAACTCAATGTAAATTGAAATTTGAGCAGGAGAAGAACCAAAAAATAACTAGAAATGAGTCCAAGACTAAACAAAAGAAAAGGTGATGAAAATAGATGGTATCAAAGAGTCTATGAAAACTTGGGTGATAAATTCTTTCAATTAAAAGAAAACCACTGCTAGAGATTCAAAAGTAGTTAATGAGAAGCTGGGTGTAGGAGAAAAACATGTTGAAAATTTCAATGGAACTAGTCAATAACATATACAAATTGAGAAAATGCAAATCCCAAATGAGACCACTATAATCCTTGACATGCAAATGAAACTCGAACAATTGAAAACTTAGTGGAATCACTTACTAAGCAAGTTCTCACAATATTAAAGAAGGGGAAATTCCACCGGAATTGAAAAATTCCACTCTTCAGCCACAAGAGCCTTTAATTAATGATCCTCAACTAAAAGAAGTTTTAGCCACTAATGCAGAAGCTAGAAAACCCATGTCTAAACAAAATCCAAATTGTAAGTGTGACATCCCGCTTAAAATAATAACGGTTGGCCAGCCCTATATTAAAATAAATCATGAATCTCAAGTGGATCATTCTCAGCATCTATTGACGTTAGAAGGTAAATAGAACTAACAACCCAATACTAAAAAAAAAGGGTGCCAATTTTTTTTATTAAAACATACAATGCAATAACCGACCAACAATATAGTAACTGCTGAACATGATAAACAACACATGCATGATAAGAATAAAGAGAATAGTTCTACACAATACCAGATATACATAAAAGGAAATACTCAAATATGCAGTCGGGTCACAGACAATACAACAACTGTGAAAAGAAATATAATCAAAATGCTCCAACTACAAATCTAGGGTGTAAACCCGATATACAAACTGAATCCTCATGTAGATATACAAAAGAGAGGAAACGGCTAATTCAAAATCATGCGACAGTCCGCTACTGCCACCGCTCCACGAATACACTAGATATAAAACATTATTGGCCTCCTTGCGGAGGGACACCTAAAATAATACAATATATATAACAAGAGGAAAATACAAACGGGTCAGAGCTCGAGGTATGAAAACATTTTAGTAAGTGCAGTAAAATGCATAATAATTACAAATGCATTATAACATGATTTAAGTGGAGTCGCACTCTCCAGAAAATCTAACTCGCCTCTCAACTAGAGCGCGCACCTAAACGCATGCACATGATCCTCAATAAACTTCCCAACACTAACTAAGGGCAAGCCAATCTAACTTACACCCAAAACCACACTCACATAACCCATCATCTTTAACATAACCAACAACTTTCGATTCTACCGTAACCCAAATATACGTCTAAACTTATTCTCTCCGTTGTCCAATCTTGTGTGTCGTTCATCTTCGTGATACGGGTTGTTCGCCTGTTGTTTTACTGGTGGTGGGTCTTCCATGGTTTGGGCCTGGTGTTTCCAAGTTTGGTGTGGCCCAGTCTGTTTTGCGGGGCTATTTTTTTTTGGCTGCCCTTGATTGGGCCACGTTTTGTTGCCTATCCTGCTTTGATGTTTGTGGTGGGGTATGGCCCACCCTTTGTGTTTTTCTTTGCAAGCCTTTGGGGTATGTCCCTTGGCTTCTAGTTTTTTAGGGTTCCTCTCTTGTTCTTGTAAAATTTCAGTTGCAGTTCTATATACATACATATTTCCCCCCCCCCCCCCCCCAAAAAAAATATACATATACATACATACATATTCTTTTACTAGAATTTATCGGATTCTAGTCATTAAATTACATGAGTTATTAGCTTCAAAACGCTAAGGACTAAACTTCTCCCAATTCTCAACATTGCACTACGTTTCGTGCGTGGGACGTCTCGCAAAGCGAAATCCAGATAGGAACCCCCCCAATACACTACTCATTGGCACTGTTGGTCGTTGAGGTCCATTATGCCCTCGGTACCCCACACATAACTTCGAATACATATAAGGAGCAATAATCTCTAATCCCATAAATAAGATAATGCTCCGAACCATTTAGGGTCTATAACATTACTCTAGTTATAAGCACATTCATACAACTCTAACAAGCAAGTACACATAACACACTTAGCGAACATATAATTATCCAAGATCCAATCACTTATGGATATACAAAATACTTCACAATGCTATCATCTTCTAGGAATTACTCGCTTTATCCCAGGTTACCATATATCGGATTACTATCACACCGCCATGGTAATAAAATAAATCACAACATATAGGAAGCGATCACAGCTCCGAACCGAAAGTGAGAACGAATCATACCCAAGACTTCTCACCCCGAATAAAATCACACTATAAATAAAGGACGACTATGACCCGGGGACTATACGCACCCTGCTCCTCAAGCCTGGGCCTCACCCACATCGCGCAACTTCCCATGATAGCAATGGGGGGTATGCTCACACAATAAGTATACATATATCAATCACACTATATATATATATATATATATATATATATATATATATATATATATATATATATATATATATATATATATATATACACAATCACATCATATAAATGCAAACCATCACACAAGGTATTTACAATTAAGCCATATAGGCATACATACTATATTCCGCCCGTATGTAAAGGAAGTGAATTCATTTATAGTATATAACTCTCATTATACTAACCGTTGCTAACTCGCATACCGTCCCATTATTTCACAATACGATCCCTCACTTGAAGCTCATATATTACACCTATGAGTATGAAAGGTCTCCCAATTCAATCAACCTTAAGGATACCATCTATATCCGAATACACACCGATCAACAATCATTATCCTCAATCCATATTATGGTTCAATCGATCATACGAACCAAAAATGTTATCACATTTGTGATTCAATCCAAAAGTCCAACGTCGCCAAGCGCATCCCCCCTCTCTCTTAGAGACCCATAACTATTTCCCAATAGAAAACTCGATGATAGTGGGATTTCCCACTAGGCTATATGATAATCCTTGAATTTATTTTCTCTCGAAATAACTCAAGATGACCCCATCATTTCATCATAAATGAAACTCCCTAAAGTCTCCAAAACATACTTCTCATGACTTATATGAAGGTTCCCAATCGATAAACCCAAACGAAATGGAGCGAAACTCACTCTAGAAAAACCTCACAAAAACAACCATGTTCCCCAATCGATTCGGGCCTAATCCGAATCGATTCGGCCCTACGAATAGATTCGCCCCTAATGCGGATCGATTCGGTCCAAAGGACTTGGGAAACTGTCTTAGTTCGAATCGAGTCGGCTTTGGGTCCGAATTGATTCGGTCACTCAGACCTGGAAAGCTGCAACATTCTGAATCGATTCGAAAAGGGGGCCGAATCGATTCGGCCTGTTCAGAAGCTACGAAAATGGCTATTTTCTCCAAAATCCAAAATTCCCCAAAATCATATTTATCATCTTCTAACCAATTCACTTCAACCCAAACATATATATATATAACATCAAAACTCATTATATAACTCAACCTAACTATTTATACACCCTCATATACATATACACACCTCAAATGCAAGATTTTCCCCAAAATCTAGGTTTTGACATTTTAAACCCAAATCCATAATTTAAATCCACAAATCATGAAATAAATGATGCAAAAGAATTATTTAGCAAGTTTAATCACTTTCCTCAAAGTTGTAGAGGTTGGATCTTCCTCGAAATCCTGTAATAGCCAGAATCTCCCAGCTTTTCTTCTCTTTCTCTTCTTCCTTTCCTCTTTTCTCTCTATCTAGGGCTTTCTCTTTCTCTCTACTGAGATTTTCATCTCCCATAGGATTTTTAAGCCTTAACTCCAAAATACCCAACTTTAAATGATAATACACACTTTAAATGACTCGGTTACTCCAATTCGAGCCAAACGAACTTAAAAATATTTCGAAACCCAAATAAGACCCAAGTACAGTCATTTCAACTTTCTTGACCCATCCGGGATCAACTGCACGCTCAGAATCACCATTGGAAATACTTTCTAACATCCTCAAATTTTGACCTCAATTGCCAAATTAATAATTCTCCAATTTAAATAAATATTATTTCTCCCAAAAATGAATAAATTATTATTCCCAATATCACGGGGTATTACAGACTTCCCCACTTACAGGACTTTCGCCCTCGAAATTAAGCTAAGCCTAGTACTCCAAATCTCAACTAGATCCCACATCACCTATCCTGACGATTTCTATGTCTATTCCTCCCACTCCTCACGACAAATCATATCAATTAAAAACCAAATCTGCTAAACAAGGCGCCCATACATCCTGTACCCGAGCTCGACTCGTATATACATAAGCCGGCTTCACTTAGCCTCAAATCGTACATTAGCTCGAAACAAATAGATCCATGATAACTTTCTAATTATATAATTTTTTTTGAAAGGTCCAAGGATTTAACTCTTCTCAATTCCTGACAGTCGCTACTTTCATGCGGGGGAGGTCTTGCAAGCGAAATCCAAACAAGGAACCCTCCCAATACACTACTATGTAGCTCTGTCGGGGATTGAGATCAGTTAGATCCAGGCTAAAATTTAAAAATAATATTTTTGAAATCATTTTGATGTTGCCCAAAGGCCTATAAAACAAATTTTATTTTTTTTAAAAAATAGTTTATGTCTTTCGACATCCAAATCAAATACCTTATGCCCAAGACACAAGGCGTCAACAAATACAATACTCTTACCAACATCTAGTTCTCAAAACTAGCATAACCAGGAGCTAAAATTTCTGGCTCAACAATAGTCCGCTAAACCCTGAATCTTTTCAGTAACAAGAATCCCTTACCTCTTAACAAAACATTGCCATAAGCTAGGCTCTTCCATCACTGGAACATTACAAATAAATAAGTCTAGCACGACTATAAAACAATAGCTTGATCGTTACTACAAAATGCTTTTCAACGATCCCTACGATCAAAATAGAGTCATAACTCTCTACTAGTACATCACAAGACAATCTATTCTCCCAAATGATATCATCTAAGAGCCTCACTTGCTTAATCTTCCCTTTCGGTCATTCCATACATAATAGGGTTATAACAACTATCCACTTAACAAAATCTTACATACGATGCTCCCAATGCCCCTTAAAGCATACTCCTAATCACAAAGGAAAATAATATTATACCTCTCTAGTCCGACTGCATCTCTTCATCGATGGGTTCCCACTCAAAGTTCTCCGGCCTAAAATGGCCTTGAACCTGCTGTAGGTGTTTCACATCCAAAACTTCCTCAAAAAGTGGCCCTTTACCTCTTTCGGGACAATCTCTTTTCCTATGGCCTATTTCTTTACAAAAGAAACATCTAGCAGCAAATCTTCCCTTCCCATCCTGAGGAACAAAACGCTATTGTGACCCTCGATAATCCTATTCATACCATTTTTCTTCACTGGCATTCTTTTCTCCAGACTTACTTGTTGAGCCCGAGTCTCTAAAGTTCTTAACCCCTTACGAATGAAGACGATATTCCTGACACTGTAACAATGCCGCATTCACTACCTCGACAAAAGTCATTAACGCAGGGTTCCCTAACAAATGTTGCCGAATTCGCCAATCTAAACCTCCCACGAACTTCGCTATTCTCTTCTCCTCCGTATATACCTCATCGGGCACTAAATTCACCAATCGAGTAAATTCTTCCACATACTCGTCCACCGTTCGATTACCTTGAAATACATCCAACAACTTCCTCCTCATTTCCTTCTGAATCGCGAAAGGAAAATACTTCTAGTCAAAGAGTTCCCAAAAATACGCCATGGGCAATGCAACCCTCTGCTCCGAAGTGGTGATTGATTCCCACCATTGGAGAGCTGCTCTCGTTAATTTAAAGGTGGCGGGAAATTGCTTCTGCACCTCACTACATTCAACCATTCGAAGGTGACTTTGCATACTCTTCTTCCAACGACTTGCAACCATTGCATCAGCTCCCCCTAAAAATTCTGGAGGATGACCCTTCCTAAACGCTTCCAGTACTCTTTCCCACATAGACGGCCCTGGGTGGGCTTGGGCTGCTTGAGCTGCAGGTTGATGTGCCATCGCAGAAATGGCAGCAGTTACTGCATGTGCCCCAATGTTGGCAATTTCGGCTACGGTCACAGTCCCTTGGGGCATTTGGGGTTCCATATTCTCAGCCCCTCTATTTTCCCTGCCTGGACGACCTCTCTTCGGTGGCATTTGGAAAAAAAGCAACTGTATCAGAACGCCGTTGAAATGATTATACCTCATAGAAGAAAATATAGACGTGTGAACGCAACAGTCCTATCAATAGGGTTCTACATCAAGAACGCTTTCGGAAGAACGCAGGAAACCCTCACAGATCCTAAAGACACTAGAACCTGATGCTCTGATACCACCTATGACAACCCCCTTAAAATAATAACGGGTGGCCAGCCCTATACTAAAATAAATCAGGAATCTCAAATGGATCATTCTCAGCATCTACTGACGATAGAAGGTAAACAGAGCTAAAAAAACAATACTATAAAAAGAGGGTGCCAATAAAAAAATTAAAACATACAATGCAATAACTGACCAACAATAGAGTAACTACTGAACATGATAAAGAACACACACATGCTAAGAATAAAGAGAATAGTTCTATACAATAGCAGAAATACAAAAAAAGAAATACCCGAATATGCTGTCGGGTCACAGACAATACAACAACTGTGAAAGGAAATATAAACAAAATACTCCAACTACAACTCTAGGGTGTAAACCCAATATATAAACTGAATCCTAATCTAGATATACAAAAGATAAGAAATGACTATTTCAAAATCCTGTAACAGTCCGCTACTGCCACCGCTCCACGAATACACTGGATACAAAACATCATTGGCGTCCTTGCGCAAGGGACACCTAAAATAATACAATATATATAACAAGAGGAAAATACAAACGGGTCAGAGCCCGAGGTATGAAAACATTTTATCAAGTGCATTAAAATGCATAATAACATGATTTAAGTAGAGTCCCACTCTCCAAAAAATCCAACTCTCCTCTCAACTAGAGCGCGCACCTAAACACATGCACAAGATCCTCAATAAACTTCCCAACACTAACTAAGGGCAAGCCAATCTAACCTACACCCAAAACCACACTCACGTAACCCATCATCTTTTTTTTTTCGGTAATTAAATGTATTAGAAACAGAGAGCCAATATACAAAGCCAAAAGGCCAAAGGGTCAACTAGAAACAAGCTTCTAGAGACCATAAACACAACACTTAGTCATACATAAGAGAATAGGGTAATCCCCATAGGTTACACGTAACCCATCATCTTTAACATAACCAACAACTTCCGATTCTATTTTAACCCAAATACGCGTCTAAACTTATTCTCTTATAAATAATATACATATACATACATACATACATACATACATACATACATACATACATACATACATACATATTCTCTTACTAGAATTTATCGAATTCTAGTTATTAAATTACTTGAGTTATTAGCATCAAAATGCTACGGGCTAAACTTCTCCCAACTCTCAACATTGCACTGTGTTTCGTGTGTGGGACCCCCCCGATACACTACTCCTTGGCACTCTTGGTTGTTGAGGTCCATTATGCCCTCGGTACCCCACACATAACTTCGAATACATATAAGGAGCAATAATCTCTAATCCCATAAATAAGATAATGCTCTGAACCATTTAGGATCTATAACATTACTCTAGTTATAAAGCACAATCATACAACTCTAACAAGCAAGTACACATAACACACTTAGCGTACATATAATTATCCAAGATCTAATCACTTATGGATATAAAAAATACTTCACAATGCTATCATCTTCCAGGAATTACTCGCTTTATCCCAGGTTACCATATATCGGATTATTATCACACCGCCATGGTAATAAAACAAATCACAACATATAGGAAGCGATCACAGCTCCGAACCAAAAGTGAGAACGAATCATACCCAAGACTTCTTACCCCAAATAAAATCACGCAATAAATGAAGGACGACTATGATCTGGGGACTATACGCACCCTGCTCCTTAAGCCTGGGACCTCACCCACATCGCATAATTCCCATGATAGCAATGGGGGGTATGCTCACACAATAAGTATACAAATATCAATCACACTAGATATATTTATACAATCACTTCATATAAATGCAAACCATCACACAAGGTATATACAATTAAGCCATATAGGCATACATACTATATTCCGCCCGTATGTAAAGGAAGTGAATTCATTTATAGTATATAACTCTCATTATACTAATTGTAGCTAACTCGCGTACCGTCCCATTATTTCACAATACGATCCCTCGCTTGAAGCTCATCTATTACACCTATGAGTATGAAAGGTCTCCCAATTCAATCAACCTTAAGGATACCATCTATATCCGAATACACACCGATCAACAATCATTATCCCCAATCCATATTATGGTTCAATCGATTATATGAACCAAAAATGTTATCACATTTATGATTCAATCCAAAAGTCCAACGTCGCCAAGCGCATCCTCCCTCTCTCTTAGAGACCCATAACGATTTCCCAATAGAAAACCCGATGATAGTGGGATTTCCCACTAGGCTATACGATAATCCTCGAATTTATTTTCTCTCGAAATAACTCAAGATGACCCCATCATTTCATCATAAAGGAAACTCCCTAAAAGTCTCCAAAAAATACTTCTCATGACTTATATGAAGGTTCCCAATCGATAAACCCAATCGAAACGGAAACCTCACAAAAACTACCTTGTTTCTGAATTGATTCGTGCCCAATCCGAATTGATTCGGCCCTGCGAATCGATTCACACCTAATGCGAATCGATTTGGTCCAAAGGACCTGGGAACCTGTCTTAGGTCGAATCGATTTGTCTTTGGGTCCGAATCGATTCAATCACTCAGACCTCGAAAGCTGCAACATTCGGAATCGATTCGAAAAGGGGGCCGAATCGATTCGGCCTGTTGAGAAGCTATGAAATTGGTTATTTTCTCCAAAATCCAAAATTCTCAAAAATCATATTTGTCATCTTCTAACCATTTCTCTTCAACCCAAACATATATCTAACATCAAAAGTCATTATATAACTCAACCCAACTATTTATACACCCTCAAATATATACACACCTCAAATACAAGATTTTTCCCAAAATCTAGGTTTTGACATTTTAAACCCAAATCCCTAATTTAAATCCCAAATCATGAAATAAATGATGCAAAAGAATTATTTAGCAAGTTTAATCACTTGCCTCAAAGTTGTAGAGGTTGTATCTTCCTCGAAATCGTGTAATAGCCGAAATCTCCAAGTTTTCTTCTCTTTCTCTTCTTCCTTTCCTCTTCTCTCTCTCTCTCTAGGGCTTTCTCTTTCTCTCCAATGAGATTTTCATCTCCCGTAGGCTTTTTAAGCCTTAACCCCAAAATACCCAACTTTAAATGATAATACACACTTTATACTCGATTACTCCAATTCGAGCCAAACTAACTTAAAAATATTCCGGAATCCAAATAAGACCCAAGTACAGTCATTTTGACTTTCTCGACCCATGCGGGATCAATCGTACACTCAATATCACCATTCGAAATACTTTCTAACATCCTCAAATTTTGACCTCAATTGACAAATTAATAATTCTCCAATTTAAATAAATATTATTTCTCCCAAAAATGAATAAATTATTAGTCCCAAATTCATGGAGTATTAGAGTAAGTCTATAAAAACAAAGCATTGGTATATATGAATGCCCCTGCCTAAATTACCAATTGGAAACTACTGATTACTTAAACAAAATTTCAAATGAGAATCAAAACAATACATAAACTACAGTGGAATCTAACACTGAAGAGGTTACCACCTAATAGACGATGACCTTAATCTTTCTCCCAGAGTTCCTCCCATTTTCAATGAGAATTGGATTGAAATTAGTACTAAGAAGAATAACAAAAAGAAGTCTAAAAATAGATCTCCAAGCCCATCCCTAAGATCTGGCAGTAAAATCATCTCTCCAAATCTGTCTAACTGATCAATTTCATCTTGTGGAACATTAAAGGAATTTTTAAAAAGAGTGTTTTTAGAAGAGTGGAGAAATTAAAAATAATTCACAACTTATCTATATTGGTTTGCCTAGAACCAAAAGTAGACAATTCTAAGTTTGATGAATACAAATGGAAGTTTTGTTTTGACCATTATCTAGCTAATGACAACTATTCAATTTGGTTGTAATCTACACATGGTGTAGCCTTTACTATGAAATTATAGACTCAACAGACCATGACCTTAATCATCTCCCATCCTATATTCCTAAACCTATAAAGTTTACCCTTATTATGCCAGGTGGAATAGAGATAATAGAATGTTGCTTTGAAGATAACTAACCTTTGAAGCCACTCAAGATCCTTAGATTATGGGTGGGGATTTTAACCAAAGGAAAAACTTGGCGAAAATTATTATAATGCTGTTGTTGCCTCTAAATTTCTAGATTTTATCCACAATAGTGAGCTTGAAGAGACGGGGTTCTTAGGAACTAAATTCACTTAGTGGAATCAAAGACGAGGCAAAGCCACCATGTGGGAGAGACTCTAATCCTTGCTTATGTGGAATGGACTAATAGGTTCATTAGATATTCAATCTAACACCTAGATAAATGAGCTTTTGATCATGCTCCTTTTCTCCTCTCTGTGTCAAACCCATTGACTCCAACAAGAGATTTATTTTCCAATCCTTCTGGACCAAGCGTCCCTCTTTATCCAACCTAATTAAAGGCCATTGGAGACCTTATGCTGAAGGAAATCCTCTTCATTCTCTAACTGAGAATCTACAGAAGATTATAAGATCTCTCATTAGTTGTCATAAGCATAACTTTGGAAATTTTACATAGAATTTAATTGTTGCTAAAGATGAATGTCTTCACGCTTAAATGACATTTTAAGGTGATCCCATCAAATGAGAATAGAGAAGTTCTAACTAAAGCTTAATATCATCTAGCCTACTTAAATACATTGAAGAGGATTATTGTAAGAAGAATGCTAATCTAAAATAGACTAAATAGGGGGATTGCAACAAGAAGTTCTTCCATGCCTATGTTAAGAAAAAAAGATCCAAGTGTTTCATCCACATAATTAAGAAAGAAAATGGTGATTGGGATGAAGACCAAATGGATATCAAGGAAGAAGATATCAACTACTTCTCCAAGAAATTCCTAAGTAAAGATCCCAATAAGAGTGGCTACTCCTTACTGAATCATATTCCTAATTTAATCAACATTGAAGATAACTCATTTCTAGAATCCATTTTTTATTTGGAGGAAGTTAAAATTGTTGTCTTTAGTCTTTCGAGTGAAAGTTCCCCTGGTATAGATGGCTTCTCAGCGAAATGTTTCAGGTATTCTTGGGAATTGATTAGCCCTGACATTCTCAAAGACGTCGTTGGTTTCTTTATGGGGAACATTGTGACTAAAGTGGTCACCGCCACTAATTTGATTCTCATCCCCAATACTAAATATCCTAAATCTTTTGGAGATTTAAGGCCTATAAGTCTACGTACTTAGAAGTTAATCCTCCATAAAATCATTTAAAAAATCCTTGCTATCAGACTTAGAAGTTAATCTTTGACATTTCTCACAACCAAACTGTCTTTGTGATGGAAGAAGAATTGGAGAGAATATTCTGCAAACTTAGGAGTTATTCTTTGACATCAATAAAAAGAATGAACGGGTGATGAGTTCAAAGTCAATATGGAAAAAGCTTATGATAGAATTTCATGGATTTTTCTTATAAAAGTTTTAAGAAAATTCGGAATCAGAGAGCTAATGATTGACATGATATGGAGGTTTGTCTCGAATAATTACTTCTCTATTTTAATTAATGGGGGAAGCCTGTGGTTTCTTTAAATCGACTAAAGATATTAGGCAAGGAAATTCCTTATCTTTTGCACTCTTCATCATCTGTGCGAAAGTTTTATCGAGAAATCTCAACCACGTGTTTTCCAACCCAGTATTCAAAAGTTGTAAAACTCCCACTAGGAACCATGTCATATCTTACCTAGTGTTTGCATATGACCTTATAACTTTCTCCTCCTGTCATCGTTCCTTGAGAATTTTTTTAGATGAATTAGTCTCAACTTTGTTAAATTTACCCCACACTGTAAAAACTTGACGCAAGTAAATATTAGTCTAGGTAAAAGGTCTCATTTCTTTCTCATTTTAATCTTATTAATATCATTACTACGTGATCATACAAGATTCAATTCTAAAGATAAACGAACAATCCACGACACGCCGATGTACAAGAAAAACCTAAATGGAAAAAAATCTCGAAGGATCATGCATAGACAAATTCAATACATATATGGGTTTACAAGAAGACTCGATTGGCTTATAAAACTTGAATCCTCAATCCCATCCAGATGCAGTCTTCAAAACCTCCGTTCGTAGCTCTGTGAAATCCAACACGGCTTCACAATAACTCCCTGCCTTAGTATCAACCGATTGGCTTTTCTGTCTCCAACAGTGTAAAATCCACCGTACAACCATAAACTTATGATTATAAAAGTTTATGTGGGTATATATTAGGAAAAATTGATCATAAAGGATCAAGGATATTTAGAGAGGATTCCAAAGTGTTTTTGGCTTAAAGATTCATTAACAATGCACTTTGAAACCTGCTACCATGCACTTCGATAAAAAGTGATTTTTCTAAAAACGTGGGTTAGTAGGAAAAATTGACAAAAATAAAAACATGTCAGGTCGTTTGAACGACATGGTACCTTATTTGAATGACGTACCCAATCTCGTTCGAATATGAATCCAACGAGGTATCAAACGAGAGGAAAATGGTTTGATAGATCTCGTTTGAAGTTCGTTTAAATGGGGGTACCAATTCGGTTAGAACAAGCTTTGAACAAGTTATCTAATGAGACTCCAAAGAAGTGAAATCTTTCTAAAATTACCCTCGTTTGATCTTTCATTCGAACGATGCTCATTTGATCTCTCATCCGAATGAGATAAAGTACCTCATTCGAATAACATATCAAATGTCGTTAAAACGACCTAGAAAAATGTAATTTATCAAAATATTTTTTTTAAAACCATTTAAAAAACTTTAAAGCCTCAAAACATTTTTATCCAAATATCAAAAGGGTCATGTACCTTTGGGAATGGGCAAGCATCATGTAAGATATGAACGTGACATGAGCAAATACAACCACTAACTTATCTTCACATTTATGCTTGAGTATATGACACCCTAACAAACTACGAGTTTTGACCAATGGAATAAGACAATATTACAAATTGACTCAATGTGGAAATTTGTCCTTACAAATCTCCCCATTTGGCTATTCTAGGACAAAACACAAAAAAAGAAAATGACTAAATCGCTAAGCCAGGTTGTTAAGCCTATCTAATGCTCACCCCAAACTCCCCCAAAAGACATAAGACATCCTAACAACCTAGAAACAACTGATCTCCATGATGCTTTTATAGGACGTACATGTAGAAGAATACTTACACACGTGAAGAAAACTACATGTGGTGCATAGAAGTAGTGTTAAATAAAATAAATGAATAATATGAAAACTCCTCCTAAAGTTGTTTTCTCCCCTTTTGCCCGGAAAAGACAAGGGATTGAACATACACCTGTAAGGTTAGTCTATCACATAGAAAGTAAAGATCTTCATAAGAGAAATGAATGTAATATCATCACACGATATAGAAATAATAAAATAAGAGATAAAGTCAAAATGGAATCATGTAGAATAAGTTATGCTCTCCTAGTGTACTTGTTCTATATTTAATACACTCAATGAATCATGTAGAAATAATAAAATAAGAGATAAAGTCAAATATAGAACAATTGCACTAGGAGAGAAAACACAAAATGTAGAATAAGTAAAACAACTCTCTAAAGTACATCAGAAAAACAACAACTTCCATAAGACATAATCATTGATTCTCGTCATCATCAACATCATCAGTCCTTTCATCATAGCTCGACGCTGAATGAGATGAACCCGCTCCCTTATGCTACTCCTGGCGATGCAAGTCCTCAAAATACTGCATCATCATAGTGTCCATGTGGGACTGTCTCTCCTAGTCACACTCCATCTTGTCCATCAGCTCCTAAAACATTTGAGGTACAGCTGTTAATCAAGCCACATGTTGTACTCGTGAAAGAAATTCCCAAATCTCCCTCGACTTGATGGGTGGGGGTGGAAAGTAGTGTATGGAATGGACTTAAAAGGATTGTAAAAAGAAACAGGCTAAGAAGACACTGACTGAGAAGTGGGAGGATCAGGGTACTAGCTCTGGACAATGGGGAGATGACACCTAGACCAACTAAGGGAATGAGGATGAATGGTCTGAAAAGCGGTCAGGACAACATCGGAGGGTTAAAAAGAACACTCGTCATGTAGGAAATTACGAGTGATGAGCACAAAAATGGAAGAGTTTGCCTAAAAGGGGTGGATCTAGAGTTGGGAATCGAACTCATGGCAGAGTAGATGTGAACAGGGAGGTCAATGATGGCACCTTGGCTGATATAGCATACATGAGGCGGCCGTGATCCCATGTGATATGTTTATGGTTTGTTCAAGGATTGAGACACGAGCAAACGATCCAATTAAGGATCCTAAAATCATCCTTGAGATTAGAATGAAAATGGGTAGAGATGCCCATGTGACACTTATAAAATACAACATCTTTCGTGACATCAATGTATGGTGCTCACGATTGGCCTATAGAAATGTTGCATTTGGGGACCCGGGGATATAAAGATGGGAGGCGATAGAGTCCTCATTAATGACGATCTCTTTGTCACAAACCATAGAGATGAGGTCGTGCCTAGAGACATTCATGGCAAAAACAATTCCCGATTGAGGTCGGGTTAAAAAAATTAGTGAGGGAGAACAAGGGCTTGCAACCTCGATTAGATAGCCAGTTATACACTATTGGCTTAGAAAAGGGTTGACAGTTTAACAACATTTTCACATACGATGGCATACAAGAAAACCAATAGAGGTATATTATAGACACGCTTGGTGCATTTCCCACCTAATATGAATATGGGGGAGATCCGCAGAATCTCGAGAGGAGGAACCCTCCTTAGGCTCGTCGGTAGCGGAAGTATGACGGAGACGCTTCGTAGATAGGTAAGGAGAAACATAGAGTAACTGGATAAAAAAAGGAAAACTAAAGGGTGATAAACACGCATTCATCTTAGAAGATTCTTGTGTTCTGGTCCTGACATGAAGCATATCGGATCTAAGGTGAAATGGAGTGATGTTTTGCTGCCCAAAAATTGAAGGAGGCCTAGGTATAAAAACACAAATGAGTGGAACAAAGCAATCATGTTCAAACACCTCTGTAGCAGGAAAGATAATTTATGGGTAAAATGTTGCCACATTTACAAATTAAAAGGCAGAAGTCTATGGCATATTCCAGTTTCGGCAGATGCTTCATGGACCTGGACCAAGCTCTTGAGACTCAAAGCAAAGTCAGACCCCTAATTAAAACCACCACTGGAAATGGTCAAAATACCCTTATCTGGCATGATCAGTGGCACCCTAGAGGCCCTTCGTGGTTGGTATATGGAGAGAGAACAATCTATGATGCAGCTAGCAATCACAAAGCCAAAGTAGCTGACTTCATTTGGAGTGGAAAATTGGCTTGTCTATCTACTATCACCTGGGAGCTGAATGAGATTAAAAATAGTGAAGATTGCACTACTTGGACCCCTATGGCTAATGTAATTTTCACCATCAGCTCTTCCTGGAACTCCATCAGAAGTCGGACCAAATGTGCCTTCATTTTATGGCTGGTATGTAAGGATGCAATCAACACCAAGGACAAGACTCTCAACTGTAATACCCCGTAATTTTATTGATTTTTATTTAAGAGATTAATTAAATTAAATGAGAATTAATTGGGAATTAATCCGGGTACAAATACTAGCGAGATGTGAGTTGGTATTTGATTCTGATTTTATAATTGAAAATTTCATGTATTGAAAATGTTAAAATTGTCGCGAGGCAGAAATATGACAATTTGGAAATTTAGTTGGGACGCGCGTGTCAGTCGCGTCAGGAATGAAATTATTTGAATTAAAAAGTGAATTATATTTTTATCAACCGAATGGTCATTTTGAGTGCGCCAACATGTCCGAAAGGGTCGAAATAGTCAGAAAACACTAGCCGGGGGTTAGTTTGGGTCCCGGGGCATTTTTGGGCCATATCGGTAACCTAGAGGGGTATTTTGGTAATTTTAAAAATAGGGGAATTAAAACCCACGAATTTTAGAGGTTAATTTTATATTAGAAATAAACCCACTAAGTCCTTAATTCAGAATTTAACAAGAAGTGGGCTACGGGAGTTATAGGGAGAGTCTTAAGAGGTTCCAAAAGAAACCCTAGCCACCATCACCATCTTTGGGAGAAATCTGAAGAGAGAAAGAGGAGAATCAACTTTCACCTTTCAACATCAAATCAGAACATCTAAGGCAAGTGGTTTAATTACATAATTTCAAGCGAATGTTTCCTCCATGCTTAGGATTGAATATAAGTCTTGTATTAAAAGTTTGATGAAAAACCCATGAAATTGGAGATAGAACTCATAATCTTATATAGGGATTGCATGTAGAATGGTAATGAATGAATTCCATATCCAAAATGTACCTTGTGATGATTTAAAAACGGTTTTATAAGGAGAAATTGTAGACGTTAAAATTCTGGCTTCATGTTTATAGGCTTTGGGATAATGTTTGGGAATTTTGATGATTACATGTTAATTTAGGAAGCATTGGCCCCAAATATATGTTAGAGGGTGACTTAGGAGGACTAAGAGTAGTTTAAAAACGTTAAAACTTAATTGGGATAATCTTAGTGGGGATTTAGAGGAGATAAATCTGAAGAAAAACGAATTGGGGGAATTTCTGGGCGCAGTCTGCCATCTCGTTAGAAGACCTGCCCAGGTCGTTCGAACAACCTCGTTCGAACGAGCTTCTAACGAGATGATAGTGTCCCTTCTAACGAGTTGGTAGTTCATTCGAAGCCTTTCGTTCGAACGACACTCGTTCGAACGACCTCGTTCGAATGAGACTTCTAATGAGTTGACAGAATGGCCTTTTTGGCCTGATTTTATTTCAAATGTTCCGTAAACTTAAATAATTGAGAATTAACCTTCCCTTATTGACTAGTGGGTATAATTGTGAGAATTGGGGTACGTTGAGGAGTAGAACTTAGAACCTTATAGTAATCTGGATGACATTTGTGGAATAGGAAACGAATACCTAATTACTACGTGAGAAGGGTTGACAACGTTAATATACAAATCGGGGACTTGTAAACATGTAACATTAATTGACGGTATAAGAACGAGAAGTATACCTATATTAATAATTCGAGATATCTAAGATGTGCGAATGCTTAGTATATGTGGTTTTATGTGTAAAACATACCTACCATACTTGCTATCACGGGAGGTCTGCGTTCGATTAGGGCCATCTAATCTTTGTGTGCCTACGGGGGAGATTTAGATTGGTACCTCGAGGACATAGGTCAGAGAAGGACTTATTGAGAAGTTAATAAGTCTGCTGATCATGGGAGCGTAGGTATGTGCGTGACCCATGTGATGTGAACTATGTTCGCCTCCATTTTGTGTGATTGTTGTTATTTGAGAACGATTCCTGAGAGATTCGGAATGCGTGGTCCTCATGTACGTGATGTACCGGGATTGGATAGCAGAGTATGTGTGCACCGCAGCTTAGTCTCGGGGTGCTAGTATTGTATATTTATGATGAGAATAATATACTGTTAATTGAAATGAACTGTGATGTATAATCCATAATATCAACGTTTTGTAAAAGATAAAACATAAGATCTCTAGTGTTTAGTAGTACTAAAATGGGAAAGTACACTCTGGTTAAAATAAGATGTCGGGAATTAAATCGTGAATCGGAGAGTAACGATAGATTTTATATTGGACAAGTTAGATACGGGAATAACTAGATTCGATTTCGGATATGTTAGGAGTGCACATCTGTCGAGAGGTGAGTATCTCATGTGAGAGCACGTCCTAACATGTATTTTGCATTCATTTTCTTATGTCATTAAAACACTTGCTATTTTTTTAAACTGTTTTCACCATCGAGCTCTGACCCGTTTGCTTCCAAATCTATTTTTTTTTGTAAAATCTTTTAGGTGCCTAGCCACAAGGACACCATGCATAGGAGTTCCATTCAGGTGACGTATTGTAGCTGCTGTGGAAGTTACAGGACCTTGACAGTAGACGCCTCCACTTTCGATCTTGACTCTATGTTATCAGATTTTTCTCATCTGTTGGGCATGTCGCCCCATTTCTCTTTGACACTTTATTTATCCAGTTATATCAGATTTTGGGTTGTAATTAATTTAGTGATGCAGACTTAGTATTTGCTTATTCCTGTATTTGGATTGTTGGGAGGAGTATCTCTCCAGACTCATTACTATTTCATGGTTATTCTATTGTCACTATGCTGTGGTGGTTATCTTAGCAGTTCATAATCTTCTCATTGCATGTTAATCAAATTTAATTAAATTTGACAACTCACTTTTTAAATATTAGGTGGCTAGTAATTGTTAAAACGTTTTCGACAGTGATACTATGAACTGAACCAACTTGACATTTTGTATTAATTTAATAAAGGAGTAGCTACCCGGTATTTAATTAGTTGGGGTGTCACATCAACTGGGGAATTTCTAATGATAAATGTTGTGCTCTTTGTACCAATTCTATTGAAAACCGTGATCACCTTTTCTTCAATTGCAATTTCTCAAACTTAATCTGGGAGGAGATTAATTACAACAACTCATCCAGCAGTTTTACTACATCTTGGGAGGACGTGATTTCTGATGTTTCCATGCACTTCATCAAAGGGAATACCATCATTGATAAGCTTAGAAGATCTTCCCCATCTACTGCATATGGCTAGAGAGGAACAATAGAATCTTTAAGTTTAGGATCTCCAGCTATGCTGATATCATGAGAGACATTAGCTTCCTTGTCAAATGCAAATCTCATAAATGGACAAAATCAAGGAGAAATTTGAACATCTACTTATCTGCAAGAATTGGGGCTTAGATGATAGTAAAATGTTGCTAGTTAGTAGGCTGCTTGTTCATTGTATTTTGAGGTTTAAACGTTGCTTTTCATTCTTTATGTGGATTATTTTCTCTTGTGAAAATTGATCCAAGGAGGGTATGCCCTCCTTTTTTTGGTATATTCTTTTGTTTTTATTATGATTCTTAATTACAAAAAAAAACATTCAAATCAGCAAAAAGATATATAAAGCAGAAAAAATAAAGAATATAAATGAAAAGTCAAAATTAATTCAGTGGTCATTTTAGACAAAAGCATGAAAAATTAATTATGAGCACTGAAAATAATAACATTTCATTTATGGGAGAAAAAAAAATTAAATAAACAATTAAATGCGAAAAAGCCCCCATAAACTTTGGATTTTACCTCTTTTACACCAAAAACACACTTTTTTACTAGAAATTTTGCAAAAATATAATGGTGAATTAACAAAGGTTGAAAAGCATGGTGTAGAAAGAGAAAACATCCAACAATAAAAGGAAAAGAAGAAAGAAAAAGAAGAAATTAATTTAAAAAGGAGATCAGACACCCAAAAAGCTCCAAAGTTTGAAATCGGTATCCCCAAAGCTTGAAGCCTTAAACAATTGGTATGTATCCCGATTTTATTCTTTCACTCTCAGTTGACAAGGTCGAAGTTATTCTATCTAATTATTTTTATAGATAGTTTTCATAACTAAACTAAAAAATCCTATGATTTTTAAAATCGTTCGTTGGATAATGAAAAAAAAAATAAGTCTTTTTTTCTTCTCTTAAGTTAAAGAAAAAAATGAATTTGAACCTGATATGCTTGGTCTTTGTGAGAACCATGTGAATCACTACACTACTTGATTCACATGGTTCTTGTCGGTTCACACAAAGTTTTTTTATATACACTGTACTCTGTTTGTATTTGTGAGAACCTTTCTTGAATTCAATTAGACGTTAACGTAAATGAACCGTAACTATGTAGCCCTATTCCTAATAGATTGACCCCAAAATAGCATATGCATGAGTGGAGGAAGATGGAGAGTTAAAAATGGATGGAAACCTGGGTAGAGTAAGAGAGAGACAAAATCGCAGATGGATGCAAGAATAAGGGCTAGAGAAGGAAATGGGTGAAGAGAGGTGCACTGGGAAAAGGAAAATACAATTTTTTTTAAATCTCATTTAAGCGAGGTACCAGATCTCGTTCGAATGACTCATCGAGATTTTGATTCTAAACCCTAGAAAAAGGGAAAAAATAAAAGAAGAAATAAACAGATAGATAAAGAAATATGTTTAAAATTCTAACTTTTAGAGAAAACAAAAACACTAAGGACTTGTAATAAAATACTCGAAACATGGTAGTGGTATGTAGGGGTGTGAACGTAATACACGGAAGCATCAACATAAGTGTACGCATAAGTGAACAATGTCAAATAACACTACTAATAGTTAAGTACTCAAATCAACCATAGTGAAAAATGGACTCAATAGAAGTCGACTTATACAAAAATTGCCTAGAAGATTCGATGATTCTCTAGCCAATACCATCACTCATAAATGCAATTTTAAGACCTATTGTGCAAACCAATTGATCTTCGACTTGTAACACCCTCAAAATTAACATTTTTTTCATTCTCACTCTATATTTTGAAGATATAATGATATGAATTGAACTTTTGAAGCAACAATGATAGAAATTTGTCCTTGACAATTATGTTTTAATTTGTCAAATATTCTTTTTGGCACTTTTCAATGGCGACTTTTTAACACAAAGGATGTTGTTCCTTTCGCAGCCCCTTTCCATTGCTCACTCAATTTTGATAAGAAAATTAAAACATGGGAAATGGTTCTTACATGCACAATTTTGCCTATCGCATAGAAATGATGTGATAAGATTGATAAGACAACACCTTACTTCACCTAGCATATGCAGAGCATGAACAACATTTTAAAGAGACCGTGTAAGGTGTGCACAAATAAGGTGATGAGATGAGACAAACATCGAAGGAAATGTTAGAAAAGGGCATCATTCGTCACAAAAATGCATAATTAAGGAAAAGTAGCACGTAATCTAGTCTAGCTCACCATGGAGAATCACATGAACATGCAATGTAATGGTATTTCGAACATCTTAATTATGCATCCAAAAGGTGAAAAAAATGGAAAATATTTTTGAGATTTTTTTAAAATACATAAATGAAAATCTTTTTGGAAAAAAATATACAATCTAGTTCACGGGGGATAAAGAATAATAATTAAAGATCACCCTAAACTAGATATCTACCCTGAACTCAACCAAAGGAACAAACCCTGATAAATGGCCTAAGATCCTCGAGCCTAAGGGTGTCTGGAGTTTTTATGAAAATATCGACCAATTAGTGTACAGTGCCTATAAAGCTTAAGGAAACTATCTTTTCCTCGATGAGATCATGAGTAAAATGCTCGTGAATCCTGATATGCTTTATGCGAGAACATTGGACAGATTACGAGAGATATGGATTGCACTCCTATTACCACAAAAATAGTCATTGTGCCTTTAGAAATAGCATAATCCTTCAACATTTGTTTCATCCAAATGAGTTGTGTGCACCAACTCCCTACGGAAATGTATTTGACTTCCCTTGTGGGAAAAGTAATGGAGTTCTACTTCTTGCTTTTCCAATAGACAAGAGGACTCCTAATGTAAAAACACCCACCTGAGGTTCTTTTGCATCCATCCACATCTCTTACCCAATCGACATCCAAATACGCCAATAGACAATCATTGGTGTTAAAATAACATATTCTAAAAGACATGGTCCCATTACATATTTGATTATTCTTTTTAGCATAAGTAATCTTTCAGGAATGCCTGATAATGGGCACAGACTCCTACACTAAAGGAAATGTCTGGAGGTTTAGCGATTAAGTAGGGAAGACTACCTATCATTCTCCTAAGAGTGTATGCTCTATGTCCTTACCTTGAGTGTCTTTGCTAAGCTTAGCGGTTGAAGTCATGGGTGTGCGTTCATGCTTAACCAAATATGAACTAAACTTCTTCACTAGCTCTTTTGCATACTTAGATTAGGATAAGAATATCCCACTATCAAGTTGACACACATGGCTACAAAGAATGTAATCTCACCGACTATACTCATCTCAAACTCACTCTGCATTTCTCCCGCAATGAGATGAGTATGTTGGTCACATTTGGATCCAAATACTATATCGTTGACATAGACTTGTTTAACCAAAATAGCATCTTTATCCTGAAGAATAAACAAAGTCATATCCGGTCCCCCTCTCATAAAGCCACGAGTTAGGAGATATGATGTAAGCCTTTCATACCAAGCACGAGGTGCTTGCTTCAAATCATATAGGGCTTTCTTTAGATAAAGACGTGATTCGGGTGCTTAGGGTCTTCAAACCCTTTTGGTTGTTCCACATAGACCTCCTCCTATAGAATGCCATTAAGGTAATCTTTACATCCATTTGATAAATCTTGAATTTAAGATGATATGTTATGGCTAGTGAAAGACAAACATACTCTAGCCTATCAAGAGGAGCAAATGTCTCATCAAAGTCAAAATCCTCGATTTGGGTCTAAACTTGAGCAACTAACCTAGATATTTTACGTAAAATGATACCCTTTTCATCCATTTTATTCTTATAAATCCACCTGATACCAATGACATTAATGTCACTAGGCCGGAGAACTGATTCCTAGACATCATTCTATTCAAACTAAAGAAACTCTTCTTGCATAACGTTAATCCATTACTCATATTTGAGTGCTTCTTTGATGTTATTATGCTCAATTTTTGAGGTGTAACACAAGTAATTAAAATCATTCTCTAATTGAGATTGAGTCTTAGCTCTTTGGTAATATTACCAAGAATGTTGGTGGGGTCATAACTCTTATGAACCCAAGAAGGTGGTACCTCTTTGTAAAGAGTTGGGTCCACCAATTCATTTTGAGGAATAATGGGATAAACATAAGGAGGTGCATTATTCTCACAAGAGAGATCATCATTATCATCAAAGTTGGCGGGAGCATCATCTTTATAGTGACACTTGTTTTTTTTTTTGGGAAATTAGTTGTATAAAGAGAAAAGAAGAAAACATAGAATAAGGAACCTCAAAGATAAAAAAACCTCGGGGCATACCCCGGGGCCAAACAACAAGCAAAGCAAAACACAACAAACATGCCTAACAATAACTAGCTTAGATGACTATTTTCAGGGATGTTCCAGTACATACAAGCCATCCAGTTAGTGTAATTCCTTCCATCCTTCTTCCAAGTAAGAACTTTGGCTCTAACCATGTTTTCAATACCCTTCACAATGGTGTCTAGAGAATTGAAGACATGCTTAAAGCACCTCTAATTCCTCTCCATCCAGATGCAGTAGATCGTAGTAGTGAAAAAAAGGGATATAATCTTGTCACATAAGGACTTTGTAGAGTGGTTAACAGTGGCCAAGGATAACTCTCTATTCCAACTTTGAAACTTCCTGTAACACTTATTTCTAAGCATCACCTCCTCCCATATACTCTTGCTAAGGCTGCATTGAGAGAAAAGGTGGTTATATGTTTCCCTCTCAGAACCACACATCCCACACAGGTCATCCTCAGAAATACCCCATTCAAATAATTTGTCCTTAGTGTTGACGGCCTTTCAAAATACTAACCAAGCAATGAAAGAACACTTAGGAATGCAAACCTTGCTCCAAACAAACTTGCTCCAAGTGACAGTAGGCTTGTGGATATTCAATAGCTCCCAAGCAGATGCAATGGTGAAGGTCCCTTTCTTTGAAGGAAGCCAAACCACATAGTTATTTCCCTCAAGAATTGCAGGTAAGTTAGCATTCTTCACTTCATTTAATTCCCAGGTCACAGTTGAGGGCCATCTCCACTCCATTTGGTGGATGAAATCAGAAACTTTAGCTTTAAGGCTACTAGCTGAGTCATACACAATGTTGTTCCCATAAAGGGGAAGCAGTGGCCCATTAGGATGCCACAAATCAAACCATATAAAAGTTTGAGTCCCATTCCCAATGAATGTTTTGATTTGTCTTCTAAACTTTTCTCTTATCTTAAGAATTTTACTCCAACTCCATGATGCATCATTTGGTATACTCAAAGCCCATATGCTCCTTCCTTTGATTTTGTATATATTGCACCACTTAATCCATAAACTATCCTTCTTACAGCATAGGTTCCATAAGTGCTTAGCCATGGAAGCTATGTTCCATGTCTCTAGACTCTTGATATTTAGCCCCCCTTTCTCTAAAGACACACAGATGTCCTCCCCAGCAACTTTAACACCTTTACTGTTAGTCTCATCCCCTTTCCACAGATAATTCTTCATAATTTGCTCAATCTTCTTTATGATGCTTTTTGGCAAAATAAAGGTGCAAGCCCAATAGACTTGTATGCTGAAAATGACAGTCTTCACAAGAAGGAGTCTACCTGCAAAACTTAAAAACTTATTAATCCAGCATTTGGTGATCATATCCACCAGGATCTGGCAATCCTCCCTTTTCAGTCTAGTAGTAATGTGAGGCACCCCAAGATATTTAAAGGGGGGGTGCCCATGTTGAATGCCCAAGATAGAAGAAATCTCTTGAATACCATCCATAGTGATCTCAGCAGTGAAGAGGCTACTTTTATCCAAGTTAACCATAAGTCCCGAATAGGAACTAAAATCAACAATGGCATCTCTAATAATTCTGCCGAACTCCTTATGGCCAGTAAAAATAATCAAGTCATCAGCAAAACTAAGATGGGTGAGGGACATCTCCTTACATTTAGGATGATAATTGAAAAGGGCAAATTCAGTAGCTTTGGATATAATCCCAGTGAACACTTCCATCACAAGCAGGAACAGATAGGGAGATAAAGGATCTCCCTGTCTAAGCCCTCTCCTACCAGGAAAAAATCCATTCAGCTCACCATTCAGATTAATAGAGAACCTGGTAGTGGTCACACACATAGTAATCCACCCAATGACCTTAGAGGGAAACCCAAACTGAGACAAAAGATTAAGCAAGAAGTCCCAGCTAACCAAATCATATGCTTTATGCATATCAATCTTAATAACACATCTAGGAGGGAGGGAGTCCCTGTGATAGTTCTTCATTAACTCTTGGAGTAAAAGGATATTGTCAGCAATAGACCTTCCCTCCACAAAAGCAGCTTGGTTATTGCTGATAAGATTAGGCACCAACTTCTTGAGCCTAAGAGTGATCACTTTGGATATGCATTTGTAGATGGTGTTACAGCAAGATATAGGTGTGGAATCCTTCATAGAAACAGGTGTATCCACCTTAGGAATTAAATCCAGAGCAGTACAGTTCCACTGATCAAAGAACATAACAGTATCAAAGAAGTACTTAATTGCATCACACACATCACACCCCCCCCACAAGCTGCCAATTTTCTTTAAATAAGTGGCTATTGAAACCATCAGGCCCCAGGAGCCGTGTCAGACCCAATTGCAAACATAGCTGCCTTAATCTCATCATGGGAGACATCTGCTTCTAATAAATCTGCTTGGTGAGAGTTGAGCTTAGTCTTTATTACCTCCCTAAGAACATCATCAGCTTCCACTCAATGCACCCTATTCCCAAAAAGATTCTGAAAGTATCTCACAGATTCCCTAGCCACCTTCTCACATACTTCCACCCTCACCCCCATATCATTCTCAATGCTAACAATTTTCCTTCTAGCCAAGTTTTGATTAACCTTCTTATGGAAGAAAGCATTGTTCTGATCACCAAGCTGTAACCACTTAGTCCTAGCCTTTTGCCTTAAGAAAGACTCTTCATCATTCGTCATGTAAGTATACCTCTCTCTCATCTCTTTCTCCTCCATTTGAAGCTCCTCATTGGATCCATCGCTGTCCAAAGCTCTCTGGAGATTATCCAGCTTACTCTTAATGTCAGTTACCTAAATGGAGATTCTGTTAAAGAACTTCTTATTAAAATGCTTTAAGGATACTTTCACTTTATTCAGCTTCCTAAACAGCCTCATCATCGGGTTACCATCCATCACAACATCCCATGCCTCAATAAGAATGGGCATGAATTCCTGGTGATTCATCCAGAAATTAAAAAACTTGAAAGGCTTAGGCTTCCAGTTGCTACTGTAATCCAAAAGAGTAATAATAGGGCTATGGTCTGAGATTCCACACGGCAAGGTGATGGCCTGAGAGTTAGGAAAGAAATCAGTCCATATATCATTGTGCAGTACCCTATGCCTTGATTGCACATTATTGCAACCATGCTGGTTCTTATTCCAAGTGAACCAAAGCCCACTATTTACCATGTCATCTGCATTGAGATCCCTTAAACAGTTATTAAACTCATCAGTAGCAATAGTGTCTATGCCATTAATACCTCTTTTCTCATCCTGATTTCTTACTACATTAAAATCACCCATGAGAATCCAAGGCCTATCATTTACCACAACTTTGTTCTCTTTAAGATATTCCCATAAGCTCCTTCTATTTTCAGTCATGTTGTCCCCATAGATGAAAGTGGAATAAACGGAATAATTGGTTCCTATAATATCCACAATGCAAAACAAAGCTTGTCTATGAGTACCAACCACCTCAATCTTTAGAATCTTGGGATTCCATCCCACAATCACTCTAGCCACTCCACCATCCATGGGGCAGTTGTGAACATACTCCCACTGATAAAAAACACATACTTTTAACATTCTCTAAGTTGTTCCTCCTGATCTTAGTCTCAACTAAACAAATCAGATCTAGCTTATTATCCTTGATCAACTTATCCACTTTAATTTGTTTATGGGAGGAATTAAGCCCCCTAATGTTCCATGTTCCCATCTTGGTCATCTAAACTTACTTGATTTGTTGCCTGATCTCTTCTTTCCATTCCTGTTGCTTCTGAACACCCCTTTACCATCCACTCCATCCCCCTTGTCAAACTCATCTACTGCCTTAATTTTTAGAACCAACCCGGATGGAGCAGGGGTAGTAACCATAGTCAATTCATCATTGTCTATCTCCAGATATTCTGAGGGGTTAGAGGTCGTAGCACTGTCAGGCCTACTTCCCCTTCCTTCATTCACTTTATTACTGCCCATCACACTTGGATTTCCTTTTATTACCCCTCACTATTATCTAAATCAACAGGAGAAAGGTTCTCAGAGTTCTCAATCTGATGGCCTTTATGCTGCACTATAGGATCCTCCTCTATTTCAGCCTCTAAGATATCAAATTGATTATAAGTTGTAACTTTAGTAAGGCCAATATCCCTCCTACCTTCCTTTGCAGCCTTTCCTTCTTCAATTAGAGCTCCTTTTAGCAACACTCCACTAGTGGCTGCATTAGTACCTATAGGGGTTTTGATGCCTTTGTGTTGAACTTGAGACCCTTCTTCGAGGGACTTCTAAACCTCTAGCTTACTTTTGTATGGGAACACCTCCACACTATTATTTATTGCCACCTATGCCTTCTTAGCCTTAGGACAGTTAACCATGCCATGCCCAAATATGCCACACTTGACACATGATGATGGTTTTTCTTGATACTCCACTCCAACCTCAGCATACGATCCATTCTCCATTCTAACTTCAATGGCTTTGGGATAATCTTCCATGACTTTTAGCTCCACACATATTCTGGCAAAACTAGTTGATTCCATGATCTTGGAGCTAGCGAGGTCGTAACCTTATAAGCTCAACTATTCGATGAATAATCTAAAAATATTACCTCATCAATCCTCGAGTCAAACTTTCCTAAAAGATCTCTATCCCAAGGGATGTAGCAAAGACACCCAAAAACTCGTAAATAGGATAGGTTGGGCTTTTTACCAGTCCATTATTCATATATGGCAATTGATGACGTAAATAAAATTTATTCTCTGTGGGGCATGCGGTGTTGATCACCTCCACCCAAAAATGCCTCGAAACTTTCCTTCCAAGAAGCATGGACCTTTTCGTCTCTTGAATTGTTTGATTCTTCCTCCCAACAACACCAATTTACTGAGGAGTACAAACGGCCACCAAAAACTCACGTGTAATGCCAACTTCATCACAAAAATCATCAATTCCGACATATTTAAATTTATTGCCATTGTCACTACGAAAAATATTTATAGTGAGACCATGTTAATATTGAAGAACTCGGCACTTGACAGAGTTAGAAACTCAACAACATCGGACTTTTCTCTAAAATCCATTAACCATCAATAGGATATACTTCTTACCACCAATACTCTCCGTATGCGTGTGAACCATCCATTTGTATCAACTCTAAAAACACGGGAGGTGGTAATGGTCTTCAACTTCCTATGAAGATTCTTGATTTATTTTGCTTATTGGAAAGGATCACAAACTGAGGAAGTTCGTTTTCCTAACGATGGCAAGCCACGAACTAGGTCTTTCTTTACTAAATGCTCAAGATCTCTAAAGTTGACGTGACCTAGTCTTTGATGCCAAAGGTCGACAGTGGAGAAATTGGCATTGTTACGAACGAATGAAGACTTGGGAATGATATCATAGCAATTATCGGTATTCCTCACACTTTGAAGTATAACATTGCGAGATTGGTCATGGACATTAGCTGTATAACTAAACTTAACCACTTGGTTTTTGTCACACAATTGGCTATTCCTAATTAAGTTTGCTTCCAGTCCATTAACATAAAGCACATTGATTAGTTTTGGGAATCTAGAAACTTTAATGGTGCCTCATCCCATAATCCTAGACCTACTCCCATATCCAAAGGTGACCTTACCATCCTTGTGATCATCAAGTGTGGTAAAAAGATATTTGTTACTTGTCATATATGTCTAGAGCATCTACTATTAAAATGCCATTATGAAGTATTATGAGCCGTAAGATCAACATGTACAACTAATACCTTTGTGGCTTCATCTTTAGCAACCCAAGAGGGAGTTGTGTTCTCAGTGTTCCTACAATTATTGTGCCTAGTCTTTGGGTAAGAATTATTCCTGTGAGGTGTAGAAAACCTCTGAAAATTTTCAATTAAACCTTTAGAACTATTGACTAGCTACTCAACTTGCTTTTTACGGCTAGCCAATTGGCTATAGTGGGGTGTGGGAGCACGAATATGGGAGTTCTTCCTTGGCTTGTAGAAAAAGTCTCTAAGGTGACCTTTTCTATTGCACAAGGTTCAAACTTGCGGTTGATTGGGTTTCACCTTAATAGGTTTCTTAAGAGGATCTCTATTTGGTGGGTTAGGTTTAGGAGTGTTTGTGCTGGAAACAAACTAGGCTATAGGTTCAGATTTAGAGTTGGACATTTCATCCTCATCATGCTCTATACCTTTTTTCTCTTGACAATCTTTATCCTTATAACCTAGGACATGTATCGATAAATAACTTCCCCATTCTCCTGGAGTTATACTCAAGAGTGACTTTGACTTCATGAGTAATCTCAAGATCTTTTTCAAGTTTGACAATTTGGGCTTGAAGAAGATAAATATCTGAAGAGTTATCGAAATCTTTGGTGATGAGAGCTAAAGTGATGGTCAAATCATTCTTATCTTTACGCACCACAATGATTTTCTTGGAGAGCGAAACTAAATCTCCTTGAGTTGACTAACCAAAACGTCATTCTCCTTCCGGACTTTCAACTCTTTTTTGAGTGTCAACACCTTAATAGTTAAATTCTTGTTATGCTTGTGAAAGTCTTAGGGGTGTATAACTCAAAATAGGCGGAATGGAAATCACCTTCTTCCACATCACTCTTAGTTAAACTACCAACAAATTCACTACCTTGTGAAATGTTAGACTCAACTTCAAGATTTTCATGCAATGATTGTCATCATTATGATGTGACATACTCCTCGAGCTTGCATATCCATGAAAATAGTGAAGTTATTCCCAGATGGAACGGAGTCATCAGAGTCTTCAGACTCATTGTCACTATCGTTAAGTGTAGCACTCTAGACAACTTTGTCTTTGCCTTGTCTCTTTAGCTTAGTGGGACACTCATATGCTCTATGACCTCATCCGTCACACTCAAAACACCTTCCCTAATCATCCTTTTTATAGTTATTATTTTTATTTTTTATTTCGATCGCGATCATTAAAACTTCTCCCTGCTTTATTATTGTTGTTTCTCTCAAATTTTGGCTTATCAAATTTGAAAATTTGCCTTTTGAACTTGATTTTTTTTTATAATTTTTTAGCAAATAAATTAATATCACTAGGATCAAGATTGGACTCATTGAATTCAGACACTTCCTCTTTTAAAGCTTTTAAAGATATTCCATTATCTTTATGTCTTTTATCTTTTGGGAACTTGTCTAACTCATATGTTTTTACATCACCTACGAGCTCTTCAAGTTTTAAAATATCTAACACACCTAGTGAATCGAGAATAATACGTTTAGCATTAAAATGACTAGGCGATCTTAGTATCTCTTTGACGACTCTATTTTATATAATCCTATCACCCAAGTTATAACACGAGTTAACAATATCGGAGACACGCGCATAAAAGTTATCAAATGTTTCACTCTCGCTCATGTTAGTTTCAAATTGGGTAATGAGATTATGAAGTTTGGACGCTTTAACTTCACTCGTTTGGTATGTTAAAGAATGTCCCATGCCTCCTTTGAAGTTTCACATGTTATGATACGGTGAAACTCCTCAGGGGTAACTTCACTAAACAAAGCAATTAAACCTATAAAATTAAAGTTACACAGTTTTAACTCATCCTTTATCCATTCCTCGTCACGTTTTAAAATAGTTTTTTCCCCTAATTATGATGGTTGGGGGTGACCACCCTTTTTCAACAGCTAACCAAACACGTTCATTAATTGATTCTAAAGAGGATTTCAGACACGATTTCAAGTAAGTGTAATTAGTCCCATAAAACATGGAGGGTGTATTTGACCATTAACCTTCAATATAACTAGTAGGATTAATCTAAGTAATTTTGAGAAGAAAGCTCTAATACAACATGAAGCAAGTAAATATTAATCTATGTGGGAGGTCTCGTTTCTTTGTAATTTTAATCTTGTTAATCTAAATACTACGTGAGCGTGCATGATTAAACTGTAAAGATAAATAGACAACCCACGACACACCGATATACGTGGAAAACCCAAATAGGAAAAACCTCGGACGGCCAGGCCTAGACCAATTCACTACAGGTGTGGTTTTACAAGAAGACTCGATTGAGTTACAAAGCTTGACTCCTCAAGCCCACGCATATGAAGTCTTTAAAATCTCTGTTCATAGCTCTGTGAAATCCAACACGGCTTCCCTGTAACTCCTTATCTCACTATCCACCGATTTCCTTCATTATCTCCAACAGTGCAGAACCCACCGCACAACCATGAACTTATGATGATGAAAGTTTATGCGGGTTTGTATTTGGAAAACTTTGTCATAAAGGATCAAGGATATTTGGAGAGGATTTTCGCAAGTGTTTTTGGCTTAATGATGCATGAAAAAGGCACTTTGAAAATTGCTACCATGCACTTATATAAAAAGTGATTTTTTCTGAAATGTGGGTTAGAGGGAAAAAATGATGAAAACTAATTTTTCTTGAAATATACGTCCGGGCGTTCAAATGACATGGTCCCTCGTTCGAACGACGTACCCGGTCTTTTGTGAATATGAATCTAATGAGGCATAAAATGAGGGGAAAATGGTTTGATAGATATCGTTTGAAGTTCATTTGAATTAAGGTACCTATTGATGTCTAAAAATGGAATGATTCCTAATTTATAATCACAGATAAATAAAAGAGAAATAATCCAAATCACACACACAAAGATAAGGTTTTTTTAAGTTATTCGGCTACGGAAGAAAGCCTACGTCCACTGTTGTTTTATTCCAGGGTTTATAATAGCTCAGAAATAAGTGATTTGAGTTGTTGCGAATTGAGTTGTCCCCCTAACTGGAGGAGAATATGTATTTTTAGGGGTCCAATTCCCTGAAAATGGGACGTTACATTGCTAGGCGTTTACATTTGTATACAGTCACTAAGATATTGATTGTTCCCAGTTGGTTAGAATTATTGTTTGAGTAACGATTGGTATTCCAATTGGTTGGCATTCTAGGGTTGGTCGGCAATATAGTCGACTAAGTGTCTCTGAAGCCGATCAGGTAGGTTGGTCAGTCATGTTGGATGACAGGTGTACATTCATCATTGGTCCATGTGGGAGTATAATTTTTACATACAATAGAAGTCCCCAATGCTTCATGCTTGAAAGAAAGTATGGAGTATTTTCTTCAGGAAGTTACTCAGCAGGTTATTAGGGTGTTTAGTCGGCATCAGACCTCTCATACTTGTAAAAAATTCTGTTGCTATTATTTGAGAGTGGCATTTTTGTAAATAATTAAAAAATTAACAAACTGCCAAAGGTCATATCGATATTTTCCCGTCTGAAGCCATGCCACCGTAAGAACATCAATTGTTGGGACATATAATCATTATTTTTGCCTTTTTTGAGGTAAGCTATAAAAGGCACGAAGCTTTCCCCTGGTCCCACTTTACCTCAAACTTTTTGAATTGTTACAATCTCTTTGTATTCAAGCTACTTCTTGAATAATCGTTTGTCACCATTTTCTTTAATTCTTGTTGAATCCTTAAATCTCTTCAAGCCCCCTTTCCTTCTTTCTGTTTTATCTTCTTTTCCTCATTTTTAATTGAAATTCACATTGTTGATGTGGATTCTTTAGAGGAGTTTAGAGAGAAAAATAAAATCCCATCTTGGGTATACCTGGAGATACCCCGTGGTCCTCTTGATGTTTATTCTCTGGTTGAGGGTCATTGGATCCCAACTTTATTCATAGCTGAGTGTGGATTTATATTTCCCCCAAATCGTCTTTTCCTTCACTTCTGTCAATATTTTGATGTAGTCCCTACAAGAGTTGCCCCCTATACATGGAGGGTTGTGAATGGAGTGAGTTGGTTTAACGAACTCTATAGGATCCATATCAGGTTTCCAAAGTTAATGTATTGCTATAAGTGGGTTACTGCTGGCGGGAGCCCTTTTTATTTGAAAATAAGACAATCCAGTAAGGCTTTAGTAGTGAACTTGCCAGATTCGAAAACGGATTCCTAGGATCATGCCTTAGTGGTCAAGAATGGGCAATATCTATGTTTCCCTCTGGAGTGGCTTATGATGGTCCCAGACGTCCCCTTTCAGGGCATGGGATAGGTTAATATTTCATTACTTGTTTTTCCTCTTTTTTTATTTCTGATTTCTTCTAACTCACATTGTTGGTATTTTTAATGAAGAGGAAAGTAAGAAAATATGCCCCAAAGAAGGGGAGATCAATCTCAAAGAACTCAAGTTTTTACGGGGCCTTAACTAGAGAGTAGGAGGTGAACACCCCTGATCAACTTTTGTGTTGTTAGAGTATAAAGCTCCATAACTTCACTTGTTGCTCGGCCTATAGTTGCTTTGCTTTTAGTTGTTGTTGACTTGGAGAAAGGGCCAGTTTCCACTTCTTTAGCCGAAGAGTCCATTGGAGTTGTGAAAGATCTTGGAGCATCTTGTTCATTTGAAACTTTAAATACTTTTGGCATCCCGTCTTCCCCACTAACATGCATGAGTAAGAGAATCATTCCTAACTTGATGTATGAAAAGCCTTCTCCTTATACTAAGAAGTTTGAAGTTGGTGCCCAAAAATATAAGGTGACTGAGAAGGTGTCTAAGGATGCCGAGAAAGTGCTTCATGTTATTGGTCCTGATGAAGTTGACACTGCTACACCTTACTATAAGAGGTTGAAGAAAGGTCTCCCTTCAAGTCATGTCAAGAAGTATATTGAGATTGCCACAGGTGATAAGTTGGCCAAAAAATCTTATGTCGACCGGGTGGAATTGCGGGAGCATCTATTGCCCTCAACCCTAGTTTGGCCAGGAACTTAATAAAGTCTGGAACTTTACCTACGGACAGGTCGATAGCAGTTCCATTGACAAGAGACCAATTAACTGAAAGGGCTGCTTAGAACTTAGCTTTGGTAAACTTTCATGCTTTGCCTTCATGCTTTACGTTGGTAGTATATAACTTATATTATTTTTATACTGACAGTTCATTTTTCTTATAGTTCTTGGTCTACTTCAACCAGATGATGGATAAGGATGGCCAACTAAGAGCATCCGCGTCTATTGATGTGGAGGAATCCCTGAAAGGTTTGCAAAGATCCTTGAAAACATATGAGAAAGCATTAAATTGAAAAAACGATCATGGCTGACCAAGATCACAGATGCCAAAGAAGCCCCAAAGAAAGCTGAGGAGTCTTTAACTATGGCTACACTGGCTAGTTTTGAAGCTGAACGCAAGGCAAAGGCTATAGAAGACAAGTTGGCCTTAAGTCAAACCACTCTTCAAACTATAAAGGAGATAATTATTGGTCTGAAAGCTAGTTTGGTTACCGAGAAAGCCAAGAGAATGAAAGCAAAGGAAACTTGTTTTGACAAGGGTTGGGAGAAGACTATTTCAATAACTTCTACCCAAATTGCTTATGTTAAGAAGAAGTATTTTAAGGATGGCTGGTCGGTATGTTTGAAGGAAGTTGGTATAGCTGAAGACTCAGAGCTATTCCAGAGGCATGATCCAGACTGCCCTCCAAATGTGGACAAAAAAATTGATGATGAAGAGGGTTCTGGGGATTCTTCTTTGGCCTCAGCTGAGTCAAATTTGGTGCCCAATGTTTTGGCCAACCTACCTCCTGCCCAAACTAGTCCTCAAGATAAAGAGAAGGTTTTAACTTTTCTTAGTTTGTCTTTCTTTGTTCCTGTAGTTTTCTTGGGTCTATCTTTTCTGTTATGTAATAACTATATCTCATTGTAACACCCTTTTCTATCAATGAAAGGATTTAGTGTTTGCTTACTTCATTCTACTTTATGTGCTTGTTATTCTTTGCTTGGTTGCCCTTAATATATTAATCCTGGTTGTGTTCTTGTGCCCTCATACTTTCCATTTTCAGTTTGATGTAAGGATGGAAAGAATTACTTCTACTGAATCAGATCGACTCAGACGTTGCAACAATGTGTTTCAGACTGGTCACATGGATTTGACCGAGGAAGAGTAGTTAGACTTGCTTGGCACTGATGTTTCTGATCAAGCTAAGGAAGCCTACTCCTATCAGCGAACTCTCCTTGATCGGGTGGTGGCAAACAATGCTGCCTATTATGAGATGATTGGACAATTACAAGAAGACCACAAACAATCCAGGCCCTGCTCCATGCCGACTACGAGGCCAAGTACAAAGCTTTAAGTGAAGGGTGGGGGCTTTGATGATAAACTTCAAAAGATTACCACTGCATTGAATAAGAGAGAGATTGTGCTACAACAAGAGGTTAAATCAGCTTAGGAGATAGCTGCTTGTGACACCCCGTCTAATTAAATACGGGTAGCTACTCCATTATTAAATTAATATAGAATATAAAGTTGGTTCAGTCTTAGCATCACTGTCGAAAAACATTTAATTAATTACTAGCCACCTAATATTTAAAAAATGAGATGCCAAATTTTATTAATTAAATTAACTTACAACTAAGTAATGAATAACCAACCATTTAACACTCACATAAACAATCCCATAAAATAGTTAATAGAAATAAATAACAGAGTTTGGAGTAACACAAATAGTAATATCTTTCAGTTCAAGATTTCTCTCTCTAAAATATGCTCTCCGTTCTCTCTAAAACACCCCTAACCATAACCGTATACACCCAAACACCCTCTTGTACCCTTCTAACACCGTCTAACCTCCTCCATGGACTTAACATAACCCCCTCTAGCCTCTTCTAGGCTACTTACTGACCCTAAAACCTCTGGGGCTGGTACTCTACCAACTGTCAATGATTCTTGTTTGGTTGCCTCTTCCAAAGTTGAGGAAGGCCAAGTTCTGGAGGTCTCGGTGGCTGGTGGGTCATCTACCATTTCCTCTAGTGTTGTAGCCCTTATTCTTAAGGACACTTTGTTGCCTTGCTCTTCCAGACCTGGGTTGCCTGTTCATATCCTCTCTTCCATAAATGATCCTTGCGTTGAGGATGGTTTTGATGCTTACGTCTGGGAGTTCCTCAGAAGTAAAGGTTTTTCCCATCATGACGTTGCAAACTTTTCCAAACCCGCTATTAGGGGCAATGGCGGAGAACGTTCACCATCTAGATCGAAGACGCCTCTAGAGGTTGACCCCACTAACGGTGCAACTAATGGTGTTGGCCACGAAGGTACGCACGGTAACAAGGTTCCAGCTGACCTTATAAAGGTGTCAGAAGATCGTCTAAAAGATACTGCAAAGCAGTCCCAGTTTAACACAAATGTGGAACCCAGAGATAGGACTTGGCGTTCTATAGCTACTGAAATGAGGAAATCGAAGCTCAGACTTACTTTTCACCAACCTTCTGTGGTTGACAATGTTATCACTGTCAATCCACCGGCTGAGGTGACAAGAGGGGGCCATGGGAGATGGGAAAATAGCATGGTGGGTTATTTCCTCGGGAAAAAACTTCCCTTCTCCTTCGTCAACAATCTTGCAACAAGGATGTGGAGTAGCCAAGGGTTTTGGCTCATGATAATGGTTTTTTCTTCTTAATTTTCGATGACCCTTGCCAAAGGGATGAGGTTTTGGATAATGGTCCATGGCACTTTGCTAGCATGACCATCATGCTGAAGAAGTGTTAATCTAACTTTAACTTTAGCAAAGAAAGTGTGAAGAAAATACCCATATGGGTGAAGTTGCATGATATTTTGGTCCAACTTTGGACTGTAGAGGGACTCAGTTACGTCGCAAGTTTGGTTGGCCTTCCACTTTACACTGATGATGTCACAGAATAGATGAACAGAATATCGTATGTACGTATTTGTGTTGAGGTCGAAGATGAGGAATCTTATGCTAACAGTATCAACGTCATCATGGAAGACGGAGCTATTGCTCTTGTGCATATTAAATATCAAGCAAAGCCACCATCCTGCCCTGATTGTCTCGTGTTTGGTCACATGCTTAGTAGATGCACTATGTCCAAGGTAGCCTAGACAACACAGACCATCTCATGTGGAACTACGATGGCTAAACCTCAAGTGGATGCTGAATGGACTTTGGTCTCTAAGAAGAGCACGACCAAGTCTCCGGTGGCCTTTAAGATCAGGGAATCATCTGGTATCAAAGAAAACATTGGGGGGAAGGAGACCAGTGATGTCCACGCTACTAACCCAAGTATACATGTGCCTACTGTGATATGAATCTCACCAACAATTGTGATGAAACCCAATAACAATGATGGTTGAAGAACCCAAGATAGTATAAACAAAGTTTGTTGAGCCTTGACCCGTTACCTAGTAAGATAAGAACCAAGACTACAAAGGATTAAAATGCCACACCAAGAAATCCAAGAGTCTCTCACGGATCAAGGTGATAAGTTTGGTTGTTTCAACGCCACAAGATTAACTTGATAAGTTCAGAAAGTTTTCTTAAGAACCAATAGGGACAAAAATACCTCACAATAATACTAGCGTATCTCCAAAAAGTGCTTACAAAATTCGTAGCTCCCCTCATTTATACTTGAACAACCCTCCAAGAATAGGAAATGAAATAAATACAGCATTAAAACAACACAATTGTCAAAGCAAACAAGTTCCCACGTTTTTTAGGCCACTTGGACTTGGAAAACAACAAATTATGACTAAATGACTAAGTTCAATGTATTTAAAGATAACCAGCCAAGGCTAGATTCATCCCCCATTTATTAACCTTGAAAATAGATAAATTCAAGCCCATTTATGGACTAAGCTTTGATTATCATTTGGGCTCATCTTGGTCTACGTCTTTCCACAATCATCCCACTTCTCTTAGATTAGCCCAATAAGTGCTTCCTTAAAATGTTTGGCTCGAAGTCTTGTAATTGGAGCACTAGAAAGTCACAAAGGGTCTTGTGCAAATTTATCTCCACTCCCATGTGTATGATCAGCCCTGTGTTAATCTTCAGCATATTCAGCTCCTTAAATTGCATTATTCCGCCCTCTTAAGAAGGATTTGTCCTCAAATCATCACCTGCATCAAAAGGAGATAAATCAGCAACATTAAAGCTTGTACTAACGCCGTACTCACCTAGTAAGTCAAGCCTATATGCATTATCATTGATGCATTCCAAAACTTGAAATGGTCCATCACCCCGAGATAGGAGTTTTGAATGCCTTTTACTTGGAAAACGTTCCTTCCTCAAGTGCAACCAAACCCAATCTCCTGGTTTAAACACTACCTTCTTGTGTCCCTTATTGGATTGATGGACATATTGTTCAGTCCTGCTTTCAATGTTCATTCGAGCCTTTTCATGAAGCTTCTTTATAAATTCATCCTTCTTTTTGCCAGCTAAGTTTACCTATTCACTCAAAGGTAAAGGAATTAAATCCAAAGGTGATAATGGATTAAAAGCATACACAATTTTAAATGGTGAAAACTTCGTTGCAGAATGTACACTTCTATTGTAAGAAAATTCAACATGTGGCAAACAATCCTCCCATGCTTTCAAATTTTTCTTAATGATAGCACGCAATAAAGAAGACAAAGTTCTATTCACTACTTCAGTTTGGCCATCAGTTTGTGGATGACAAGTAGAAGAAAACAAAAACTTGGTTCCCATCTTTTCCCATAAAGTCTACCAAAAGTAACTCAAAAACTTTGCATCCCTATTAGAAATAATGGTCCTAGGCTTGCCATGTAACTTAACAATTTCTTCGAAAAACAAATCAGCTATATGAGATGCACCATCAGTTTTATGACATGCAATGAAGTGTGCCATCTTAGAGAACCTATCTACCACCCCAAAAGCTGAATCTCTCCCCCTCTTAGTCCTAGGTAAACCCAAAACAAAATCCATAGAAATATCAATCCAAGGTTCATTAGGTATAGGCACAGGGGTGTACAAACCATGGGGTTTCAACTTTGACTTGGCCTGTTTACAAGTGATACATTTCACATAAATTCTTTCCACATCACGTTTCATATGAGGCCAAAAAAATAATCATGTAAAATTCCTAAAGTCTTAGCTACACCAAAATGACCCATTAAACCACCACCATGAGCTTCTCTCACAAGCAATTCACACAATGAACACATAGGTACACATAATTTATTTTCTCGAAGCAAAAATCCATCGTGCCAATAAAACTTTCCAAATGCCACTTTTTCACATGCATTGAACACATCACAAAAATCAGAATCTTGCTCATACAAATCCTTATTGTATTCAAAACCAAGAAATTTTGTGTCTAAAATGGAAAGTAAAGCATACCTTCTAGATAATGCATCGGCCACCACATTTTCCTTACCTTGCTTGTATTTGATCACATAAGGGAATGTTTCAATGAATTCCTCCCACTTGGCATGACGTTTGCTCAACTTTTTTTCTCACATTTTCTTTTTTCTCAACTTTTTTTCTCTCATTTTCTTTTTTCTCAACTTAGGACTTCCTTTCTTTTTCTCTTTTTTTCCTTTGACCTTTGCAACTTCAGTTGGTCCTCCATAACCACTTTTGGTGTTAATGGCATAAGTGTGATAGGTTGATTTTTAAGAGTAAAAGAATACTTATTTGTGAACCCATTATGCGTTACCTTCCGATCAAACTGCCATGGCCTCCCCAATAATAAATGGCATGCGTGCATAGGAACCACATCACAAAGCAGCTCGTCCTCATATTTACCAATGGATAACGCCACCAACACTTGCCTCATCACCTTGATTTCATCACATTCATTTAGCCACTGAAGTCGGTAGGGACGGGGATGTTACAAGGTTGTTAATCCTAATTTCTCCACCAAATCAGTGCTGGCCACATTTGTACAACTCCACCCATCAATAATAACGCTGCAAACTTTGTTATTTACAAAACACCTAGTATGGAACAAGTTCTCCCTTTGGTTACATTCTTCCTCCTTAACCTGCACATTGAGAACTTGCCTTGCTACTAATAAATCTCCAATAACAACATTTTTCTCATCATCAATGTCTTTCAAAGGTGGCATGTCATCATCTACTTCTTCTTCATTCTCCGACTCAAGCTCTCCTTGCGCATTAATCACCATCGCCCTTTTTTACACATTGGTTGGCTATGTGACCTCATCCCTGAAATTTAAAACACTTAATATCACGTGTTTTAGAAGTAGAAGAATCCGTGTTACCTGAAGTTGTGGTTATCGCTGACTTGGCATTCTTAAAGGGTTAAATTTTTTGCTTATTTTGTACATTCTCATCTCTTTTAGGGGTTGTCTTCCATGTGTTGTTGGTAGACACAAATTGTCCCTTCCTTGTTAACCCCTTTCGCTTGAGTTGTTCCTCCACCTTTATAGCTTGATGCACCATATCCGACAATATAGTGCTGCAACTCAAATATATCAGCAATCTCACGGTTTAAACCCTGCAAAAACCTAGCCATGGTTGCTTCTAGGTCCTCTTCCACACTAGCTCGGATCATAACTTCCTCCATCTCCTTGTAATACTCATCCACACACTTGGAACCTTGAGTTAATCTCTGCAATTTTTTAAACAAACCCCTATAGTAGTGGTTGGGTACAAATCGCCTCCTCATAAGCATTTCCATCCCCTCCCAAGTGTCAACGGGTGGCTCTCTATTCCTCCTCCTATTAATCAGTAATTGATCCCACCAAATAATGGCATAATCGGTGAATTCAATTACAGCCAACTTAACCTTCTTCATCGCTGAATAGTTGTGACAATCAAACACCATCTCCATTTTAGTTTCCCACTCCAAATAAGCTTCAGGATCATTTTTACCTTGGAAAGATGAGATTTTAATCTTTATGTTTCCTAAATCATTATCCCTCCTAGGTCTAGCCATCCTAACATCTCCACGCTCAAACCTGCCCCGATTCACATTTGGCCCATCAAACTCCTCCAACTCTACTTCTTCCTCAATATTTCCCCATGGAACACACCCGCCTTGTCGCCTATTAGGATTGTCTTGTTGCTTCCCCCTAGGTGTTCCTGCTTCTACCCTATCCAACCTCTCTTGAATAGGTTCTAATTCAGCCCTCAACATATGCCTCATCTCCCCTATCAATGCTTGTATTTGAAGGTTTGGGACGGTTGGTTGTTGAACTTCTTCGGTTGTGTCTTCTTCTTGAATATTGGACATGTCTAGAATCTGCAAAAAAAAATTAGAAACCTCACAAGCACTCCCTCACGTGTTTCACTCACACTCGTGTTTTCACTCAAAATGGCTTTTACCCTCTTATGATCTCACACTCTCTTGCCTTTTTCCACTTTTTGTGTCCTCTTTAGTTCTTAATCGAACTCAATAAATAAATTCAAATTAACCACCAGCAATTCAGATTGAGGAGCAGCCAAAACTCATCACAATGTAAGGAATTTGATTGCGGGAGAAAAAAAAATGAATGACTCACACACTTTCTAAGGTTTCAACAATACGAAAAAAAAGAACGCATACAATTTTTTTGTGTTTCAATCTTGTTTCTCACCTCCTAAAAGCCCTGTTTTTTATTTTCTTTCTTTTTTTGTTTTTTTCTTCTTTTTTTTTCTAAAGGAGGAAACAAGGAAAAAAAAGGATAATCAAACTTGCCTTAGAAATAGGCTCTGATACCAAATGATTTGAATGTCACCAACAATTTTGATGAACCAAATAACAATGATGGTTGAAGAACCCAAGATCGTATAAGCAAAGTATTGAACCTTGACCCGTTACCTAGTAAGATAAGAACCAAGACTGCAAAGGATTATAACTCCACACCAAGAAACCAAAGAATCTCTCACGAATCAAGGTGATAAGTTTGGTTGTTTGAACGCCACAAGATTAACTTGATAAGTTCAGAAAGTTTTCTTAAGAACCAAGAGGAACAAAAATACCTCACAATAATATTAGTTTTTCTCCAAAAAGTGCTTAGAAAATTCGTGGCTCCCCCTCATTTATACTTGGAACAACCCTCCAAGAATAGGAAATGAAATAAATACGGCATTAAAACAACACAATTGTCAAAGTAAACAAGTTCCCACGTTTTTTAGGCCACTTGGACTTGGAAAACAACAAAATATGACTAAATGACTAAGTTCAATGTATTTAAAGATAACCAACCTAGACTAGATTCATCCATCATTTATTAACCTTGAAAATAGATAAATTCATGCCCATTTATGGTGTGAACATGATGGTCACGTTTTTGTATGATAATTATCTCCCCAAATTGCTTTAATGACATGGACTAAGCTTTGATTATCATTTGGGCCAATCTTGGTCTTCATCTTTCCACAATCAGCCCAGTTCTCTTGGATTAGCCCAATAAGTGCTTCCTTAAAATGTTTGTCTCTAAGTCTTGTAATTGTACCACTACAAAGTGAAAAAGGGTCTTGTGCAAATTTACCTCCACTTCCATGTGTATGATTAGCCCCGCGTTCATCTTCAGCATATTCAGCTCCTTGAATTGCATCATACTGCTTCCTTTCTTTTATCTAACTAGTTTGAAGCTATGGACCTGGAAAATGAGTGCGAGGCTACTCCTGAGCCCACTGCCCTTACTAAAAGAGTTATGCTGGTTGATGAGTTGGCCAACAAGCATAAGAGTGATGGGATGTTAGTGAAGAAATCCGGGGGTAAGAATAGAAGGGGAAAAGCAACAAAACCTGATGTTTAATCTTGGTTCTTGGAATATAAGGGGTCTCAATTCCCCTCATAAATAATAGGAAGATTGAAAGTTAATCAGAGACCAACAGTTAGACTTAGTTTTCTTATTGGAAACCAAAGTTAGAAGTTCTAACTTAAATAACATATAAAATAATTGTTTTTTTCAATCGGAGTATCTTCATAACTATCCCAGTGATGGGGGTTTGGCGAGGGTCATAGTGGGGTGGAACCGTAATAATGTTGTTGTGACGTTGGTTGATTCTCACCCCCAAGCCATGTTGTGCAAGGTGGAGCTGTGTGGGAGAAACTTAAGCTTTTTTTCTTCCTTTATCTATGGGGAGAACCTACCCATTAATAGAATCACTCTTTGGGAGTTTTTGAGACAGAATAATGGGAGAGTCACTGGCCAACCTTGGGTGTTGATGGGCGACTTCAAAGTGGTGAGAAATCATGAGGAGAAAAGAAGAATGCATGGTATTGACGTGGGTGCTGCTGAAGCCTTTATTCTATGCATTAACGACATCCAGGCCGACGATATGAGAACTTTCGAGCTATGATTTATGTGGAATAATAAGCAGGAAGGTTATGATAATGTTCAATCTAGACTTGATAGAGTCATTCACAACGATGCGTGGGCCGCTGTATTCCCCGATTCTCAAGCGACGGTGCTTCCCAATGGTGCTTTTGATCACTGCCCCATCATAACCTTATTATCCCCCGGAGCCTAGGAGACCCAAGTCGTTCAAATTACAGAATTTTTAGATGACTCACTCTGAATTCCATGAGGTACTGACAGAGTCATGGTACGGTACTAATGAGGGTAATCCTATGGTTAAACTTAATAAGAAAATGAAGAGACTTAAGGGAAATTTGATTGGGTTTGACAAAAAGTTCTTTAATCACCTTTCCATGAGGGTAGAGGAGGACAAAGCTCTTCTGGACGAGGCTCAAAGAAAGTTGGATAATGATGGGTGCAATATTAGTCTCCAACAGGATGAAAGGGATAAGTTGGCCAGGTATCTGGAGCTCAGAAAGGCAGAAGAATCCTACTACAAACAACAGTCTAGAGTCAAGTGGCTTCAGCTTGGAAATGGGAATAACACCTTATTCCACAAGAAGTCTAACCAAGCACTGTTTAGAAAGTAGATTATCTGTATTGAGGATGTGAATGGTTACAGAGTGGAGGGTACGCATGAGGTGGCCAACACTGTCGTCGGGCACTTCACTCAGCTTCTGGGCTCTAATCCCCTCTGCGAGGATCCGTAACCTTTTCTCTAGGCCAACGTGTGCAAAAGGATTAGTGATAATGATAGTATGGCGCTGAGTGCTCCCATTACTGATGATGAGATAAAGACGACCATGTTCGCTATTAGGTTGCATAAAGCCTCGGGTCCGAACGGGTTTAATGCGTTCTTTTTTAAAGAAAATTGGGAGGTGGTGGGTAGCGATGTGGTGGAGCCTGTTCAGCATTTCTTCAGGTGCAGTTATTTACCTGGACAATGTTAGTGCCACTGCCTTGACCCTCATCCCCAAGGTCCCTACACCGTCGGGTATGAATGATTTCTGCCCTATTGCCTATTGTAACACCATCTACAAATGTATTTTGAAGGTACTTGCTAATAGGTTGAAGCATGCACTCCCTCCTCTTATTAACCCATGCCAAACAGCGTTTGTGCATGGAAGAGCCATTTTGGATAATATCCTCTTACTTCAAGAGCTTATAAGGAACTATCATAGGGATCTTTGGCCCCCTAGATGCATTATGAAGATTGACCTTCTCAAGGCTTATGACACCGTGAATTGGGAGTTCCTTCACAAGCTCATGGTACATCTGGGTTTTCCATCTATCTTTGTTGGTTGGTTGAAGGAGTGTTACACTAATATCAGGTTTTCTATTAGCCTAAATGGGCAACTGCATGGCTTTTTCAGAGGAAAAAGAGGCCTGAGGCAGGGTGACCCCCTCTCCCCATATCTTTTCCTACTGGTCATGGATACGTTTTCCTGCCTTATAGATAGAGCTTGCTTGGATCCCTCATTCACTTTTCACCCCAAATACAAGCACGCTGGGCTAAGTCACTTATGTTTTGCGGATGACGTTATCATACTTTGCGGGGGGGATGTTTCTTTTTACTCCATTGCCAATAGGACTTTGGATGATTTCTGCAGATTTTCTGGTCTAAGTCCAAATCTCAACAAGTGCAGCTTCTATTGTTCTGGCATTGATGAGGATGGGATTGATCGAATAAGGGACGTCCTTGGCTTTTCTCCTAGTAACCCTCCCTTTATGTACCTGGGAGTGACTCTCATTTCTACGAGACTTACGGGGTCAAGCTTTCCAAAGACTGATCGACAAGATTACTAATAGGATAAAGTGCTGGACTAATAAGTTTCTCAGTTAAGCGGGGAGACTTCAGCTCATAAAGGCTATCCTATTGGGGATCCAGATGTACTGGTCTAGTCTTTTCATCTCACCTAAGGGGGTCATTAAGAAAATTGAGCAACTGATGAAGGATTTTTTATGGACGGGGTCTGACCAAAAGCCTACGGGAGCAAAGGTTGTATGGAAGGACTTATGCAGTAGCTATAGTGAGGGAGGGCTAGGAGTCAAAAGCATGGAGAGGTGGAATATCGCAACCATTATGAAAACGCTATGGAACCTTTGCAGTAAGAAAGACTGTCTGTGGGTTAAATGGTGTAATATCTTTAAGCTAAAAAGAAGGAGTATTTGGGACCTAGCTATACCAATAGATTGCACCTGGAGTTGGTGGAAGATGTTGCAGCTCGAAGACTGTATTGGACCTCTCATCAAGTGTAGGGTTGGCAATGGTAAGGATTCGTTCTTTTGGCACGACAACTGGCATCCCCTTGGACCTTTGCATCCTCGCTATGGTGACAGAGTTATATACGACGCTGCCAGCAACCACAAGACCATGATTGCCATCGCAAGGCAAAACACGGTAGCGGGAAAAACCATCGCTACACACCATCGCTCAAAACGAAACTAGACCACAGCACTGCAACCTCCATTGCATTGTCTGACCAAGATCAGTCAGCAACACCACACAACAAACATCAGCAGTAAACAAGGACCACACAGCCACCATGGAAAAATGTAGACCCAAAAATAGAGGTAACCCAACAACGAGGTGGGGGAGATGAACACCCATCGTCCGCATCACGCCCAAGCGCCTCACCAGAAAAATCCCTCACCACTTCCAACCATACATCGGAGCTGGCACCACCATAGACCTGACGTGAAGCTCAACAAGGGAAAGTAACGGTCGCAGGCAGGCAAACCACGACAAAGAGGAAAGGCAAAGGAATCATCTGGGTCTCACACTTGTGTAGTTCCCGTGGTCAGAACCATAGTCCGACCAAACGTTCCAGACACAAGCCAAGTGGCCATACCCTTCTTCGCGGATGAAGGACCTTCCACTTCCAATCTGACATGAGGTACAACCAGGAAAAGATGGTGATTGAGATAGGAAGGTACCATCTACAGAGATGGGGTGGGTAAAACACGAAGAGGATGGAGGGATCGAGAAGAGGGGCGGCTGGAAAATGGGGAAGCCACGAAACCTAGAAAGAGACTCTCTCAACCATCCGAGAAAGGAGACATTCTTTTTTCATATAAAACAACAAGTGTTTAATATCATTGAACAGTAAATATTAAGTCACGTGCCCTCACTTGAGATTCTCACCCCTCAACTATTGTGCACCGCTAACGCATTCTTTTAGCCCATTCTAATTATACCAATATCTAACCAGTCTGTATCAAATCTATTTATACGAAACTTCTTTACAATGCCTACCCGTATTACCCAATTAAGACATAATTACATTTCAAATACTCATTAATTGAATTAATTATCTGATGTATTATTTAAGTTCCCACATCTTTAAGTTATTTAAATATCTTATCAAGCAACGGTGAATAATCACAAGTATATATTTATATCACTCTCAGTACATATATACACATATGGCACCCCTAGACTGAGCGACAGTTCATACATTCGCTACTATCGATTCCCGATACATCAAGTACGTAAGGATCACGAGTTCCGAATCACTCAGGAATCGTATCAATACAAATCACACATATTGGAGGTGAACATAGTTTACATACCCATGGGTCACGCACATACCTACGCTCACATGGTTAGTAGTGATAGCAAGCATGGTAGGTATGTCATCCACAAGATCATCCATACATTAGGAAATCAAGCAACCTAAGTGTTTATAAATTAATATAGGTATTCACACGTCCCATATTATAAATCTCATACGTAGTATATTTTATATTCTGAATATCCTATGTATTATGTTTAGCGCGACAACTCTCGTCGTATAAATTCGAGTACTTAAACTTATCCCAGAAGGTTACTAAGTCTCCCACTTGTCTCTACGGTTATTTCAGTAATTTAAAGTCCCCCTACTACTGTCTCTAACCTTAAGTTATTGTTTATCCGAATTAAATTCAAGTTCTCGTAATTTCCAATCGTAATCACTCGTCGGACACTCTACGTTTATCGTTTAATCCCAAACCAAACTAATATTTTTTGGGGACTCAAATACACCCCTACTGACCTTCCTTAAGCCCCAATATGTTCAAATAGTCTACACCAATAATTCTTAAAAGTTGAGATTTGGTTAAACCTTAAAAGGAAATTTTATCACAAATATAGGGGGAGTCGATCGATCGAAGGAAATGGTCGATCGATCTATCTACTCGATCGATCGATTCATCAGATATTGGCCTACGATTTCTACATATTTTTGGCTACGGGTTTCATCAATTTTAACCCTCAAATCCTCTTTTATAATGTTCAAACTCCCAAATAATTATGCCAAACGTTATACCAACATAAACACATAAATTCTAACATCTTAGAATCATCAAATCATTACGGGTTATCATTTTCTTGGATCAAATCATATATATTTCATAAAAATCCTATTTCTTCTATTTTCTTCAAGAACATCATATAACTCAACATAAATTCGTAACTCTCTACACATGGATCCTGATTTCGTGGCTGCTATATTTACAAAAGTTAATCTACATGCAAAACCTACCAAGATTAAGTTTTAATTCTCCAAATCCATTAATTCATCATTTTTCAAGTTTCTTTTTCCAATTCTAAACTATCATGGATAATATATACACTGAATTATTGCACGTTAAATCACTTGCCAGGAAATGGAAGTTTTGATCCTTTAGAGAAGATGATATAGGACCGATCCTCTCTCCTCGAGGTGACGGTGATGCAAAAAGCATAAGAATGGTGGTTCTCCTTTGGAAACTTCCTCCACTTCTTCTCTAATGGTCGTCTGTGAGTTTTGGTGGTGAAAACCCTAAGGCTCTAACCTAGCAGATGATAAAGATTTCTAAATTTCGTAGGTCACTATTCACTAAATAGTTAAATGACTAAAATACCCTCCCGGGTTGTCGGTTTGGCCTAAAACTGCCCCGAGACCCAAACTAACCCCCTGGGTAGACTTTTTTGACTATCTCGAACCTTTCGGAAACATTGGCACACTCAAAATGATCATAAGGATGACATAAAAATAAAATACTTTATAATCCATTAAATTGGTCCCGACAAGACTGGTTGCGCATCCCAACTTAATTTCCAAAACTGTCGTATTTTCCACTCATGACAATTTTAATAAGTTCATAATCATATATTACTATACTCGCTCAGTAAGATTCGACATAATTATCATAATCAAATACTAACTCTCATCTCGCTAGTATTTAAATCTAGATTAATTACCAATTAATTTCCCATTTTTAATTCAATTAATCCTATAATTAAAATCAGTAAAAATACGAGGTATTACATACTTCCCCCCTAATAATGGAATTTCATTTTGAAATTCGAAAATAAAGGTATATCTGGTAAAATTAACTCTGGATATTTGTCGCGCATCTCATCCTCGCGCTCCCAGTTAGACCCCTCGGCATTATGATGCCGCCACTGAAATCGTACTAGCGGTACTACCTTCGATCTCAATTTCCTCTCGTTACGATCTAGAATAGCTACCGACCCCTCCTCATAGGAACTATCGTGTTGCAGATCAATCTCCTCCAAAGCAATGTGAGTATGGGCGAACTCATTCCAAAGGCATCTACTCAGCGAAGAAATATGGAACACGTCATGAATCCTATGCAAGTGCTCTGGTAACCCAAGTCTATAATCAACTGGTCCAATCCTCTCCATAATAAGGAATAGCCCTATATATCTCGGTGCCAACTTCCCTTTCTTACCAAAATACATTATCCCCTTCATAGGAAACACTCTCAGCAACACCTGGTATTCCACATTGAACTCTCGGAAGAACCTCTTGGCATCAGTGTAGCTCTTCTGTCGATCCTGAGCAATCTGAGTATGGTTTTAAATCATCTCTATCCTGACCGAAGTATCCTGGATCACCTCTGGCCCAAGTATCTTGTTGTCCCCCACCTCTACCCAACACGCTGAAGAACGACAAGGTCTACCATATAACGGCTTGAATGGAGCCATGCCAGTCGTAAACTGGTAGAAGTTATTATAGGCAAACTCCACTAGTGGGAGATACTTCTCCCATCCCTTGACAAAATCTAGGATACACATCGGCAACATGTCCTCTAACATCTAATTTGTTCGCTCAGTCTGCAGGTGATAGGTCGAACTCAATCGTAACTCCGTTCCCATGGCCTCCTGGAAGCTCTCCCAAAATCTGGACACACAAATCTTATGCCGATTGGACACAATATCAAGGGGCACCCCGTGAAGTCTCACTACCTCTGCAATGAAGATCTGAGCATACTTCCACGTAGTATAATCGGTCTGAACTAGTAGAAAATGAGCTACCTTAGTCAGCCGATCCACAATCACCCATATGGAGTCGTGACCCCTCTGTGATGTAGGCAACCCTGTGATGAAATCTATGGAAATGCTCTCCCATTTCCACATAGGGATCTCTAACGGCTATAGGAGCCCTGGCAGTCTCTGGTGGTCCACTTTTACCAGCTAACAAGTGGCACAATTCGAAACAGACTCGGTAATATCCTTCTTCAATCCACTCTACCAGTACTGTCGCCTCATATACTGGTACATCTTATCTCCACCGGGATGTACCGCAAAATGTGAACCGTGCGACTCTGTCATCACCTCGTGTCACAAGTCCTCCCCCTCAGGAACAACCAGTCTCCCATTAAAGTTCAATCCTCCATCTGAACCAACAGTGTAGGACTCGACCCCTTGTGCTAGAAGTCGTACTATCCGATCCTAGCGAAACGGATCCGTTGCCTGGGCCTGTACCACCCTTGTAATAATATGAGGTGTAATTGTCATAACAAAGATAAATGATCGGGCCACCGCATCTTAGTGTCCCAACTCCTTCCATTTCTCTCTCCACACTTCGTTCACCTCACCTACCGGCCTATGGCTCAACGGGTCTGCTACCACGTTAGCCTTCCCCGGTATTGGATATCAAACTAACAATCCTTCACAAATTCAAGCCACCTGTGATGATGCATATTTAACTTCTTCTGTGTGAAGAGGTACTGGAGTGACTTGTGATATGTGAATAGGCGAAATTTCTTCCCCAAGAGATAAGGTCTCCATATCCGAAGTGTAAACATGATTGCCGCTAACTCCAAGTCATGGGTGGGGTGATTCCTCTCATGAGGCTTAAGCTTTCTGGAAGCATAAGCTATAGCCTGATCCCCGAGTCCCTGTAAGGAAGCATCAGTGTAGACTAAATACTCCACTCCCGGCCTGGGCTGTGCTAGAATGGGTGCCGAAGTCAACTTGTCCTTTAGTTCATCAAAGTCCAACTGAAAGGCATCATCCCAGCTATATGGCACCCCTGTGCGAGTCAAGTGAGTCAACAGACCTGCTATCTTTGAGAACCCCTAAATGAACCGCATGTAGTATCCTGCCAATCCCTCAAAGCTACGTATCTCAGTCGGCGTCGTGGGTTGTCCCCACTCCCTCACCACTGACATCTTCCCTGGATCCACGGATATCCCTCTATCGGAAACAATGTTCCCCTAAAACTGATCCTCCTTCAACCAGAACCCACACTTCTCATATTTTGCATACAACTCGTGCTGACTTAGTGTCTGCAAAGCTTGTCATAAATTCTCGGCCTTCTCCTCCGTCTGAGAATAGATCAGTATGTCATCTATGAAGACAATGACAAACTAATGTTGGAACTCTCTAAACACCATGTTCATTAAGTCCATGAATACTTCCGGCGCGTTGGTTATCTCGAAAGGCATACCCCTGAATTCGTAGTATCCATATCTCGTCAAGAATGCAGTCTTAGACATGTCCTGCTCCCTGATACGCAACTGATGGTATCCCGATCTCAAGTCTATCTTCGAGAAGAAGGCAGCTCCTCTCAACTAGTCGAATAAGTCATCGATTCGGGGCAATGGATACTTATTCCATATCATGACTTTATTTGACTTTTGGTAATTAATACACAATCGTAATGACCTATCATGAGAGGTATTTAAACCTATGTTATTTAAGGCTCCCATACACCTTATGTTCCGCGCGTCCCTATACTATTATAAATTTTTAACATGCTTGCCATGTACTAAGCTTTACATTCATAGCACAATTGCCCAACAAAGTTTTTTTTGCTCCATACCCTACTAATCGCAACTATATTGTCCTTCCTTTTTTTTAGTAAATAATTATATTGAAACAGAAAGAAAGGATAAAGAGGGTGACAAAAGTCACCAAGCCAAAAGGCAAGAACACAAGGGGTAGGGTATAAGCGAAGATCAATACAGAACAATCCCCCTACCCTAGTGTCATACCAATAACCCTAGTAAGAAGGTAACAAAATAAGTCAAAGATACAACATGGACTCGGGTAGCCCCCATTGGTTGCACACCATCCAATTGGTGTAGGTTCTCCTAGTGTGCTTCCATTTACTGATCATGATCTTCATCATGCTCTCAATGTCTCTCATGAGTTGGGAAGCAGACTTAGCCCCTCTATTATGGTGCCTGCCATTTCTTTCCATCCAAAGACAATAGATGGTAGTAGTATATGATAAGGTCCTGACTTTTTTGAGGAAGATGTTGCTGTTGGCAAACTCTACATCCATCTCCAGTTCCCTCTCCCAAGTCACCACAGTCCTATAACACTGATTTCTATAGAGAACCTCCATTCAAACCTCCTTAGAGTATGAGCAATTAGCAAGAATGTGGCAAAGAGTTTTAATCCCATCAGAGCACAAGTTGCATTTATTGTTGTCCACAATCCCCCAAGCCAAAAGTTCATCCTTCGTGATTAGTCTCTTTTTACAGGCCAGCCAATAGATGAAAGAGCATTTGGGGATATTGGCACGGTTCCAAACAAAGTTGGCCCACTCCACATTAGTATTGTGGTAGCACAGGGATTGATATGCGGTTTGGGTAGTAAACATCCCAGTGGTAGAAGGAGTCTGGGAAACCTTATCCTCATGGTGCGAAATAGTAGGGAGAGGGCCAGCCTGAATGTCAATGAGTTCCTAGGTAATGGTACAGGTCCATCTCTAACTTGGACCATTGATTAGCAACTTTAGCAAGAGTTTAAAACCCATCCTATACTAATTGAAAAAAAATGCTCTCCCCTCTCTCTAGGATTCCCCTAAGCCTTTTTCCCACTTACCACCACCGAAACACCTGCAACTTCAATAAAAACACCTCCTCTAACTTCCAAAACTCCGTCTAGTATGGCCGGTGTGCAAGCCCCGCGCCCTTTGGGGCTTCTGCCAAACCTTAAAAACTCGTTGACCGTGCCTGATGGTAGTGTGCCCTGTTTGGGTGCCGATATGATGGTGATCGAGTGCCATTCACCCTTGAAGGTGCCTCGCGTTGCTGCACGTGGTACGCCAGTTGTTGATGCTCTAGGCGGTGCTCCCAACCCCCTCGTAGGTCAGACGATGGAGGTTGTTCCTTACGAAAGTGATGGAATCCCTGCTGACTCTATGATCGATCTCTCTTCAAGAGCTTTGGAGATTGAAGAAGGACAGGTTGTGGTCTCTAGGTAGATCATTCCCACGGTTAATAAAAAGGTGAGTGGATTGGAAGATGTGGCTGATGTGAATAATGTTTGTTGGGAGTTCCTCATAAGTAAGGGGTTTACCCAAGAGGATGTCATGAACTTTAGACGTTCCGATGACCGGAGAGGAACTGGTACCAACTCGCCTGTGGCGGTGGGAAGGGGTGTTTGGCGAACAGTGTGTGGCATGTCCTGTTGGCGTAGGGCTCAATATATCTGACAGGGGTAAGGTAGTTGGTGCTACCAACTCCATAACGTCCCATGACAGGATTGATGATTGTACGGATTACGCTGGGTTGTGTACTGATAGAAACAAGGATGATGGGATGTCTACTCCTAGTGTGGATGGCCCTACCCAAGTGGGCAAAACATGGAGCTCAGTTACTGCTACCAAGAAGAAACCTAAGCTCCGACTCTCTTATCACCAACCTGCTGTGATCGACTCCATTATCACTGTTACTCCACCAGTCGAGGTGGCAAACGGAGGTCATGGACGTTTGGAGAATAGTATGGTGGGGTATTTTTTGGGGACTAAACTGCCATTTTCCATGGTGAACACGGTGGCGTTTAAACTATGGGGGAAGTGCGGTCTAACCAAGGTCATTGCGCATGATAAGGGATTCTACCTCTTTCTCTTTGATAACCCTACTCAGAGGGATGAGGTGATAGACAATGGGCCGTGGCACTTTGCGGGAATCACCATCATTCTCAAAAAATGGCAACCAAACTTTTGTTTTGATAAGGTTACGATGAAGAAGATACCTATGTGGGTTAAATTTTTTGATATCCCAGTGCAACTTTGGACTGAGGAGGGTCTCAGTTATGTTGCCAGCTCCGTGGGTCTCCCATTGTATGCTGATGCGATGACGGAAGAAATGAACAGGATTACCTTTGCCCGTATATGTATTGATGTGGAGGCTAAGGAGACTTATCCTTCAAGCGTTAATGTGGTGATGGAAGATGGCACTATTGTTGTGGTTAAAGTGGAATTCCAAGCCAAACCTCCCTCATGCACACATTGCCTCGTGTTTGGTCACAGGCTTAGTGGATGCCCCAAAAATAAAGAGGAGGGTGGTAACAAGGTCACTAACCCACATGCTAGTAATGCTCCCACCAGTAATGTAAGTGGCTGGACTCAGGTCATCAAGAAGATGAAAGTTGGCGTCAGCCATAGAAGTGGGAGAGACTTCGTGCAAGGCCAATCCTGAGAAGAACCCAAGCACTGCTGTTGTGTCGTGTAGTGCTAATGATGAGATGAAGTATGATGTTGGTAGTCCTGTACAGTGTAGCGTTCCTCCTATTCCTTTGTCTAACTCCTTCAGTGCAGTCTGCATTGAGAGCGACACGGATATGATGCCTGCCCCTACTGCTCTTGCATTACGGGTTACCCTAGTGGACGAACTGGCACAGAAAAGGGTGGGGGAGGATAGAGAGGTGAGTAATAGTAGCGGGAAGAACAGGCGGAAGGGGAAAGGGAAGAAGAATAGATGATTAAGTTTGCTTCTTGGAATATTAGGGGCCTTAATTCCCCTCATAAGCAAAGGGAAGTCAATAAGCTAATTAGGGATAACCACCTTGATTTGATGTGTATGCTTGAAACGAAGGTTAGAAAAAATAACTTGGGTTGTGTTTTGAATAATTGTTGTTTTCAATGGGATTTCTTGGACAACTGCCCGCTGCGGGGGGGAGTTACCAGAATCATTGTGGCTTGGAATCCCAACCGTGTTGCTGTGAGTTTGATTCAGTCCCACCCCCAGGCCATGCTCTGCAAGGTGGATTTATGTGGGTCTGGGATGAGCTTCTTTGCGTCTTTCATTTATGGGGATAACCTTCCTGGGGATAGAAGACACCTTTGGGATTTTTTGAGGATGAATTCAGGGAGTGTGGGCGAGTCTCCGTGGGTTTTATTGGGCGACTTTAATGTTGTCAGATCTCATGATGAAAAGAGAGGCATCCGGGGTATAGATACGACTGCTACAGGCGAGTTCAACCAATGCATTCATGACTTGCATGCAGATGATATGGTCACGAATGGGTTGTGGTTTACGTGGAATAAGAAGGAGTTGGGAGCTGGTAATGTTCAGTCGAGGTTGGATAGAGTCTTGCATAATGATGCATGGGCCTCGTGGTTCCCCGAGTGTCAAGCTTCTGTCCTTCCTCACGGGGTTTCTAACCACTGCCCTATCATTATTTTACTGGCCCCCTTGGAGCGGAGTAGACCTAAACCGTTCAAATTTTTTAATTTTTGGATGGATCATAGCGACTTTTACCAGATTCTTAGTGAGTCCTGGCAGGATGATGGGGAGGGGAATCCTATGGTTAGGCTGAGTAAGAAACTTAGTAGAGTTAAGGCTGAAAGATTTCAATAAGAAGTTTTTTAGCAACATCTCTGGTAGGGTGGAGGAGGATAAGGCTTTACTGGATGAGGTTCAGACTAGAGTTGATACTGATGGGTGCAACAATGAGGTACTCCTGGATGAAAGGGTCAAACTTCACAAGTATTTGGAGCTGAGGGAGGCGGAGGAGTCCTTTTTCAAGCAGAAGTCTCGAGTTAAATGGCTCCAGCTGGGGGATGGTAATAATGCGTTCTTTCACAAGAAGGCTAACCAGGCTACTGCCAGAAGGAAGATCCTTAGTGTTTTGGATGACCATGGTGTGAGAATTGAGGGGAGTCAGAATGTGGCTAAGGTGGCTGTTGATTATTTCAGCAACCTCCTTGGCACTACCAACTCCTGTGTGGACCCATTTCCGATTCTTAATGATGTGGTGTGCAAGAGAATCACGGTTGATCAGGCGGATGCTCTGGAGGCTCCCATTACAGAAGCGGAGATCAAGAATGCCATGTTTTCCATTGGGTCCGATAAAGCTCCTGGGCCTGACGGTTTTAATGCATGTTTCTATAAGAAGAACTGGGACGTGGTGGGGGGAGATGTGATTGATGCCATTACCTTCTTCTTCCATTGTAGCTACCTGCCCAGGCAATGGAACTGCACTGCTTTGGCGCTTATTCCGAAGGTTACTACTCCCTCTGGTATGCATGAATTCAGGCCCATCTCTTGTTGCAACACCATCTACAAGTGTATCTCCAAAATTATTACCGAGAGGATGAAACCCATCCTCCCTTCCTTCATTAACCAGAGCCAGGCCGCGTTTGTGAAGGGTAGATCTATCTCTGACAATATCTTATTGCTTCAGGAGCTTTTGAGGAATTATCACCGCGAGCTAACCCCCTCTAGGTGTACCCTCAAGATTGATCTTCTCAAGGCCTATGATACTGTTAGTTGGGAGTTTTTGCTCAACCTTATTGTGCATATTGGCTTCCCGTCTATGTTTGTTGGCTGGGTCGAGGAGTGTATTACCACGACTAGATTCTCTATCAGCTTGGATGGGCGTTTACATGGCTTCTTTGAGGGGAAGAGGGGGTTGAGACAAGGTGATCCTATCTCTCCTTTCTTATTCCTGCTTGTTATGGATACTTTCTCTTGTATTATGGACAAGGCTTGCCTCAATCCGGAGTTCAGTTTTCATCCTAGGTGCAAGGAAGTGGGCCTTAATCATCTTTGCTTTGCGGAAGATTTGATCATTCTGTGTGGTGGCGATCCTGCTTCGTGTAGCATTGTGAAGAGGGCTATTGAGGACTTCTCTTCGATCTCTGGTCTTCACCCCAATACTAACAAATCTAGTTTCTACTGCTCTGGGGTCGATGTCGATGGGGTGAACAGGTTGGGGGAGGTTTTTGGTTTCTCCCACTGTTCCCCTCCCTTCATGTATCTTGGGGTACCTCTTATCACTACTAGGCTTAAATCTGAGGATTGTGAGAAGTTGATTGATAAGATAACGGGGAGGATTAAGTGTTGGACTAACAGATTCCTCAGTTTTGCTGGGAGACTTCATCTCATCAACTCGGTCTTGTTTGGTATTCAGGTCTACTGGTCTTGCCTGTTCATTCTGCCTAAAGGGGTTATTAGAAGAATTGACCAACTTATGAAGGACTTCTTGTGGACGGGTTCTAATTCCAAACATACGGGGGCGAAGGTGTCTTGGGATGATCTGACGTGCAGTCATGAGGAAGGGGGGTTGGGCATTAAGAATGTGGAATTATGGAACAGAGCTGCTATTGTTAAGCTTCTTTGGAACCTCTGTAGTAAGAAGGATTGCCTATGGGTCAAATGGTGTAATGTGTATAAGATCAAGAATAGAAGTATTTGGGCCATTATTATTCCAAGTGACTCTTCCTGGTGTTGGAGGAAACTGATGCAGTTGAGGGAGGTGGCCAAGCCTCTTATCATGCCCAACATTGGAAATGGCGAAGATACCTTTGTGTGGCACGACAACTGGCATCCGTTAGGTCCTCTATTTGATAGATATGGGGGAAGACTTATTTACGATGCGGCTAGCAATCATAAAGCAAGAGTGGCGGACTTTATACATGGGGAGAGGTGGAGGTGGCCTTCTTCTGTTACTTGGGAGCTTTTGGAGATTAGGAATGCTGAGTTGCCTGTTATTCGCCAAGGGGTTAGTGATGAGGTGGTGTGGAATTCCAGTCTGGGTGGCTTCTCCATTGGGTCGGCTTTTACGGCTCTTACTATTGTTCGTCCTGTGTTCAATTGTCACAAGTTGATTTGGAACATCAATAATATACCAAAATGTGCTTTTAGTTTATGGATCATATGTAGGGATGCTCTTCATACGAGAGATAAACTGTTTAGCTGGGGTATTTCCAACAATAACTTGTGTTGCACTTGTGGCGAGGAGGTGGAGAACCGGGAACACTTGTTTATTGAATGTAATATTGCTAAAGAGGTATGGCGCGAGGTTAGATTTAAGAACCAGGAGGTCAGAGAGGCTTTTAACTAGGAGGGTGAGCTGGGGTTTGCTAATTCCAAATATATGGGCAAGAGCTTCTATAATAGACTTAGGTGTCTATCCTTTTCCACCACTATCTACTGTCTTTGGATGGAGAGGAATACGAGATTTTTCCAAGGAAAGGCCAAGAATAGTGATATGATTGTCAGAGATATTGTTGCTATGGTTTGTACGAGGGCCTCAAAGTGGAAGAACAATAGGAGAAGCTTCACCAACTGGATGGCATGTATGAACTGGGACATCCCCGAATCGGTGTTATCTTAGTTGGTTTGTTTTGTGTATGGTAGATTGTGTCCTTTGGGGAATGCCCCTAGGATTGTGGTTCTCCATTGAAATTTGTTTGTAAGTAGCTTTCCTGAGTTCTAATATACATAATTTTCCCCAAAAAAAATTAGCAACTTTAGCATTAGAGTTACTGGCAACATCATAAATGGACCTATCCCCAAACATAGGTTGGAGTGGTCCAGGGGGGTGCCAGTTATCATGCCACATGAACGTGTTGTTGCCATTGCCAATGGTGGACTTGATGACAGATCTTCCTCCCCTCCTCATTTTCAAAATTTTCCTCCATGTCCATGAATAATCACTAGGAATAGTTAGTGCCCATAAGATCCTTCTTTTGATCTTATAAGTATGACACCATTTTACCCACAGACTCTCCCTATTGCTGCAAATATTCCATATATGTTTCATCATAGCAACCCTATTCCATTCTTCAATGCTTTTGATGCCAAGCCCCCCTCAACTTTAGGTTTGCAAACATTATCCCATGCAACTTTGACCCCACTATGTTTCAAATCAGAACCATTCCAGATGAAGTCTCTAATTAGTTGGTCAATAGCCTTTGTTACCCCTTTTTGGCATGATGAAAAGACTAGTCCAATACACCTGTATGTTGAAGAGGACTGAGAGAGCCAACTAAAGTCTGCCAACATAACTAAGAAGTTTGTTGGTTTAACTTTTTATCCTCACAATAAGATTAGAAATGAGATCTTTGAAGTCCTCATTTCTTAATCTAGTAAAGATCATGGGCACACCAAGGTATTTGAAAGGGGGCTTCTGCAATAGCCTAGCAAGAGGTGTATTGACCATCCATACCACTGTAGTAGATGTTACTCTTGTCCATATTAGGCCATAGACCAGAAAGAAGAGCAAACTCCTCAAGAGATTGGTTGATACAGTCAATTTGATTGCTCATCCCTCCCCCCCCCCCAATACACAGAATATCACCAAGTCATTAGCAAAGCAGAGGTGGTTAAGCCCAATTTCCTTGCACTTAGGGTGGAATTTAAAATTAATGTTATTGCAATGGTGGTCCAGAAGACAAGAAAAGCATTCCATAGCGAGAAGAAAAAGATAAAGGGAAAGAGGGTCCCCTTGTCTAAGACCTCTAGAGCTCTTAAAGAGGCCATGAGATTCACCATTGAGGCTGATGGAGTACCAAGTAGTGGTAACACACTCCTTAATCCAGGTGATCATGTTAGGAGGGAACCTGACCTGAACCAAAACTTCAAAGAGAAACTCCCAACTCACAGTGTTTAAGCCTTCATAATGTCCACCTTGATAGTACATCTAGCCTCACCATTGTCCTTCCTTGTTACACCGATTTATTAATAAAAAACATAATATATCTCAATGAATCAAATAATAGATTCCAACAATCTTTCAGGATTCCAATGAATATCACAATTCGACATGAGTGCAATTGACAAAGAAAATAAACGGAATACTCTCGAGAGAATTTCAGAGCATATTATGTAAGTCATGTACTTTGTTTTAGTGGAAGGCTAGCATGGATTGGGACGCTATGGACTATTTTGGAGAATTATTTTAGAGAGTGGATTGGAAGATTTATTTTGTGGTGTAATTTTAGTTGGAGAATTTTGTATTTGAGAGAAACTTTATTGTAATCATTATTGTGGAAATTGAAGAATTGTGAATTTGTTGTATTTAGATTGTGGAAATTTATATGCTCTATACTTGTTATTGATGGTTTTAGTTTAGTTTTATCGTAGTAGTACGCCGCATGTCCTCTCGGGCGCATAAGGTGTTATGCTGCCCCGTTGGAGAAAGAAAACAATGGCCAGAGGGATGAACTTGACAAGCTGAAGAAATCAATTGCTACCAATCTCAATGTAGGGATGAACTTGACAGCCTGAAGAAATCAACTACTACCAATCCCAATGAAGGTGCTTCTTTTTTAGAAGATGAGAATGTAAGAATAATAGAGGATTTGGAGTCCTTGCAGAAAGAGAAACATAAGTCAGGATAGTCTTCAAGAAGAGCCATTGTTGTTCGGCCGACTATTGAGGAGAAGAGAACTGAGATGACCTTGGCTGACAAAGTTGCTCAATTGAAGGCAAAAACTGATGTTATTGTTGATCTTTCACTTCAGCTGAAGGCCAAAGATTCTTCCATTGACAATCAAGCTACTCAATTAAAGATCAAGAGTGATGTCCTCAACAAGCTTCAGCATCAAGTAGAGAGATTAACTTTCCAGTTTCATAAATAACCCATGGAAGTTTGGATGGAAGGTTACAATGAGGTTTTATCCCATATAGATGATCACTTGGCTCAGAACAATCGTGAAGGCTACGAATGGGGATGGATCAACCTTTTAATTTTGCTGAAGTATGACCAAAATAATAACTTATGGCACTGGAATGACCCAAGTTTTCTTGACTTTGATAAGCCTCCATTCAGACTGGACAAGAATTGGATTCCTCCTAATGTCCTTTCCCGATGTTTAATAACCAAATATTTAGGGGACTATGGATTGCATGATGAACTTGAGATTATTCATCTTGCCTATTAGATTAACCAGCAGAGCAAGAGTAATAGTCGGATGCTGAGGGATTTTTGCTACATAAATTCTCCATACACTTTGGATGACCCTCCTGCCAGCATTGATAAAGCTCAAGGAAAGCGTCCAGTTGAATAATTTTTGTATTTCTTCTTTCACTCTAATCTGTTGAACAATCACGAAATGAAGTGGAAGGTTTTTCTCTGTTCACTTTATTTTTCTTTTTTGGCTGACTAGATAATTAGAATGACTAGTGAGCTGTTATTTCTTCATTATTTAAGCTTGTGGTTGTTACTAATCTTATCCTCAACTAGATAGTCTGTATAGAGACTAGTTAATTGATTTAAAGAATATTGAGCTTGCTTAAATGTGAAGAATGCAGATGTAAGTATGTATGTGCGTGACCCATGGATACGAGAACTATGTTCGCCTCCAATTTGTTTGTTGTTGTTTGTGGTTCGTGGAATCTTACCGAACCTGTAGTCCCCTATTCGGCGACCTGCGATGATGGGACATGATAGCAGAGTAATGCATTGCACCGCAGCTGTGACTCGGGGTGCCGTATTATATATGAATATATATATAATGGATTAAATGGTTACATGAATATATTGTGGTTAAATCTATCTACGATGATAATTGTAGATAACGGTGAATAGAACAAGATAATGGAATTAAGTTAATAAATGTTGATGCTTATAGAATTGGAAAAGCTTAACTCATGTTAATGAGAAACGATTCAGATTAATGAATAATGATTCATGTTAATGAGAAACTAAATCATAAAGGAGAAATGTAAATGGATAATAATGTGACGTATGGTATGGGACATACGGGGATTATGATATGGGAATGGAATTATAATATGGAGACTAGAAAAGAGGAACCATTAACTAGGAAGTTAATAGGAAACGTTAAGTGTGCACTCTAGTTGAGAGGTGAGTATTGCAAGTGAGAGTTGGATCTAACATGTACATAATAAATGCTTTATTGCACTTGTTAAATACTTGCTATTTTAAAAATAATCTACACATTCGGGCTCTGACCCATTTCCTTGCATATTTTCTCTTCTATTGTATCTCTATATCAGGTGTCCAGAAACAGGGACGACAACGTTAGCGGATTTTGACAGGCTATGGATTTATGAAGTTTTGCTTAGACGCTTATCATCTTTTTGATTCATAGTATTCTTAGATAGGGCATGTCGCCCAAAGGACTCAGTTATCATTTTCTATCAGAGTTAAATACTATTGTATTTGTGTCCTTTTAATACATTTTGGATTATTGGGATTCTTGTAAAGGAATTATATGATTTGGGAATGTTTATTCCAGTTGCATTTAAATTCTTTTGAGTTATTTATTTAGTGATCTGTGTTATAGAATAAAACGTGTAGTGTTATTCTTAACTTAAAAATGGTTTTGTTGAAATTTAAATTTGAAAAGTTTTTTAACATCAGCTTATTTGAGTATTGGGTGAGTTGTAAATGTTTTCGACAGTGATGCTAAGAATGAGCCAACTGTATATTCTGTTTTAATTTGGTATGGGACTGGCCACCCGGTATTTAATTAGGCGGGGTGTTACAGGTGGTATCAGAGCATCAGGTTCTAGTGTCCTTTAGGATCTGTACGGCTTACTGTGTCTTTAGCTTAGCGTTCTTTGATGTAGAGCCCTATGAGTAGGATTATTGCTTTTCTATTTACGCCTACAAAGGTACGATGACTGCGGTTGAAGTTGCTGCAATTATCGCTCTGGCAGTCAATGCTGTTGTAGCTGCTATTCAGCAGGCTCCCGCACCGGCACCGGTTGTGCCACCCGCGCAAGGGCAAGTGTTTCCTACTGCATGGGAACGAGCGAGGGATGCCTTTCAGAAAGCGCACCCACCTGAGTTTCAGGGAGGATCAGATGTTGTGACTGCTAGCCAATGGGAGGGAGATATCCAACGGCACTTGAGAATGATTGCATGTACTGAGGTTCAATGTCAAATACTAGCCACATTCAAGCTAGTAGGGGCAGCTTTGCAATGGTGGGAAGCTACGACCACTATGGAGGAGAGGGACATAATGACTATCCAAGACTTTTGGATATGGATTGATGGGAAGTATTCTCCTTCCGCCATCCAGACAGAGATGAGACGAAAGCTACTTGATTTGAAATAGGGAGAGAAAACTGTGGCGAAATATGAGAAGAGTTTCCGAGGTTAACTAATTTGATACCAGCTGAAGTACTCACTGAGGATAGGAGAGTCCTAATGTTCACTGATGGGTGGAACTATAAAATTCGACAACATTTATTGAGGAATCTTTCATTACGTACGTATGGCAGATGAGGGCCATTGGACGGATAGCGGAGATCGTACTTAGGAGGTTATGAAGTATGTTCGAGTAGGATGACCGTAGTCGAGGTCACCCCTATTATGGAAAAATTGAGGAGAGTCATTAGTAGAAGTTCTTGAATTGCGGGAATTATGTGTGTTACCTAACGAAGGCAATATATTAAAAGGCTTGGGCATATAGTGGAGTGTGGTTAACTAGAACTGAAAATTTGGGGTAAAATTTTTCTTGACTCATCGGAGCAAAGTTATAATATTGGGATTCAACAACCATCACCCGCAAATGAGGGTATGTTTCCTATCTAAGGAAGTTTGAGGCGTATTGATTTTTGTAGTGATTGATATTGTGAGGGCAAAGGGTTGTTAAACTTAGCCTATAGCATCGTTATTTACGTAGACTCACTGAGGGGTGTGGGACACCTTTATATTACATGTTATCACGTGGGTTTGGTTTTTATCATGGGATTACTTACCTTGAGCATGTCCGAGTGTGATTTGACTATCGGCGTGCATTGACTTGTGATATATGAGAGCATATGTCTGCATCTTGTCTTCTATAAGAGAGTAGATGCGTAGACTCTATTTGAAATCGATAAAACCTAATTTTTGTTTAAATCCATAAACCTAATATTTTTATATATAAACAAAATTTTTATACATTATTGACTAAGGACCTTAGGAGTTTCGCTGACCGACTACTTTAGGAAGTAGTGTATCAGGGTGGTTCCTTGTTTGGATTTCGCTTGCGAGACACCCCACGCACGAAACTAATAACCGTTGGGAGTCGAAATAAGTTAGGTCTTTAGTATATGAGTTTATAACCTTTGCAACAAATATAATATTGAAAGCGGTACGAGAGGGTGTATGGGCGCCCTGGATGATTGGATTGTAGTATTTTTCATAATTGTGAAAAAGGTAAGTAATTGAGACTTCGGGATTTATTTGTTCACTACGAGAGGATCATTTTTTCCTAAAGTTTGTCACGAGGACAGTATAGGGAAGATTAGGTAAAGTCTAAATTTGATTCAGTTGAAATTATATGGTGAGGCTTGGCGTATAACATCGATAGGGACTTTGTTAATGTACTGTATGGGCGGTACATCTTGGATTTCTTGCGATGTGAGATTTATACTCGGAGTTGACCTTACCGGTATGACTTATATTCCTGAATTTCGGGACGAAATTCTGTTATAAGGGGGGAAGTATGTAATACCCCGTAATTTTAAATGACTTTTAAAATGGGTTATATTTTAAATTAATGGATTAATTAGATTTTATTATTAATTAATTCATTCGGGTTTATCCGGACGGTGGATATTAAAATGGATGATTCTGAATATTACTTAAAGATATTTAGGTAATATATGAAATGTGATGTCATTGATATGACTGTATGATATAAATTCGGTAATTTATATTTTTAGTCAGACGCGGTATGGGACGTGTCGGGACTAGTTTATTAAATTAAAAAGGAAATTTATTTTTCTATTGATCTAATAGTCATTTCGACTGCGTAGTTGTGTCCGGAAGGTTCGAAATAGTCAGAAAAGTCTATTTGGATGTTAATTTTGAGTCTCGGGTCATTTGGAAATGAATAGACAACCCGAAAGGGCATTTTGGTCATTTTTCTAGGGGGGATGAATAGTGATTACGGATTTGGAACTATTATAAGTATTGGTAGATTAAGTGTATGGGGGTTATTCATCTCCTCTTCACAAATAAGAGCAGCCATCTTCCTAGAGAGAGTGTAAGAGTGTTTGGGAAGGGAAAAGCCACTTGGGAAGGAGAAGAACAAGAACCAAGGTTCACCACCACCAACCACCACCGGAGTTTGACCGGAGAAGGGAAAACCAACTGAAATATACTACAAGAAAGGCAAGTGTTTGATAATGGCAATTTAAGTTTGTATATTGTCCATGTTAGAATAATATGAAAAGAGAAGATTATGATTGTTTGGAAGAAATAATGGAGTATTAAATGGATTTCTGGAAAACTGAAATAATATAGGAAGTAAACATATATTGTAGGATGATATTAATCCATGAAATGATCATGAATATGTTGAAGAAAAATCTGAAATACCATTGATGTGTTCTTGAAGATGATATATTGATAAATTCTGGAAATAAGGAGATAAACATATTTTTTCATCCAATCCCTTGATGATACTAAGATGTTTAGAGTATTGGAAATCGTTCATATATGTTGATATATCATGTAGAAATAATCATAACTCATTTTGGAGGTTAATATGAAGGTTTGAATGTGTAAAAATGGAGAAAAATGGAGTTTGGGATTTTGGGAGAGATAATGAATAGTAACCCGTAGCCTTTGGGGTCATTTTCGGCCAAGAAGATAAATGATTTAGCTTTCGGACAAAACATGAAAGTTGTAGATATTTTCGATACAGTCGCGTGGGCGCCAACCGCGTATTTTTCTGATTTTTCTACGATTTGATATGATTTTTACAAGATGACAGCTCCGAGTTGAAATCATCAACTCGGAAATCAAATCGGGAATTGGAAAAATTACGGCTACAATTAATGTCGTAGATGTTCAGGATAATTTTTGGGGTAGTTTAGAAACCCCGAAAATGAATTTGGGTTGCTAGATTTATTTGTTAAATTCCAAATAGGGATGTATGAGGAATTATGATAGGACCAGTAGGGGTGATTTGATATAACACCTGGGTATCCTTAAGTTTACAAGAGGGTTTCATCCTAAGTGAAAGAATATGTGTTTATAAGAGATTTGAAACTATCGGTTTTAACCTTAAATAAAAAAAAAGAGAACTAAACTCGTAGTAGTTCGGGGGAATGATGTTATGGACCAGTAGGATATTAGTGACTTCTTACTGAATATATGTTGAGGAAAATCCTATTTGAATCTTATGAGATGGGAGCTTAGAATACATTTGGTTGAAAGAGGTTATGAGGTTATCCCGATCGCATAGTTTAAGTTTTCGGACCTCCTCGATTGACAAAGTTAAGTAGTAGTGTATTGGAGGGGTTCCTTGTTTGGATTTCGCTTTGCGAGACGCTCCGCGCATGAACCTTAACGACGTCGGTAGTGGAGAGATGTTATAGGATGCGAGGATAATTAATGAAGTATAGATATGATATTTTAAAAGAGATATAATGATACGTATGGAAAATATCTTAGGGTAGTGATAATTACCTTATTGATATTATATTATAGGTATGATAATACCTATTTGATTGATTGATGATTATGTGTATGACATACCTAGCTTACTTGCTATCGGTGGGAGGTTTACGCGTGAGGGCAGTCATATCCTGATGAATCCATGGGATCTTTGATTTGTCGCTCGAGAACATAGGTCTATGAAAGACTTATCGGGGAGTTGATAAGTCCGCTGACTGTGGGTGCGTAGGTATGTGCGTGACCCATGGATACGAGAACTATGTTCACCTCCAATTTGTTTGTTGTTGTTTGTGGTTCGTGGAATCTTACCGAACCTGTAGTCCCCTATTCGGCGACCTGCGATGATGGGACATGATAGCAGAGTAATGCATTACACCGCAGCTGTGACTCGGGGTGCCGTATTATATATGAATATATATATAATGGATTAAATGGTTACATGAATATATTGTGGTTAAATCTATCTACGATGATAATTGTAGATAACGGTGAATAGAACAAGATAATGGAATTAAGTTAATAAATGTTGATGCTTATAGAATTGGAAAAGCTTAACTCATGTTAATGAGAAACGATTCAGATTAATGAATAATGATTCATGTTAATGAGAAACTAAATCATAAAGGAGAAATGTAAATGGATAATAATGTGACGTATGGTATGGGACATACGGGGATTATGATATGGGAATGGAATTATAATATGGAGACTAGAAAAGAGGAACCATTAACTAGGAAGTTAATAGGAAACGTTAAGTGTGCACTCTAGTTGAGAGGTGAGTATTGCAAGTGAGAGTTGGATCTAACATGTACATAATAAATGCTTTATTGCACTTGTTAAATACTTGCTATTTTAAAAATAATCTACACATTCGGGCTCTGACCCGTTTCCTTGCATATTTTCTCTTCTATTGTATCTCTATATCAGGTGTCCAGAAACAGGGACGACAACGTTAGCGGATTTTGACAGGATATGGATTTATGAAGTTTTGCTTAGACGCTTATCATCTTTTTGATTCACAGTATTCTTAGATAGGGCATGTCACCCAAAGGACTCAGTTATCATTTTCTATCAGAGTTAAATACTATTGTATTTGTGTCCTTTTAATACATTTTGGATTATTGGGATTCTTGTAAAGGAATTATATGATTTGGGAATGTTTATTCCAGTTGCATTTAAATTCTTTTGAGTTATTTATTTAGTGATCTGTGTTATAGAATAAAACGTGTAGTGTTATTCTTAACTTAAAAATGGTTTTGTTGAAATTTAAATTTGAAAAGTTTTTTAACATCAGCTTATTTGAGTATTGGGTGAGTTGTAAATGTTTTCGACAGTGATGCTAAGAATGAGCCAACTGTATATTCTGTTTTAATTTGGTATGGGACTGGCCACCCGGTATTTAATTAGGCGGGGTGTTACATTCGGACGCATTCCGGCTAATTGACGTACGCAGTCGTGCGTTCAAGGGAATTTTAGTCAATTCACAATTTGGCCACCTGCCCCAACATCTCACGGAAGTTGTACCCCTCCTCGCAAGATTCACGTGGCCGTGAACGGTGCACGATTTCGATCCCTAATGAAGAAGTTAGGCCGATTTTAGTGGAAGAGAAAACCAATTAAGCCAAAACAGGAAGAAGCTTGAAGCAGGCCTACTTGATCGATCGATCGATCAAAGGGATCAATCGATCGATCCTCCAATTTTCATTCTTCGATGGGAAGCAGTGGGCTCTGATCTGAGCGATCAATCGATAGATCGATCCCCTGTTTTCTGCTGATATTTTGCCCTTTTCTTTTCTTTTTCTTTTTCCTTTTCTTTTCTAATTTAATTCCACTTACTATATAAAGGTTTTTTGTTGTAATAATCAGATATTCAGTAGAGATAATCGATTTTAGGTTAGAATAGCTTAGGGTTTGGGGGATTTGGAGAGTTCTTCTTCATTTCTTCTTGGTTTGACACCCAACTGGGTTTGTAAGTTGACTATTCATCTTCCCTAACATTTTAATATAGTTGTATTTCCTTTATTCTTGCTTTGTCGTTAATTTACATGCTTTCATAATTAGGTTTACCTGCTTCATTTACTTTCTTTGTAGTGTAGTTTTATTGCGTTTGTTTGCCGCTTTTATTTACCGCATTTTTAATATGCTTTCTAGCTAAATTAGTCTAGGTCATGTCGGATTGAACTCATTCCGGGTTGACATGTTGCTTTGCTTTGGTGATGGTGTTTACGGGTCTATTTCGGGTGCGTTGTCCTAGTTATTACGCCTAGGATATTTGACGGGGCATATCTTGTATGCTCAGTGCTTACAACCTTGCATGTGTAATTTTCGAGGTATTTGTTGATGCCAAAATCATATTAGGCTTTTATGCGAATTTAGGGGCGTGACAACCCGTGATTTAATTAACTGTCAAAATGAGACGCATTCGTAATAACTCGTCGATCCATGTAACCATTTTATACATTACTCTTTACTTTTGTACCAGATGGTTCCCCCATCTCTCTACCTGAACTGATATCGAAGTTCTTCTTTTTTTGGAATCTGTGTCCACTCTTCCCCGTTTGAACTGTTACTCTTGGTGGCTGGAGTTGTTTTTGCCTGAGGATTACCAGCATTTTTGTCATTGGTGCACCCATTGAGTCTGTGTCCAAACATAAGACTTTGGGCATGAGGGTGGCTTGGCTTGAAATTCAATCTTAACCGGTGCAACAGTTCCATCTTCCATTAAAACATTCACGCTTGATGGATAGGCATCTTTGGCATCCATATCTATACAAATGCAAGCATAAGTTATTCTATTCATTTCTTCAGTTATAGCATCAACATACAACGAAAGGCCAATGGAGCTTGCAACGTAACTAAGACCTTCCTCGGTCCACAACTGGACAGGTATATCATAAAATTTAACCCACATAGGTATCTTCTTCAATGTGTCTTTGTTAAAGTTAAAATTTGGTTGCCATTTCTTGAGAATGATGGTCATCATTCCAGCAAAGTGCCATGGGCCATTACCAATCACCTCGTCACAAAGGGTAGGGTTAATAAAAAGAAAGAAGAAGAACCCCTTATCATGGGCAATGTTCTTGGTCAACCCACACTTACCCCACAATCTGAAAGCCGCATTATTGACAAGGGAAAAAGGGAGTTTATTCCCTAAGAAGTACCCCACCATGTTTTTCTCTCAATGACTATGGCCACCACTAGCCACCTCAAATGGTGGTTTAACGGTGATAATGGAATCCACCACCTCTGGCTGGTGAGAATATAGTCTAAGCTTAGGTTGCTTCTTTCCTGCAGCAAAAAAAATCTAAGTCTTCTCCTTGTGGGCCATGCCTAGCGGGACAGGAGTTTTCAATCCCTTAACCACACGTTTGATATTTCTCGTACGTGTAGGGGGAGTACTATTATTTGACACCCCATGGGCTGAGTTGTTGAGGGTGGTACCCTTAGTCTCTTTCACCAACTTACCCATAACGTTGCCATTGAGCCCTACGCTCCTGACATCCCCTCCAACGGATTGAAAGTCACCAATCAACTTCACTTCCTCCAAAAACTGGACACCACCTTCTTTCCGGTCGCCGGAGATCCTAAAAGGCATAACATCTTCATGGGAGTAACCTTAACTCAAGAGAAACTCCCAGTAGGTTCCTTCTTGTCGCAAAACTCCTGGATTCTCTTCATATTAGAGTTTGCCTTGGAGATGCTTGCAGCAGAAGCAACAACTTGTACTTTTTCAAACTTCCTTTCACTAATAGCAACCTCTAATGTTGGAATGGGAGGAACTGCAATAGCATCGTAAGGTACCACAGACTTGGAAAACAACGTAATCTCACCATACACTTGTTTGGAACCAAAAACTAAAGAAATGGGTGCAAATGGCTTACCACGAGCAGCGGCGTGACGAGCAAAGGATGGGGGAGGCTGAAAAAGGGCATCCACTGGAGAAGGGATCCTAGAGGAGGACATAGAGATAAGGGAGGGCATATTTTTTGCCTTTTCAAGTTTTTTTCACATTTTAGTGTTTGATGAAAAATTGATTTGGTCTACTGTAATAAATAGCTTATACTCTACTTCATCTTCTTACAATCTCATGCCAACATTGTTAGATGGGTTAAAATGGTTTGGCACAACAACAACACTCCCAAATGTTCATTAGTTCTATGAATGGCTTGTAGTGGTCATCTCCTCACAAAAGATAGGTTTCTTAATTGGGAATTAATTGACAATGATAGTTATAGCCTTTGCAATTTTAACATGAAAGGTTACAACCACATTACTTTTGAGTGCCCCTACTTGAATGAGGTATGGTATGAAACCAGTGTTATAGTGAGATTGATAGTTGGGCTTTGGATCGTGAGGCTTCTAACAACCATGCATCATGTAACACTTTTGTCAACAAAGAACCGTCTTCTTCTCCTCCACTCTGTATTGCATTTGGAAAGAGAGGAATAGTAAAAATCAGAACATGGGTTCTGAAGGTAGTAGTGAGTTAGTTAGAGATATGAAGGCAAGATCTAGCAAGTGGAAGAAGACTAGAAGAAGTTACACTAACTGGATGGATTGTAACCTGTGGGGCCTTCCTGACTCATTGATGCATCTAGTTAGTAGGGTAGCTTCCCTTAGGATTTGTTTTGCTATTCTTTGTATCATTTTCTTTTGCTTGCTGCTCTCTTTGTTAGCGATCTTTGTAGCCCTTTGTGGCTCCTAGAGGGTATGCCCTCTATCTTTTCTAAATTTTTTGTTCTTTTAAATAGATTAATGTTTCCAAAAAAACTTAGAATTTCTTGATGACCTTTCAAATGATAAGGAGTTGACTATAGGTGAAGTTAAACATGTCCTCCTTGAAAATGCAGATAAATTGACCATTTATTTGGACGATTTGAGAAAGGAGTTTCAAGTTTTTGAAGAAATCCAATGTCAAGGTTTTAAGAAGATAAAGAAACTTGCAAAAATTTTAGCAAATAAGAAATTCCTAAAGGAGAAACTTGTCATGTCAAAGCTTAATCGTTAAATGGATCACCATTTGTTGAGCTTTTTTCCTATCTCTAACTAGCTTTCACCATCTTCTTCTTCCTCAATGTCCAACAGGCAGGCTATTAGTCCTGCTACTAATGATAAACCCAAAGTTTCCTCTACTACACTGGGTTCTGATGATGGTATTGTCCTAGAAGAAGGTCATATAGTTTCCTCTAAAGAATCTATTGAACGTGTCAACCTCAGTGTCTAACGACTACATTAGATCAATGAAGAGAACAGTGTGTACTTAGGCCACTTAAGAGTAAAAGCTATGCTCATGGAGATATTTTCTAATTTAGACTAGCTAATGGAGCTTCTTCTTCCGGTGGAACCCATAGTAGGGATGATGCTACAATTGGTGGATGCTAAAGAGCACAAAGATAACAAGCCAGAGTCTACAACTAGCATAGATAAAAAAATCAAGAGGTCCAATTCTTAACAATCCACATCTTTCATCCTAGAAGAGATCAGAGGAACCCCAAAATACTTCATAGAAATATTCCCAAGGGAGAATATAAGAATATAATATAACTTTTGCTTGGTGAATTATCAACAGCTGCTATAAAAAGGTTTTATTTTTTTGGTAAATTATGTGTATAAAAATGAAAGAAAGTTATAAATCGATAGGGGCATACCCTCGAGATGGTCGAGCACATGTGCATCTACCTAACACATAAACAAAATACAACACGAGGTAAAAATATAAAAAGGGAACTATAAATCCCTACAGCAAAGCAAACATCCCCAACGTGGGAAATAAAAAGGTTGCATTTGTCATTATGAGAAATACCTCAGTCCATAAACTTGTCTTTGGTAATTGATAGGTTTCTCTAGATCCCTATTGCAAATGGTGACTTCTCTACCTCCTCAACCTATTAGTCCATCCATAGCCATAGTAGTGAGGTTGATTAGGCTAACCTATTGTGGAACAATAAAAAAATTCTTAAGTGCTCTTTTACCACTAGGTTGGGTTGTAGGAAATCTCTTCTTACCAAAGATAAGTTTATGGACTGGGGTATCTCTAACAATGACATATGCAACCTATTCTCTAGACTCCCCTTCTCTCGATACAAGAACAATGTCATATCAACTCACCATCTCTTGAAACCACTGTCCAAGAGATTGGAAGTAAGCCTCTCATACCAAGCTCGAGGAGGTCTTGCTTCAATCCATGTATGGCTTTCTTAAGATAAAAGACATGATCGGGGAATTTTATATCTTCAAATCCTTTCGGTTGTTTCACAAAGACCTCCTCCTATAGAATGTCATTAAGAAAGGCACTCTTGACATTCATTTGATAACACTTGAATTTTAGATGACGTGCAATGGCTAGCAAAACGCGAGTAGACTCTACCCTAGCAACAGGGTTAAATGTCTCGTCAAAGTCGACACCCTCAATTTGAATGTAACCTTGAGCGACCAACCTAGATTTGTTACGAACAATGATACCACGATCATCCATCTTATTCTTATAAACCCATTTGGTACCAATAATATTTGTGTCTCTAGGTCGGGGGACCAACTCGCATACATCATTCTTTTTAAATTAAATCAACTATTTTTGTATTGAATTAATCCCATGTTCCTCATTGAGTGCTTCTTTAATGTCTTGGGCTCGATTTGAGAAGTATATAAAAAATGGCGGACCTCATTTTCAAACTAAGCATGAGTCTTAACACCTTGGTTTAGATCTCCAAGAATGTTCATGGGGTCACGACTCTTGCGAACCCAAGACGGTGGATCCTATTTGTTAAGAGTGGGGTCCACCACATCATTGTGATAAACGATGGGATCGTCACTTGGGACTACATCATTCTCACAAGATAGATCATCATCGTTAAATGTTGCAGGAGAATGTAGCAAGGACTGCATCATTCTTACAAGCTGTCAAACTTTCCTAAGTGGTCTCTATTGCGAAGAATGTAGCAAGGACTTTTGAAGACAAGGAAATAATATTGGTTAGGCTTTTTCCCAGTCCATAATTCATATTAGTGGTATGTGGACGAAGATAAGCTCGGTTCACCGTGTGATGTGTTTACCACCTCTGTCCAAAAACGCCTAGTCATATTTTGACCATGTAGCATAGATCTTGCCATCTCTTGAATGGTCCTATTTTTCTTTCAACACTGCCATTTTATTGAGGTGTGCCGACCCTCGATAATCCATGTTTGATGACCAACTCATCATAAAACTCTCGAACACCAACATCAATGAATTCCGTGCCATTATCCCTTGTAATTTGATTAAATAAAGAATATCCAAGAGTGGAATATTGTTTCTATGATCAAACTCTTATGGAACCTCTATTGCAAGAAGGATAATATGTGGGTAAAATGGGGCCACACTTACAAGTTGAAAGGCAGAAGCTTGTGGCACATTCCTCTTCCTACTGATGCTTTATGGACTTGGTCCAAACTCGTGAAACTCAGAAGTACTTCCAGATCCCTTGTTATGTCCATCATTGGCAATGGACTAGACACTTTCTTTCGGCATGATAATTGGAACCCAAATGGTCCTTTGTGGCCCCTATGTGGTGATAGATGCATCTACGATTCTGATAGCAATCACAAAGCTAAAGTTGCGGATTTTATCTCCAATAATGAATGGTCCTAGCCTGCAACCGTTACTTGGGAGCTAAATGATATCAAACATGCAATGCTACCTCAAATACATCTACTCAGCAAGGATAATACTCAATGGAAGAATATGTAAAATGGTTAGTTTATGACCTCATCTGCCTGGAATTCTACTCTCGCATGCATGCTCCTCATGTTAGTTGGTCAAAGTTGGTTTGGAATGTAACACCCCGTCTCAGCCTCCAAAAAATGCTCCCTCTTCTCTCTAAAAAACCTTCAGCCAAACACAACCCTAACTATTTTAAAACTCCCGCTGGCATTACCTCCGATAACACAAACATTTAGTGCCACTATGAACAAGCTGCCTCCGGCCATACGTGGTGGTTGGACTCTAAACCCCTCCCAGTCGCAAGATGCCATAACCATGGATGGGCAGTCAAAGATACGTATAACCCCGTCGGATACTATTAAATTTATTCCCTATGATGCAATGGAAGTTCCTATCAACTCAATTCATGGACTTGGAGCGGGAATGGAGCCTGGTCCGGTAGGTGTTTCCAAACCTATTGACAAGGATGAGTTTGAAGAGGACCAAATCGTGGCCTCAGAAGAAAGTATACCCAAAGCAACGATACTTGAATCTAGACGTGAAGAATGGAGTGAAGAGAAGAAGAGGTACAATGAATTTCTGAAACATGAGGGGTTCTCTTATGAGGATGTTATGCAAGTTAGAGGAGATATACATAGAAAAGAAGGCTCCACCTCTGATGGGGGGATATATGCAAGATTGTAGAAAAGGAAAATTTGAAAGAAGTTGTGGGAAATAATGATAATGGACCTAGACCCTGCTCCACCCCGACCATGGCTATGGATAAATCATGGAAGGAGGTTGTTGCTGACAAGCGATACCCGAAGCTTAGACTCACATACCACGTTCCCTCCATAACTGATAAAAGGATCATTATCTCCCCACCTCTGGAAGTGGCTACAAGTGGTTATGCTAAATGGGAAAATAGTATGGTTGGGTGTTTTCTGGGTAGGAGGCCCTACACTCTGGTGTGCGGCCCATAGGCTATGGGATAAATTTGGCCTCAAACAAATTATGGGACATAACAATGGCAACTATTTCTTTATGTTTGAGAATGCAAGTACGAGGGATGAGGTCATTGACAATGGGCCATGGCACTTTGTGGGGAACCCAATAATCATCCAGAAATGGGCACCAAATTTCTCCTTTTCTAAAGACTCAACTTCAAAGATCCCAGTTTGGGTTAAGTATCATAATATTCCTGTCCAGTTGTGGACAGAGGAGGGGCTGAGATATGTGGCTACCTCAGTTGGAATACCAATGTATGCTGATACTATAACTGAAGGAATGCAAAGAATTAGTTTTGCGAGAATATGTGTGGACCTAAAAGTCATGGAAGAATACCTCAAAGCCATTGATGTTAGAATGGAGGATGGATCCTATGCAGAGGTTGGAGTGGAGTACCAAGAAAAAACCCCATCATGTGTCAAGTGTGGCATTTTTGGTCATGCCCTTGTTCCAAAGGTTAATAAGGCATGGGTGGCAATAAATAATAGAGAGGAGGTGTTCCCAATCAAAGCCATTTTGAGATTCAAAAGGCCCTTGAAGAGGGGTGGACACAAGTGTTTCACAAAGCCACTAAGACCCCTACAGATACTGAAGCAGACACTAGTGTAATGAAACTAAAAGGAGTTCCAGCTGAGGTAGGTAATTCTACAAAGATTGTAAAAGGGGATAATAGCCCTGCCAAAGTAACAACTTCTAATCAATTTGATAACCTGGGGAATGAAAATGAGGATTCTCCTCTAGTGCAGCATAAGGCCCAAGAGCAGCATAAGGCCTCGAAGACCCCTACTTTTGTTGATTCAGACATCAGTGGGGTGGAAACTAGAGGAATTCCAAGTGAGGTGGGAAGTTATACAGTGATTGGAGCATGGGAAAAAAGTCCTAACATTGCTACTACCTCTAAACCTTATACATTAGAGGCTGATACTGAGGAATCTCCTTTGGTTGCTACCCCTACACCATCAGGGTTGGCTCTAAAGATAAAGGCAGTGGATGAACTTAACAAGGGAAAAAGAGTGGGATGCAATAAAGATGATGGCATTAAAAGGTCCAGAAGTAATAAGAAAGAGAAGAAGAGATCAGGCATGAAATTCAAAAAGTTTAAATGACCAAGTTTGGAACATGGAATATAAGGGGGCTCAACTTTCCGCATAAACAAATTGAGGTAGGAAATATTATTAAGGATAATAATTTATATACCTTATCAATCTAGTAGAAACTAAGATCAGAAGGAATAATATGGATAATGTTAAGAGCAACTATTTCTACCACTGGGATTATGTCCTCAACTACCCTGTTGATGGGGGTGTGGTTAGAGTAATTGTGGGATGGAATCCTAAAATTTTGAAGCTTGAAGTGATTGATACTCATAAACAAGCCTTGTTTTTCCTTGTAAATATCTTAGGAATCAGTCACTCCCCTTATGCCACCTTCATTTATGGTGACAACCTGCCTGAGCAGAGAAGGAGCTTATGGGATTTCCTTAAAGAGAATAATGTGGTGGTTAATGATAGGCCTTGGGTGCTCAAGGGTGATTTTAATGTGGTCAAATGCCAAGAGGAGAGGAGAGGTATGTTGGACATTGATGGTGCTGCTACTAAAGAATTTAATAGATGTTTGAGTGACCTGAATGCAGATGACATGGTTAACAGTGGCCTTTGGTTTACTTGGAACAAGAATCAAATAGGTTTCAATAATGTTCAAACGAAGATTGATAGGGTGATTCACAATGATACATGGACTGAATTTTTTCCTAATTCTCAGGCTATCACCTTGCCTAGTGGCATTTTTGACCACAACCCTATAATTACCCTGCTGGATAACACCATTAATAGGAGACCAAAGCCCTTCAAAATTTTCAACTTTTGGATGAATCATGATGACTTCATGCCTCCCCTCATTGAAGCTTGGGATGTGGTGGAGGTGGGGGACCCGGTGAACAGACTGTATAGGAAGCTTAATCGTGCTAAAGCTGCTTTTAAGCACTTCAATAAGAAGTTATTCAATAAAATCTCAAAACAGGTTGCTGACATCAAAGATAACCTGGACACCATTTAGAGTGCCTTGGACAGTGATGGATCCAATGAGGAGTTACAAGCTGCAGCCAAAGATTTGAGAACCAAATACTCTAACCTTAGGAATGATGAGGAGTCTTTCCTAAGGCAGAAGGCTAGGACAAAATGGTTTTAACTGGGATATCAAAACAATGCTTTCTTCCACAAGAAGGTCAATCAAAACTTATCTAGAAGGAAAATTGTGAGCATAGAGAATGCTATGGGAGTGAGAGTTGAAGGTTGTGATCAGGTGGCTGCTGAAGCAGTGGGGTTTTTCCAAAACCTCTTAGGGAATAGGATGCATTGTGAGGATGCTTCTGCAGCTCTTGGGAATATTATAAAGAAGAAGCTAACCACTACTCAAGCTGAATTAATGGAGAAAGATGTCACCCATGAAGAAATCAAAGTGGTTATGTTTTCTATTGGGTCTGATAAGGCTCCTGGCCCTGATGGTTTCAATAGCCATTTCTTTAAAGAAAACTGGTAGCTTGTTGGGGAAGATGTGTGTAAAGCCATTAAATTCTTCTTTGACACTGGTAATTTTTTTAATCAGTGGAACTGTACAGCCCCGGCCTTAATTCCCAAGGTGGCTACCCCTGTTTGTATGAAGGAGTTCAGACCTATATCCTACTACAACACCATTTACAAGTGTATTTCTAAAGTGATCACTCTTAGACTCAAGCAGATGATCCTCATCAGCAATAACCAAGCTGCTTTTGTTGAAGGAAGGGCTATATTTGATATTATCTTATTACTGCAGGAGTTAATGAGGAACTATCATAGGGACTCCTACCCTCCCAGATGTGCAATTAAGATTGATATCCTCAAAGCCTATGATACAGTAAGCTAGGACTTCTTGTTTAACCTTTTGGCCCATGTTGGTTTTCCCACCAAAGTCATTGGTTGGATTACAAAGTGTGTGACCACAACTAAGTTCTTTATTAATCTGAATGAGGAACTTAATGGTTTTTTTCATGGTAGAAGAGGGCCGAGGTAGGGAGATCCTCTCTCTCCCTACCTGTTCCTCCTTGTGATGGAAGTGTTCAATGGAATAATCTCCAAAGCAACTGAATCCCCCCTTTTTAATTACAGTCCTAGATGCAAGGAGATGGACCTTTCTCACCTTAGTTTTGCTGATGACTTGATTGTGTTTGCTGGGGGGATTAGGTTTCTTGTACCATTGTTAGAGATGCCATTTTTGAGTTTATCTCTTAAAGTGGGCTTATGGTTAATTTGGAGAAGAGTAGCCTCTTCACTGCAGGGATTAATATGGAAGGGATTAAGGAGATATCTACCATTCAACATGGGACCGCCCTTCAAATATCTTGGGGTCCCCCTCATTACTACTAGACTAAAGAAGGAAGATTGTCTTTTCCTGGTGTAAAGGATTACCAAGAAGGTAAAATGCTGGACTAATAAGTTCTTGAGTTTTGCAGGTAGGCTTCTCCTTGTGAAGACTGTGATCTTCAGCATTCAGGTCTATTGGGCCTGCATTTTTATTCTGCCTAAAAGCATCATAAAGAAGATTGAGCAAATCATGAGGAACTATTTGTGGAAAGTGGATGAGGCTAGCAGTAAAGGTGCTAAGGTTTCCTGGGAGGATCGTTGTGTTTCTCTAGAGGAAGGAGGGCTAAATATCAAGAGTCTTGAGACCTGGAACATTGCAGCTATGGCTAAGAACTTGTGGAACTTGTGCAGTAAGAAGGATAGTTTATGGATCAAGTGGTGTGATATATACAAGATCAAAGGATGGAGCATTTGGGCTTTGAGTATCCCAAATGATGCCTCATGGAGCTGGAGGAAAATCCCCAAAATTAGAGACAAGTTTAGTAGGCAAATCAAGACCATCATTGGGAATGGAGCTCATGCTTTTACGTGGTTTGATTTTTGGCATCCTATTGCCCCCTGCACCCTCTATATGGTGATAACATAGTGTATGATTCTGCTAGTAGCCTTAAAGCTAAAGTTTCTGAGTTTATCCAATAGTTGGAATGGAGATGGCCCTCTACTGTGACCTGGGAGTTAAATGAAGTGAAGAATGCTAGCTTGCCTACAATTCTCGAGGGAAATGACATTGTTGTTTGGCTTCCTTCTAATAAAGGGAAGTTCACCATTGCATCTGCTTGGGAGCTATTGAAGAACCAAAAGCCTCATATCACTTGGAGCAAGTGTGTCTGGAGTAAGGTTTGCATTCCTAAATGCTCTTTCATTGCTTGGCTGGTTTTTAGGAAGGCCATCAAAACTAAGGTTAAGTTACTATCTTGGGGTATTACTGAGGATGACCTGTGTGGGATATGTGGTGCTGAGAGGGAATCCTATGACCATCTGTTCTCTCAATGCACCCTTAGTAAAAGTATATGGGAAGAGGTGATGCTCAGAAACCAGTGTTACAGGGAGTTTCAATGTTTGAATGCCATGACCGCTGTTAATCACTCTACAAACACCTTATGTGACAAGATTAGGTCCCTTTATTTTACTACTACTATTTACTGCATATGGATGGAGAGAAATGCTAGGTGCTTCAAGCATGTCTCCAATTCCCTAGATACTATTGTGAAGGGTATTGAAAACATGGTTAGAGCCAAAGATATCACATGGAACAAGGATAGGAGTAACTACTCAAATTGGATGGCTTGTATGTATTGGAACATTCCTGAAGATAGGCTTCTAAGCTAGTTTTGTTAGGCATTTAGCTTTGGGTTTTGTTTGCCTTTGGGGTATGCCCCAGGGTTTATGATTTGTTGAGGTGTTTTATCCCTCTCTTGTATTATTTTCTATCTATTTAATTATTTAATCCCCCCCCCCTCCAAAAAAAAAGTTGGTTTGGAATAGCAACAATATTCTGAAATGTTCTTTCATCCCGTGGTTGGATTCCAATGATGCAATCAACACAAAGGACAAAATATATAGCTTGGGAATTTCAGAAAACAAACTTTGTGTCCTTTGCAATACTTCCATTGAAAATAGAGAACACCTCCTCTTTAATTACTCAGTCTCAATTGCCATTTGGAAGGAGGTCCAGTTCAGAAACTCTTATGCAAATAATGCCACTACAAACTTTTTTTTTGGGGGGGGGGGGGACCTTTGTTAGCACCATTTGTTAGCTATGGATTGAGAGAAATAAGAGAGTTTTCAATCAAAACCCAAGATCTTTCTCTAGCATCATGGAGGAGATTACCTTATTACTAAATGCAAATCCATACAGTGCCCAAAATCTAGAAGATATTTCAACAACTGGATTATTTGCATGAACTGGGGCTGAAAGAAGAGCATCTCCTCTACTCCTAGGAGTGCCTTACTGTTTTTTTATTTTGCTAAGGCTTTGGAACTTTGTTTATTTCCTTGAATGTTACCCCCTCTTTTGGTGGATGCTTTGTTTTATTTCCTAACTTCTTTCTACGTTATGTCTTCTGTTCCTGGTTCTAGGGGTTTTCCCCCTCTCTTGTTATACAGTTTCCTTTATTTTTAATATATTTCCTATTTACCAAAAAAATAGTGATACTATACTGATTCTATAAGACACGTCATTTTGTCGTTAGAAACTCAAGAACATCCAATTTTCCCTAAGGAATCCCACAATAGAATACCTCAAAAAATCATCGACCATCACTAAGATATACCATTTACCACCTAGGCTCTCCGTACGCATTGGACCCATGGGATCCATGTGTATTAACACTAATACACGAGAGGTAGTTGCATTTAACTTCTTATATGGACTCTTAATTTGCTTTCCATGTTGGCATGGACCATAAACTAAAGAAGTTGGTTTTTATAGGGATGGTAAGCCCCGAACTATGTATTTCCTCATAGGATGATCGAGATCCATATAGTTCACATGACCTAGTCTTTGGTGCCAATGGTTGACAGGGGGAACCCTGACACTATTGCAGACAAATGAGGATTTAGGAATGATACCATAATAGTTGTCGGATGTCCTGACTCTTGCAATATAATCATACCCAAATCATTGTAAACACAACATTTCGATTAGTTAAAGATAACTGCGAGATTTTCATCACACAGTTGGCTTGTGCTTATTAAGTTTTTCTTTCAATACAGCAACATAAAGTACATTTTCTAGCTTTAGGAACCCAAAGATCTCAATAGTTCCCTATCCCAACACTCTAGACCGCCTCCCCTCATCGAAAGTGACTATACATTCCTTATGAGAATCCCTCTCAATCTTGTAGCAAAAATCTCTAATTACACATCCATGTGGTTGAGCTTTTGTGTCATTCTCATTCTCTTACTCCACTATATAATCATATAGGGGGTGGGGGAGTAGGAGAATGAGAATCCCTCTCAATCTTGTAGAAAAAATCTCTAAGATGTCATGTTCTTTTGCAATATGTACAAACATAGGGTTAGATGGATTGCATCTTCTTAGTTTGCTTAGGAGGGTTCATCTTTGGTGGGTTTGGTTTAAGAGTGTTTGTTTCATAAACAAACTTGGCAATAGGCTCAGATTTAGACTAGGAAGATTCACCATCATCATAACCTACACCCCTTCTCTCTTGATAGCCTCTCTCCTTATACTCGAGGATATGTCCGAGAAAAAAACTTCCCATTCTCCCAGAGTTATCCTCAAGAGTGACTTTTACCTCATGAAAAGCCTTGAGATCTTTCTTAAGAATGAATACATTGATTTTAAGCTTCGCACAAACTTCTAAATAATCATGAAGATCATCATAAAGTCTCTTGACTTTGGACATTAAGTCATCTCTCTCTTTCTCCACAAGAATAAGCTTCTCAGACGAAGAACCTTTATTCCCCCTGAGTTGACTCACCAATGCCTCAATTTATTTTAAGGAAGCCAACTCCTTTCCAAGCGTCAACACCTTAATTGTCAACTTTTTAATCCTTTTTTGAATTTTCAAGGACTCGGTGTATAGGGCCTGGAATAGGCGGTTTGGAGATCACCTTCATCACCATCTCCATCGTTGAAACCAACATCATTTTCACTGTCTTGGGAAGGGATAGACACCTAAAGTCAATACCGTCCTGCAAAATATTATCATCATTAGAATGAGACATACTGGAGTTACTGGCATGACTAGCCGTGAACACAGTGAAGTTACATCCAAGAGGATCATCTGACTCAAGATCATTGTTGCTTAGAGTGGCATTGTAAACAACTTTTTTATTGTCCTGTCTCTTCAGCTTTGTGGGACATTCAAATGCTCTGTGATTGCGACCATCACACTTATAACATCTCTCAGACTCATCATTCATAGATTTATCATTCTCGTTTTTCTTAAAATCGCGATCATTGAAATTCTTTCCTGCCTTATTATACTTGTTTTCTCAATTTTTTTTTATCAAATTTTAAATTTTTGTTTCTTTACTTTAGAAAATTTTCAAATTTTTTAATGAATAACGCCAAGTCATCAAGATCTAGGTCAAACTCATTAGACTCAAACGTCATCCATTCAAGCTATTAAGGGGATGCCCTTATCTTTCTTCTTCAGGTTTTGAGGAAACATGTTGAACTTGTAGGTTTGAAGGTCACCAACAAGCTCTTGTAATTTCATATTGTCGGTGCTTCCCAAAGAATTTAAGATAGTGACTTTTGGGTAAAACCTTTCAGGTAAGGACCTTAGAATTTTCTTCACAACCTGAGCTTCAAGAATTTTTGCTTCCCAATTGAATAGAGAATTCAAGATGTCTGATAAATGAGCATATAACTCATAAAATGTTTCATTCTCATTCACACGGATGGTTTCAAATTGGGTAATTAGATTTTGAAATTTGGAAGCTTTCACAACATTTATTCCTTGAAGCATAAGTAAGAATGTGTCCCAAGCATCCTTTAGACATTTCACAGATCATTATTCGGTGAAACTCTTCAGGTGAGACAGTAGTGAACAATGTGTTGAGACCACGAGAATCATAGTTACACAATTTATGTTCGTCATCACCCCAACTCTCAACCAGTTTAGGGACAGCATCCACACTCTCTCATCTATCAACTTAAATGCAACTTTCATATGGGCCTTCCAGTATGCATAATTTGACCCGTCAAACATCAGCAACCTACTTATTGACTCTATAAAAAAATATCTTGAAAAAATATGGCTAAATAACTTATAGAGAAGCGCTTTGATACCAATTGAAAGTCTGATTTTCTAATAATGAATCAATTAATTAACAATATACTAGAATGAAGCCATTCTAAACATGCTTGTCAAATTATTACAAATTTTAATCTTGATTAATCTAATTACTAAGTTGACATATAAGATAAGTCAGGTAATGATCAAGCATAATCACACAAGAAACGGTGATGTATGAGGAATACCTAACTAGAAAAAACCTCGGTTGGACAGGCCTAGACAAAAATCACTATAAAGAAGATTTTACAAAAAGGACACAAACGACTTGCAACACTTGACTTCTCAAGCCTATGCTGATGAATGTCTTCTAACCATCTCTTATACCACTGTGCAATCTAGCGCCAAATTCACAGCATCTCTATGCCTCGAACTCCTCCGATAGCCTCAATCGTCACCTACTGTGTGGAATCCACCACACCGGAAGAATATATAAGGAAAAGTTTTGGGGTTTGATCTTAAACAATAATCAAGATAAGCAATCTTGTATTTGGATTTACATTTAGGTTTAGAAATTATTTTCAAATGTGGGAGGCTCAAAAACGTTTTTCTGCAAAAGGAGGATATGCAAAATGGATAGGAAAATCTAGTTTTAAAAGAGAGACCATTTTGACAAAGTCAAAAATCATTTTCTTGAAAAACACGCCATTTGTTCGAACGAGAATGCAGGGTCATTTGAACGACTTTGCACGTCTCGTTGGAACGAGGTCAACGATCGCTCAAATGACAATGGCTTTTCGTTCCAACGCCTTTCCAACGAGCTTCCAATAATATGTGTTCTGATAAACAAAGGACATTCATTTGAAGTTCGTTTAAAACACGATTGAATGAGAATAGCTTCTCGTTGGAACTCTCATTTGAACGAGAATGGCTTCTTGATTGGGCATAAATATTGTATATTTATCCCCCTAATTTCAGTACTTTTGTGAACCCGAGTGATGTAACAGATATGGATTTGATTCAAATTTATGATACTAACCTTCGTTGGCAAGTATTTCGTGTTTTGTGCTTCTCCTATTGGTTTTACAGGTTAATTATGCAAGCAGTGCAAAGGAGGAAGCAAGACAGTGCAAGAAAAGCTAGGAAGGCAAGTTCAAGGGCATTTTTGTAATTTTTCAGCCTTAGTCCGGAAGTGGGTCCAACTATAAAGTTTAATATCTTTCAATTACAAGAACACCATAAAAAACGGCACCTCAATCCGAGCTACGATGAAAGAGTTATGACCCCTTGAAGTTGCGGAAAAATCATAGAAGAAAGGCTAGGAAGGCAAGTTCAAGGGCATTTTCGTAATTTTACAGCCCGATTCTGGAGGTGGGGCCTTCTGGAAAGTTGAAGATCTCGGAACAACGAGCACACTGGAAAAAACGTCACCCAAATCCGAGCTACGGTTGAAAAGTTATGCTCAGTTGAAGTTGAAGAAAAATCCAAGAAAAGAAGAGAAAAACCAGAAAAAAATCTAAGTGCTGAGAGCAAGACCAGGCTGGTACATGCGAACCGGTTCGCTGTACCTGCGAACCGGTTCGCTGTACCTGACACGCGAATTTTGTCTTTCATTTGGATTGGTCTCCAAGTCTCCGAATAGGTTTAAAAGACTCCAAACTTGTGGGGAACGAAGGCATTAACCTAAGAGCAGCTTTTAGGGCCATTTTTAGAGAGTTTTTGATAGAGAAAAAGGGGAGAAATATCTAAGAACATCAAGGGCACAATTTACTTCAAGAATTCATTGTTTCGGGTTTGTTTTTACCATTTTTAATTCAAAGTTCTTGTTTCTTATTATTGTTCTTGCATGCTAAGTTTTTCCTATATGATTCAACTTATTTCCGCATTCATAATACGTATTTACATGTTTCTATCTAGTTCTATCATGAATTCCTACACATGCAACGCCATTATTTCATGCATTAGTCCATTTAACATGTCCGGCTAGGTTTTTCAAGGTTGGGATGCATGAACCCAACCTGATGTGTTAGTGCGTGTGTATAACGTCGATCCGCTGAATTTAATGATTAATTTAAATCGTATCGCGTAATTTCTTAAGAATTGTAGATCTTTATATCTCGTTTGCCTCTGGGTACTCGTGATGATTTAGAGTACAATTTGACTATAATTACCGCGATACCGATTTACTCATCCTCAGATTAGGTATGACGCGGGCTTGAACCTCGTATACATAATGCTTGGGAGTACTAAATTCCGGGTTTGAATTAATCGGATAAATTTATGATTGAAGTTGTCATTACACTACACTAGGGTTGGGGGATTGTATTCCCATCCTGTTTTCTCATCATTTAAGTTTAACAGTTTCAATTTAATTCTTCATTCAGCATTTAGATAATTTAGTTAGTTGCATATTTTATCATAGTTTCATAATTGCATTTAGTTTAATCAATCCCAAAAACCCAAAATCATTTTTTTTCTTTTCTTCTTAGAGTCAACGTTAGGATTCCTCTTTCTTATCCCGTCGTCACAACTCCGTTGTCCTTTTTCCCTGAGGATCGATACCCGACTTGTCGGATTATTACTTGAACGACAGGCTTGCACTTGAGCCTAGAGAGTACACACCTTAGAGACACATTCTGAGTCGTGTCACTTCTCATTAGAATGAGAAGGCCATCTCATTAAATTGACAAAAATAAAAAATTTATTTTAAAAACATTTTAAGTGATAAATAGCCTAAATTTTATTTATCTAAATACAATAATGATTATTTGATCTTAAAATATCATATACTTTCAATCTCGAGAAAGGTGTAGCGCATCCATTCATGTTGCTCCAAGTGTAGTTGCTTATGTGTCTCGGTTCATAGGCTTGAGTAACAAATATATGGCAATTCTAACCTTACGTGTTTTATCCAACAGAATTAGACAATACGAAATTTTCCCCTAAAATATGGGTGAAATTCCATGATATACCAGTCCAATTATGGATGGAGGAAGGGATTAGCTATATAGCTAGCCTGGTGGGACTACCACTATATGTTGATGTTGTCATAGGAGAAATGAATAGAATTACATATGCAAGAATTTGTATTGAAGTTGAATCCAAAGAGACTTACCCCAGCAGTATAAATATTATAATGGATGATGGAATGAACATTATGCTCTCCCTTCTCTCTTGTTTTCCTTTTTCCCACCCTCATGTCTAACCCCACCTAACCACCCTAACCACCTCGTTCACCTATCACCTTACCCTTTAGCCACCCTGCCATGCCACCTCTACCTCTAGCTAGCACTTGCAGGTCTTCCATTACCCCTCCTATTCAATCAACCAAACCCATACCTGTCCCATCCTTTTCCAAACTACCCACTCCTCCTGTCAACCTTGTACCACATGACATAGTAGGCATCCCCCCCTTCGTTAACTCTGTGCTTCTTCTCTCCGATGAAGAACAGGGTAAGGACTCTATTTTTTTACGTATGATGGTATCCATGCTGCCTCGGCTTGTCCCATTGTTTGTGAGGAGATTGAAGAAGGTCAAATCCTTATTTCGAAGGTAAGCATTGCCCGTGAAAATCTTCATGTATCTAGAATCAAAGAGCTGAATGAGGAGAAAGAAGTCTACTAGGGCTTTTTGAAGAACAAGGGTTTCTCGCATGAAGACATTTCAATGTTAAGAGGAGGTTCCTCTCTGTCTATGGATCTTTTAGGGTCAGAACCTTCCGTTATCCAAACCTTAAACCTCATCTCAACCACCACCAACATTCTAGTGAATACCCAAGATATAGTCTCTTCAGCCCCCGCTAGTACATCTACCTTGACCCCTATATCTACTCCTAACCCCATCCCTTCTGTGTCACCAAACCTCATCATTCCTACCAAAACCACAACCTGGAACAATTGTGTTTCGCCCAAATGCAGTTCTAACCTCACTCTAACCTACCACAAAACTTTTATCGTGGATGGAAAAGTTTTTGTTACGCGCTTTGCTTCAGTTTCTGGTGCTGGAAATGTGGCATGGTTAAAAAGTGTTGTTGGTTTTTTTCCTAGGGAGAAGATTTCCTTTCTCTCTAATTAACAACATAGCTCATCGTCTATGTGATCAATATGGCCTCCTACTGGTCCTCTCCTATGCTAATGGATGCTTTGTTTTCAAATTTAAGCAAATGGAGGATATGGATTCAGTCATTGAAAATGGACCTTGGCATTCTGCTGGGAATACAATCATCCTAAATAAGTGGCACCCTAATTTCAAAGCTAATAAAGACCTAACCAAGAAAGTACCTTTTGGGTTCGATTTTATAACATACCCCTTCAGTTTTGGAAAGGGGAGGGACTCAGCTACATTGCTAGTGCCATTGGGGTGCCCCTATATGTGGATGTTGCTACGGAAAAAAATGTATAATATGACCTATGCTAGAATTTGTATTGAGGTGGAAGCAAGTGTTAGTTAACCCAAGTCTATTTTTCTAAACCTTGCAGATGGAGAGTCCAATGAAGTGTTGGTGGAATATCAATAAATGCCCTACTTTTGCAATAAATGCCTTGTCTTTGGCCACAAGGACACTAAATTCCTTTACAACACTAAGCTTGTGATTATCAAGCCTCAACCCGGTACTCCTCCCCACCCTAAGGTCCAGCATAATAAAGGGGAATGGAACATTGTCAGTCGTAAAGGCAAGGAGGTGGCTCATGCTATCTATAATGACCTCACTTATATATGTTCATATATAGTTTCAAATGTTGTATTATTTCATATGTGATATGGATAATGTTAATTTATTTTTTTAGTCTAATCCACCTTTCATAAATCATGAAAATCAAATTAGTTACAAACATTAAATTTTAAAGTTTTCGGTAGGAATGTTCATATTAGAGACTAGTTCTAACCTAATATAACAATTGACTTGTGGTAAAAACTAAAAAGTTGTAGACATATGAATGAGGATTTTAGCACAATAAACGGTGTGTTAAACGGAGGTCCGAACAAGAAGTTATACTGAAATTACAAAATAAGGGCAAATTTGTCCATCCTTTAAGTCGTATTTTGTCTTATTACCACACCATGTGTTATATTTTGATTGGTTGGAAGGGGAGGCTAGTTTGGGTTACTTGAACACTTTGAAATAACCTCCTTCTTCATCAAAATGGATTAAATCAAAGTCTTATATCATATCCTAAGCTAAATGATAAGTTTTGGGATAGAAAATGTAATTTTATGAAACTTTAAGGACTTAATTTTAAATAAATAAAGTTTAGGGACTAAAATGAAAATATAATAAGAAACATTTTGTAAATAAAATATTTTCAAGGACCTCTAAGAAATACAGAAAATGTATGGTGTAAAATTACTAAAATACCCTTCATTTGTAAAATGACCCTTATACCCTTAATAACTTTACACCTCGTACTTGACACCTCGTGCTTGGTTTTGACACCTCCTCCATACACGTGTCGGCTTTAAAGGAAGGGACAAAACACATGTCATGCGATTAGAGAAAGTTAAAGCACATGTCTGTGACACCCCGCCTAATTAAATACCGGGCGATCACTCCTTTATTAAATTAAAATCAAGGTGAACAGTTGGATCATTCTTAGCATCACTGTCGTAAAAATACTTTTCCAATTTAAACACCCTAAATAATTAAGCTAAGTCTCAAAACCATTTAAAACCTTATTCTCATTTTATTAAATCCGGTTATAAAACCTTAAACCATTAACATCTAAAGAGTCACACATTAAGAATAAAAATAGAATTGAACATCCACGAATTTAATCATCAATAATAAATCCCAACATTTACAACACTAAAGGAAAACATCCTGACAGTAATAAATCCCGAAATAAAGGTACTGAAAGTAAAAATTTCAATCTCTGACAATACCAACTAAATAATAGAAAGAGGGAGACATATGCCCCTGCTGGATAAAACTGAACTAGGAGTAGAATCAAATGGATGAAGTCGTCTAAACAACAGGCCTGCAACTCCCACATAAGCTGCAGCACATTCCTTCCAAAGGATCCTAAGTAAGACGCCCCTGTGGCTGGGCACCTGTAATACATACATATATATACAAGAGAGAAAAGGAAATAGAAACGGGTCAGAGCCCGATAGTGTATATGATTTAAAAATTCGTTTAGCAAGTATTTAAATTGATTACAGGCTAATGCAACAACATATTAGTGCGACACTCTCTTGAGAAATTCTCACCTCTCTTCTAATGTGCACACCTATCGCACTAACCTTCCCAATGGTCTATCTCGTCATATACCACACTATCTTTCCCCAATGATTTAACTTATCTTAGGTTATTCGCAGGATTTACAACTGAACAACACAAGTATTTAAAACATAAGATTTCAATTTGTAACCAAGGTTCTCCTTTTAACTTTATTAATCAATAAAGTTTTCCAGTGTCATATTATACTTTCTCAAAACAATTATTTATAATTTGAGTCATCAACCATGTCCTACATATCAAATCACAGTAGGCAGTTCCAGATTTCAGAATTTCATATATATATTAACTACTCGTATAATATATATATCATAACAGCACTCCACATAAAAACTATGGTGCGGGCATACTCTGCTATCCAATCCCCGTATCAATCGTACTAAAGGGAATACAAGTTCGGAATCACCCTCGAACTGTATAAATACATACACAAACAATATTGAGGCGAGGCATAGTTTCCAAGTCCAAGAGGTCAGTACATACCTTCACGTCTCTTAGGATCGTGACTACCGATTCGATAGCCTGTACCTAGGATTCCTATCTTCTAGGATACGAGTCAATATCCCCCATAAGGCACACGAGATAAGATCGTCCCAGCGCGGTAACCTCAGGGATAGCAAGTAGCGCGGGCATGATTTTCACGAGTATATTATATATGCATACACAATCATATAAATATACCACTTTTATTATATCAATTTAGGTTTATCCAATAACCCACATTCACAATATTTATCCTTATTTTCCCATTATTATTTATCAAGTATAATGGTTCGTTTCTAACTTTAATTCGAAGGGTTTTTCCAACTTACTACGTAACCCTCATGGACTCTATTCTTCCAAATGTATAATTCAGTAGATATCTATTTATGTTCCAACGTAACTCTCTCTTACGTGTCTCTCCCCTTTAATATATACTTACATTATCCCTTATGCAAAATATCCCAAAAATATAGATTTTGCCTTACATTAAAGGATTTTGAATTTTATTTTCAAAGATGAGAATTTCAAACGGTTTCGAAATCGGAATTAAAATGGAGTTTTAATTGAATTTTTATTATCTCTAAGAGTCCTCAAAACATAAAACTGTCTGGCAAAAAAAATATTAAAAAATATTGAACGGTCCGATCGAGCTGAATTTTTTTCTGTAGCTTCCTCTCGTCTTCAGCTAATTCTATGTAAAATTTCATCAAATTCCAACGGTTCGATCGTCCGGAATAAATTTTTTTTTGGTGTTTGTATCTGATTAGAACTCTTTTCTTAATCAAACTCTTAATCCTTTACATGACAAAGGGTTTCCAGAATATCATATAAATCATCACTATATGAAAATTTCCCATCTCAAATTGGGTTTTTCTTCCATAAATCTCATCCTAATAACTCCTAAACTAATATGGATGATGCATCAACGAAATAAGCAAGATAAACACTTGCCTGGGATTTTTAGAAATCTGGTTTGGTGTTGAATTTGGTGTGGTTGCGTTCCCCATCTCGCGATCTACGCGTTGGCGGTGGCGGCGGTGCAAACGGATGAGTTTTGAGCCTTGGAATACCTTGAGAGCTCTCTCCTCTCCTCTCCAATGGCCGTTCTAGTGTTTTGAGTTATCTAACCCTAGGAGATAACCTAAACATCTGATATAACCCCTTTAATTTTTGTTGGTTTAATTACCCAAAAATACAAAATGACTAAAATGCCCTCCCGGGGTACTAATTAGGCCTAAAAACTCCCCGAGACCCAAACTAAACCCCCGGGTACACTTTTCTGACTATCTCGACCCTTCCGGACGCGTTGGCGCACTCAAAACGACCATACGAACAACCTATAAAATATTCACTTTTATTAATCCACATTTAGTCCCGACACGACACAGGTGTGTCCCGACTTATTTTTCCACAATTGTCATTTTATTCACACGTGACAATATTATAAAAATAAATCTCATATATTACTATACTCATCCAATAATATTCAACAAATAACAAATTTCCAATAATTACTAACTCTCGTCACGCTAGTAAATATTTAAAACAACATTCCGGATTAAAATTAAATTAATTTATCTCAATTAAATTTAATAAATCCTTAAATTTAAAAGCCATGAAAATACGGGGTATTACATACTTCCCCCCTAATAACGGAATTTCGTCCCGAAATTCGGAAAATAAGGCCTACCAGGTAGCACAATTCATGATATCCTTGTCAGTACGCAAACTATCTACATAGTACGGCGATCAATCACTATAGCTTTTTCCTCATAGCAACATTGTTTTACATTCTCATTGGAGACACTTCACATTGCACTCCCAACTGACAACATTTGAATAGGTTACGTCTATACGTTATAAATTCCATTATCTCACTATCATTAGGAGGCCGCACCTCACTACATGACAACTACTCGGATTTATTCATACACAAAATTTCCATTCTGAGAAGATCATACGAACATTTGACCACTCTTGACTGCCTAAAATAGTCGTGGAATTCCACCATAGTTATCGGATATTTTCTCGACCGATCCAAAAATTCTGATTATCTACTCTCCTCTAAACATACGGAAGGAGAATAGTCAAGGTTCTTCCATAACAAAACCTTAATAAGTACCTCGTACGCGACAAACAGGTACGAGTGCTTCTACAGAGCATTCTTGAAATCATCGTACCAAGATTCCAAAATCTCCTTCACGTGGCTCCACTAATCTTTAATCACCATGCGCTTATTCCCTGGCTAAGGGTGATACATCCTACTCGAAACGAAATCTTATCTCCGCTGGTTCCTGAAATCCCATATCAAAGGTGGGATTCACCAATCTCATCCTGATTCAGAGATTTATACTGCGCCGGACCATGCACTGGCGCGATCCTTCCTTTCAAAGGAAGTCTGGGGCATACTAGTTAATATTGTAAGCCAGTCCAAAGGAATATCAATCACTTCCTTCTCGGTGACTTAATTCACATGTTCGGGATAAATCCTTGATCTTGTTTTGAGGATGGCAACCCATCCAAGAACTTTACCGACTTTACCAACCTCTTCCAATTTCAGGAATTTTCGATAAACACAAAATTCTTTGGTTGATTCTCCTCTTTCAACCAAACCTTACCTATGGGCAGTGCATGTAGAGACTACTCACTACGTCTCGCTAAACATCGATTCTTCCCTTGAAATGTCTCACATTAAGTGACACGTAATACTCCCCTTCCTTCCTTGGAGTATGCCGAAAGTTCTGACCCGTGCTCTTCTCTCCACGAAGCGGACTTCTGGATCTCTTATACTATACTAACATCATTACTCTTTGTATGCGCAAGTCGCTCTCACACTTGACTAATAACAACTCCGCTCCGGGTGTGCTTCATAACAATTAAATTCTACTCTATTCAAGGAATACCAATTCTTGAATGGCTTCCCACAGCCTTCCAATCAAGTTAGGGCATGCTATTCTAATTGCACACTTATGTATCGATTATCGCCCCTCATGTGACGTTTAATCCACTCTATCACTTCCACTTCGTTATACTAGTCCCACAAACATATATTTCACACGTCTATTACCACGTCCCTTCGACTCGGACTATTTTAACTGTAGTTAACCAAGATGCCCATATTTTTGCAACACTCCGACCGCCCTGGGAGAGCGAACGGCGTGCTACTCATCTGTAGGACTAACTAAATTCAACGGAATACAAGGATTAGGGCATTCAAATTCCATGACAAGAAAAGAGGAATAATAATTCTCAACCTTCCTCAAATAAGTACAACAATTTTCCCAAATAGGTACAACAACCAAAATAAATCACTAACGCTCTATTCATCAAAATAATTACAGGTCATCTCTTTTGTATAATATAAAGTTCTTTCCAGATAATCCATGCTAAAAATCATTCCAACTCTTTATTCACCTTGTGTTCTGTACGCGGTTATGACATTTGGGTACTCTCAATCACCCTAGAAATCAAAATTCTTAAATTCTCCTTATCATCGTTCCACCCCTCAACTCGTGGGGATAACTTTCAATGCTTTCCTACCACAAAAATCCGGCTCCAATGACCTTAAAACAAAATTCAACTTCCAACTTACATACATAATTACTTGATCCCGTTTCGACCAGGGTACCGAACTCATGGAATAGTGACCAAATGTCTCCCTATTTCCAACCTTATGCTAAGTTTCATGCGTGTGATGTCTCGCAAAGCGAAATCCAAGCAAGGAACCCCCCCGATACACTACTACCTAGCATTGTCGGTTATCGAAATCCGTTAGGTCCTCCGTCCATAGTATATACCCCTTTATTCCGTCCCTTGACAGAAAAGTTACAATTTCTCCCGTAATTATGCTTAACAAAGAACGTTTCACCAATTTCACTATCGTCCTGTATTGGTTGATGGTAATTACATTCTATAAACCTCGGATACATACGATCGAAATTCTCTAAATTTCCTTTTTCTAACATTAGGGGTATAACTCTTAACTCCCACATCTCTTAAGGATAAATATAACACTGCACTCTTCCTATCACTAAGTCTGGAGTGCTAAACATAATACCGAGTCAAGTCTTTTCGCTCAACGGTAAATCCCGGTACATACTGAATCATACTGACAAAGTCTATACATACATTGGTATCGAATATCTCTAGTCCACTATCTCCTCCGAAGTCTCTAGGATAGATAATATAAGTGCGAGTCCAACCTTCTTACAGGTAAAGCCTCGCCAAAACAAAACGTGTTGCACTAATGTAACTACTCCGATAGCCTTGCAATAAATGCCCACTATCATACTACCCATTTCTATAACATTTTAACAAAGATAATATCATACTCGTGTATCGCATCACTACGACGAGTAACCTCAATAAAGTATAAAACACTGTTAATATACTCATTCATCCCCCGCGGATAGCACCAAAGAAAAATCCCGCTATACTAAGGAAAAATATTCACATAATGGTAGCATTTATAATGATATGCATTAAACTCGTCTCACATGCTAATCTAGCAATGAACAAAATATGGTGACTCGCTCGTGTCACATAAACACGCCGCATCCTCTAAGGATACAACTTATACTTCCATCCTGGCAATCGTCTTGACTGCACAAATGGTTTTCGGACGTAACACGTCTGCCCAAACCAAAACAAAATTATTTTTAATCGTCGTCCTTTACTAGGCACCGTATTCTTGTCCCTTTTTCTCACTTTGGAACATATTATTGCGAGCAATTTCACTCCGCACCAAAATACCTCAACACATAATCCACTTATCACCTGTCCTACTAACCAGGTTAGGATTGTCCTTCTCTCGGACTTTAGTAGACTCGATTCCTGTTAGCCATCCCGGTTGTTCCCTTAGCTTTTTAGGCCATAAAGATCATGTTACTATCTATAATAGTACTTACTGAATTTACCATCACTTGGTAAGAATTTAACTATCTGAAGCATTTAAATGGTTTTCCTGATGTGTATCCACGTCCTTTTGTGGTGCTATACCACCACCGTTATATTCAGTCTTATTCTCGACTAAATTCTTCGATTCCTTTAACTTCCCCCACAAAGAAGCGTTATCATCTATATTGACAAAATATGACATTGTCAACCTCTGAATCGGTCGTCCATCAGAATTTCCTCCTCGAGTATTATCAACTATTATTACAAGTTGGTCTCCCACTTGGAGTCGTTTCCTCCACTAGTATCTACCTCTTTTGATACAAAATTTGCTAACGATTAGGATTCATATCCACAATTGGACTTCTGTCATGCCCTCCTGCGATGAGTTCAGAACCACGTTTGCTTCTCATCCTGAATAGTTGAGGAAGGAACATACGGTCAACACTAAGGTTCTCCTATAGGCATATAGCATTCCACTTCTAAAATTGGTGGTTGACTCCAACCATTATAATTTCGTCCCGAAAGCCAAGAAAATTTTCTCTAAAATTTCACTTTCAGTTTGCCACACTCCGTCCTATATTTAAGCCTTTGGATACTTTACCTCGTTTGATAAACACATACAATTTTCGCGTTTCAAAATTTTCCCACTGACAGTCTCTACACTTTTTTTTGTAATACGTTGGGTAAGTTTACCCTCGCACCTCATTTGACTATAACAGCATTTGAAAATCATTGCTGCACCTTAGTCGCCTTTCTAGTCGTGGCTTCTCGTGCCATAATGGAGGTGACCTCGACTACGGTCATCATCCTCGGATATATTTCATAATCTCAACTGAGCCCTGCCTCCTGATGTACGCTTAACGGTCCTCTTCTGACATCCGTCATCGCTCGGCACACGCACACATCCGAACGAAATTAGAATTCACTAGTGTATACACATTATAGCAGGAGAACGAAATCTCGTCAAAGGAATCGACAATCCTAAACATAGGGCTCTATAACAAACCAAGCAACGCTGAAAGCATAATAAGCCGTACAGATCCTAAGGACACAAAAACCTGATGCTCTGATACCACCTGTGACACCCCGCCTAATTAAATACCGGGCGATCACTCCTTTATTGAATTAAAATCAAGGTGAACAGTTGGTTCACTCTTAGCATCACTGTCGTAAAAATACTTTTCCAATTTAAACACCCTAAATAATTAAGCTAAGTCTCAAAACCATTTAAAACCTTATTCTCATTTTATTAAATCCGGTTATAAAACCTTAAACCATTAACATCTAAAGAGTCACACATTAAGAATAAAAATAGAATTGAACATCCACGAATTTAATCATCAATAATAAATCCCAACATTTACAACACTAAAGGAAAACATCCTGACAGTAATAAATCCCGAAATAAAGGTACTGAAAGTAAAAATTTCAATCTCTGACAATACCAACTAAATAATAGAAAGAGGGAGACATATGCCCCTGCTGGATAAAACTGAACTAGGAGTAGAATCAAATGGATGAAGTCGTCTAAACAACAGGCCTGCAACTCCCACATAAGCTGCAGCACATTCCTTCCAAAGGATCCTAAGTAAGACGCCCCTGTGGCTGGGCACCTGTAATACATACATATATATACAAGAGAGAAAAGGAAATAGAAACGGGTCAGAGCCCGATAGTGTATATGATTTAAAAATTCGTTTAGCAAGTATTTAAATTGATTACAGGCTAATGCAACAACATATTAGTGCGACACTCTCTTGAGAAATTCTCACCTCTCTTCTAATGTGCACACCTATCGCACTAACCTTCCCAATGGTCTATCTCGTCATATACCACACTATCTTTCCCCAATGATTTAACTTATCTTAGGTTATTCGCAGGATTTACAACTGAACAACACAAGTATTTAAAACGTAAGATTTCAATTTGTAACCAAGGTTCTCCTTTTAACTTTATTAATCAATAAAGTTTTCCAGTGTCATATTATACTTTCTCAAAACAATTATTTATAATTTGAGTCATCAACCATGTCCTACATATCAAATCACAGTAGGCAGTTCCAGATTTCAAAAATTTCATATATATATTAACTACTCTATAATATATATATCATAACAGCACCCCACATAAAAACTATGGTGCGGGCATACTCTGCTATCCAATCCCCGTATCAATCGTACTAAAGGGAATACAAGTTCGGAATCACTCTCGAACTGTATAAATACATACACAAACAATATTGAGGCGAAGCATAGTTTCCAAGTCCAAGAGGTCAGTACATACCCTCACGTCTCTTAGGACCGTGACTACGGATTCGATAGCCTGTACCTAGGATTCCTATCTTCTAGGGTACGAGTCAATATCCCCCATAAGGCACGCGAGATAAGATCGTCCCAGCGCGGTAACCTCAGGGATAGCAAGTAGCACGAGCATGATTTTCACAAGTATATAATATATGCATACACAATCATATAAATATACCACTTTTATTATATCAATTTAGGTTTATCCAATAACCCACATTCACAACATTTATCCTTATTTTCCCATTATTATTTATCAAGTATAATGGTTCGTTTCTAACTTTAATTCGAAGGGTTTTTCCAACTTACTACGTAACCCTCATGGACTCTATTCTTCCAAATGTACAATTCAGTAGATATCTATTTATGTTCCAACGTAACTCTCTCTTACGTGTCTCTCCCCTTTAATATATACTTACATTATCCCTTATGCAAAATATCCCAAAAATATAGATTTCGCCTTACATTAAAGGATTTTGAATTTTATTTTCAAAGATGAGAATTTCAAACGGTTTCGAAATCGGAATTAAAATGGAGTTTTAATTGAATTTTTATTATCTCTAAGAGTCCTCAAAACATAAAACTGTCTGGCAAAAAAAATATTAAAAAATATTGAACGGTCCGATCGAGCTGAATTTTTTTCTGTAGCTTCCTCTCGTCTTCAGCTAATTCTCTGTAAAATTTCATCAAATTCCAACGGTTCGATCGTCCGGAATAAATTTTTTTTTGGTGTTTGTATCTGATTAGAACTCTTTTCTTAATCAAACTCTTAATCCTTTACATGACAAAGGGTTTCCAGAATATCATATAAATCATCACTACATGAAAATTTCCCATCTCAAATTGGGTTTTTCTTCCATAAATCTCATCCTAATAACTCCTAAACTAATATGGATGATGCATCAATGAAATAAGGAAGATAAGCACTTGCCTGGGATTTTCAGAAATCTGGTTTGGTGTTGAATTTGGTGTGGTTGCGTTCCCCGTCTCGCGATCTACGCGTTGACGGTGGCGGCGGTGCAAACGGTTGAGTTTTGAGCCTTGGAATGCCTTGAGAGCTCTCTCCTCTCCTCTCCAATGGCCGTTCTAGTGTTTTGAGTTATCTAACCCTAGGAGATAACCTAAACATCTTATATAACCCCTTTAATTTTCGTGGGTTTAATTACCCAAAAATACAAAATGACTAAAATGCCCTCCCGGGGTACTAATTACGCCTAAAAACGCCCCGATACCCAAACCAAACCCCCGGGTATACTTTTCTGACTATCTCGACCCTTCCGGACGCGTTGGCGCACTCAAAACGACCATACGAACAACCTATAAAATATTCACTTTTATTAATCCACATTTAGTCCCGACACGACACAGGCGCGTCCCGACTTAAATTTCCACAATTGTCATTTTATTCACACGTGACAATATTATAAAATAAATCTCATATATTACTATATTCATCCAGTAATATTCAACAAATAACAAATTTCCAATAATTACTAACTCTCGTCACGCTAGTAAATATTTAAAACAACATTCCGGATTAAAATTAAATTAATTTATCTCAATTAAATTTAATAAATCCTTAAATTTAAAAGCCATGAAAATACGGGGTATTACAATGTCACCATCTGGTGAATTAAGACTGCAAGACAACCCCGTTACGCGACACGCTAACGCCGACTCACCAAAATGAACGCTTAGTCATCGGGACACATGTCAACACCCTAATAACTTTGGAAATCTATAAATAAGGCCTTTAGGATCAATTATTGCACGAAATTCACTCAAAATATCAGATAAAAATAGTGAGAGAAAGTACGGGAAAGTTTAAGAAGAAGTTTCGTCTTCAGATTAACAAGCGATCCAAGACTCTGTATCTATAACTTTGTACTTTTGTTTTAGGTGAGTACTTTGACATTCCTTTTGCATTTCAATTATATGATATTATTCAAACTATATGTATTTTGTGAAATGATTTTATTCTCAAAATACATCTGATACCGATAATTCCGACGTTTGTTATATATTGTTTATATCTCTCGATATAAATATCTGATTTTGAATTCTGAAATTATTGATTCGACCTATGGAAACTCTCTTACTATGTTGGCCTTAACTATCAGGTGAAAATATTTGGGTGCCCAACTTATTTACCATTGGTGTTCCCTAATTAAGGTGTTGTTTCAGATATCATGATTTCCAGTCTGTGTTGTTACTAGGTGGAAACATTTGGTAACACTGTTTGATCTGTCGGGTAATTTGAGCGTACATGGACATTAAAAATTGAATAATTGATATATTGCTCAATTGTTTTATCTGTTCTATTCAGAACTGTTTATTCTAAAAATATTTACTGCCAATAACTTTATATATATTATTGCAAATTCTTATTTCTCTCTATATATGCCTTATGTTCTAAATTGGATAGGTATCAATTTCTGGACCCTAGAATGTCTGGAGATTGAATCTCACTCGGTTTTTAGCTAATCTTGCATAAATAACCATTTTTCAGGAAATAAATAGGCTCGCGGAGGGAACGTAAAAGGACTATATTGAAGATTCAAATTTTAGGAAAAAAATGTTTGTTTTATCATATAGAGCATGTTTGGCTCTCTTGTAATAAGTTTTAAATTTTGTCTTAAGTTGTAACTCGTTATTACTTTTAATATAAATGAATTTTCTTGTAGAAAGCTTTGATGACGGAATTCTTTCACTTTCAGTATTTTACGATTCATAACCATGTGATTGTATTTTCGCTGCATTTATTTATGGAAACAATTTAATCAAGAATATTTGTTGCCTTGGTGGCATGTCAAGGCACTCGTTCCCTACTAATTTTCGGTCGTGGTCGCGACAAAGATGGTATCGGATCATAGGTTATGAACCCACAGACTGCTGGACATAAGTTTCGAAGGTTATGGATTTAAGTTTCCATACATAGGAGATAGGATTAAATATCCGGCTTATGTGATAACCCACCGTTTGTCTTACAGTCTACATATAATTGTTCATATAATTTGCAATCTTGAGATAGTATAATACGTCTTATGTTTGGCCATAACTGTAGAAAATGACCAAGACAAGATCAACTGCGAGAACTAGTGGTTCAAGTATGGAAGGACTGGAAGGTGAAAATAAGGTGATTGAGAGTCTAGCAAAGATTTTGGAGCATCAGGTGAATAATGGAGCACCACTGAATATTTCAAGAAGTTTAATCCGCCCTCTTTTAAAGGTACTCCTAACCCCATTGAAGCAGAAAGTTGGGTGATGCAGACGGAAAAGATGCTCGATGTTCTTAAGTGCACCAATGAACAAAGGGTTTCAATTGCAACATTTATGTTAGAAGGTGAAGCGGAACATTGTTGGAGAATGACTAAGATAATACGCGAGGAGAGGAATACTTTCATAGGTTAGAATGACTTCTTGGTGATCTTTTATGAGAAATATTTCCCTGAAAGGGTGAAGGATGAACTAGCAGTTGAGTTCACGAGTCTAGTGCAAGGGAATATGACGGTTAGTTAATACGAGGCCAAGTTTACTAAGTTATCCCATTATGCACCTTATGTTGTGGTAACTGATGTTTTAAAAGCCAATAATTTTGAGCGTGGGTTAAGGTTGAGTATTCATAGTCGAATTTCCATCCTGAAGTTTACATCATATAGTGACGTTGTGGCTAGGGCTACGATAGATGAGAGGGATGGCGAGGAGTACAATAGAATTAGAGATGGTAAGAGTAAGTTTGGGGAATAAATAGTGAGGAACACAAATAATAGAAATAATTTTAGGAGTACATCCAGTGTTGGGGGAGATAGTTTTTTTGCTACGGAGGGTAATCCCTGGGCCAGGTTATGCTCACCACAAGACTAAGTGCACATATAAACAGCCCGCGGTCCGTGGCCCTTGCTGTGACTCGAACTGGCGACCACTGGGGAGCAAACACAAGGTCTAACCAGCTAAGCCAACTGCTCAGGTTGGGGGGAGGGTGGGGGAGCTAGTGATAACAAACAGTTTAATAACAAGATATGTCAGCGATGTGGGAAGATGCATAGAGAATGACCTTGTTACAAGGATACGGGGGCTTATTTTAGATGTGGACAAAAAGGACATCAGATAAAAGACTGCCCAACCCTAACAAGGATTCCGATACAGCCTTTAAGAGAAAAGAAGGACTAAGGTAGACAAGGTAAAGTTTTTTCACTTTTCGATTCCCAAGCTTCTAACGCAGTAGTGTTAGGTACACTTTCTATATGTGCCCAACCTTTTCAAGTTTTAATAGATCCTGGCTCTACACATTCATTTGAGCCTGAACCCGTGAATCACACCATACACGTTTCTACTCCTTCGGGTGAGTTATTAACGGGAACATTAGTATATAAGTCTTTCCCTATAGATGTTAGTAGTCATTATTCGCCAATTTGATAGTTTTAGACATAAGAGACTTTGAAGTCATTTTGGGGATGGATTGGTTAGCATCGTATCATGCTGGGGTAGATTGTTTTGAGAAGAGAGTTACTTTCTAAATTCCTAACCAACCAGAATTCAGTTTTGAAGGAACTAGCATCATATCTCCCATGCGTCTTATCTCTGCAATGCAAGCTTGTAGTCTTCTTAAGAAGGGATGTCAAGGATTCCTTGCAAGTGTTATCGATTTGCAAACAAAAGAACCTAGTTTAGAAGATATTCCTATAGCTAAACATTTTCCAGATGTTTCTCCAGGTGATTTACCAGTCTTCCTCTTAGTAGAGAAATAGAGTTTACGATTGACCTTATTCTTGGAACTATACCAATCTCAAAACCACCTTATTGTATGGCACCTTTAGAATTAAGGGAATTAAAAGTTCAATTATAAGATCTGTTAGACAAGGGTTTTATTAGACCAAGTGTATCCCCTTGGGGTGCTCCAGTGTTATTTGTTAAAAAGAAGGATGGGACGATGAGGTTATGTATAGATTATCGTGAACTAAACAACGTAACCATTAAGAATAAATACCTCTTACCTCATATAGATGATTTGTTTAACCAACTTCAAGGTGCACAAGTATTTTCAAAGATTGACCTTAGGTGAGGCTATCACCAATTGAAGAATAAGGAAGATGATATTTCGAAATCAGCTTTTCGTACTAGATATGGTCACTGGGAATTTTTTGTGATGCCATTTGGACTAACTAATGTACCAGCCATTTTTATGGATATGATGAATAGGGTGTTTAGGAAATATTTGGATCAGTGTGTGGTTGTTTTCATTGATTAAATCCTTATTTATTCCAAAAGTATTGAAGAACACGAAAAGCATTTAGAGACATTGTTACAAATCCTTAGGAAGGAGAAATTATATGCGAAATTAAAGAAGTGTGAATTCTGGTTGCCTAGCGTCTCTTTTCTAGGACATGTCATTTCTAAGAATGGAGTGTCGATTGACCCTCAAACTATCAAGGCTACACTAGATTGGGCTAAACAACTAATGTGATGGAGATTCATAGTTTTCTTGGATTAGCAGGTTATTATCGAAGATTTGTTGAAGGATTTTCTAGTATTGCCAAACCTCTATCTAGGTTAACCCAAAAGAAGGTGAAATATGAATGGTCTAAGAAAGTTGAGAATAGTTTTCAAGAACTTAAGAATCGATTGGTAACTGTCCCAATTTTGACTATTCCTTCCGGGACAGGGGGATTTGTGATTTTGTTTTGGTAAGTAAGAATCAAATAAACAAACACAAATGTACAAGATAAGGAGGGCACACCCTCCTTGGATAAATTTTCACAATCGAAAAGGATCCAAATAAAGCCAAAAAAGCTACAGAAAAACATCAAAAGGCAAGGGACATCAGGCCATTTAACATAAGAGCAATTGATTCTCATCTAGACCCCAATTTATGCAGATAAGCCAAGACTTGAAGTTTATCCTCGATTTAGTCCACTTGAGGGACTTGCATCTAACAAGGAAAGCAATGCCACTAATGATGTAAAGATAGTTTGAGGACTTGTTCTTGAAAATTCTATTATTTCTCTCGATCCAAATGCAGTAGATTGTGGCCGCAGAGGAAGACTTTTTTAGCTTGGTAATAATGTGGTTACCTTCAAAGTGTGTAGAAGCCTCATCAATGATTCCCTCCCAATTAGTAGCATTACTAATGTAGGAGTTATTGTACTTGACCTCTTCCCAAATAGGTTTAGAGAATATGCAATTGAAGAAGAGGTGGTCATGATTTTCTATAGCATTGTTACAAGACACACAGTTACTATCATTAGAGATACCCCAGATGTGGGTCTTATCTTTAGTGTTGATTGCATTCTCGCAAACAAACCACATAATAAAGGCACATTTTTGGATGACATTATAATTCCAAACAGTGGGAGCCCATCTCGTGGAGGGCTTGTGGTTTCTGATAGCATTCCAGGCATAGTTAATGGTGAAGGTATCATTAGGCTGATGGGCCCAGCATACGCATTCATCCCTATTGGGATAAATAAGGGAAGCATATCATGTTTTATCTCATTTAGATTCCAGGTAGTAGAGGCCGGCCAATCCCAATTACCATTTGAAATGAAATCAGCAACGTTACCTTTGTGGTTGCTAGCTGCATCATAGAATGTTCTCTTGCCGTATAGCAGCCATAGATGGCCTATATGGTGCCATTGAGCGTGCCAAAAGAAATTGTTGTAACCCTTCCCAATGGTGGACTTAACGCGCGGTCTAAACTTGTTTCTAAGTTGCATGAGTTTGGTCCAGAACCATGAAGCATCAAATGGTATAGGAATATGCCATAAGCTTCTTCTTTTTAACTTGTAAATGTGGCACCATTTAACCCACAAATTATCTTTTTTCTGCAAATATTCCACAGGTATTTTAACATGATATCCTTGTTCCACTCCCTCGTGTTTTTTATCCCTAGCCCACTTTCAGATTTTGGGCTGCAAACATCAGTCCAATTCACTTTATACCCAGAAGGTTTCAAGTCAGGCCTAGACCACAAAAATCTTTGAAGTTTTGTGTCAATCTCAATAGTTGTTCTTTTAGGTAAAATAAAGACGCTTGGCTAATAATTTTGCATGCTAAAGAGGACAGAAGAAACCAGGTTCAGTCTACCTGCATAGCTCAAGAATCTACAAGTCCAGCTCATGATTCTTTTAGTAATTTTGTCTATAAGAGGAAGGTAGTCTTCATGCTTGAGTTTGGTTGAAATCAAAGGAACACCAAGGTATTTTACTAGGAGATGGCCAAGTTGAAAGCCCAGCAGGTTAGCCATGAAAGTTTTGTCACTTAAAGAGATCCCCGTAGTAAAGAAGGAACATTTCTAAGGGTTTGGATGTAATCCATACATGGAGTTGAACTGGTTAATGGCATTGTTTATGATGGCAAGAGAGCTAAGGTCAACACCTGATAAGATAAAAAGATCATCTGCAAAATAAAGATGATTTAATTGCAACTCTTTACATTTAGGGTGGAAAGTAAAGAGAGGGAAGTTGGTGTGGAGGTTAAGGATTCCAGCAAAAGCCTCCATTATGAAGAGGAATAGGTAGGGGAGAGAGGGTCTCCCTGTCTGAGTCTCTCTTAGTAGGAAAAAAACCATGTGAGGCTCCATTAATGAGAATGGAAAACATTGGAGTGGTAATACACTCTTTGATCGAGCCAATAAAAATGGGAGGGAACCTCACGTGGAAGAGGACATGAATAAGAAACTCCCATTGACAATATCATAGGATTTTTGGATATCAACTTTCAAAGCACATCTTAGAGGGCCATGGTTCTTATGTAAGTTTCTCATCAACTCTATCATGACAAGGATGTTATCCCCAATGGACCTACCATGCACAAAGGAAGATTTCCTATCATGGATAAGAGAAGGGATGAGTGGATTCATTCAGTTGACAATGATCTTGGAGATGCACTTGTATATGGAGTTACAGCGAACAATTGGCCTGAAGCCAATCATAGTGGTTGGGGTTTTGGTTTTGGGGATAAACACAAAATTTGTTCAGTTCCATTAGTTGAGAAGAGACAAGGCATTTCCATTTGTGATTTATAGTGATGCTTCTAAAACTAGACTGGGATGTGTGCTAATGCGAAATGGAAAAGTAGTAGCTTATGCCCGAGACAGTTACAACCACATGAGCAAAATTATCCAACCCATGACCTAGAATTAGCAACTGTAATTTTTACTCTTAAGATTTGGAGACATTATTTGTAAGGTGAGACATGTGAGATTTATACCGATCATAAGAGTTTGAAATATATCTTTACCCAGAAAGAGTTGAACATGAGACAAAGGAGGTGGTTAGAATTGATGAAGGATTATGATTTAAATATTCATTATCGCCCAAGGAAAGCAAATATAGTAGCTGATGCTTTAAGTAGGAAGTCTACACCAAATTTATCATATCTTATTACCTTCCAGGAAGCCCTGTTAAAGGATTTGAGAAGTATGGAAATAGATGTACGTATTTATAGTAAAGGAGTAATAATCGCAAACTTACAAGTACAATCCATGTTGACGGAAAGGATCAAAATAACACAAATAAATGACCCACAATTGAAGAAGATTAGAGAAGACGTTATTGAAGGGAAGAGGATTGAATTTGCAATACGAGATGATATATTGAGGTTTGGAAATAGAGTGTGTGCGCCATGTGATGCCCAACTAAAAAGGCAAATTTTGGAGGAAAGTTATTACTCAAGATTCACATTTCATCCTGGATGTACAAAAATGTATAGGGATCTTAGAGAAGTATTTTGGTGGAATAACATGAAAAGGGAGATATACGAATTTGTATCTCAGTGTTTGGTTTGTCAACAAGTAAAAGCTAAACATCAAAAACCATCCGGATTACTACAACCCCTACCTATCCCTGAGTGGAAATGGGAACATATTACTATGAATTTTATGACAGGTTTACTAAGGAGTTCAAATGGTAACGATTCTATTTGGGTAATTATTTATAGGTTAACTAAATCTGCTCATTTTCTTGCCATTAAGATTACCCATTCTTTAGAAAACTTAACTAAGTTGTACGAGCAGGAAATTATTAGGCTTCGTGGAACCCCAGTTTCAATTGCTTCTGATCGTGACCCTAGATTTGTGTCTCTCTTTTGGAAAAGCCTACAAGCAGCCATGGGAACACAATTGAATTTCAGCACTTCTTTTCATCCTCAAACAGATGGACAATCTGAGAGAACCATTCAAACCTTAGAGGATATGCTTAGGGCATGTGTAGTTAATTTGAAGGGGAATTGGGATGATAATTTATCGTTAGTAGAACTTGCATATAATAATGTTATCAAACAAGTATTTAAATGGCTCCATATGAGTCACTCTATGGTAGAAGGTGTCGTTCCCCTTCATGTTGGGTAGAAGTTGGAGAAATAAAATTATTGGGACCAGAATTAATTCATATCAAAACAAAAAAGGTGAAATTGATACAAGACTGACTTTGAATCGCTCAAAGCCATCAAAAGAGTTATGTCGATAATCGCAACCGATAGTTGGAATTCCAAGGAGGAGATTATGTGTTCTTGCGAGTATCACCAACAAAAGGAGTAATCCGATTGGAAAAGCAAGGGAAATTGAGTCGAAGATACATGGGACCTTATGAAATCCTCGAAAGGATAGGAGTTGTTGTGTATAGAATAGCCTTACCCCCTAAACACTCTAGTGTGCATAATGTGTTTCACGTGTCAATGCTGAAGAAATACATCCCAGATCCAACACATATCTTAAGTCATGAACCTCTTCAAATTAGAGAAGATTTGACCTTATATTGAGCATCCAATAGAAATTCTGGACAATAGAGAGCAAATATTATGAACCAAGGTAATTCCACTGGTAAAAGTATTATGGCATAATCATACTGTTGAAGAAGAAATATGGGAGCAAGAAGATGAAATAAAGGAGCGATATCCATACTTGTTTGAAAATTAATGTAAGTAAAGTTTGGGGACCAAACTTTTTATAAGGAGGGTCGGATGTAATGATCCCACTTTTATATGTTCATATATAGTTTTAAATGTTGTATTATTTCATATGTGATATGAATAATGTTAGTTTATTATTTTTAGTGACCCTTCATAAATCATGAAATATCAAATTAGTTACAAACATAAAATTTTAAAGTTTTCGATACGAATGTTCATATTAGAGACTAGTTTTAACCATTATAATATAACAATTGACTTGAGGTGAAAACTAAAAAGTTGTAGATATATGAATTAGGTTTGTAACACAACAAACAGTGTGTTAAACGGAGGTACGAACAAGAAGTTATACTGAAATTACGAAATAAGGGAAAATTTATCCATCCTTTAAGTCATATTTTGTCTTATTACCACACCATGTGTTATATTTTGATTGGTTGGAAGGGGAGGCGGGTTTGGATTACTTAAAACTTTGAAATAACCGCCTTCTTCATCAAAATAGATTAAATCAAAGTCTTAGAGCATATCCTATGCTAAATGACAAGTTTCGGGGTAGAAAATGTAATTTTATGAAACTTTAGGGACTTGATTTTAAATAAGGAAAGTTTCAGGGACTAAAATTAAAATATAAAAATAAACATTTTGTAAATAAAATATTTTCAAGGACCTCTAAGAAATATTGAAAATGTATGGTGTAAAATTACTAAAACACCCTTCATGTGTAAAATGACCCTTATACCCTTAATAACTTTACACCTCGTTCTTTGTTTTGACACCTCCACCGTACACGTGTCGGATTTAAAGGAAGGGACAAAACACATGTCATGCAATTAAAGAAAGTTAAAACACATGTCACCATCTAGTGAATTAAGACTGCAAGACAACCCCATTACGCGACACCCTAACACAGACTCACCAAAATGAACGCTTAGTCATCTGGACACATGTCAACACCCTAATAACTTTGGGAAACTACAAATAAGGACTTTAGGATCAGTTATTACACGAAATTCATTCAAAATATCAGAGAGAAATAGTGTGAGAAAGTGCGGGAAAGTTTAAGAAGAAGTTTCATCTTAAGAACGAGCTATCCAAGACTCTATATTTATAACTTCGTACTTTTGTTTTAGGTGAGTACTCTGACATTACTTGTGCATTTCAATTATATGATATTATTCAAACTATATAAATTTTGTGAAATGATTTTATTCTCAAAATACATCTGATACCGATGATTCCGTCGTTTGTTATATGCTTATATCTCTATATATAAACATCTGATTTTGAATTCTGAAATAATTGATTCGGCCTATGGAAACTCTCGTACTATGTTGGCCTTGACTACCGGGTGGAAATATTTGGGTGGTACCTTCCCAACTGGTTTATTGCTGGTGTGCCCTAAATAAGGCGTTATTTCAAATATCATGATTTTCAGTCTGTGTTGTTACTAGTTGGAAACATTTGGTAACACTATCTGATCTGTCTGGGTATTAGAGCGTACATGGCCATTTAAAATTGAATAATTGACATATTGCTCAATTGTTTTATCTATTATGTTCTGAACTGTTTATTCTGAAAATATTTACTGCTAGTTACTTTATATATATATTATTGCAAATTCTTATTTCTCTATATATATGCCTTCTGTTCGAAATTGGATAGGTATCAATTTCTAGAAAACCCTGGAATGTCTGGAGATTGAATCTCACTCGGCTTTTAGCTGATGTTGCATAAATAAGCATTTTTCATGAAATAAATAGGCTTGCGGAGGGAGCGTAAACGGACTATGTTGATTTTGCTTTTAGAGCTCTTTTGTTATCTTAAATAAAATGTTTATTTTATCATATAGAGCATGTTTGGCTCTCTTGTAATAAGTTTTAAATTTTGTCTCAAGTTGTAACTCGTTATTACTTTTAATATAAATGAAGTTTTTTATAGAAAGCTCTGATGACGTAATTCCTTCACTTTCAGTATTTTACGATTCATAACCATGTGGTTGTATTTTCGCTGCATTTATTTAAGGAAACAATTTAATCAATAATATTTGTTGCCTTGGTGGCATGTTAAGATACTCGTTCCCTACTAATTTTGGGTCGGGGTCGTGACACTATCACCACTATTTTACAACCTGGTCTGCTTACCACTCCTTCTGAGGTGCCACCCCCTCTCATAGTTGAACTAAAACCACCTTCCAACCTTCCAACCTTCCAACCTAAACAACTTTGTTATTCTCCAAAACCTTGAACAAGAACCTAATCTTGAAACCACTCCAATGCCATCAGGGATTTCCCTAAAAGTCAAACTTATTGATGGAATAGGAAGTGCTCCTCAGGGTCATATGTCAAACAAGAAGAAAACGAAACTTAAAAAAAACTTAGTGACAATCAGAGCTTCAGCTCAGGGGATACTCTCAGCTCTTAAACTCCCAATGTTTAATCTAGCTACTTGGAATATAAGGGTCCTTAACTCTCCCTTAAAACAATAAGAAGTTAGGAAGTTTATCAATGACAATAATCTCTCTCTTATCTGCCTTGTGGAAACTAAAATCAGGAGAAATAATCTCTTGAACACCTTCAACACCTATTTCAATGGTTGGGAGACCATCCATAATTGCCCCCTTACGGGTGGAGTGGCCAAAAATCATTGTGGGATGGAATCCTAATTATTTTAATGTTGATTTTCATCCATCTAATGATCAAGCCATTACTTACTCTATTCAGGCCATTAGCCTTGATAAAACTTTCTTTGCCTCCTTCGTCTATGGTTTAAACATCTCCTTTGATAGAAGACCTTTGTGGAGATACTTAGAGAATACCTACCTCACTACTCAAAGCCTTAGCTGGATCCTTATGGGGGACTTCAATGTGGTGAGAAACAATAATGAGAAAAATGGGATCTATGGCATTGATGTTCATGTTGTAAAGGAGTGCAACAATTGCCTTGATGATATTAATGTACATGACCTATTCTCCAAAGGTGTGTGGTTCACTTGGAATAAGAATCAAGAGGGGGAGTCTAACATACAGTATAAAATTGATAGAGTCCTTATCAATGATAGTTGGAGTACTAATTTCTCTGAATTGGGATTTCCTCCCATCTTTATCAAGTGGATCCAAGAGTGTGTCACCACTGCCAGTTTCTCCATCATCATTAATGGTGAATCCCATGGTTTCTACAACTCTAAGAGAGGGTTGAGATATGGGTATCCCCTATCCCCCACCTTTTCTTGTCCATCATGGAAGCCTTTGTTGGCCTTCTGGACCTTTACACCAGTTCCCCTTCTTTTACTTTTTATCCTAATGCAAAGAGCTAAACCTTAACCATATTTGTTTTGCTGATGACCTCTTCATCTTGGTTGGTGTTGACCTTTCCTCTATTGTAATCATTAACTCTGCCCTGAATGAGTTCTCTGATATGTCTGATCTTAAAGCTAACCCTAGGAAAAGCTTCTTATTCACTACTGGCATCTCATATGATGAGAAATTATTTTTTTGTAATGTTATGAACTTTCAACTTGGTCAAAATCCAATAAAATATTTGGGCATGCCTCTCATTTCAACGAAGCTCAAGCATGAGGACTGTGTGCAACTGATTGACAAGATCACCTATATTATTAAGAGTTGGTCAAACAAATTACTACGCTATGCTGGGAGATTAAACTCAGTCAATTCTGTTTTGGTCAGTATGCAGGTGCACTGTATTTCATCCTTCCTAAGAGGACTCTTGATTCTATTGATTCGATTCTAAGATGGTTCCTTTGGAATGGCCCAGATATGAAGAAGTTGGGTGCCAAAGTCAAAGTGGAGTCCTATTTCTCTTCCTAAAATGGAAGGGGGTTTGGGGATCAAGAATATTCAAGAGTGGAACATTGCTTAATGACCAAACTTTTATGGAACCTCTATTGCAAGAAGGATAATTTATGGGTTAAGTGGTGCCACACTTAAAGTTGAAAGGCCGAAGCTTGTGGCATATACCAACTCCAACTGATGCCTCATGGACTTGGTCCAAACTCATGAAGCTGAGAGGTATTGTCAAACATATTGTCATGTCTTCCATTGGAAATGGCCATGATAATTTCTTTTGGCATGACAATTGGCACCCTAAAAGCCCCTTATGGCCTATATATGGTGATAGATGCATTTTTGATGCTGCTAGCAATCACAAAGCTAAAGTGGCTGACTTTATTTCTAATATTGGATAGTCCTGGCCTGCAACTGATACCTGAGAGCTAAATGAGGTAAAGGATGCTATTCTACCCCAAATGTCTCCTCTCATCAAGGATAAAATTCTATGGAAGGCAAAATATAATGGTCTATTTACTACTTCTTATTCCTGGAACTCCACTCGCACGCATGGCCCTCAGTCTGTTTGGGCTATGTTGGTTTGGAACAATAACAATATTCCTAAATGCTTTTTTATCTACTGTTTGGTCTCTCTTGATGTTATCAACACTTAGGATAAGGTTTACAGCTGGGGTATTTCTGATAACAATCTTTGTGGGCTTTGCAACAGTGATATTGAGAATAGAGATCACCTTTTCTTTAATTTCCCCTTCTCCCAAGCCAATTGGAAGGAGGTCAAGTACATAAACTCTTACTTTAATAATGCTTCTTGCTGGTCAAACATTCTTCTTGATGCCTCAAATTGTTTTGAAGGGAAGAGCCTTATTGCTAAGGTTAGGAGGTCTACCTTTGCCAACACCATATATTGCATTTGGATGGAGAGAAACAAAAGAATTTTTACCAACCACCCTAGCGATTTATCTAGCCTCTTGGAGGATATTTCCTTCTTCACTAAGTGCAAACCCAAATACTGGACAAAATATAGAAGGAATTTCAACAACTGGTTAACTTGTTTGAATTGGGGTCTAGATGAAGATCAGCTACTGTGTTGTTAGTGTTTGGTTTATTGTTTCACAGTTGATCCCTTTGGGATATCTTTGCTTTATATAGGTTGCCTCCTTTGTGTTGTGGGCTTGTTTTGGTTTTTGGTATGTTTGTCTTGTTTCAGGTGCATCCTTTTGCCTTGATCCTTGGATGGTGTTTTCTCCCCCTCTCTCTTGTACAGTTCCCTTTGTTTTAATATATTTCAAATTTACGAAAAAAAATCATGGATGATGAATCCAAACCCAAGTGAATATTAAATTCCAAGATTACCCCCATTGTGTGCTCAATGCTATGCCTTTGGGCACCACCTTACTAAATGCCCCAAAGGCAAACATACGGAAACTAGTAATTACAAATAAGAAACTACTACTAAGAATGGGACTAGTGATGTCAACAAAAGCAAACCTATGACCCAAGCTCTTGATGAAGAGAATAGTGGGATGATTATCAGATCTGAAGAGCTATATTTAGAAGACAACACCACAACTGAGCATAATAGTTTTGGAACCCTGACTTAGGAGGATGTGTACACATTGTTGGAAGAAGAGGAGAAGGTGGAAGAAGTAACTGAAGAAGAGGAGAACTATGAGACCACCCCAATTCCAACAGGTATTGTGTTGAAGATTAAGGCCATTGATGAAGTTGGTTGGAAACAATCTATATAAAACCAAGTCACTAATAACTCAAGTAATAAGAAAAATAAGAAGCAGAAAGTTGGCAATGGCAAGGTCCACACTGGCTATGGGGGTAAAGGGGGAGAAAACTAGCTTTAGATGATCAAGCTAGCATCATGGAACATAAGGGGCCTTAATTCACCCCATAAATAAGAGGAAGTTATAAATACCATTAGGGATAACAAAAATCTCTCATTAGAATTATGGAAACCAATGTTAGGCACAACCACATGGATGTAATTAAAAATAAATATTTATAAAACTAGGATATTTCTCATAATTGTCCAAATTCAGGGGGAATGGCTAAGATTATTGTGGGATGGGATCCTAATGTCTTTGATGTGGCCATTGACCAGCAAGCCATCCTACGAAACATCAAGTTGTTAGGACCGAAAATTAATCCGGAATCTAAATACATTGTTTTAATAATGTAAAAAAGGTGAACAAAACAAAAATGTTCCTCCTTCTCTCTAGAACCCCCTTTCCAAACACATCTTCTACACCCAACTAAACACATCGTCCAACCTTTGTTACACTCTCTAGTTCGGTTATGGCATCCTCGCTCAGCCCTACGATCCTACCCCTTAAGCTATTTGTTCTGGTGGTGGTGGAGATTGACGCTCTGGAAGATGGCCAAATTTTTTATTGCACTTGTGCTAAATCCGGGGAGATCGATGATGGTGGGTGCCCCTCTCTGCCTCCGCCTTCGTTGCCTGGCCTTGGTCCGGTAATGGCTTCCTCCGGTGACGCAGAAGAGGACCAGACCAGTGTAACCCAAGCTTTTATGTGGGACTTCATCAAAAGCAAGGGGTTTTCTGAGAAAGATGTGAAAATGCACTGTCAAGCCGGCGGTTAGTGCGTTGGCGGTGTAGGACCTCTGGTTAATATGGAGGTTCCTATGGCTAGCAGTTCAGCCAGCAGGGTTGTAGCGGGCTCTAGGCTCAATGGTACATAGAGTAGAAAGATTTTGGGTAAACATGACATGGTGTCAGTGAATCTGGTGAGGGCCCCTGTGCCACAGACCTTTCCACCAACCCGCCACATGTCGAGTCACAAAGATAAGACTTGGAGTTCTGTGGCGACAGATAAGAAACAACCTAGGATTAGACTCACATATCAGCAACCCACCGTGGTGGAGTCTATCATTACAGTCACGCCTCCTGCTGTGGTGGCTAGCGGTGGCCACAAGAGGTGGGAGAACAGCATGGTTAGGACTTTTTAGGTAAAAAAACTCCCTTTCTCCTATGTGAACAACACTTCTACTAGAATGTGGAGTAAGTATGGGATGACAAAGGTGATAGCACACGACAATGGGTTTTTCTTATTTCAGTTTGACAACCCTACGCAGCGTGATGAAGTCATTGATAACGGCCCTTGGCATTTTGGTGGGATGTCCATAATTCTGAAAAAATGGCAACCCAACTTTAATTTTAATAAGGAAACATTGAAGAAGATACCCATCTGGGTGAAGTTTCACGATATTCCGATCCAACTTTGGACGGAGGAGGGGCTCAGCTATGTTGCAAGCTCAGTGGGTATTCCCTTGTATGTTGATGCAGTCACGAAGGAGATGAATAGAATCTTCTATGCTCGTGTTTGCATAGAGGTGGAAGCCAAAGAGACATATCCCAGCAGCATCAATGTCATTATGGAGGATGGGACTGTTTCTGAGGTGAGAGTTGAATTCCAAGCCAAACCAACTTCGTGCCCTCACTGTCTCGTGTTCGAACACAATGTCACTTCATGCACGAAAGGCAAGGAACTTAACCAGAACCGGGTCCCTGAAGCTATGAAGACAAAGCCCCATGTAGGTGATGAATGGACTCAGGTTACGAAGAAAAATATTTCCACAACTACCACAGTCACAGAGAAGGGTGAACCGTCTGGAGTGGTGGAAAAGGCTCAAGAGGAGGTGAGGACTATAGAGAAGATTGGTGAGATATCTCAAGATGTGTTCTCGCCCACTATCTATTTATCTAACCAGTTTAGCACGGTGGATAACGATAGTGAGTATGAGATCACACCGGAACCTACTGCTCTTGCTAGAAAAGTCATGGCCGTGGATGAGGTGGCCTATAAGCAAAACGAGGTGATAATAAGACAGGCCATTATGGTGGTAAGAATAGGAAAAAGGGAAAGGGGAGTAAAAGTTGATGTTTAAGATCGGGTCTTGGAACATAAGGGGCCTCAATTCCCCTCATAAATAGAAAGAAGTTAGTAAGTTAATTAGTGACCAACAGCTTGATATGGTTTGTTTGGTTGAGACCAAAGTGAGGAGAAACAATTTATGTAACGTTAAGAATAACTGCTTTTTCCATTGGGATTTTATCGACAATTGCCCCATCGGGGGGGGGGGGGGGGCGTGGCTAGGGTGATTGTGGGATGGAATACTAATTTTTTGAAAGTCACGTTGGTTAAGTCCAACCCTCAAGCAATGTTGTGTAAGGTGGAGGTATATGGCAGAAGCAGCGAGTTTTTTGCAACTTTCATCTATGGGGATAACTTACCTCATAGAAGAGAGCCATTATGGGAATTTTTAAGGCTCAATAGAGGTAGTACTGAGGGCCAGCCGTGGATTCTAATGGGGGACTTCAACATTGTGAGATCCCATGACGAGAAGAGAGGGGTGTATGATATTGACGTGCGTGCTACGAAGGCCTTCAACCAGTGTATTAATGATATCCAGGCCAATGACATGACAATGAATGGGCTTTGGTTTACGTGGAATAAATGTTAGGAGGGTAGTGACAATGTCCAGTTGAGGCTGGATAGGGTTCTCCATAATGATACGTGGAGCACTATTTTTTCGGAGTCTCAGGCTACTACTCTTCCTCAGGGTGTTTCGGATCATAGTCCTATCATTATCTTGTTATATCTTGGAGCCTAATAGGCCTAAGCCATTCAACTTCTATAACTTCTGGATGGGGCAATCTGATTTCCAGGAGGTACTGGCCGAGTTCTGGAACGGGAATGATGTGGGTAATCCTATGGTGAGATTGAGTAAGAAAATGAGAAGACTAAAGATTAACCTCAAAGATTTTAATATGAAGTTCTATAACCATCTTTCTAGGAGGGTTTAGGAGGCAAAGAGGGCGCTTTATAACGTGCAGACTAGACTGGACAGTGAGGGAGACAATCAGAGCCTTCAATTCGAAGAGAGAGATAAGTTGACGGTTTACCTCGAGCATAGGAGTGCGGAAGAGTCTTACTACAAGCAACGTTCCAGAGTTAAATGGCTTCAGTTGGGTGATGGGAACAACTCTTTCTTCCACAAGAGGGCCAACCTTGATACTTCCAGGAGGAAGATTATTAGCATTGAGGACGAGAATCGGGTACGGGTGGAGGGCACTCAGAGGGTGGCTAATATGGCAGTGGGGTTCTTTTGCAACCTTCTGGGTAGTAGAAGCACATGTGCGGACCCTGCTCCATTTCTGGAGGTGAATGTTGTTAAGAGGATTAGTGATGAGGCTTTTGCGACTCTATGTGCTCCCATTGATGATGACGAGATTAAGGGGGCCATGTTCGCTATTGGGTCTGATAAAGCCCCAGGTCCTGATGGGTTCAATGCATTCTTTTTTAAGAAGAACTGGGAGGTGGTGGGGAGTGATGTTTGCCATTAAGTTTTTCTTCAGTTATAGAAATATGCCTAGAAAGTGGAATTGCACTGCCTTGGCCCTCATCCCCAAGGTTACCACCCCCAATGGTATGCATGACTTTAGACCCATATCCTGTTGTAATACTATCTATAAGTGTATCTCGAAGATTATTGCTAATAGGATGAAGCCTATCCTCCCCCACGTGATCAACCCAAGCCATGTCATGTTTGTTAAAGGGAGTTCCATTTCTGATAACATCCTTCTTCTCCAGGAGGTTCTAAGGAATTATCACAGAGAGCTTAGCCCGCCTAGATGTACTTTGAAGATTGATTTACTAAAGGCTTATGATACGGTGGATTGGGGTTTTCTTTTCTCTTTGTTGGCCCACCTGGGCTTCCCAACAATTTTTGTTGACTGGATTAGAGAATGTTTGACCAATACCAGGTTCTCCATTAGCCTCAATTGGCACCTTCATGGCTTGTTTGAGGGAAGGAGAGGGTTGAGGCAAAGTGACCCCCTCTCTCCCTATCTTTTCCTCTTGGTTGTGGATACGTTCTCGTGCATCTTGGACAAGGATTGCAACAATCCCATGTTTACTTATCACCCTAGATGCAAGGAGGTGGGGTTAAACCACCTATGTTTTGCGGATGATGTGATTATTCTTTGTGTGTGTGGGGGGGGGGGGGGGGGGGATATTCCCTCCTGTACCATTGCGAAGAAGGCGATTGATGAGTTTTGTAGCATTGCAGGCCTCACGCCCAATCCGAGTAAGAGTAACTTCTACTGCACGGGCTTGGGGGAGGAAAGGATCAGGCAGTTGGGGGATATTCATGGCTTCGGGCACAACAACCCTCCTTTATTGTACCTAGGGGTGCCTCTCATCTCCTCTAGAATCAAGATTGAGGATTTTTGTAGGCTAATTGATAGGATAACTAGGAGGATTAAGTGCTGGACCAATAAGCTTCTTAGCTACATTGGCAGATTACAGCTTGTCAAGTCCGTTCTGTTTGGGATCTAAGTCTATTGGTCTAGTTTGTTCATTTTTTCGAAAGGGGTCATATATAGAGTTGAGCAGCTGATGAAGAACTTTCTATGGACGGGATCTGATCTTAAACATTTCGGGGCTAAGGTGGCATGGAAGGATCTTTGTAAGAGCTACGAGGTGGTGGCCTGGGTATCAAGAGCATTGAGAGGTTGAATGTGGCTGCGATCCTGAAGATGCTGTGGAATCTAAGTAGTAAGAAGGATCATGTGTCAAGTGTGGCATTTTTGGTCATGACCTTATTAATTGTCCAAAGGCTAAAAAGGCATGGGTGGCAATGAATAATAGAGAGGAGGTGTTCCCAATCAAAAGCCATTTTGAGATTCAGAAGGCCCTTGAAGAGGGGAGGACACAAGTGCTGCACAAAGCCACTAAGACCCCTACAGATACTGATGCAGACACTAGTGTAATGAAACTAAAAGGAGTTCCAACTAAGGTAGGTAATTCCGCAAAGACTGTAAAAGGGGATAATAGCCCTGCCAAAGTAACAACTTCTAATCAATTTGATATCCTGGGGAGTGAAAATGAGGATTCTCCTCTAGTGCAGCATAAGGCCCAAGTGCAACATAAGGCCTCAAAGAACCCTACTTTTGTTGATTCAGACATTAGTGGGGTGGAAACAAGAGGAATTCCAAGTGAGGTGGGCAGTTATACAGTGATTGGAGCAGGGAGAAAAAGTCCTATCATTGCTACTACCTCTAAACCTTATACATTAGAGACTAACACTGAGGAATCTCCTTTGGTTACTACCCCTGCACCATCTGGGTTGGCTCTAAAGATAAAGGCAGTGGATGAACTTGACAAGGGAAAAAGAGTGGGAGGCAATAAAGATGATGGCATTGAAAGGTCCAGAAGTAATAAGAAAGAGAAGAAGAGATCAGGCAGCAAATTCAAAAAGTTTAAATGACCAAGTTTGGAACATGGAATATAAGGGGGCTCAATTCTCCTCATAAACAAATTGAGGTAGGAAAGATTATTAAGGATAATAATTTAGACCTTATCAATCTAGTGGAAACTAAGATCAGAAGGAATAATGTGGATAATGTTAAGAGCAGCTATTTCTACCACTGGGAGTATGTCCACATCTACCCCGTTGATAGGGGTGTGGCTAGACTAATTGTGGGATAGAATCCCAAAATTTTGAAGCTTGAAGTGATTGATACTCATAGACAAGCCTTGTTTTGCCTTGCAAACATCTTAGGAACCAGTCACTCCCTTTATGCCACCTTCATTTATGGTGACAGCCTGCCTGAACAGAGAAGGAGTTTATGGGATTTCCTTAAAGAGAATAATGTGGTGGTTAATGATAGGCCTTCGGTGCTCATGGGTGATTTTAATGTGGTCAGATGCTAAGAGGAGAAGAGAGGTATGATGGACATTGATGGTGCTGCTACTGAAGAATTCAATAGATGTTCACAGTGGCCTTTGGTTTACTTGGAACAAGAATCAAATATGTGTCAATAATGTTCACACGAGGATCTGAATGCAGATGACATGGTTAACAGTGGCCTTTGGTTTACTTGGAACAAGAATCAAATAGGTGTCAATAATGTTCACACGAGGATCGATAGGGTGATTCACAATGATACATGGACTGAATTTTTTCTTAATTCTCAGGCTATCACCTTGCCTAGTGGCATTTTTGACCACATCCCTATAATTACCCCTTCTGGATAACACTATCAATAGGAGACCAAATCCCTTCAAAATTTTCAACTTTTGGATGAATGATGATGACTTCATGCCTACCCTTATTGAAGCTTTGGATGTGGTGGAGGAGGGGGACCTGATGAACAAACTGTATAGGAATCTTAATCATGCTAAAGCTGCTTTTAAACACTTCAATAGGAAGTTCTTCAATAAAATCTCTAAACAGGTTGCTGACATCAAAGATAACTTGGACACCATTCAGAGTGCCTTGGACAGTGATGGATCCAATGAGGAGTTACAAGTTGTAGCCAAAGATTTGAGAACCAAATACTCTACCCTTAGGAATGATGAGGAATCTTTCCTAAGGTAGAAGGCTAGGACAAAATGGCTTTAATTGGGAGATCAAAACAATGCTTTCTTCCACAAGAAGGTTAATCAAAACTTAGCTAGAAGGAAAATTATGAGCATAGAGAATGCTATGGGAGTGAGAGTTGAAGGTTGTGATCAGGTGGCTGCTGAAGCAGTGGGATATTTCCAAAACCTCTTAGGGAATAGGATGCATTATGAGGATGCTTTTGCAGCTCTTGGGAATATTATAAGGCTCCTGGACCTGATGGTTTCAATAGCCATTTCTTTAAAGAAAACTAGCAGCTTGTTGGGGAAGATGTGTGTGAAGCCGTTAAATTCTTCTTTGACACAGGTAATTTTTTTAATCAGTGGAACTGTACAGCCCTGGCCTTAATTCCCAAGGTGGCTACCCCTGTTTGTATGGAGCCATGCCGATTGTGAACTGATAGGATTTATTATAAGTAAACTCCACCAGTGGAAGATGCGGCTCCCATCCTCCTCCAAAACCAAGGACACACATGCGTAACATATCTTCCAACATCTGATTGGTACGCTCTGTTTGTCCATCCGTCTGTGGGTGATAAGCTGAACTCAATCTCAACTCTGTACCCATGTCCTCCTGAAAGCATTCCCAGAAACGCGACACAAAAATCTTGTCTCTATCCGACACAATATCCAGGGTTACCCCATGTAGCCTAACAATCACGACAATGAACAACTGAGCATACTAGCCCGTGGTATAGTCTGTCCGTACTGGCAGAAAATGAGCCACCTTGGTCAAATGGTCCGCAATCACCCAGATGGAGTCGTGACCCCGCTGTGATGTAAGCATCCCAGTAACGAAGTCCATGGAAAAACTCTCCCACTTCCATGTAGGTATCTCCAATGGCTGAAGCAACCCCGACGGTCTCTGGTGGTATACCTTTACCATCTGGCAAGTAGAACACTTGGACACAAACTCAGCAATGTCCTTCTTCATCTCACTCCACCAGTACTGCCGCCTCATATCCTGGTACATCTTATCTCCTCCGGGATGTACCGCAAATCTCGACCCGTGAGACTATGTCATCACTGCATGACGTAAGTCTTCTCCTTCTGGAACCACCAATCTCCCATTAAACCTCAAACCTCCATCAAAACTTACTGAATAGGACTCAGTGCCCTCAGCTAAGAGCCGTACAATCTACTCCTAACAAAATGAGTCCGCTGTCTGTGCCTGTATCACCCTCGTAACAATCTCGGGTGTGACTGTCATGACAAATATAAAGGAACTGGCTATCGTGTCCTGGTGACCCAACGCTTTCCACTTCACTTTCTAGACATCTGCTACGTCGCCTACGGCTCAATGCATCAGCAACCACATTAGCCTTTCTCGGATGGTACTGAATTTCGAACTGGTAGTCTTTCACAAAATCTAACCATCGGCGCTGACGCATATTCAGCTCTCGCTGAGTGAACAGCTACTGCAGTGACTTGTGATCTGTGAACAAGCGAAACTTCTCCCGCTAGAGATAATGTCTCCATATCCTCATTGCAAAAACGATCGCTGCTAGCTCTAGGTCGTGGGTGGGGTAATTTCTTTCCTGCGACTTAAGCTTGCGGGAGGCAAAAGTTATAGCCTTCTCCTGCTGAAGTACACCCTCGAGTCCCCGTAAAGAGGCGTCACTGTAAACCAGATACTCCACTCCCGGCTTGGGTAAAGCAAGAACTAGTGCCGAAGTCAGCTTATCCTTCAGCTCATCGAAAGCCAATTGACAAGCATCGTCCCAAACATACGGTACGCCCTTATGAGTCAGGTTCGTCAATGGACTCGCTATCTTTGAGAAACCTCAGATGAATCTCCTGTAGTACCTGGCTAACCCCAAGAAACTATGCACTTCCGTCGGTGTCGTAGGCTGTCCCCACTCCCTTACTGCCGACACTTCGCTCGGGTCAACTAATATCCCCAATTCTGACACAATATGCCCCAGAAATTGCACCTCCCGTAACCAGAATCCGCACTTCTCATACTTAGCATACACCTGATGCTCTCGTAGAGTCTGAAGAACCTGCCTCAAGTGCTCAGCATGCTCATCCTCAGTGTGTGAATATATCAGGATGTCATCTATGAAGACGATGACAAACTGATCCAAGAACTCCCTGAACACTCGGTTCATCAAGTCCATGAATATGGGTGGTGCATTTGTCAGCCCAAACGACATGACTCGAAACTCATAAGACCCATATCTCGTCAAGAAAGCAGTATTCGACACATCCGACTCCCTAATCCATAGCTGATGGTATCCTTATCTCAAATCTATTTTCGAAAAGAAGGTTGCTCCTCTCACTGGTCGAACAGGTCATCGATTCGAGGCAACGAATATTTGTTCTGTATCGTGACCTTGTTCAGCTCCCGGTAATCCATGCATAACCTCAGTGAACCATCCCTCTTCTTCACAAACAAAACTGGAGCACCCCAAGGTGAGGTGCTCCTACGAATGAAGCCTTGACCTAATTGTTGCTCTATCTGATCCCGTAACTCCCTCATTTCCGCTGAAGCCATACTATACAGACCACGTGCTATCGGTCAAGTATCATGTATCAAGTCTATGAAAAAATCTATCTCTCGATTGTGGGGTAGGCCCGGTATCTCCTGAAATACATCGGAATACTCACAAACGACTGGGATCGAATCTAAGAGAATCACGACCTCCTTAGAGGTATCCTCCTCTATGTAATACAAATGAGCGGAAGAGCCTCCCTCTGGGAGAGGCATCGCCACCAAAAACATCTCCTGTCCCGGAATGGCAAAGATAATACTCCCACCGAAACAATCTATCATGGCTCTGTATGCGGCGAGCCAATCCATGCCAATAATAAGATCGTGCTCATGCATCTCTAAGACTAACATATCAGCTGGTAAAATCAAGCTACCAATCTATACTCCCACACCCCGGCATATAAAGAGAATTAACGACCCATTCCCCAGTGGTGAGTCTACGCATGTCACAGTGCTCTCTGTTGTGGCTAATAATCCTAAGGCCTTTGCAAAATGAGTAGCTATAAAATAGTGTGTTGCCCCAGTATCAAATAAAACCCGACCCATAGTGCCATGGGTAAGAAACGTACCCTCAATCACGGGTGGTGCCTGAGGAGTTGCCGCCTAGTGAACATTGTAGACACGTTCGTACTGCAACTGCCCCTGCTGTACTGGAGCTGTTAGGATGGCTGGTAGGGCTGGTACCTGTGCTGGCGCTGGGAGGGCGGCTGGAAAGAGTGGCCTCTGTGGCTCATTATGGGCACCCTGCTACTGTGGGGCCCTATCTCCCTATGGATAATCCTGGCGCCTATGGCCATTCTTGCCACATCCGAAACATCGCCCCCTGAAGTACCTCCCCTCAGTCCCTGCTGACCACAGCCCTGTGGGCCATTACCACCCTGCCACTGGCCCTGCTGAAAATGCTGTTGGCCCTGCTTCTAACGATGTCGGTCCTATTGGACCTGCTGATTAGACTGGCCCTGTTGGCCCTGCCTAAATCCCCCAAATCCCTGTCTGGAGTCACCAACCGCTTGGAGGGTCCCCCTGATGGGAACTCTGCTCACTGTGACGAGTCTTCCCCTGGGTTGCGGGTGCCCCACCAGTACTACTGCCCCTATCCTACCCTACTGGCTGGACTCTCCTGCTTGTTTGCTTCCCTGTAGATGGGAAGTATTTGCGATCAAACCGCGCCCAGAACAACTGAATCGTGATGATGTTCCTCTCCTCCAAGGTGGTGGTGGACTCCCACCACTGCAAAGTGGCCCCCACTAGCTTAAAGGAAGCCAATAGTTGTCTCTGTACGTCCGTGCACATACATGCGTAGATGCCTCTGGATATCTTTCTTCCATTGACTGGCGACTATGATATCCGAACTACCCGAGAACTCCGAGGGATGCACCTTCTGAAAGGCATCCCTAACCCGCTCCCATGCAAATGGAAGTTGCGCTGGTACGGGCGCCACTGCCTGAATCGGGCGGAGCCTGCTGCACTACCGCCAATGCGGCATTCATCGCATGAGTAACAATAGTGGCTACCTCAGTTGCGTTCATCATCCCCTGAGCCGGAGCTGCTGGCCGCTCGGCCTGGGCATTTCTATCTCAGGGTGCACATCTCAGAGGCATCTGAAATGAGAAGGAAGTTAATTAGTCTATAGTTATTATCAAATCTCAAATAGCCTAAGACGTAAGTGTAAATAAAAGAATACAACAATCCTAAAAATAGGGCTCTATATCAAGAACGCTAAGCTGGAAGCGAAATAAGCCATACAGATCCTAAAGGACACTGGAACCTGATGCTCTGATACCACCTGTAACACCCCGCCTAATTAAATACCGGGTGATCTTTCCTTTATTAAATTATAGTCAAGGTGAACGGTTGGTTCATTCTTAGCATCACTGTCGCAAAATAAACTTTCCAATTTAAACACCCTAAATAATTAAGCTAAGTTTGAAAACCATTTAAAACATTATTTCCATTTTATTAAATCCAATTATGAAAACCTTTAATAAGTAACAGTTTAAGAATCACACAATTATTAAGACTGGAAATAAACACCCATGAATTTAACCATTCAGATAAACCAATACCAACTTTAAAACTACAAAGGAAAACCATCCTGACAGTAATCAAATCCCAAAGAGTAAAAATACTAAAGATGAATGAACATAATCTCTGACAAATCCAACGGAATAAGGAAATGGGCGACACATGCCCAACTAATTAGAACTGAAATAAGAGTGGAATCAACAACGAGGTCGTCTATGCAAATGGCCTGCAACTCCCACATTAGCTGCAGCACGTCCAGTCCAAAGAACCTAAGTGTGACACCCCGCCTAATTAAATACCGGGCGATCACTCCTTTATTAAATTTAAATCAAGGTGGACAATTGGTTCATTCTTAGCATCACTGTCGTAAAAAATATTTTTCCAATTTAAACACCCTAAATAATTAAGCTAAGTGTCAAAACCATTTTCATACATACTTTCCAAATTTTATTTAAAGAAAAACCATTTATTTTATTAACAACATTCAATAAGTAAGAATCACACCACATTAAATTCTGCAACATAATTCAATTAATTTAATACATTCGTCAATCGAATGTCAACATACGAAATCTAAAGTCACACATCCAAACTGAATAAGTCCTATAGTAACAATACTGGAAATAACTGAAATACAAATGTCCAATAACAACGGAATAATGGAATGAGCTACACATGCCCAACTAGATGAAAGTACTACGAGTGGATCCGAATGAACGAAGTCGTCTAATCAAAAGACCTGCAACTCCCACCTAAGCTGCAGCGCGTTCCTTCCAAGAGATCCTAAGCAAGACGCCCCTGTGGCTGGGCACCTGTAATACATACATATATATACAAGAGAGAGAGAGAGAAAAAGAAACGGGTCAGAGCCCGATAGTGTGTTTGATTTAAAATACGTTTAGCAAGTATTTAAATTGATACAGGCCAATGCAACAACATATTAGTGCGACACTCTCTTGAGAAATTCTCACCTCTCTTCTAATGTGCACACCTATCGCACTAACCTTCCCAACGGTTTGTATTGGTATTTTATCACACTAACCTTCCCAACAATTTAGCTTATCTCAAATTACTCATAAGATTTTTAAAACCAAACAATATCATTGTTTAAAAAGATACTTCCAATTAGTAGCACAACTCTCGTTTTAGCTTCATTAATTTATAAAGTTTCCCAGTGTCATATTCTACTTTTCAAATAAGTATTTATAATTGAGTCATCAACCAGGTCCTACATATCACATCACAGTAGGCAGTTCCAGATTTCAGAATTTTATATATATATTAACTACTCATAAAATATATATATATCACAACAGCACCCCAAATAAAACTATGGTGCACGCATACTCTACTATCCAATCCCCGTATCACTCATACTAAGGGAATACAGATTCAGAATCACTCTCGAACTGTATTAACACATACTCAAACAATATTGAGACAAAGTATAGGTTCCAAGTCTCGTAGGACCGTCTGAACTATCACTGCGATAGCCTGTACCAAGGATGCCTATACACAAACAACATGAGGCGAAGCATAGATTCGAAGTCTCTAAGAGGAAAGCACATACCCGCATCTCTTAGGACCGTCTGAACTATCATTCCGATAGACTGTACCAAGGATATCTATCTTCTAGGGTACAAGTCAATATCCCCCATAAAGGTCCCATCGAGATAAGACTATCCCAGCACGGAAACCTCAGGGATAGCAAGTAGCGTGGGTATGATTTTCACACATAGATAGTATATGCATACACAATCATATAACTATACTAATATTACCATATCAATAATGGGTAAATTCTCAATTCCCATAATTACGTCATTCGCATTTATTTCACATTATATAGTTATCACGTATAACCATTCACATTTTACTTTAATTTGAGGAACTTTTTCACTTACTACATAACGCTCATGGATTCTATCCTCCCAAGTATAAAATTCAGTAGGTATACACATTTGTCCCAAAGTAACTCTCTTACGTGTCTCTCTCTTTAAATCATAAATTCACCGACCCTTATGTAATTATCCCAAAATACAATCTTTGCCCGACATCAAGGGTCCCAAAATCTATTCACATGTCCTACTGGTCTTCCCTATCTCCCAAAACATTTTATTAAGAATGTCCAAGAATTATCTCACGATAAATTAAGTTTAACTCATTTAACAGGGGAAATAGGAGTCTGCCAGGAGGGGTCGATCGATCGAGGTTTGGGGCTCGATCGATCGAACCTTCAATCGATCGAAGCTCTGGGCTCGATCGATCGATCAAGCAGGTCTGCGAAAATAGAAATTCTGCAGTTACGGGTTTCATCTCCAAACACCAACAATTTCCATATTGTCTAATCCCAATCGTCCCAGAATTGTTGCTACTAACCTTATATCATCATATTAGGTATTTTCAACGTAAAGCATGTGAATTTCTGTGATTAAATCATGAATTAACAGCCCCAATTTCATACAAAAATCTCAAGAACCCTAAATTCTCTTAAACATGGTTCTAACAATTATTTCCAGAATTCTCTTCTTATACACATCAAAATTTCGTGGTTTAAATTCCTCTACATGGCAAGGGTTTCCAGAATTATTAATTAGACCAATACTACATGGATTTTCCTATCATAAATCGGGTTTTCCTCCATTAAAACTCATCTTAATTACTCCTAAACTAATATGAAAGATGCACCACCGAAATAAGCAAGATAAACACTTGCCTGGGATTCTCAGAGGTCTGGTTTGGTGCCGAATTCGGTATGGTTGCGTTCCCCATCTCGCGATCTACGCGTTGGTGGTGGCGGCGGTGCAAACCGTTGAGTTTTGGGCCTTGAATTTTCCTTGAGAGCTCTCTCCTTCCTCTCCTATGGCCGTCACTTGTGTTTAGAGTTTCTAACCCTAGAAGGTAACCTAGGTATCTGATATAACTCCTCTAATTTTCGTGGATTTAATTACCCAAAAATGTAAAATGACCAAAATGCCCTCCCGGGTTACTAATTAGGCCTAAAAACGCCCCGAGACCCAAACTAAACTCCCGGGTACACTTTTCTGACTATCTCGACCCTTCCGGACGCGTTGGCGCACTCAAAATGACCATCCGAACAACTTATAAAATATTCACTTTTATTAATTCACATTTAGTCCTGACACGACACAGGCGCGTCCCGACTTAAATTTCCACAATTGTCATTTTATTCACACGTGACGATATTATAAAAATAAATCTCATATATTACTATACTCATCCAGTAATATGCAACAAATAACAAATTTCCAATAATTACTAACTCTCGTCACGCTAGTAAATATTTAAAGCAACATTCCGGATAAGAAATTAAATTAATTTATCTCAATTAAATTTTATAAATCCCATAATTTAAAAGCTATAAAAAGACGGGGTATTACATACTTCCCCCCTAATAACTGAATTTCATCCCGAAATTCGGAAAATAAGGCCTATCAGGTAGCACAATTCTGGATATCCTTTTCCGTATACAAACTAACTACACATTACGGCGCTCAATCACTATAGCCCTTTCTTCACAGTAACATTGTTTTGCATTCTCTTTGGAGACACTACACATTGTGCTCCCAACCGACAACATTCGCATAGGTCACGCCTATACGTTATATATTTCATTATCTCACTAACATAAGGAGGCCGCACCTCACTACATGACAAATACTCGGATTTATTCATATACAAAACTCCCATTCTGAGAAAATATTACGAACATTTGATCACTCTTGCTCGCCTAAAACAGTCGTGGAATTCTACCACATTTATCGGATGTTTTCTCGACCGATCCAAAAATTCTGATTACCTACTCTCCTATAAACATACGGAAGGAGAATAGTCGAGGTTCTTCCATAACAAAACCTTAATAAGTACCGTGTACGCGACAAACAGGTACGAGTGCTTCTACAGAGCATTCTTGAAATCATCGTATCAAGATTCCAAAATCTCCTTCACGTGGCTCCACAAATCTTTAATCACCGTGCGCCCATTCCCTGGCTAAGGGTGATACATCCTACTCGAAGCGAAATCTTATCTCCGATGGTTCCTGAAATCCCATTTCAAAGGTGGGATTTACCAATCTCATCCTGATTCAGAAATTTATACTGCGCTGGACCATGCACTGGCGCGATCCTTCCTTTCAAAGGAAGTCTGGGCATACTAGTTAATATTGTAAGCCAGCCCAAAGGAATATCAATCACTTCCTTCTCGGCGACTTAATTCACATGTTCGGGATAAACCCTTGATCTTGTTTTGAGGATGGCAACTCATCCAAGAACTTTACCGACTTTACCAACCTCTTCCAATTTCAGGAATTTTCGATAAACACAAAATTCTTTGGTTGGTTCTCCCCTTTCGACCAAACCTTACCTATGGGCAGTGCATGTAGAGACTACTCACTACGTCTCGCTAAACATCGATTCTTCCCTTGAAATGTCTCACATTAAGTGACACGTAATACTCCCCTTCCTTCCTTGTAGTATGCCGAAAGTTCTACCCGTGTTCTTCTCTTCACGAAGCGCACTTCTGGAACTCTTATACTATACTAACATCATTACTTTTTGTATGCGCAAGTCGTTCTCACACTTGACTAATAACAATTCCGCTCCGGGTGTGCTTCATAACAATTAAATTCTACTCTATTCAAGGAATACTAATTCTTGAATGGCTTCCCACAGCCTTCCAATCAAGTTAGGGCGTGCTATTCTAATTGCACACTTATGTATGGATTATCGCCCCTCATGTGATGTTTAATCCACTCTATCACTTCCACTTCGTTATACTAGTCCCACAAACATATATTTCACATGTCTATTACCACGTCCCTTCGACTCGGACTATTTTAACTGCAGCTAACCCAGATGCCCACATTTTTGCAACACCCCGACCGCCCTGGGAGAGCGAACGGCGGCTACTCATCTGTAGGACCAACTAAATTCAACGGAATAGAAGGAATAGGGTATTCAAATTCCATGACAATAAAAGAAGAATAATAATCCTCAACCTTCCTCAGATAAGTACAACAATTTTCCCAAATAGGTACAACAACCAAAATAAATCACTAACGCTCTATTCATCAGAATAACTACAGGTTATCTCTTTTGTATAGTATAAAGTTCTTCCCAGATAATCCATGCTAAAAATCATTTCAACCCTTTATTCACCTTGTGTTCTGTACGCGGTTATGACATTTGGGTACTCTCAATCACCCTAGAAATCAAAATTCTTAAATTCTCCTTATCATAGTTCCACCCCTCAACTTGTGGGGATAACTTTCAATGCTTTCCTACCACAAAAATACGGCTCCAATGACCTTAAAATAAAATTCAATTCCCAACTTACATACATAATTACTTGATCCCATTTCGACCAGGGTACCGAAGTCATGGAATAGTGACCAAACGTCTCCTTATTTCCAACCTTACGCTAAGTTTCATGCGTGGGATGTCTCGCAAAGCGAAATCCAAACAAGGAACCCCCCCGATACACTACTACCTAGCATTGTCGGTTATCGAAATTCGTTAGGTCCTCCATCCATAGTTTATACCCCTTTATTCCGTCCCTTGACAGAAAAGTTACAATTTCTCCCGTAATTATGCTTAACAAAGAACGTTTCACCAATTTCACTATTGTTCAATATAGGTTGGTGGTAATATCATTCCATAAACCTCGAATACATACAATCGGAATTCTCGAAATTCCTTTCCCTAATAATAGGGGTATAAATATTAACTCCCACATCTCTAAAGGATAAATATAACAATGCACTTTCCTTATCACTAAGTCCGAAGTACTAAACATAATACTGAGTCAAATCTTTTCGCTCAACGGTAAATCCCGATACATACGGAATTATACTGACAAAGTCTATACATACTTTGACATCGAATATCTCGAGCCCACTATCTCCTCCGAAGTCTCTTGGATAGATAATATAAGCGCAAGTCCAACCTTCTTACAGGTAAAGCCTCGCCAAAACAAACATAAAACATGTTGCACCAATGCAACTACTCCGATAGCCTTGCAATAAATGCCCACTATCATACTACCCATTTCTATAACATTTTTAACAAAGATAATATCATACTCGTGTATCGCATCACTACAACGAGTAACCTCAGTAAAATACGTAACACTATTAATATACACATTCATCCTCTGCGGATAGTACCAAAGAAAAATCCCGCTACGCTAGGGAAGAAATATTCACATAATGGTAACATTTATAATTATATGCATTAAACTCGTCTCACATGCTAATCTAGCAATGAACAAAATATGGTGACTCGCTCGTGTCACATAAACACGCCTCATCCTCTAAGGATACAACCTATACTTCCATCCTTGCAATCGTTTTGACTGCACAAATGGTTTTCGGACGTAACACGTCTGCCCAAACCAAAACAAAATTATTTTAATCGTTGCCTTTTACTAGGCACCGTATTCTTGTCCTTATACTCACTTTGGAACATATTATCGTGAGCGATCTCACTCCGCACAAAATACCTCAGTACATAATCCACTTACCACCTATCCTACTAACCAGGTTAGGATTTGTTCTCCTCTCGGACTTTAGTAAACTCGATTCCTGTTAATCATCCCGATTGTTCTCTTAACTTTTCAGGCCATAAAGATCATGTTACTATCTATAATAGTACTTACTGAATTTACCATCACTTGGTAAGAATTTAACTATCTGAAGCATTTAAATGGTTTTCCTGATGTGTATCCACATCCTTCTGTGGTGCTATACCACCACCGTTGCATTCAGTCTCATTCTCGACTAAATTCTTCGATTTCTTTAACTTCCCCCACAAAGAAGCGTTATCATCTATATTGACAAAATATGACATTGTCAACCTCCGAATCGGTCGTCCATCAGAATTTCCTCCTCGAGTTTTATCAACTATTATTACAAGTTGGTCTCCCACTTGGAGTCGTTTCCTCCACTAGTATCTACCTCTTTCGATACAAAATTCGATAACAGTTAAGATTCATATTCACGAATGGAACCCTGACATGCCCTCTCTCAATGAGTTCAGAACCACATTTGCTTCTAATCCTGAACAGTTAAGGAAGGAACATACGGTCAACACTGTACCTAAGGTTCTCCTATAGGCATAGCATTCCTCTTCTAAAATTGGTGGTTGACTCCAACCATTATAACTTCGTCCCGAAAGCCAATAAAATTTTCTCTAAATTTTCACTTTCAGTTTGCCACACTCCGTCCTATAACTAAACCTTTGGATACTTTACCTCCTTTGGTAAACACAAACAATTTTCGCATTTCTAAAATTTCCCACTGACAGCCTCTACACGTTTTTGTAATACGTTGGGTAAGTTTACCCTCGCACCTCATTTGACTATAACAGCATTTGAAAATCATTGTTGCACCTTAGTCGCCTTTCTAGTCTTGGCTTCTCGTGCCACAATGGAGGTGACCTCAACTACGGTCATCATCCTCGGATATATTTTATAATCTCAACTGAGCCCTGCCTCCTGATGTACGCTTAACGGTCCTCTTCTGACATCCGTCATCGCTCGGCACACGCACACATCCGAACGAAATTTGAATTCACTAATGTATACACATTATAACAGGAGGACGAAATCTCGTCAAAGGAATCGACAATCCTAAGCATAGGGCTCTATAACAAACAAAGCAACGCTGAAAGCATAATAAGCCGTACAGATCCTAAGGACACTAGAACCTGATGCTCTGATACCACCTGTGACACCCCGCCTAATTAAATATCGGGCGATCACTCCTTTATTAAATTAAAATCAAGGTGGACAGTTGGTTCATTCTTAGCATCACTGTCGTAAAAAATACTTTTCCAATTTAAACACCCTAAATAATTAAGCTAAGTGTCAAAACCATTTTCATACATACTTTCCAAATTTTATTTAAAGAAAAATCATTTATTTTATTAACAACATTCAATAAGTAAGAATCACACCACATTAAATTCTGCAACATAATTCAATTAATTTAATACATTCGTCAATCGAATGTCAACATACGAAATCTAAAGTCACACATCCAAACTGAATAAGTCCTATAGTAACAATACTGGAAATAACTGAAATACAAATGTCCAATAACAACGGAATAATGGAATGAGCTACACATGCCCAACTAGATGAAAGTACTACGAGTGGATCCGAATGAACGAAGTCGTCTAATCAAAAGACCTGCAACTCCCACCTAAGCTGTAGCGCGTTCCTTCCAAGAGATCCTAAGCAAGACGCCCCTGTGGCTGGGCACCTGTAATACATACATATATATACAAGAGAGAGAGAGAGAAAAAGAAACGGGTCAGAGCCCGATAGTGTGTTTGATTTAAAATACGTTTAACAAGTATTTAAATTGATACAGGGCAATGCAACAACATATTAGTGCGACACTCTCTTGAGAAATTCTCACCTCTCTTCTAATGTGCACACCTATCGCACTAACCTTCCCAACGGTTTGTATTGGTATTTTATCACACGCCAACAATTTAGCTTATCTCAAATTACTCATAAGATTTTTAAAACCAAACAATATCATTGTTTAAAAAGATACTTCCAATTAGTAGCACAACTCTCGTTTTAGCTTCATTAATTTATAAAGTTTCCCAGTGTCATATTCTACTTTTCAAATAAGTATTTATAATTGAGTCATCAACCATGTCCTACATATCACATCACAGTAGGTAATTCCAGATTTCAGAATTTTATATATATATTAACTACTCATAAAATATATATATCACAACAGCACCCCAAATAAAACTATGGTGCAGGCATACTCTACTATCCAATCCCTGTATCACCTAAGGGAATACAGATTCGGAATCACTCTCGAACTGTATTAACACATACTCAAACAATATTGAGACAAAGTATAGGTTCCAAGTCTCGTAGGACCGTCTGAACTATCACTGCGATAGCCTGTACCAAGGATACCTATACACAAACAACATGAGGCGAAGCATAGATTCCAAGTCTCTAAGAGGAAAGCACATACCCGCATCTCTTAGGACCGTCTGAACTATCATTCCGATAGCCTGTACCAAGGATATCTATCTTCTAGGGTACAAGTCAATATCCCCCATAAAGGTCCCATCGAGATAAGACTATCCCAGCGCGGAAACCTCAGGGATAGCAAGTAGCGTGGGCATGATTTTCACACATAGATAGTATATGCATACACAATCATATAACTATACTAATATTACCATATCAATAATGGGTAAATTATCAATTCCCATAATTATGTCATTCGCATTTATTTCACATTATATAGTTATCACGTATAACCATTCACATTTTACTTTAATTTGAGGAACTTTTTCACTTACTACATAACGCTCATGGATTCTATCCTCCCAAGTATAAAATTCAGTAGGTATACACATTTGTCCCAAAGTAACTCTCTTACGTGTCTCTCTCTTTAAATCATAAATTCACCAACCCTTATGTAATTATCCCAAAATACAATCTTTGCCCGACATCAAGGGTCCCAAAATCTATTCACATGTCCTACTGGTCTTCCCTATCTCCCAAAACATTTTATTAAGGATGTCCAAGAATTATCTCACGATAAATTAAGTTTAACTCATTTAACAGGGGAAATAGGAGTCTGCCAGGAGGGGTTGATCGATCGAGGTTTGGGGCTCGATCGATCGAACCTTCGATCGATCGAAGCTCTGGGCTCGATCGATCGATCAAGCAGGTCTACGAAAATAGAAATTCTGCAGTTACGGGTTTCATCTCCAAACACCAACAATTTCCATATTGTCTAATCCCAATCGTCCCAGAATTGATGCTACCTAACCTTATATCATCATATTAGGTATTTTCAACGTAAAGCATGTGAATTTCTGTGATTAAATCATGAATTAACAGCCCCAATTTCATACAAAAATCTCAAGAACCCTAAATTCTCTTAAACATGGTTCTAACAATTATTTCCAGAATTCTCTTCTTATACACATCAAAATTTCGTGGTTTAAAATTCCTCTACATGGCAAGGGTTTCCAGAATTATCAATTAGACCAATACTACATGGATTTTCCTATCATAAATCGGGTTTTCCTCCATTAAAACTCATCTTAATTACTCCTAAACTAATATGAAAGATGCACCAACGAAATAAGCAAGATAAAAACTTGCCTGGGATTCTCAGAGGTCTGGTTTGGTGCCGAATTTGGTATGGTTGCGTTCCCCGTCTCGCGATCTACGCGTTGGTGGTGGCAGCGGTGCAAACCGTTGAGTTTTGGGCCTTGAATTTGCCTTGAGAGCTCTCTCCTTCCTCTCCTATGGTCGTCACTTGTGTTTAGAGTTTCTAACCCTAGAAGGTAACCTAGGTATCTGATATAACTCCTCTAATTTTCGTGGGTTTAATTACCCAAAAATGTAAAATGACCAAAATGCCCTCCCGGGTTACTAATTAGGCCTAAAAATGCCCCGAGACCCAAACTAAACTCCCGGGTACACTTTTCTGACTATCTCGACCCTTCCGGACGCGTTGGCGCACTCAAAACGACCATCCGAACAACTTATAAAATATTCACTTTTATTAATTCACATTTAGTCCTGACACGACACAGGCGCGTCCCGACTTAAATGTGACACCCCGACTAATTAAATACCGGGTAGTTACTCCTTTATTAAATCAATACAAAATGCCAAGTTGGTCCAGTTAATAGCATCATTGTCGAAAACATTTTTAATGATTACTAACCACCTAGTACTTAAAAAGTGAGTTGTCAAATTTTAAATTAAATCTGATTAACATGCAATAAATGAAATATAGAAATGTAACACAACCATTCACGATAAAGTCCAACTATAATGAATCAACAAGTAAAGATGAGTCTAGAGGAAATACTCCTCACAACAATCCCAATATGAAAAGAAATAAAACAAGTCTGCATCCTGAATTAATTACAAGCCAAAAGTCTGAATAACTGAAAGAAATGAAATGCCTCTAAAAGAAATGGGCGACATGCCCTACAACTGATGAAATCTGAATATAGAGTCAAGGCAAATGAAGCGTCTACTAGCAAGGCCCTGTAACTTCCACAACAGCTACAGCTCGTCACCTGACTGGAAATACTATGCATGGTGTCCTTGTGGCTGGGCACCTAAAAGGTTTTTACAGGAAAAATAGTTTTGAAAGCAAACGGGTCAGAGCCCGAAAGTGGAGAGTATTTTAAAAACAGCAAGTGCTTTAATAATATTTAAAACAATGAATGCAAGATACATGTTAGGACGTGCTCTCACATGAAATACTCACCTCTCGTCTAACTGTGCACTCCTAACGTTCCTGTACCCATTCATGTGTTAGTTATATCTAACTAAACAAACTGTCATAAGTTCTAACTCAACTACTCGATTTACAATGTGAATTCCCAAAGTTATCACTTAAATGATTAGCTTTACTTAAACTCGGATTCTCAATTATTAGTGTTACAATTCATGGCATGTTATCCCTTTTTTTTGTTGGTAACTTTAATTATATTGAAAAGAAAGATATATACAAGGAGAAGAACACCAAGCCCAGAGGCTAGTAACCAGAAGGTGGGGCATACCCCCCTGCCCAACAAACATCAACATAGGAAATCAAAAGAAGCAAAAACACTCCCAAAACATCAACAAATAAATCAAAAGAAAATAACATTAGAGGTACAACATGGTTTCAGGAATCCCCCATTGGTTGCAGACCATCCAATTAGTGTAGCTTCTGTTCGTGTTCTTCCAAGTACTGATCTTGATCTTCATCATGTTATTGATCTCATACATGAGCTGACCAGGGGTTCTAGCCCCTCTGCTGTGCATCCTGCCATTCCTTTCCATCCAAATACAATAGATGGTGGTAGTGAAAGATAGAGTTCTGACTTTGTTGATGAGGTTGTTGTTGTTAGCATACTCCACAGCCCACTCTAGCTCTCTCTCCCACGTCCCTGTATTCCCTTTTTAACTTCTCAAGTAGTTACTATAAATTATTCTCGCAGTTTAAACATAACAAATTCCTTTTCATTGAACCGTATATTATTCACATCATAAATATACTATACAAGCACCCCGAGGCTAAGCTGTGGTGCACACATACTCTGCTATCCATCCCGGTACATCACGTACATAAGGATTACAAATTCCGAATCTCTCAGGAATTGTTAGAATAAACACCACACACAAAAATGGAGGCGAACATAATTCAACATACCCATGGTCACGTACATACCTACGCTCCATAGTCAGCTGGCTTAATAACTCACAATTAAGTCATTCCCTTGAACTATGTCCTCTAGGTACCAAACTAAATCCGGGCACACAAGGATTAGAAGGCCCTAAGCGAACGTAAACCTCCCGTGATAGCAAGTATGGTAGGTATGTCATACACATAAGATCATATACTAAGCATGCACACATCTTAGATATCTCAATATTAATAAAGGTACAAGAAGGCTAACCAGGCTAGGGCCAAAAGAAAGATCGTAAGTGTTAATGACGAGAATGGTAACAGAGTGGAAGGAACCCAGAATGTGGCTAATATTGCAGTTGAGTATTTTAGTAACCTTCTTGGTAGTAGCAGTACCTGTGTGGACCCTGCTCCTGTTCTTAATGCGAATGTTTGCAAGAGAATTACTGATGAAGATAGAGCGGCTTTGACTGGGCCCTTCAGCGATGAAGAAATTAAAGGGGCCATGTTTGCCATTGGATCGGAAAAGTCTCCCGGACCTGATGGGTTCAATGCGCATTTCTTCAAAGAGAACTGGGATGTTGTTGGGAGTGATGTATTGAGGGCCATCAAATTCTTCTTTAGGTGTTGTTACATGCCCCGTCAGTGGAATTGCACGGCCTTGGCCCTCATTCCAAAGGTTACCACTCCCAATGGGATGCATGATTTTTGGCCTATTTCTTGTTGTAACACCATTTATAAGTGTATCTCTAAGGTTCTTGCCAATAGAATCAAGCCTCTTCTCCCCAACATCATTAGTCCGAATCAGGCTGCGTTTGTGAAAGGGAGATCAATTTCTGATAATATCCTTTTGCTGCAGGAGATTATGAGGAACTACCACAGGGGGCTTACCCCCCCAGATGCACCTTGAAGATTGACCTATTAAAGGCTTATGACACGGTGAGTTGGGACTTTCTGGTCAAACTATTGGACCACTTGGGCTTCCCATCTAGTTTTGTTGGGTGGGTTATGGAGTGCTGCACGACGACCAGGTTCTCCATCAGTATGAATGGCTATCTGCATGGTTTTTTCGAGGGAAGGAGGGGGTTAAGACAGGGTGACCCCCTCTCACCCTATCTTTTTATCCTGATTATGGACACCTTCTCCTGCATTATGGACAAGGCGAGTACGGATCCGGCTTTTACCTTCCACCCGCGGTGTAAGGAGATTGGTCTTCACCACCTTTGTTTTGCCGACGACCTGATTATTCTTTGTGGGGGGGACTTTGCCTCCTGTTCGGTTGCTAAGAAAGCGCTTGTGGATTTCTGTAGCATCTCGGGGCTCCTGCCTAACCCTAATAAGAGCAGTTTCTACTCTTCCGGCATTGACAAGGGTGGGATTATTCAGATTGGTAGTATGCTAGAGTTCGCTCACAGTAGGCCACCTTTCCAGTACCTTGGTGTGCCCCTCATTACTACGAGACTCAAGGGGGAGGACTGCAAGAGGCTGATTGACAGGATTACTGCTAAGATTAAGTGTTGGACCAATCGGTTTCTCAGCTACGCTGGTCGTCTTCAGCTCATTAAGTATGTTCTCTTCGGTATACAGGTGTACTGGTCTAGTCTGTTCATCCTGCCTAAAAGAGTTATCCTTTGTATCGAGCAGCTTATGAAGGACTTCTTATGGACTGGGCCCGATTTGAAACACTCAGGAGCTAAGGTCGCTTGGAAGGACCTGTGTTGTAATCTTGAAGAGGGGGGATTGGGAATCAAGAACATTGAGAGATGGAATGAAGCTGCCATTATGAAGCTCCTTTGGAGCCTCAGCAGCAAGAAGGATGGTTTGTGGGTCAAATGGTGCAATGTTTACAAATTAAAGAGGAGGAGCTTGTGGGCTATCGATATTGCTAATGACACTACTTGGAGTTGGAGGAAAATGATGCAACTTAGACACTTAACCAGGCCTCTCATCAAGTGCATCATTGGCGATGGCAACGGGACCTTCCTATGGCATGATAACTGGAACCCCCTTGGGCCCCTGCACCCCCTCTATGGGGATAGGGTTATTTATGACGCTGCTAGCAATCACAAGGCGTTGGTGGCTGATTACATCGCTGAGAGTGGTTGGAGGTGGCCCTCTACGATTACTGTGGATCTTCTTGAGATAAGGAATACGGAGTTACCGGGTATTAGGCCTGATACCACGGATGAGGTGGTTTGGGTCCCGAGGCCACGTGGTGCCTTCATTCTTTGGCTGGTCTGTAGGGACGCCTTGCAAACGAAGAATAAGCTCTTCAGCTGGGGCATCGCCGATAACAACCTTTGCTGCAGCTGCTCTAACGGGGTGGAGACTTGCTCTCACCTGTTCAACGAGTGCCAAGTGGCCAGGGAGGTCTGGGAGGAAGTAAGATTCAGGAATCAGGAATACAGGGAGGCTACAGACTGGGATGGGGAGATACAAGGTGCTATCTCCAACTATGGGGGGCCTAAGTTATATAATCGTATCAGATGCATTTCCTTTTCAGCTACTTGCTACTGCCTGTGGATGGAGAGAAATAATAGATTCCATAAGAAAACGAAGGATAATACTGGGGCCATTTTAAAGAAGATTGAGGAGATGGTGAGAGCTAGAGTCATGACTTGGGGGAAGGGGAGAAGAAGCTACGTCAATTGGATGGCTTGCATGAACTGGGGTATTCCAGAGAGTTCTCTGGAGTAGGATTGATTTTGGGTTTGTTTGGTCCTTTATCATTTGTTTCCTTGGTTTTCCAGTTGGGGTATGCCCCTCTGGAGGTTTGAGGGTTTTCTTCCTCTAATTTGTTCCGTTGTTTATTCTTGGTTTTAATATACATAATTTTCCCAAAAAAAAAATAAAGGTATTTTCTACATCCTTATACCATTATTCCAATTGTATACATTTTAAGTCTTCCGATAATATATAATGTAGACTGTCGACACATCTCACGTCATAGATTCTTATACTTAAAACCTATCTCAAAGGGGTTATTAAGTTTCCTATTATTCCCACATAATACATCATTATTCTTAAGGTCCTTACTTCTGCCCCAAACCTCAATTCATCAACTTATTCAAAATTACTCTATTAATCCTAATATTATCTCACTCATCGAGCTTCATTAGCTTTTAGAATAATTCCTCAAATTAAATTCTAATTAAGGTCCAAACTTTATAACCATACCTACTGGTCTCCCTTAAGTCTAAGGATATTCATAAGGTCTCCAATAATATTTTCCAAGGGTTAACATCATTAAAATTTAACTAGGGGAAATTTTACTCTTTCTGGGAAGGTCGATCGATCGACCTTGACCTTCGATCGATCGATGGTGGTCGATCGATCGACTGATGAATGTCGATCGATCGAACGCACCAGGTAGGCTGCGGACTGCTTCGATTTTCAGTTTTCAAATCATCTCAAAACACCATTAACAAGCATGAAACTCTAAGATAACGTTATAATATCATCATACAACCATCCTACAACAGTGTTAACGTTCTAAAACCAATAATTCATCATTCAAGGGCTTTGTTTGGATCAAATCTTCATCAAGAATTCCAGTTTTCTATTTCTTTCAAGAACATTAATAAACTTCTTCTAAAATCCGTTTTTAGATCATCAATGGTTCTGTTTTGAATGCATAATTCGTCCAGAATGTTTCTACATGCAATTCCTAACATAGTTCATAGTTTTAATCCTCAAATTCATGGGTCTAATCAATCTTCCAAGATAAATTTGATGATAATCCTAAACATGGAAAAGCATGGCATTGAATCAATTATAATTAAACCACTTGCCTCTAATCTTTCTCTGAATTTGATGTTGAATCTTGAAGGCTGAGTTGTTCTCTCTCTCTCTCTCTGCAGAATTCTCTTCTCTCTCTCTCTCTCTACAAGTTCTCTAAGGATGATGACAATGGAGGTGGGGTTGGTTTTTGGCAAGTTAACACTATTTCTTAACTTCTCCCGTAGCCCATCAAGTCCCTTAGTGTAGTTAGTGGGTTTAGTGGATAAAGAATAAGTCAGATTTTTGTTTCTAATTTTCGTGGGTTTTAATTCCCAAATTTCCGAAATTACCAAAATGCCCTTTTTAATTACCGGTATGGCCCAAAAATGCCCCGGGACCCAATCTTACGGCTAGTGTTTTCTGACTATTTCGACCCTTCCGGACACGTTGGCGCACTCAAAATGACCATACGGTTAATAGAAATAAAATTCACTTTTTAATTAAATAATTACTTTCCGGACGCGACTGCCACACGCGTCTCAACAAAATTTCCCAAATTGCCGTATTTCAATCTCGCGACAATTTCAATAGTTACAATATTCGTATATTGCCATATATACACATTATAATCAAATACTAACTCACATCTCGTTAATATTTTATCCGGATTAATTCTCAATTAATTCACATTTAATTCAATTAATCCCATAAATAAATATCGATAAAAATGCGGGGTATTACATACTTCCCCCCTAATAACAGAATTTCATCCCGAAATTCGGAACTAAAAAGTACCTGGTAAAAACAACTCTGGATAACGTTCGTGCATCTCATCCTCGCGCTCCCATGTGGACTCCTCGACATTATGATGTCACCACTGAACACGCACTAACGGGACTATCTTTGACCGCAGTTTCCGCTCACTTCGGTCTAAAATAGCAATCGGTCCCTCCTCGTAGGAGGTATCAGGCTGGAGATCGATGTCCTCCAAATCAATGTGAGAATGAGCCATATCGTCTCTAAGATATTTCCTTAGCGAGGAAATATGAAACACATCGTGAATCCGATGCAAATGCTCCGGTAACCCAAGTCGATACGTAACCGGCCCAATCCGCTCAATAATAGGAAATGGTCCCACATATCTCGGTGCCAACTTCCCTTTTTTCCCGAAACGCATAATCCCCTTCATAGGAGATACTCTGAGCAAAACCTGGTCCCCCACTTCAAATTCCCTGAAGGATCTCTTCGCATCAGTATAGCTCTTCTGCCTGTCCTGAGCTACCCGAATGCGACTCCTTATCAATTCTATCCTCGCCGAAGTATCCTGAATCACTTCCAGCCCAAGTAGTGTGTGACACCTCCAACCAACATGCTGGGGAACGACAAGGTCTACCGTACAACGTCTCAAATGGAGCCATACCAATGGTGAACTGGTAGGAGTTGTTGTAAGCAAACTCCACCAGTGGAAGATACTGCTCCCATCCACCCCCGAAGTCAATGATGCACATCCGCAACATATCTTCCAACATCTGATTTGTACGCTCGGTTTGCCCATCGGTCTGCGGATGATAATCCGTACTCAACCGCAATTCCGTACCCATGGCCTCCTGAAAACTTTCCCAAAACCGTGAAACAAATATCTTGTCTCGGTCAGACACGATATTTAGGGGCACACCGTGAAGTCTCACTATCTCTGCTATAAAGAGCTGGGCATACTATCCCCCAGTGTAGTCTGTCCTTACGGGTAGAAAATGAGCGACTTTGGTCAACCTGTCCACAATTACCCAAATGGAGTCGTGACCTCTCTGTGACGTAGGCAACCCCGTGATAAAGTCCATGGAGATGCTCTCCCACATCCACATCGGGACCTCTAATGGCTGTAGAAGTCCTGCCGGTCTCTGATGGTCCACTTTTACCAGCTGACAAGTGGCGCATTTAGAAACAAACACGACAATATCTCTCTTCATCCCGCTCCACCAATACTGACGTCTCATGTCCTGGTACATTTTGTCCCCACCGGGATGTACCGCGAACCGTGAGCCGTGCGACTCTGCCATCACCTCGTGTCGCAATTCCTCCCCTTCCGGAACTACCAGTCTCCCATTGAAGCGTAATCCCCCGTCTGAGCTAACGGTATAGGACTCGGCTCCCTCTGTTAATAATCGAACTATCTGCTCCTGACAGAACGAGTCATCTGCTTGTGCCTTTACTACTTTCGTGACAATCTGCGGTGTAACAGTCATCACTGACATGAATGATCGGGCCACTGCATCCTGGTGTCCCAACTCCTTCCACTTTGCCTTCCACACCCCTGCCGCCTCATCTACTGGCCTACGGCTCAACGCGTCCGCTACCACGTTAGCCTTCCCCGGGTGATATTGGATATCAAACTGATAGTCCTTCATAACGCAAGCCACCTTCGCTGCCTCATATTCAGCTCCTTCTGCGTGAATAGGTACTGTAGGGACTTGTGGTCTGTGAACAATCGAAACCTCTCCCCCAAAAGATAATGTCTCTAAATCCGAAGGGCAAATACCACTGCCGCTGACTCCAAGTCATGGGTAGGGTAATTCTTCTCGTGAGGCTTAAGCTTACGGGAAGCATAAGCTATGGCCTGACTCTCCTGCTGCAGTACACCTCCAAGTCCTTGTAAGGATGCATCGGTGTAAACAAGATACTCAACTCCCGGTCTCGGCAATGCTAACACAGGTGCTGAGGTTAACTTGTCCTTCAACTCATCGAATGCCAACTGACAGGCATCACTCCAAATGAACGGCACACCTTTACGAGTCAGATGTGTCATGGGATCCGCTATCTTGGAGAAACCCCTAATAAACCTCCTGTAGTATCCTGCTAAGCCCAAGAAACTACGGATCTCAGTCGGTGTCGTGGGCTGTCCCCACTTCCTCACCGCGGATACCTTCCCCGGATCAACAGATATCCACCGGTCGGAAATAATATGCCCCCAAAACTGAACCTCTTTCATCCAGAACCCGCACTTCTCATACTTTGCATACAGCTCGTTCTGACGTAGCGTTTGCAAAACCTGCCTCAAATGCTTGGCGTGCTCCTCCTCTGTCTGGGAGTAAACCAGAATATCATCAATGAAGACAATGACGAACTGATCTAGGAACTCTCTGAACACCCTATGCATCAAGTCCATAAACACGGCTGGAGCGTTGGTCAAACCAAAAGGCATAACCCGAAACTCGTAGGAACCATATCTCGTTAAGAAAGCAGTCTTCGAGACGTCCTCCTCCCTGATACGCAACTGATGGTAACCAGATCGCAAATCAATCTTTGAGAAGAAAGAAGCTCCTCTCAACTGGTCGAATAAGTCATCGATTCGGGGCAACGGATACTTATTCCGTATCGTGACCTTATTCAACTCCCGGTAATCCACATACAACCTCAACGATCCATCCTTCTTCTTAACGAACAACACAGGGGCACCCCACGACGAAGTACTCCTCCGGATGAACCCCTGACCCAACAACTGCTCAATCTGATCCCGTAACTCTCTCATCTCAGCTGGAGCCATACGGTAAGGTGCGCGGGCAATAGGCCGAGTGCCCGGCATCAAATCAATCACGAAATCTATCTCTCTACTCGGAGGTAATCCAGGTATATCCTGAAATACATCGGCAAACTCTCGAACAACCGGAATCGAATCAAGTGGTATCACCACTTCCTTAGAGGTCTCCTCCTCTATGTAGTACAAATGAGTGGACGATCCTCCTTCAGGGCGAGGCATCGCCACTAAAACATCTCTTGCCCGAGAATGGCAAAGATAATACTCTTACTAAAACATTCAATCATGGCTCGGTACGCTACTAGCCAATCCATACCAATAATGGCATCACACTCGGTCATCTCTAACACTAATATGTCCGCGGGTAATACCAAACTACCAATCTCTACCCCCACTCCCTGGCATATAAAGAAAAATGAACCATTCCCCAGTGGTGAGTCTACCTACGTTACAGTGCTCAATGCTGCGGTTAATAACTCTAAGGTCTTCGCATAATAATTAGCTATAAAACAATTGCGTTGTCCTAGTAACAAACAAAATTCGACCCAAAAGTCTCATGGATAGAAAACATACCCCAAATCGCGGGTGGTGCCTGTGGGGCGGCTGCCTGGATGATATTATAGATATGACTGTACTGTAACTGCCCCTGCTGCACTGGAGCTACAGGAAAAGTTGGTAGGGCTAGTACTTGAGCTGGTGCTGGGAGAACGGCGGGAAACATAGGCCTCTGCGGCTCCTGTCGGGCACCCTGTTGCTGCTGCTGTGGGGACAATTCTGGCATTTATGGCCACGCGTGCCACACACGAAACATCGACCTATGAAGTTTATCCCCCTCTGACCCTGCTGCTGACGGTGTTGGCCTCCCTGACCTGGGACCTCTTTCCCCTTTCGAAACTGCTTAATTTTACCACGTTGTTGACTAGAACTGACTCGGTCTTGGGTAGTTTGTTGTCGCAATTTCGGGGTCTCCGCACATTTTTCAGTTTTATTCACATGCATTTGGCTAACCTCTCTAGGTCTTTTGCCTCCTTTAAGTTGTATGTTGCGTTCTTGGTATTGTAAAACTGCAGTGGTAACTGCTTGTGCCACGATACCTGCTAACTCGGCGATTGATATTCTCTCTGGGGATACCTGAGGTGTGAGTCGATCTTGCCCATTGACTCCCTTAACCGTTTTAGCTAGTTCTTCTTGACGGTCCATCTGAAAATTTAAGTAAATTTGGATGAGTTCATCGTTCAAATAAACAAATCGCGGAAGTACGAATTCCCAATGTATAGAGATGAATACAACATTCCTAGTATTAGGGTTCTATATCAAAGAAAGCTCAGCGGAAACATAATAAGCCGTACAGATCCTAAAGGACACTAGAACCTGATGCTCTGATACCACCTATGACACCCCCACTAATTAAATACCGGGTAGCTACTCCTTTATTAAATCAATACAACATGCCAAGTTGGTCCAGTTAATAGCATCACTGCCGAAAACATTTTTAATGATTACTAACCACCTAGTATTTAAAAAGTGAGTTGTCAAATTTTAAATTAAATCTGATTAACATGCAATAAATGAAATATAGAAATGTAACACAACCATTCACGATAAAGTCCAACTATAATGAATCAACAAGTAAAGATGAGTCTAGAGGAAATACTCCTCACAACAATCCCAATATGAAAAGAAATAAAACAAGTCTGCATCCTGAATTAATTACAAGCCAAAAGTCTGAATAACTGAAAGAAATGAAATGCCTCTAAAAGAAATGGGCGACATGCCCTACAACTGATGAAATCTGAATATAGAGTCAAGGCAAATGAAGCGTCTACTAGCAAGGCCCTGTAACTTCCACAACAGCTACAGCTCGTCACCTGACTGGAAATACTATGCATGGTGTCCTTGTGGCTGGGCACCTAAAAGGTTTTTACAGGAAAAATAGTTTTGAAAGCAAACGGGTCAGAGCCCGAAAGTGGAGAGTATTTTAAAAACAGCAAGTGCTTTAATAATATTTAAAACAATGAATGCAAGATACATGTTAGGACGTGCTCTCACATGAAATACTCACCTCTCGTCTAACTGTGCACTCCTAACGTTCCTGTACCCATTCATGTGTTAGTTATATCTAACTAAACAAACTGTCATAAGTTCAAACTCAACTACTCGATTTACAATGTGAATTCCCAAAGTTATCACTTAAATGATTAGCTTTACTTAAACTTGGATTCTCAATTATTAGTGTTACAATTCACGGCATGTTATCCCGTTTTAACTTCTCAAGTAGTTACTATAAATTATTCTCGCAGTTTAAACATAACAAATTCCTTTTCATTGAACCGTATATTATTCACATCATAAATATACTATACAAGCACCCCGAGGCTAAGCTGTGGTGCACACATACTCTGCTATCCATCCCGGTACATCACGTACATAAGGATTACAAATTCCGAATCTCTCAGGAATTGTTAGAATAAACACCACACACAAAAATGGAGGCGAACATAATTCAACATACCCATGGTCACGTACATACCTACGCTCCATAGTCAGCTGGCTTAATAACTCACAATTAAGTCATTCCCTTGAACTATGTCCTCTAGGTACCAAACTAAATCTGGCCACACAAGGATTAGAAGGCCCTAAGCGAACGTAAACCTCCCGTGATAGCAAGTATGGTAGGTATGTCATACACATAAGATCATATACTAAGCATGCACACATCTTAGATATCTCAATATTAATAAAGGTATTTTCTACATCCTTATACCATTATTTCAATTGTATACATTTTAAGTCTTTCGATAATATATAATGTAGACTGTCGACACATCTCACGTCATAGATTCTTATACTTAAAACCTATCTCAAAGGGGTTATTAAGTTTCCTATTATTCCCACATAATACATCATTATTCTTAAGGTCCTTACTTCTGCCCCAAACCTCAATTCATCAACTTATTCAAAATTACTCTATTAATCCTAATATTATCTCACTCATCGAGCTTCATTAGCTTTTAGAATAATTCCTCAAATTAAATTCTAATTAAGGTCCAAACTTTATAACCATACCTACTGGTCTCCCTTAAGTCTAAGGATATTCATAAGGTCTCCAATAATATTTTCCAAGGGTTAACATCATTAAAATTTAACTAGGGGAAATTTTACTCTTTCTGGGAAGGTCGATCGATCGACCTTGACCTTCGATCGATCGATGGTGGTCGATCGATCGACTGATGAATGTCGATCGATCGAACGCACCAGGTAGGCTGCGGACTGTTTCGATTTTCAGTTTTCAAATCATCTCAAAACACCATTAACAAGCATGAAACTCTAAGATAACGTTATAATATCATCATACAACCATCCTACAACAGTGTTAACGTTCTAAAACCAATAATTCATCATTCAAGGGCTTTGTTTGGATCAAATCTTCATCAAGAATTCCAGTTTTCTATTTCTTTCAAGAACATTAATAAACTTCTTCTAAAATCCGTTTTTAGATCATCAATGGTTCTGTTTTGAATGCATAATTCGTCCAGAATGTTTCTACATGCAATTCCTAACATAGTTCATAGTTTTAATCCTCAAATTCATGGGTCTAATCAATCTTCCCAGATAAATTTGATGATAATCCTAAACATGGAAAAGCATGGCATTGAATCAATTATAATTAAACCACTTGCCTCTAATCTTTCTCTGAATTTGATGTTGAATCTTGAAGGCTGAGTTGTTCTCTCTCTCTCTCTCTGCAGAATTCTCTTCTCTCTCTCTCTCTACAAGTTCTCTAAGGATGATGACAATGGAGGTGGGGTTGGTTTTTGGCAAGTTAACACTATTTCTTAACTTCTCCCGTAGCCCATCAAGTCCCTTAGTGTAGTTAGTGGGTTTAGTGGATAAAGAATAAGTCAGATTTTTGTTTCTAATTTTCGTGGGTTTTAATTCCCAAATTTCCGAAATTACCAAAATGCCCTTTTTAATTACCGGTATGGCCCAAAAATGCCCCGGGACCCAATCTTAACCCCCGGCTAGTGTTTTCTGACTATTTCGACCCTTCCGGACACGTTGGCGCACTCAAAATGACCATACGGTTAATAGAAATAAAATTCACTTTTTAATTAAATAATTACTTTCCGGACGCGACTGCCACACGCGTCTCAACAAAATTTCCCAAATTGCCGTATTTCAATCTCGCGACAATTTCAATAGTTACAATATTCGTATATTGCCATATATACACATTATAATCAAATACTAACTCACATCTCGTTAATATTTTATCCGGATTAATTCTCAATTAATTCACATTTAATTCAATTAATCCCATAAATAAATATCGATAAAAATGCGGGGTATTACATTAAATTTCCACAATTGTCATTTTATTCACACGTGACGATATTATAAAAATAAATCTCATATATTACTATACTCATCCAGTAATATGCAACAAATAACCAATTTCCAATAATTACTAACTCTCATCTCACGCTAGTAAATATTTAAAGCAACATTCCGGATTAAAATTAAATTAATTTATCTCAATTAATTTAATAAATCCCATAATTTAAAAGCTATAAAAAGATGGGGTATTACACTAAGCATGATGGCCCTATGGCTGGGCACCTCTGATAGATACATATATATACAAAAGAGAAGAGATAACAGGAAACGGGTAAGAGCCCGATTGTAAAACAGTTTAAATTTAGTTTAGCAAGTATTTAAAATGCTTACCGGCTAATGTAACAACCGTGTTAGTATGCGACACTCTCTTGACAAATTCTCACCTCTCATCTAGTGTGCACGCCTACCTCACTATTAACCCCAAAAGTTTATTTTAACTTAACTTTCCCATAAGGTTTCATGCCAACAATTACTATGGCTAGGATAATTAATTTATGAAATTAAAGTTCTCACATCTATCTCATTTCATTTTAAAATATTCCAGTGTTGTCATAAAATTCTCAAACATTTAATAATAAAATCGGAGTATTTATTCATTACTTAACTACCTTTATGCACAGTAGAACGTTCCCATACTTAAGTATACATATCTATATTAGCCACTCATATAATATATATACACTATCGGCACCCCACATAAGCTTTATGGTGCTGGCATACTCTGTTATCAAGTCCTCGTATCACTCGTACTAAGAGAAATACTAGTTCAGAATCACTCTCTAACTGTATTAACACAAAACATAAACAAATGGAGGCAAAGCATAGTTCCAAGTCACTAAGAGGTCAGCACATACCCTTACGTCTCTTAGGACCGTCTGACTATCAATCAGATAGCCTGTACCAGGGAATCCTATGTTCTAGGGTACAAGTCGTTATCCCCCATAAAGGCCCAATAGAGATAAGACTATCCCGGCGCGGAAACCCCCCGTGATAGCAAGTAGCTCGGGTACGATTTTTACACATATATATAATATATGCACAATCACACAGTCATATATATATATACGTGCTAATGCTAGGGCATTCCCCTTAAGCGATGCGTTGCGCCTGCCACCGGGTGTCTCGAAAAATAGGCAAGGGGTGTCTCATCGGCGCCCGGATGCGACGATAAATACGTAAAGTTTCCTGCAACAAGCTGGACGTGTGCGGGTAAAGAAGCTAGTCCAGGATACTAGACTTAGGTTAGCGGCTTGGAACATAGGGACTATGACAGGAAAAGGGATGGAGTTGGTAGATACCATGATAAGAAGAAAAGTTAACATAGCTTGTTTACAAGAAACTAAATGGGTCGGTGAGAAATCTAGAGAAATAGAAAATACAGGATTTAAATTTTATTATACAGGAAAACATAGAAATAAGAACGGAGTTGGAATAATAGTAGATAAGAACTTTAAGGACGATATTGTAACCGTTATTAGGAAAGGTGATAGACTTATACTTGTAAAATTGGTATTAGGTGAAAACATAATTAATATTGTTAGTGCTTATGCACCTCAAGTAGGATTAGATGAGCACACTAAAGTACAATTTTGGGAACAAATGGATGAACTAATTCAAGAAATACCCGTAGGTGAGAAAATCTATATAGGGGAGATTTTAATGGCCATGTAGGAGAAGATCGTGTAGGATATGAGATAGTGAATGGAGGATATGGTTTTGGAGATAGGAACGACGGGGGAGAGTTTATCTTAGATTTTGCGATGGCTTATGATTTTGTACTAGTAAATACATGTTTTAAAAAGAGGCTTGAACACTTAATAACTTATAAAAGTGGAACGCACAAGAGCCAAATAGATTTTTTTATAACTAAAAAAGGAGATCGATTAATGTGTAAAGATTGCAAGGTTATCCCGGGAGAGAACTTAACCTCACAACATAGGATAATGGTGTTGGATATAAATATTAAAAATCAATCACTAGTGCGAAAAGTGAAGATTAACCCACGAACTAGGTGGTGGAACTTAAAAGGAGAGAAATTAGAACTATTTAAAGATAAATTATTAAATGAAGCAACATGGAATACTAAAGAAGAGACTAACATAATGTGGAATAAGATGGCCACATGCATTAGGAGAATATCAAAAGAAATTCTTGGAGAATCAAAAGACAAGGGGCCACAGTCTAAAGAAACTTGGTGATGGAATGAAGAAGTACAAAATATCGTAAAAATTAAAAGGGAGTGCTTTAAAACATGGCAAACAAATAGAAATGAAGAAAATTTTGAGAAATATAAATGGGCTAAAAAGGAAGTTAAGAAAGTGGTAAGAGATGCTAAGTTAAAAGCGTATGATGATCTTTATACAAAATTAGGTGCACAAGAAGGGGAAAAAGTATTTATAAGCTTGCTAAACTTAGGGACAGGAAAACAAAAGATTTTAATAACGTTAAGTGTATCAAAAGTGATGATTCGAGAGTCCTAGTCAAAGATGATGAAATTATGGAAAGATGGAAAAACTACTTTGAGAGATTATTAAATGGAGATAATGGGAGTAGATTAGATATAGAGGAACTTAGGGAGACTCGAGAAAATATATTTTTTCGCAGAATTAGGACAACAGAGGTCAGGATTGCTCTAAAAAAATGAAAACCCGGCTTTAGGACCAGATGGTGTCCCTATTGAGATTTGGAAGTGCTTAGGGGAGGATGGAGTATCATGGCTTACAAAATTATTCAATAGAATTTTAATGACTAATAGGATGCCCAATGAATGGAGAAAAAGTGTTTTAGTACCTATTTATAAAAATAAAGGGGGCATACAAAGTTGTTCAAATTATCGTGGTATTAAGTTAATGAGTCATACAATGAAACTTTGGGAGAGAGTGATTGAATATAGATTGAGATTAAAGACAACAGTATCTGAGAATCAATTTGGGTTTATGCTTGGGAGGTCAACAATGGAAGCAATCTATTTATTGAGGAGATTAATGGAGAGGTATGGGGAGAAAAAGAAGGATCTTCATATGATTTTTATAGATTTGGAGAAGGCGTATGATAGGATACCCAGAGATATAATATGGTGGGTTCTACATAAAAAAGGAGTGACTCGCTGATATATTGATGTGATCAAGGATATGTATGATGGTGCGATGACTACAGTAAGAACATCAGCCGGAGAAAGTAGTGAATTTTCAATTACGGTAGGTCTACACCAAGGTTCAACATTAAGTCTTTATCTCTTTGCGCTTGTTATGGATGAGTTGACTGGACAAATACAAGATGAGGTGCCATGGTATATGCTATTTGCAGATGATATTATTTTAGTGGATGAGACTAAGACAGGGATTAATGCTAGGTTGGAATTGTGGAGAGAAACTTTAGAAACAAGAGGATTTAAAATAAGCATAACTAAAACAGAATACGTGGAGTGCAATTTTAGTAGTAATAGGAGGACAAATGGAGATATGGTGAAATTGGAGGGTCAAGAGATACCTAGAAACGATCATTTTCGTTATTTAGGATCGATTATCCAAAAAGATGGAGATATTAGTGATGATGTTACTCATAGGATTAGAGCAGGCTGGGTTAAGTGGAGAAGTGCTACCGGCGTTTTGTGTGATAGGCGTATACCTTTGAAGTTAAAAGGTAAATATTATATGACGGCCATTAGATCCGCCATGTTATATGGGACAGAGTGTTGGGCAACCAAGAAACAAAATGTGCAGAAAATGAGTGTGGCGGAGATGCCAATGCTAAGATGGGTTTGTGGTAAAACTCGAAAGGATAAAATTAAAAATGAACAAATTCGTGAAACGGTAAAAGTAGCATAGAAGATAAATTGAGAGAAAATCGACTTAGATGGTTTGGAGACGTCAAGCGTAGACCAATGGATGCTCCTATAAGGAAAAGTGATTTAGTTAGTATTGATGGTAACACAAGGGGTAGAGGTAGGCCTAAATTGACTTGGTGGGATATTATAAAAAAGGACATGATGTCATGTGGTTTAACCGAAGATATTGCACTGGACAGAATGGAATGAAAAAATAGGATTCATGTAGCCGGCCCCAAATAATTGGGAAAAGGCTTTTGTTGAGTTGAGTTGAGTTATATATCACTATTCACATTTCTCAAATAGGTGCACCCACAACCCATAATTATAATTATTCGTTCTTAATACATTCTACTCGTTTATCCCGTATAACGGACTCGTCTCTTTTATTTTCATTTATAGGTTATTCCATACTTACTTCATATCCCTCGAAGTATTCTATCTACCTAAGTATAATTTCAGTAGGTACTCTCCCTTACTTTCTAGTCTAACTTCCTAACGAGTCTCAATCTGTTATTTAAACGTTCGCATAATTACATATGTGTAAATCACCCTCTGTTACCCTTAATTTCATCTTACATTAAATTCTCACTTATTGGGGTTTACTAAAACCCTACTGGTCCTAGTTATATCCCAAAATGTTCTACTCAAGGGTTACTACGCATTTTAATCTGAATAAACCATAATAAGAGGAATATGCAGTTTTTTAGAAGGGGTCGATCGATCGATAGAAGGGGGTTGATCGATCGATCAAGCAGTTATGGCGAAAACTGCATTAACCCAGTTACGAAAATCTATCTCCAACCTCAACCAAATCTCCATATATGATTCCCAAACTCCCAAACTCCCAACAAATGATACTACAAGCACCCAAATATATGATTTTCTACGTAAAATATGTGAGTTTTCATCCAGTATAACAATTTAAAGGGGTAAAATCTACATAGACTTCAAGAACCCTAATCTTTTCTTTAAATTTCAATTCCTCCAATTCTTTTCCAGATTTTCTACTTCTAAATCCATGAAATTTCGTGGTGTGTCCTCTACATACGAATTATATGTCCGGAATATGATTACTTCTTCTACGACATGTGAATTCTAGTCTCCAAACTACACTTTCTTTCATGAAACAAGTTCTAAACAACCCTAGACTAACATAATTGAGACATTAACTAAAAAAATAAAGCAAGATAGATACTTCCCTGGAAATTTAGTTTCTAACTTGTGGAAGAAAGTGGTGTGGTTGTGTTCCCCGTCGCGTGATCTACGATTTGGCGGTGGTGGCGTTGCAAATGGTGGAGTTTTTGGATTTGAACTCCTTGGAAAGCTTTCCCACTTCTTCTCCAATGGTCGTTCTTTGGTTTTGCTTTTGTTAACCCTAGATGACAACTCCTAGAAGCTGATATAACCTTGGAAAATTCGTGGGTTTAATTGCCCAAAAATACGAAATGTCAAAACGCCCTTCTGGGATGTTAATTAGGCCTAAAAACGCCCCGAGACCCAAACTAAACCCCCGGGTACATTATTTTGACTATTCCGATCCTTTCGGATCCATTGGCACACTCGAAATGACCATACGGGTGACTAATAATTTCTCGACACGACACAGGCCCATCCTGATTTAATTTCCACAATTATCAAATTATATACTCGTGATAATTTTAATAAATTCGATTATACATATTACTTTATCCATTATGTAATATTCAACAAAATCCCAATAATTACTAACTCTTATCACGCTAGTAAATACTTAAAATAATTTTTGAATTGAAATTAAATTAATATCTCAAATTAAATTTAATAAATCCCCAAATTTAAAAGTCATAAAAATATGGGGTATTACAGTATTAGAGCATACATGGCCACTAAAACTAAAAAATTGACATATGCTCAATTGTTTTATCTGCTTTGTTCTGAACTGTTTATTCTGAATATACATATTGTCATATACTTTATATATATGCTCTAATACTGAAAAACCCTGGAATGTCTGGAGATTGAATCTCATTTGGCTTTTAGCTGACGTTGTATAAATAACCATTTTTCAGGAAATAATTTAGCTCGTGGATGGAACGAAAAAGGACTATGTTGAAGATTTAGCTTTTAAAGCTCTTTTTGTTACCTTAAGTAGAAGTGTGTTTAATTAGATAGAGCATGTTTAGCTCTTTATGTCAAGTTGTATCTCATTGATATTTTAATACAAATAAAGTTCCCTTTAGAAAGCTTTGATGATGTAATTCCTTCACTTTCACTATTTTACGATTCATATGTGATTATACTTCCGCTACATATATTTTAAGAGAAAAATTTTAAGGCCAGAATATTGGATGCCTTGGTGGCATGTCAAGACACTCGTTCCCTATAATTTTTGGGTCGGGGTCGTGACAATATATCCATTGAAAATCATAATCAAATGTCCTAGTCACATGGAACTATGGAATGAAGTGGATTCAAACACACCAATATGCCATACAAAATGTGTACAACCAAACTACACATATATACCAAAAATCTTTTTGAGTTCTTAGGCATTTTATGACACCAAAAGAAAAACAAAATATTTTTATATTTTTCAATAAGACCAAATAAAAGAAAAATCAACATACAAAAGACACAAACCACATAAAAATAGCAAACATAATTGTCATAAAGTACAAATGCTAGTGTACGTACACATGTGAACACAATCAACCATTAGATTTAGCATGAGAAGTATCTTGTGCAAGCATTTGAGAATAAACACGTCTAACATGTAAAACCTCCAAATCTAATTTCCTAAACCACGTAGGTGTGACATGACTCTCTTGGGTTATGGGAACCTCGATGACTCTAGCCTTAGACTTCCTAGTACCATTTCTAAGGTCAAAGTAAAAACGCCTAAGGTGACCTTTCCTACTACAATGTGTGCATGTGTAGACACGATGAATGTTACCATTGGGTTGACCTTTTTCTAATGTTCCTAGAAACGGTTGACCCTCTAAAACAAACATTGGACTTGGCTTTATCAAAGGAAGCATTTGAATCATGGAAGCCTGTACCATCACTACTTGAGTCTCTTAGATTATCTTCTAGCTTCAAAATTCTAGACTCAAGCAAGGAATTAGACTCTCCAAACGTAAGGGACTCCTTCTTCATATTTTCAATCACATCTAGAAGGTTAACTAGCCCCCCTCCCCCCCCCCCTCCCCGTGCAAGAAAACTTATCCCTAAGAATCTTCTCACGTCCTTTAATTTTTTAGACAATTTATCATCATCCTCAATGGCACGTTCATTAACCCTAGTCTTAAGACTTTTAAAGTCCTTTAATTCATTATCTAAAACATGGAGTCCAGCCTCACTCTCTTTATTGGGCATTCTATATTTTGAAAATCATGTTTCATATCCATGAGCGTCTCTCATGAAGGATTTCTTTGAGTTTGAATGGTTCGAAAAAAATCAACTTTAGCTTTAAAAATAAAAAATTATTTTTCAAGGAATTTAATTCTTTTGGAAAACTTCCATTTCAAGCGAGTTAATTTTACCTGCTCTAATACTAAACCAACACAAAGCATGGATCAACACGATAACTTATTTTACCTACTCTAATACTAATTTGAAAGTCCTATTGGCTGAAGGGATCTAATATGGATAAGATACAACAAAACACCATTTTTAATTTTTTTTTCAAATCAGGTATTAAACTTAACTATTTAACCCAAAGTGAAACGTTGTACCAATTTTAAACAAGTTGTGGTTAAACAGATTAACCAATTTATCTTAACATAAACATGCAACTAGGTGAGTGTGGGATAAAGTAAGTAAATCAACACAACTCCCGATGTACGAGGAAAACCCATAATGGGAAAAACCTCTGACAACCCAACCATGCAAATTCACTATGTATGGAATTACAAAGGATATGATAGTAGACTTACAACACAGACTTTATACCCTCACAAACCTTGATTCTCCTCGTTCCTTCAACCTCTGCACATTGACATGGAATCCACCACTTTTTCGCTATAACACCACAAGTACGGAGTCCACCGTGTGTAAATAATAAATACGGAGTCCACCGTATGAAATAATATTCAATAGATGTAGAGAATAAACCTTCAATGTGCAAAATAGGATCTTAAAGCATATAAATTAACACTTGGATCATAAACAACATGGGTGTAAACTAAGGTTTTGAAGAGCTTTTTGATAGAGTTTAGGAACTGAAAACACAAGTTTTTTTCCTATGATAATAATTATTCTTTTCTCTCCTATTTATAGGAGGTTTTCCAAATACTTGGCCACTACATCTTCAAGAAACCACGTCATAAGCTTGAAAGGTCAACACACTCAAATCCTAACCTATGACACAAATAGTTTTGTCCAAACATGGAATTAGCCAAAACATACAAATTGAAACTTTTTGGAAATTTGTCCTTATAGTTTGTAGGATGTTGGGTATGCCCAACCTCCTCCTCTATAGTATTTTGTTTTTATTTTGATTTACTCTAGTTTGTTGTTTAGGTGTTTGGTTATGCCCATCTCCTTCTTTTGCTTTCCTGCCTATGGGCAACTTGAGGGTATGCCCTCTTTGTTTTGTACAGTTATAATATAATACATTTTACTTACTAAAAAAAATATTTGGATGCATCCTTGAAAGCTCACATAGAGATGTAATGAAATTTTGCTCAAAACTCAAATATATAGAGAGATGTTCAGATGGGAGAAGGAGCTGGAGAATGATATGTCCAATTTCTTAGGGGAGAACTTCAACAACATGATTAGAAGACTTTCTTTCTCTACTTATAATATATTTGTCTTGAGAGAAATGTGATTAATGTCAAATAATAATGTTATTACCCCTTTATTGTGCAATATTGCATTCCCATGCTTGTTAAACCCACGTTTCATACTAATTTATAATGTAACCTTAAATATTCATGATTAAGGTATATTTGAGTATTTATAGTGTTTACGATGCTAATGGTGAAGTCTGGAAGCAAATGGAACAAGAAACATTCGCATACGCTCCTTCAAAGGCAAAATGGTAAATTCAGATGACCAATTTTGAACTCCGACTCGGACTCTTCATGAAATTTGTCGGCCTTGGTTCACATGACGCGTCAATCCAAAATCAAACAAAGAAATTATAATCATTTAAGTTCGATCTGAAAGAAAGTCAAAGGCCAAATCCCCGAATCAAACCCGAAGTTAGACCTTGTGACCTGAACACTATTGAAATATTATTGGCATCCAAATAAAAGTCATGTCGATTCTTGCGGTGCATGAATCTGAGATTGTATGAAGAAGATATGAAGTTTTGGAGTTTATTTGTAATTATTGGAAGTAGGGAGAAGTGAGGAATTATGTATTATTTATTGTGTATATTAATTGAAGAGCCAGTTGACTCAGTTGTTGGGGAGTCTATGGATGGGAGTTGGTCACTGGGTCAAAACTTCTTTCCCCCATATTTATTTTCAAAATTCGTTCTGATCCAACGGCCAGGAGCACGCCGCATGGTGACGCAATCCGACGACCACCTACGCGCCACGTGGTAGCCCATTCCCATACGTTCCATGCGCGCAAGACTCTCCCTCTCTGTCGGTTTCCTCTTTTCTTCTATAGTTTCTCCCAAAGAAATTCTTTTCTTATAATTTTTCCTTTTTTATCCCCATACTTCATTCTTCCTCCATTTTTCCTTTAAAAAGAAACCAAATTGTTTATTTCCCCCCATCCCCCAATACTAAGTTGGCCAGCAACCCCATATGTGCAATTAGATACTCCTTTGCCCATAACTAGTTTTTAGTATTTAATAAAATTGTCAAAATACCATTTTAACCCCTTCAACTAAATTTCTCATCCTATAAAATGGATTTTTGGTTTCAATGTTGTGGGCATCCATATTTTGCTAATTAGTAGTACGCAAATTATAGTTCAAAATATCGTTGTAATTCTAATTGGTTGTAATTCAAATTTTGAGATTATAATAGAAGAATTGCAATCCCGTATTTGTTGTTATTCAATATTTTTGGATTTGTTTGTGTGTAACTTACCGGGTTAAAGACTACGTGATTATAAAATGAGGATTTCAGTCACGTTCTGTACATTTAACTTCATTCAAGACTACATGATTATAATACAATTTCGAAATATTTTCAACCGTTCATCCTATCTTATTATTTTATATAATTATCGTCCATTCAAGTTAGCCTTAAATACCGTTTCAATAATTGTTAAGAGCAGAAATTCTTTTTATATTTTTGTTTCAATTGCTGTTATCATCATGTTAATTAGGAGTAGCTAAGTTTTTTATGTTTGCAGTTTATGAACCCACCAAGAATTTGCATATTTTTACGAATCAAGTTATGTTTTAAGATATTAAATCGTTGAAAATAAGTTGAAATGAATAAATGGTGACTTCATAATTAATGTCAAGCACTAGTTATCGTTGAGACCTGTTTATATATTTCAACATAATTTTGGACTTATTTTCATGAACTTTAATAATGTTTTCTTCCTTTATGTAACGAATTATCTTGCATATTTAATCATTCACTTTATGAAACTTCAAATTTCATACTTGAATCTTAAAACTAATTGAGTTATAACATTTGAAATTCAAAGTGAGGGATTAATCCACAACCTTTGTTTTCCTAAGTAATACAAAACTCTCTTTTTAGCTTTGTTAATCTTTTCACAAATTTCCAAAATCCAACTTTTCTATATTTTTTTGTAGATTTAACCCAAAACCATAACAAATAATCTTTTCTTCTTTATTTTAGAAATATACTTACGAACTCGATTTGTATTAATTACCCCCTCTCAAATTTAATCTCCGGGGATATGATACCCAACTTATCACTACACTCGTTAATCATTAAGTTGTGGAAATTGATAAAGTTCTTTCACAAATGACTCAACAATATTACTTCTTGCCGTAACTTTGGTTAGATAGTGATCGTTGCATATTTTACAAAATAAGGAAAAGCACTGGTCAAAATGGCGTCATTATTGAGGATTGAAAAAAAAGAGCATGATTAAAACTAATTTAGTTATAATTGATTTGCCTTTTTAGTTGTTATTAGTATGCTAGGATTATTAAAGGAATAGTCGACTTTGCATAAATTGAGTTGATTGCCCAATGAACAATCAAATAAGCTTGAATTCCGAAACAACAGTTTGTCGGCTTAGACCAATCCCAATTTTGGAGACCATCATCCTCATCCTATAACCCATTCACCTGCCCTACATCTACCATACACACATCATTATTCGAAACATCATCCATACCATTTTATGTCAACTCATTGGACACACTGCCCCATTTACCACACCGATACAAACTAATGGCCAATTTCCAAGGTAACCTCGGTCTGAATGCACCATAAAATTTATGAGATTATCTTTGTCCAGTGATGATTACAGCCTTGGGATGTATTACATACACTTATAATGCCATGTCATTCCATTTTTGTAACGGTATGATTAGGCTTTTGCCGATTTTTTCACAGAATGGAGAATGAAAATCCTTATAGTCATATAATTGATTTTGAGGAAGTCTGTAACACTTTCTTTGACCAAAATTGCTACTAAGGAATGGTTGAAAACATTGCCTCCCAATTCAATTGGCACATGGCACTAACTTCAAGATTTATTTCTTAAAGAGTTCTTTCCTATTCATAGGAAAAATGCTTTAATGAAACAAATCCAAAGTTTTGCACAAATTGAAGGAGAAACTTTCAATGAATGTTGGAACCATTTCAAGAGCTTGCTGCGCTAATGTGCACACCATGGATACGGTAAAATGAGGCAAAATTCTATTTTTTATGGTGTGTTCGACCTGATGACAAAGAAATTAGTTGAGACAGAGTATCAGGGTAGTTTTCTTACCCTTAGTGCGGATCAAGTCGAGGCTTATCTTGAGTTTGTGGATAAAAGCTCTAGAGGTTGGGATGTTCCCAACCCATATCATCGCACTCAAAAATCAAGTGATGGTGCCTCAGGGCAACAACAAAGGGTATACCTCAACAAGGTAAAAGACGATGACATACATAAAAATTAAGCTCTATTGTGTCACAAAGTTAAGGCGATGCAAGTAAGATAGGGGTAAGAAACCAAGGCCCTTATCATAGAGGAGGCTTGCGATATTTGTCACATGGTTGGACATCCTGCCAATGATTTCCCAACACTCCCCAGTATCAAGGGGGTCATTATCGAGCAAGCCAATGCCATGGGGGCATATCGAAAGACGTACTCCAATAACCTCTATGGTGACACCAAAAATTCCCCCTTATAATTCGAATGATAGAACGTCAAATCCTCTATTTTATGGAGGAATACTCAGAATGCCAGATTTCAAGGGCTAAGCACCTAACTCGCCAATCCACCACTTGCATAATTTTAATGCCAATACCAACCTCAACCCCAATATTAACCCCAAACACAATACTAACATCTATCTCGGAGGACAATTTGTGTTGTAGCTGCTCTAATGGGGTCGAGTCCATCTCACACGTTTTGAATGAGTGTCCAGTTGCGAAGGAGGTGTGGGATGAGGTTAGGACTAGGAATCAGGAATACAGAGAGGCTTTGTATTAGGATGGAGAGATGGCTCATGCTATTTCATGTTTTAGTGGAACTAGATTTTATAATCGTATTAGGAATATTTCGTTCTCTTCTACTGTGTATTGCCTTTGGATGGAGCGTAACGCTAGACATTTCAAGAGGGTGGCCAAGAGCAACAATGTCATTGTCAGAGATATAGAAGTTATGATTAGAGTGAGAGTCGCGAAGTGGAACAGGAGGACGAGGATATTTGAGAATTGGATGGCTTGCACGAATTGGGGTATCCCAGAGAGTGCTCTTGATTAGGGGACTAGGTTTGGGGCTTCTTGCCTATGTTTCAGTTGTTTTTGTTTTTCTCCCCTTTGGGGTATACCCCTAGGAGAGGTGGGGGTTTCATCCCTATGTGTACTTGTTGTCGTTTTAGTTGATGATATATATACATAATTTTTCCCAAAAAGACATCTATATCATACAAATCCATCTCATGTACCCTATATTCATCCCCACAAGAAGGACACTGAAGAGACTCAATCTGTGAACCAAATACTGAACCAATTGGAACAGTCTATCCATATCTAATCATCACAAATGTCTCATGCCATGCAAGTGATACAAGACAATTGGTTCAAAGCTAGCAAGGAAGGAACAATGCTCATCTCCCCACTCAAACCCAACAAAATCCAAATAGCCAGATCAGAATTGATTGGTCAAACCCCAATGAGACCCATACTGAACATGCAAAGGATATCACTACCCTACAAACTTGTAAAGTAGTCGATATGTAATAGCCCGAACATACGAATAGACTATGATATCGCTAGTTTACTTATATGCGGGAACCATGACTACTCACTGATAAAAATTAGAAATATCCTATACCAATACGCCAACGATTAAAGGTATTAGTTTTATTTAAATACCTAACTAGGTACCAAAGAAACAAAAAATTACTTAGAAGGTATTTAAGTTATAATAATTCCAAATGTGACCCTAGAAATTTCAAAACCTTGGTTAAACCTATAAACTAACCCCAAATCCAAAACTTATTTATAGACACACAACCTATAACTTCAAAAATTACTACAAGTACCCTAACCTCACAAGTTTGTAAAATTTTCTTTTAGCCTCTAAAACTTTCAAAAATGTAAGAAAAGAACTATATACTTAAACCTAAACTACCTAGGGACCAAATACTTAAAACATACAAATTTCACAAACCTCCTGCTAATTTAGAAGACATGTAAATAGCCAGCTAGACCCTAGCACATGGTAATTCATGTGAAACCTCATGGTACCCATTCATCCATAACTAAGACTCTTACAATAACCTCCTGAAATCCACCTCTAAAACCACTAATCATCTCCCTATCTTTAACCCTATAAAATTCCCTTATTAACACTATAACAACATATCTATTTACCATTCAAAAACCATGTCAAAATGTGGAAGTTTTGGTATCTCAACAGTTTATATATCAAACTTAGTTTTCTTGATTCCTTTGTGTTTTTGCACTAACCTAGGATTGTCTTTACACTTATCATGTTGAATTCACGTTGGTTTGGAATTGAACTGGGTTAAATAACAACAAGCTCTTCACTGGTGGATTCTGTGTTCACTACCTTTAACAAGTTTCAAGGTGGAAAAGTTTGATCTTCGGTTCTCATGAACCTAGGTGCAATGGGCAATTTGAGTAAAAAATAAATTAGATACCCAAAATCACAAACTTTTATCTATGGCTTGAAAATTTTAAAAGTTAAAATTCTCCATATAAAATATGAATTAGAACCTTAAACAAAAATCTTTATGTTATAAATTCACCGGGAATCAAAACTATGAATATGCTGTAGTTCAAATTTACCTAGAAAATCACGAATCTCAAGTCAAATTTTTTACCTTTTTACAGAAACTGGATATGAGGTTACAGTCAACCTCAATCCATAAATGTTATATATTTATCATCCTTGTGAAAATTTAGGAAGAATGACTTTTGAATCAATTAAACTGGTATTCTATAAAGGATTTAATTGATGGTAAAAGTTTGAAAACCCTAAAGCCAAATATTGAGAGGTTGAAGATGAAGTGTTAAATATGCGCGTGAGTGAGGTGAAACAGAAGCTCATAGGAAGTTTGACTTCACGGGTGTGTGACGCCCCGCCAAATTAAATACCGGGTTATCAGTCCTTTATAAAATTCAAAACAGAATATCCGGTTGGTTCATTCTAAGCATAACTGTCGAAAAAACAGTTTTATTTATTAATCACCTAGTAATTAATTAAGCTAGTGTCAAAATGTTTTACCCAAATTAATGTCAATTAATTTAAACCACTTAACACATTCAGCATTCTTATGAATAGACAAATAATGAATAAAACACCATCTAACTGAATATGATAAAACTGGAATAATCGTCCCAGTTAAACAAAATCCAAACCATCAATCATTTTTTTTTATAAATAAGAATCTATTAAAAAATGAGGAAATATACAAGGGAAAGAGGGCATACCATCCTTGGATCAATTTTCACATGAGAAAACAATCCAAATAAAGCATGAAAAGCAATCAAACACATCAAAAACATCAAAATACAATGGATAAGCAAATGGTTAACTAAACAACAGGAGATGGATAAACCCCAATTTTTGCATATAAGCCATGAGCTAAAACTTCTCCTTGATTTTGACCATGTATAAGATTTGCTTTTGATAAGGAAGGTAATGTCTCGCATGATATCAACATAGTTGGAGGTCTTGTTCTTGAAGATTCTATTATTCCTCTCAAGCCATATGCAATAGATCATAGCAGCCAAGGAGGATTTCCTAATCTTGTCAATGATGGTCTTCCCTTCAAAGTGCATGGATCATCAACAATGATCTCCTCCCAAGTAGTAGCAGCACTGTTGTATGAGTTATTGAACTTTACTTCCTCCCATATATCTCTAGAGACATTCCAATTGAAGAAGAGGTGATCGTGATTTTCAACTGCATTGTCACAAAGAACACAACTATTGTCATTAGAAATACCCAACTGTGTGTCATGTCCTTGGTGTTGATTGCATTCTTACATACTAGCCAAAAAATGAAGGCACATTTTGTAATAACACTACTATTCCTGACAGTAGGGCCCACGTGGGGGGGGGGAGTGACTTCTGATTGAGTTCCAAGCTGAATTGATGGTGAAGGTGCCATTTGCCTTTGGGGCCCAGACAATTCAATCTTCCCTATTGGTATTTATATTTGGAAGTGCATCCTATTTAATCTCATTCAGCTGCCAAGTGGTAGAAGTTGGCCAAACCCCATCCCCATTCGAAATGAAATCAGCAACCTTAGCTTTGTGATTGCTAGTTGCATCATAGATTGTTCTCTCACCATAAAGCATCCATAGAAGGCCTCTAGGGTGTCAGTTATCGTGTCGTATAAAGGTGTTATGACGATTCCCAATGATGGACTTGAGGAGGGGTCTGATTTTGACTCTGAGGTGCATGAGTTTGGTCCAGGTTCATGAGGCATCTGCTGGGACTGGGATATGCCATAGGCTTCGACCTTTCAAATTGTAGATGTTGCACCATTTAACCCACATATTATCTTTTTTACTACAGAGATGCCAAAGGTGTCTACACATGATAGCTTTGTTCCATTCTCTTATGTTTTTTATACCTAGACCACCTTCAACTTTTAGATAGCACACATCACTCCATTTCACCTTAGCACCAGTATGCTTCATGGCAGGCCCAGACCACAAGAATCTTCTAAGTTTTGTGTGATTGTGAACTGGTAATCCTTGATGAATTCAAACCACCTGCATTACCTCATATTCAGGTCTTTATGTGTACATAGGTACTATAGGCTCTTTTGATTGCTAAAGAGCCTAAAGTTCTCAGCCTCCATGCATGAAACATAAATACTACGGCCGCCAACTCTAAGTCATAAGTTGGATAATGAACCTTGTGTGGTTTAAGCTTCTGAGAGGCATAATAAATCGGCTATCCCCCTGTATCAAGACCCCACCTAATCCCTTTAGAGAAGCATCAGAATAAACCAAGAACTCTACTCCACTCTTAGGCAAAGCAAGATCTGTCGCAGAAGCCAATTTCTCATTGAGAGTGTCAAACGCGTGCTGATACTTTTTCGTTTAAAAGAATGGTGGACCCTTCTTCATTAACTTGGTTATTGGTCCCACTATCTTCGAAAAACCACGAATGAATCTCCGATAATAATTGGCCAATCCCAAAAAGCTACGAACCTCAGTAGATGTCATGGGTTGTCCCTAATTCAATACGACTGACACCTTACTCAGCTCCACGGATAATCCCTTTGTCGATACCACTTTCCTAAAAACTTCACTTCCCACTTCCAAAACTCACATTTAGAGAACTTCGCAGAAAGCTTATGCTCTCTCCGCATTTGTAATGCAATCCATAAATGTCGGCCATGATCCTCCTCTGTCCGTGAATTGATATCATCAATAAAGACAACGATGAACTGGTCCAAACATTCGATTTTTAAGTCCATGAATACACCTGGAGAATTAGTCAACCCAAACGGCATCACTCAAAACTCGTAAGACCCATTACGAGCCAAGAAGGTTGTCTTTGACGCATCCTCCTCTTTCACCCTCAACTGGTGATAGTCGGATTGCAAATAAATCCTCAAAAAATAAAGCTCCCTCTAACTAATCGAAAAGAACATTGGTTCTCGACAGTGGGTACTTATTCTTTACCATCAGCTTATTTAAGTCGTGGTAGTCGATACACAACCACAAAGACCCACCCTTATTTTTACGAACAAAATTGGCGCACCCCAAGGTGAAGTGCTACGTCGAATGAATCCCTGCTCAACCAAATGCTTAATGTTATCTCTAAGCTCCTTCATCTCCATAGGAGCCATGCAATATCGTGCTCTAGCTATCGGCATTGTGTTCAATCCTAAGTCTATCACAAAATCAAACTCTTAACTAGAAGGTAAACCCAGAATCTCATCAAACTCATCGGTCAACTCCTAAACTATTAGAATCATATCTAGAGTCACTGTGATCTCCTCTTGGGTATCCTCAAATAAAGTACAAGTGCGTAGTAGCCCCAACCTCACATCTAGGCATAATAGCTAAATACATCTCATGACCCCGGTTTAGGAATCACGATACCTACGCAATCTATCTGATCCTGACATGTACATAGCCAATCCATCCCCAATATAACATCATATGTATGTGTATCTAAAACCAATAGGTTATCTACAAAGCGTAGCCTACCAATATCAATGCTTATCCCATCACAAGTCTCAGTAATAAGGGTAGATACGCCTAAGGGGTTAACTATGGATAAAATTCTAGTGCATGGAGTCAAAATCATCCTGGATAATCCCACAAAGTGTCGTGCAACAAATAAGCATGTGGCCCCCATATCAAATAAAACTTTGGCTAAGGTGCCATGAACATAAAATGTACCATTAACCGCTCGAATAGGCACTGGGTCATCCCCAGGTCCCATCCGATAGACCCGGCTATACTGTAGCTGAGGATGAGGCGATACGATGGGTGATAGTGGTGGTGGAAGTGCCATTGGCTGCCTCGAGATGGGATTATCGATGTTGTGGATGATAGTTGGACCTAAAGCCTTGTTGTCCCTATCTATACTTCACCTACCCTCCTGGCCATGATATAAGTGGCCTTGTTGGCTCCCAAATTGGCCTTGCCTTTGGCCTTACTGTTGTCCTTGGCCCTGTTGTATTTATTGAATAACCTTGTCACTAGGACAATGGACCTATGTCCTGCTGTACCTCTACACCTGAAGCAAACTCCCATGAATGGATTGGTAGAAGCCCCCACCTTTTCTTGTTGGTCGTGATGTTATTATTGCCCACCACTTCCTTAATGGGCCCTTGTTACCGGGTCTATACTGATTGGGTCAAAATTTCTTCCACTGCCTTTGGCTCGTTTAACCCTTGTCTCCCCTTCTGTACCACCTGCTCCTCCATTATTCTTGGTCCCATGAGCTTGGCCCACATTGTCAAACTTCTTCTTATGTTCAGTACAATCTTAGCAAAGAGTGAGTAACACACCCAGTATTTTTGTATAGCTAACATATGTTGGGTTCACTGTCAGAAGTTGACGACTAGGGTGAATAAGACCCCTAATGAAACAACAATCTCCTTTTTCTCGGTGTTCACGTCCTCGAGGGAAAACAAGGACAAATTGGTAAATTCTTTCTCATACTCAACAATAGTACGAGTCGCTTACTAAAGTGTTGTAAACTCCATATGCTTCGGCGTACATATGGATTCCGAAAAATACATGTCATTAAACTTTGTAATGAAATATCCATACCCTATCTGATCTCACTCTACGACTTTAGTCACACTCTCCCACCAATGAAGGGCATCCCCTATTAAATTAAAGGTAACCAAAGCTTATTTATGCACCTCCGTATAGAAGCCTCAAGTGACACTTGATGTCCCTATGCCACTATAGTGCCACTAATGGTACAAGCTCCCACATTAGGCTGTGGGAGCTTGTACCTTTGGTTGTAGGCCTTTAATTAGCCTCTCTTGTCTCCTCGCAACTAGCCCTGCCTGAATGGCCTATGAAACTAACTCTGAGAGATATTGGTCTTTGAAGTGGAACTGTCCATATGCATCTGGTACTGGGACTGCAAGTGTGGTGTGAACGGGTGCCACTAATGGTGTGTGTGTTGTGGGTTATGGTTGCGCAGCGCATGCGGCGAAACGAGTCTTCCTCTTTGGTGACATCTCAAATATGACATGAAATGATTATTAATATTACGCATCTTACGACAAAAGTACAAAGATAATGGGATATCAAAGAACTCTATGCGGATGACTAAGATGGAGCAACTGTGACACCTAGTAATTTTTAATAGTTAGGTTAATCAAGTCTATTTATTAAATAAAACAATTTGTTAATTAAATTTAAACATCATTCTTAGCATGAAATAAGAGTCAATGAATAAGGATATATCAAAGTAAAGATTAATATGAGAAATGCTCAATGATCATATGATATGGATAGAATTGATCACCATCACTAATAAAGTAAAAAGTGTCCGACGCGAACTAGTACATACTAAATCTCCCAAAATCATATTGTCTACAAATCAAAGTGCAAGGAATATAGTAAACTTCGCATCTCTAAAACATTAAGTAAATAAAACTAAAGTAGGTTCAACACCTACATCTCTAAAACTCGGTGGCGACTAGAATGAAAGACTGTGTACTCGAGTGAAAAACTAGGTCGGGTATGCTCGATCCCCTAAAACAACGCGAAGGGTCAGACCCATCGCAACAAGATAATAGCTACGCACTTAACTAGGAAAACTATCAATCATGGGTATAAAATAATAATTCTACATTTATAACCACATATTCTCTACATGGCCTCCATTTCGAATGGTAGTTGAGATCTTCTCTCTCTAGGATCATTTTATAAACCTAATCCATCACTGTCACCCCCTTTCCCTCATCCTTTTCGGTGATTTTAACCCCAACTCCATTGATCAAATCATGCCTCTATCTCTGTCGCTATCTTGACCGTGTTATTGCTTCATGTCTGGCAATGGTTGGGGCATTTCTCCCGCTTGGTGTTTCCCCTCTTTGAGTTGTGGGGTCTTCCTTTCTGGATCCATCCGCTCCTTTCTCAATCAATATCTTTTTTGGCTCTTCATGTCAGGTTGAGATGTGTTGTTCTCTCCAGTGATGGATTCGGGACAAGTTATTGAGGTAGGGTCTGGTCAACCCTTTTGGGTGGTTTTTTCCCAGTGTTGATACCACTTTGTCCCTTCCCTCTATTTTTCGTGGTCCTGAACTAGGTCTACTCCAGATCACCATATTTCTCTTTTGTTTGTTGATTCTTCATGTCAAATTTAGTGTAGTCTATATCTTTTTCGGTGATCGAAGTTTGTTGGGCTGGGTGCGATGTGGTGGCGAATGGGTTGTGGTTGGTTGTGGTATGGTTTTATGGGTTGTACTTCGGATCGTTTTGGGTCGATCTCATCGCTATTTTTTGAAGTTCTTTATTGTGATTGGTTGTTGCTTATTTGGCTGGATTGAGCCATGGTTGGTGCTCCTCGAAGTGCTAGTGATGGTGGTGTTGTGTTTGTGTTGCTATTGGCAGAGCCCAATGGGTCCTTTCTCAGCCGATTCTGAGAGCCTCTCTCTTTTGGGTAACATGTGACCCCATTTCCCTAGCCTCCACACAACCCCCTCCTCCTCCTTCGATCATCTACCCCATTCCCCATACCGATGATTCGATTACCCTTTCCAAATCTCTATTTTATACCCTGTTTGCTTTAAGTCAGATTTGGTTTGTGTGAAAGTTTCCTCCTTGTGGTGGTGACCCGTCAATATCACTGGTCTTTCCTTCTCTTGAGCAGGCCGTTGGTCTCGATAGCTATCCTTTAAGATTTTAGGGGTTATTTCTTAGCTTGCTTTTTATCAGATCGAGCGTGCTGAGCTCCGGTATGGTGGTTTATCGGCTTTGGTGTTTATGTTTGGGAGTGGTTTCCACTATAAGACTCCAACCTCCCCTTTGCCTAAATTACCTCTGCCTAGGACCGCCACTCTGGGCAGTGCTCTTCATGTCAAGCCCTATGTAGAGTTTTTCTGGTGTATTATGGGACTTCTTTTGGAGATGTGTTGTGGTATGATTTGGTTTTATGTGCAATTTGGGGAAGGGGTCTCGTAACTGTGTTGACTTCTTTGAGGCCATGATTTTTATGGATAATGGTGGTTCGCCTCCTCTTGTGAGGTGACGTCCTCTTCGACATTTGGTTTGGGGTCTGGGTTTTTCTCAGTTTCTTGGTCTGCTGCCGTTTGCCGATGCTGATGCTTCGCACCAAGTTTGTCTTGTTCACCACTATTGGTTTGAGCTTCACTGCTCTATTTGTGTGTTTTGGTGTTGGGGACTTTGCTGGCAACATCCGTGATTATGCAGGTCTTCCTGCTGTTGATTTTCCTTGACTCTGGTGGGTTATGTGTTGCCTCTATTGAGTTCTGCGACGGTATCGGATGTGATTTCTTCGGGTTTGTAAGAGGGTAGTTTAGATTAGATGAAGGCATAACCCCTTTTGAGTACATTAATGATAAGTTAACTAATCACGCCATCGCTTAACTACAGGACGCGCAAACATAACTTAGTGAAGATAAACTCAGTTTGAACTCACAAATCTCTCGTGTATAACTCATAGGATAATAACAAACTCAGAAGTAACTCCTTTTAGAGGGAGAGAGAAGTAAGCGTCCTAGATAGACCTTGGCAGGCAGCCGAACATCCCAACTAACCTCAAAGATCTCTGTCAAGTATTTAAAGCTTCGTAATAAATGACAATGGTGGGTGAGTAAACTCTCTGGTTTGCAATAAATCTCTCTCTTTGATGTATATTATCTCTAGTAATAACTTCTGAACCCTCAAAAAGAACATTCTCTCCCCAGAGGTGGTGGGGGTCCTTAAATAGACCCCCACACATCCCTCATACATTATGTCACAAACATTAAATGCCTGATGCCTTGGTTAGCTCCACGTCATAAACATTAAATGTCAAGACATGCCTTTTGCCTAACCACTATGTGTCAGGTGGCTATCGTCGCAGAGGTGGATCACCAACTGTTTGACAGCCCCTAAATACCACAATGGTTTACTCAAGTGCAGATTTGACATTGTCTAGCTTGCTAGTGACATCACCTACAATAGATGTGACAATAAGTAGAGGGTTGTTTGGTCCACAATTCAATGCCCGATGGAACTCAAGGCTGCTCCGCCCAGGGTTCCACGGTCAGGGTCTTTTGGTGTTTTACCAGGTGTATGCAAGATGGTCAGGACAAGCCCCAACGGTGCCTCACTTCTCAATCCTTCAAACTAAGTCCCTTTAAAGTTTCCACGGCAAGGTCGTTCGAAAGAGCATGAAAGCTCTCCCAGGCCCTGCCAAGCGTGGTCTCTCGAGAGTACCGTTCGACCTCACACTAAGAATCATTACACTCGTTACATCATTACAATCGTTATAGCCCACAGTCAATATAAACAAAGATACAATGTGACTAAGTAACACAACAAGCTAAAGTATGAGCTGCCACACTGAGCTACCTCGCTGAGTTGCCATGCTGAGCTGCCTCGCTGCCTTAATCCCGAACACTGTTGTTAATGGGGGGATTATCTCTAATCTCATGATTACCTTCAAGCCCCCTCTATAGGGTTGGTATTTTGTTCTTTCCTAGTGGGCTTGTGGACCTCTTTGGGCCGGACTCTGTTGTGTGTCCCTTTTGGAATACTGTAATTTTGGGCCTCTTCCTTGGCCGATCTGACTGCCCTCTCTGGTTGGGCTTGATTGTTGTTATTTTCCTCTTTGGATTGCCTTGTTTTGGGCTTGTTTTTTTTATTTCTTTTGACGATTGTTTTGTCGCCTTGTTTTGTTTTATTTTTATTTCCGTGTTTAGTCGGATTGGTCGGGGTTTTCACACCCTTGTTTCCTTTGGCTCGTGTGTCTTATTGGCTATTTGCAGAATGTGCACTAGCCTTGGCCCTCTCTTTTGTTGTACCTATTTTTATTTATTTATACATTTCTTAATTACCAAAAAAAATTATACATTTGTTAAATTAACTGTTATATAAATATATAAAGTGGGACTAGCCCTCCATTTGTTGAGGGGTCTCATAACGCATAATGTGCCTCATAAATATATAATCAATTTAAACGTTTCATTGATAAATAAGACTTGTAAGCCTATCCAGGACCTCACGAATGAAAAATAAAATGCAATTCATAACATAAATAAATCTTCATAAAAAATATAAATCCAACCTCACCTTATCCACTCCAAACACCACCAAATAATAAAAACATCATAATCGTGTCTGGCCCCCAGTTTCCTTTGGGGTTACCAAACCCCACAATACGGAACCAACCTTAACCACCCAACGTATCCATAATAATAATATAATAAAAGTGGCCATAGGCGTGGGGTCATCAACATAAGATTAATATTTATCCACTTTCGATAAAATTCCACTCGTCACATTTTAAATTCCAACATCTTTTATACATTATCTTTAAGTCTTCAAATTCCCTTAAATTACTTCTAATTGTTATACTACTTTTAAAAGGGAGGGGGTGATGCATAGATTCTCCACCAAAATCAAAAGAATTTTATTCCACTTATATCACATAAAAAATACATTTTAGGAATTTTTTCAATGCCCATAAATTAGGATTGTACTCATTTAGGATATTGGAAGCATTATGCTATCAGAATAATAATTTGTTAATATGAGCCCCTTATAATTGGATTTTGGGAAAACTTAAAGTGCAAAAGTTGTCCACAAAGTTATTTCCTACAAAAACTTGCGAAACATCTCAATTTACGCCTTCTATAAGGGTTAAAAAATCCACTTTCTTATAACGTTGCTACACGTCGATAAATATACCTAGTCCGATTTTTCTCATTTTTTATGTCTTAAATGTCCTTTTTAGGATTTGGTTAAAAATGAAACTTTTAAAATATTATATTTTACATAAGACTATGAAGTTTTATAATTTTTTAGAAGAGTTACTATTTCTAAAAAATTCGAGACTATCTCAGATCTTCGCCATAATTCAAAAACCAAAAAATGAAGAAGTTAATATTTATTAGAGGATTCCCAAAAGCATAAAAAGAAAATTGTACATAAATACGACATGAATTTAATCTAATTCAATTATGCGAAATTAGACTAAATTAATCAAGTATATAATTTTATGAATTATATTCATTAATTTATTCACCAAAAATCAGAATTTATAAAGGTGTTATCAAAATAAGATAAACCTTAATTATCTATATAAATTTTTTAGAATAAATAAAAAAGATCTTTAGGTAGAAAATACTATTTATCTCATGAGAGGAGAGAGTAGAATTATCTTGCCTCAATATAAAATTAGAATTATCTTGCCTCGATGTGAAAAAACTCCAAAAATAATAAGAAAATATCGTAGAATAAAGTCCCTCCAAAATTGATCCTCAATTGATGAAAATAATCTTCCAAATGTCCAGAAGAAATCCTTCCTGAAAAGGAGTTGAATTGGCCCTCCAAAAATCCTTTAGAATTGATCCAAATTTATTCCAAATATTTTTTCAGAAAAATATAATTTTTGGCTAGGATAAAAGCGTATAATGTTTTTTAAATGCAATGGTGTAATTTTGGTGAAAATGGATTATTTTTTGGGTTGAGTTGTGTATTGAAATGAGAATGGTAGTTGAGAATGAAGAGAAATGCTAGTTTATAAAAATGAGCATTCTATGCTCATCATTTTCTTTTGAATTCTTAAATTGTAATTATTATTTAGTATCTTATGTAAATCGTAAGTACTATTTAAATAGTAAACACTATTTAGCAACCTATGTGAATAGTAAATATTATTTGAATATCAATTACTATTTAGCATTTTATGTCAATAGTAAATACTATTTGAATAGTTATTTAGCATCCTATGTGAATAGTAATTACTATTTGAATAGCAAGCATCCAATGTTGAATAGTAAATAATATTCACATTTTTTATATTTTTCAAATTTAATTTTCATTGAAATAATCAGTTAAATCAATAAAAAAATTCAAAATTTAATATTTAACTATTATAATAAATGCCCTTAAATTATGGGGTATTACACCATCTCCATCTAGCATTATGGGAGAACTCTGCCACCATAGTTTTATGATTGTTGGTTGGATCTATGAGGTTCTATCCCAATACAGGGGAAGGAGGGGCTATTCGGTGACAATTGTCATACCATATAAAGGTGTTTTCCCCATTACCAATGATGGTTTTCATGATAGGCCTAAAGTCTTCCTTAAGCTTTAGGATTTTCCTCCAACTCCAAAAAGTGTCATCAGGATTTTCTAAAGCCCAAATGCTCCCGCCTTTGATTTTTTATACATTACACCACCTAATCCACAAAACTAATACACACAAGGTTTATCCCTCATAAAAAATATCCCCGTTGTCGGGGAACAGTTCATTCTAGAATTTTAGTGATTTAACACTTTGTGTATGTATTGTATGCTTTTTAATTGCCTTGTGATTGTACTAAATTGTTTCAAAAAAATTGAAATTTGGTTGCTCATCATGTATTTGAAATTCCTAGTTTAAAACGTCTCATTCTAACTCCTTAGATAGTGGTAATTGTTATGATAACACTTTTCAAAGTTGCACTTCCAAAAACATGCGTGAATGCTTCCAAATTCTTGAATATGAAAGATTTGAGCGTGAAATTTTTTCTCCACCACCTATGACAATGGGTGGTTACCTGAAAATTCTTGAAAATGAGAGTTCAACGAAATGCTTGGAAAGCTGTGCAAAATGGGAGTAAGGAATTGAACGACCAATTTGAGAGTCATGAAGCTTGGACTATTGAAAAAAATGTCCATCTCAATGATATGATTTCTTCTTCCACAAGCTCAGTTGGGGTTAAAACTTGCGTTTCACCTCCATCCCTTTTTGAATAAGAAATCATTGAGAGTGATCCAAGCCCTTCAAATTTCAACCTTTGATTTATGATTGAAATTTTGTTAAGGTTGAAGGTCCTTCATTTTCTCTGTTTCCTATCGTTATCGAACCATTCTAACTATTGGAAGAACGAATAAATTCTTGACGACTTTGACCCGATTCTCGAACAAGAATGTTACTTTGAGATGCTATATTTTATGGGCTATTCACACTTGCCCCGCCTCCCATTCCAATTGAAAAACCTTTGAGAGGTAATTTTAATTTTTTTGGAACTTATTTGGTCTTGTTCCCCTTAGTATCCAACCCCCCTATCATCCTCCAATTTTTTTTAATTGGTGATGGTTCATTTCTTTCGCCTTATACATGCCTTCCGTTGCATAAATGGGACCTAATTTTTTTCGAGAGGCATGTAGTCAAATGAGGTACCATCTTTCATTTCTCAAAGTCAAATTATTTTGTGGGTGGAACCTAAAAAATTTCAACTTCTAGTTTATAGTTAGTTAGAAGTTAAAATTGTAGGTTGTTAGTAGTGGTTTCTTTTATTTTTCTTTTTAATTATAGTCTAGTGTAATTAATTAAAGTTTTTGTCTTGCTTTTTTTTATGATTGACATGTTTTGTAGAACCTTTGAACTTGTGCTATCTAGTGATTGCTCCATTTTTGGTGATATCGTTATCTCTCCCTCTTTAGCTTGTGTTCTTGATTCGCAATGAGGAAAATACAATGTTTAAGTTAGGATGTGTGGGTTGTTCTTCCCATTCATTGGTAGTTTCTTTGATTTGATTAAATTTTAGTACCAAATATACCTTTGTTGGAAAAAAAATAAAAAATATTTTCTTCTTCTTTCTCATTTGTTGGACATTTTGCCTTTGTTTCCAATTATTTATGATGCATCTAGTAATTCCAATGCTAAGGTTGCAGAGTTCATTGAAGGAACATCTTGGAGGTGGCATTCCACTCTCACTTGGGAGTTGAATGATATCCAAAACTCTCCCATGCAACTCGCAAACTAATTTAGACCCCAACTATGAATGGTGCTTTCTCCACCTCCTCATTGATGGTAGTAGTGTTACATGGGCTATGTTGGTCTGGAAAAAAAAGCAAGATACCAAAATGTTCCTTCATCCTTTGACTGGCATGTAGGAGAGGTCTGCTAACCAGAGATAGGTTAATGGAATGGGGTCTTATTGATGACATATGAATGAAATATAAGGGGATACATCTTCATTCATCTTATATTTGAATTCCCTTACTCCTTGGAGGTTTGGACTCAAATCATGTGCAAAAATCAATGGTATAGAAAGCTAAAAATTTTTGAGGAATAGCTGAATTATGCCAATTGTCATGCAACTAGAAATTTAGTCATCAACAAGTTGAGGACCATATCTTTATCCTCCACTATTCACTACATTTGGTAGGAAAGAAATAGCAGGCTACATAACAGAGGGTCTAAAACTAGCAATGGGTTAATCGAAACATTGTAGGCATGGTTAGTATTAGAGCTAGTAATTAGAAGAAGACTAGAAGAAGTTATCCTAACTATATGGCTTGGATTCAATGGGGTTTTGCCCGAGTTATTGATGCAATTATAGTTAGTCTACCATCTATTAGGCTTGTTTCTTATTAGTGTTGTTTGCTTATTTAGCTACTGTTTGTTTAGTTTTTTAGCTAGTTGTTTGGGGGTAGGGTATGTCCTCCCATTTTTAGTTTTTCATTTTGGGCTTTTGTGAGTAAATTCCTTTTTTCTTTAATACATTTAACTACCAAAACAACAAGGTGAAATATAACATTAGAAAGATATTTTCATCAATATCATCATGTTCTTCATATGGGTTCAACATAATTTCAAATTCAATCATCAAAATAATATGTTATCATCATAATGCTCGATTTAAGGGTGTGAATCATCAACTTAAATGAAATAACAAATCTACACATCAAAGGATAAATCTTGATCTCCATTAACTATAACAAAATTTCAGCCCTAAAATATGATTAATCCTAACTTTAGATTATAATTAACTATAGATCATAAATAAATTACTAGTGCAAGAAATCTAGGTATTTCTTGGTGCAAGAAATCTAGGTATTTCTTGCCCGAATTCTTGGTTTGTATCTCTTGTTCAATATGTTTCTACTAAATCCTCTCCTTTATAACTATGGCTTAGTTCTCTATTGTGTTATGTTAACTAAGAGAGATTAAAACTTATTTAATTCTCTATTTTTCGCAGGCCTCCTATGGGCCTAACTTAAAGCACCCAAAATAAGTCCAAGATATTAACCACACCTGCCAAACCTTAGCCCAGAGGCTTAACCACCCCCGAGGCCCAACCTAGCATAGTAAAACACTATTTCGGGCCCTCATATCCTAGATTCTGGTATAATGTTACACACTCACAATACAAAATAATAATTAACAACACTACTATTAAATTATGAGTGTTCATACATAATTTAAATTCTCGATTTAAATTCAATTATAATATGAAAGAAATGTCTCAATAATCGAACAATAATAATAAACACAAGCAATTAAAATAATAATTAAATAACCATTTATTTATTTAATTAAAAATATGGGATATTACATCTTTTGGGGGAAAGTAAGTACATGTGGATACAAAAGAAAAGGGGTGTACCCTTTGAAAACATCAAGAAAGATGATACCATAAACAAATAAAATAAGCTATCCTAACTAGTGCTCAATAAAGATTTAGGAAGGCCCCAACTCATGCATGTTGTCTAGTTATCATAACTTCTTCTGCTTTTACTACAAGAAATACCATTACTATTGACCATAATTTCCACCTCTTTCACAATGGTTACAATATTATTCTCCACTCCGTTGTGCATTATACTATTCCCATGGACATTAGACAATTGATGAGAAGGAGAGAGTTTTCATTATGTTGATCAAGGTTTTCTCTTGTTGCATTGGATAGTGGTTGCCACTTCATTTACCCACCTTCCCTTATTTTATAACTCTAATTTCTAAATGGAACCTCATTCCACACCTCTTCGAAAAAGATGCATTCAAAGAAAAGGTGATCAATTGTCTTAACATGAGCATTGCATAGACTAGAAGAATCATTCTCAATTAGACCCGTCTATGATGTTTATCTTTAGTATAAAGAGATTTTTTCACACCAACCACATAATGAAATAGAAGTTTGGGATGTTATAATTGTTCCTAGAGCTGTAAAAATGACACACGACATGATACCATTACAAGAACGGACAGGATGTTATAAGTTAATAGGTGGACCTTTAATGTTTTTTTGGGTAAGTAAGAATAACATAAAACAAAGGAAAAATATACAAGAGAAATAAAGGAGGGGCATACCCCCAGGTCAAATTTCGCAAATGAAATTTACCTAAAGTAAAACAACTTAAAGAAAAACACAACAACAAGAACTAATATGAGGGTGACATATTTCATCAAGGCCCAATCAGACCCATGAGAGTAAAACCATGAACTCAAATGGTCTTCATACTGACTTCATCCTGAATGAGTGGGGAATTTAGACCCCTACATTCTAAGAAGCTAGCTTGATCATCTTGATGTATAGTTACCTCCACCTCCCTTAGCATATTTGTGTGCATTCGCCACACTGACACTGCCTTTCTTCTTCTGTTTCTTCTTCTTGCTATCTGACTTGCTATTTAGATCGCTATTAGAGGTTTTTTTAGCCATTCCATCTATAGCTTTCACTTTGAGTACTATGCCACAAGGAGCAGGGGTTGTCTCATCTTGTGACTTGTTCTCTATTTCTCCAGTATCATTATTTTCTCTAGCTTTCGGGACGCCTACCTCATCAATAGCAAGAACGACGAAGCTATTATGTTCAGGGATAACGTTGGTCATAGTAGGAGGGACTTCCTGTCTGAGGTTGTGGTCTTCATCTTCCTGAGGATTGCACTTCACTAAAGCCCTAGCTTTAGTAACTTGCTTTCAATCATCAACTGTAGGTTTAAACAATGTGGTATTAGAAGCCATGGGTAGCTCATGGTCTTCATTTTTGTGAACTGGGCATGCGCTGAGGTTATGACCAAATACGAGGCAATATGGGCATGATGGGGGCATGGCTTGAAACTCCATTCTGACTGGAACACTAGCTCCATCCTCCATAATAACATTATTTCTATTAAGGTAAGTCTCTTAGGCATCAACATCAATACATATACGAGCATAGGTTATTCTATTCATTTCTTCAGTCGTTGCATTAGCGTACAAGGGAAGACCCACCGAGCTAGCAATGTAGCTCAATCCTTCCTCAGTCCAAAGTTGGACTGGTATGTCATGGAATTTAACCCATATAGGTATTTTCTTCATAGTGTCTTTATTGAAGTTAAAATTTGGTTGCCATTTCTTTAGGATGATTGTCATGCCTACAAAATGCCAAGGGCCATTATCCAGAACCTCATCACGCTATATAGAGTTATCAAACATGAAGAAGAAGAACCCATTATCATGGGCAATGACCTTGGTCATTCTAAACTTACCCCAAAGTCTTGTAGCCGCATTGTTAACCAGGGAAAAGGGGATTTTTTTCCCTAAAAAGTACCCGACGAGACTCTTCTCCCATCGCCCATGACCTCTACTAGCTACCTCAATAGGTGGTTTGACAGTAATGGTGGAATCAACCATAGACGATTGATGAAAGTTAAGTTTGAGTTTAGGTTTCTTCTTTTCTGCTATCACAAAACTCCACGTCTTCTCCATGCGTGCCATATTGTTATTCTGAGATATTTGGACTCCCAAGGTCACTGAATCATCGTCCCTCCTAAATTTCCTAGCTGGCATAGTGGCAGGTAGGGTTAAGGTTGTACTAACGAGAGTTAAATCATCTGATCCCTTTTCAACAACTACTTCTTTTATACCAATTTTCGCAGCCTTGATCCAATTGCATCTGACACCACCAGAATCTGCTTTGTAACTCGCCGCAATCTCTGGGGCCTTGGGTGTTTGAACATCACCCTCTTTTCGGGTGTCAGAGAGATTGAAGTTCTTCACATCTTCAAGAGAATAACCATTGCTCAATATGAAATTCCAATAGATGGTGTTTTCACGTTGAAGCTCCTGAAGACTCTTGACACGGCCTTGGTCAGAAAGTTTAATAGTTCTGGAGATGCTGGCATCCGACGCAGTGATTACACCATCTTACATTACATTATCCTTGTCCAAGAACTCATCACTAGATGATAGTTCTGGTTGGATAGGAATAACAGACAAGGCAAGAGGCGGAAATGCATTATCCGCCAAAAAGAGAGAAGGGGTTTGGGAAATAACATTCCCGCGTAAAGCAGATGGTAGGAAAGACGAAGATGGGGGTGGAAGGGGGTATTGACCACTGACATTGGTAAGAGTAGCCATCGATTCACTAGGCGGAGGGAGAGAAGGGTTGATTGTCATGGTTAGAGAGGAGAGAGTGTAGAGTTTTTGGGTTATATCAGTGCTAGTGCTGATCCGATAAGACACGATAGTTAATGGGTTGGGTTAATTTAGACCCCCTTCATCCATTTATACCTGTTAACACCCATTAGTTTAAGTAAATAATATATATTATTGGGACTTCTAAAGAGTTTATGTAGCTTAATATTAATTTAATCATAATGGATTTTACAAAAATGAAAGATTTAGTAATGTCAATGAATTAATTGGTCTAATTGTGTTTAATAATGGGCTAAAATGACAACTTATATACGATTCAAAATAATTCATCATCTTAGTGGGTAATAATAGGTGAACATGACATGACACGTTAAGGTAAAAGGTCGGGTTCAAATGATAAAAAAGTCACACATTTAGACATGAACTCGATAAGACCCAAACATAATAAAAATTGACACGAACACGACTCGAAACGACCCATTGACAAGTTGTTCCACGTTATATTCCTCCAAACAACCTATGGAACAGAAGGAGAACAAGAAGAGCACAACCCGTTGTAGGTAACCATTTTAGATTGTCACGAGTAAAAGTGTTAATGGTAGGCATAGGTGAATTCTTGATTTCATTTAGTTCCCAAGTGGTATTTGCATAGCCATTTACGCCTGCCTGAGTGAATAAAAGTGGAAACTTTGGCTTTAGAGTTGCTTGCAACATCATATATTTTTCTTTCCCTATATAGAGGTAGGAGAGGACCTTAAGGCATTAAATGGTGTTTTGAGAGCCCAAATACCTATTTCTTAATGCAAAGATTGTACACCACTTTACCCATAAGGTATATTTCTTAATGCAAATATTCCATAAATCTATCAACATAGCAGATTTATTCCATTAATCTAGCCTTTTGATATTTAAACCTCCCTCCTATTTGGGGACACACAAATATTTTGAAACAACTTTGGCCCCATAATGCTTTAAATATGGCCCGATCCAAAGGAAATCCCTCAACAAATGTTCAATCTCAATTAGAACTCCTTTAGGCAAGATGAAAAGCTAGACTTATAGGCTTGGATACTGAAGAGAACATACTGGACTAGTTGAAGCCTATTATCATATCTTAGAAGTCTTTTTTTAATTTGATACTAATACCTTTTTACATTTTCTTTGCATATTTATAGGCCTTGGAGGTCTTTATCCTCCATAGGGAGTCTTTGAGAGAGGAAGATGAGGTAATTGTACTCATTAAAGGCGATGGAGGTAGGCCAACCCTCGACAATGAGCTTATATGTATACTAAGACGGAGATACGTACCTACTTGCGCAGTCTTACTAATGAGAGGATACGCATTCCTATTATGATTCTTTTATACTTCAAATATATCTTTTCTTCAATTTTTATCTCGATGTTTGTTTGTTGGGTTGTAGGTCACATTCTTCCCTTGGGATAGATATCATGAGCATTGGTCTAGAGACATGCATCACTCAGACCGCTTCACGCATGTTTCTTTACATAGATGTTAGTAATTGACTATCTTATTATTGATCCTAAGAAATTTCCATAAATGTGTATTTGAATCTGATAGGTTATCACCATAAATGAAGGAACCATAAAAGAACTTATCCATACCCACAAAATCAACTTTGAAGAAGATATAACTTGAGAATGAGTAATAACATATTTGGCATCACAATTGGCATCCAAATGGTCCCTTATGGACGCTCTATGGAGAGAGAACCATATACGATGCTGCTAGTAATCACCAAGCTAAAGTGGCTGATTTCATCTCTAATGGCAACTGGGCTTGGCCTTCCATAATAACATGGAAGTTGAATGAGATAAAGAATGCAAATCTTCCCATCATTAACCTCTCTTTTGATGATAGCACTATATGGTTACCCACGACAAATGGGCTCTTCTCTACCAGGTCTGCTTGGAATGTAATTCGTCACCACTCCCCTCAACCTAACTAGTCCGATTTGGTTTGGAACAGTAACAACATTCCAAAGTGTTCCTTCATCCTATGGCTTGTTTGTAATTATTCCATTAACACCAAGGATAAGACGTTCAGCTGGGCTAGCAGCCTTGATAACATCTATGTGCTTTGTGGCAATGATGTTGAGGACCGTGACCATTTGTTCTTCAATTACCAATTCTCTATGGCAATCTGGGAGGACACAAAGCTAAATAACTCCTACGCTAACACTACCGCTAATTGGGATGAGTTTATTCCGATTGCTACCAGTAACTTCAAAGGGACGACTCTTATTGATAATATAATAAGGTCTTCATTTACTGCTTCCATCTATTGCTTATGGATGGAATGAAATAATAGAATTTACAGGAACATAAAGGCAAATCACGATGATATCATGAATGATATTTCCTTCTTTCTCAGATGCAAGTCCCATAAATGGACCAAGCCTAGAAGAAGATTCTCCAATTGGCTTATTTGTATGAACTGTGGTCTTGATGACTCTAAACTGCTTTGTACCTAGTACTCTAGGACGTTTTCTTCTTCTTGGGTCAATCTTCGTATGCAAAGTTGTGTCCTAAGGGGGTATTCCCCCCTTATACTTGTACATTATCCGTTGTTTTATGTCATTTATTAGTTACCCAAAAAAAAGATTAAAGATATTTCAACCAATGCATAAATGACATCCAAGCAGATAATATGACGACCAAAGGGTTATGGTTTACGTGGAACAAGAGACACGAGGGCAGTGAGAATGTCCAGTCTAGGCTGGATAGAGTTCTTCACAATGACATTTGGAATAATGAGTTTCCTGAGTCTCAAGCTACCATTTTACCTCATGGTGTTTTGGACCACTGCCCTATCATTATTTTGTTATCACCACAGGAGCCTAAAAGACCTAAGCCATTTAAGTTCTATAATTTTTGGATGGGACATGCTGATTTCCAGGGGGTTCTTGCTGAGTCTTGGCATGGGAATGATAGGGGTAACCCCATGGTTAGATTAAGTAAGAAGATGAGAAATTTAAAGAATAAACTAAAGGTTTTGATAAGAAGTTCCATAACCATCTATCCAGAAGGGTTAAGGAGGCCAAGGCAATGTTAGACGAGGTTCAAACTACACTGGATAATGAGGGAGGTAATATTAGCATTCAAATTGAGGAGAGGAATAAGTTGACTAAGTACCTGGACTTAATAAAGCTGAAGAGTCGTATTATAAGCAACTGTCTAAAGTCAACCGAGTTTTGCCACCCCAACAGGGGGCTTGACTTGCACTTCATCATCCAAAAAACTTGGCATGTGGTAGGACAATTTGAACTTAGGTTCTTTCTTGTCATCCACTATAGATTTCCAAGATTTAGCAGGGCCCACTTGGTCAACTAAAGGGATTTTTTGGGTGGAATAGACTTGGAGTGGTTAACATTCATGTCTAAATTAGTACTTGTAGGTAGAACGCTAGTACTGTTTGACAGGGTAGAGGTGATAGAAGACTGTACCCCTTTGTGCACAAGATGATTTTTCATCAGAGAATTCACAGCTCCTTCTGCACCACCACTGGGACGACGAAAGGGGTTGATATATTCATGAGAGAACCCTTTGCTTCGAAGAAATTTGAGGTAGATATCCTTCTCCTCATTCGACTATTCTGTCTATTCACGTTGAGGGGAATGTTAACATATCAAATGGAGCAATCAACAAAGCGATAATATTTGAAGTAGAAGCCATGGTTCTAGGGAAAGGAGGATCCTTCCTAGATGGGGAGAATCTAGACATGGACGATCGCAGAGGGGGGAGGCTGAGAAGCTGTATAGGAGGTGATTGAAATGGTAGGAGGAGAAGAGAGTTTAGAGAGAAGGGAGAGCATATTGGCTTTTTTCGTACCTGTGCTTTTTTAAAAATTGAAGTTTAAATCAACAACGTTAACAACAAGTCCAATTATAATGAGATTTTAATTGAATTTGGCTACTATATTACTATGCACATTCCTATCGTCTTTTAGTTGTTTTTAAGTTTATCCCAATCCAAAAAACCCTAGAGTAAGTATTATTCATCTCGATTGAATATAACTAATAGATATCAATTAATTTTACATTCAATATTACCAGTGTATAATAATATAAGTAAAGACATTATTACATAAGTCCATTATTAACATTAGTATGGTCACAACCATATACATAACCATACAAAAGCTCCATTTAATCCCGTACATAATGAAGGCCTAACATAATGCCTTTGGGAACTCTCGCGTCTTACTAGGTAGAGTTTTTGGGGGGTAATTTAGTATATTAAAAACACTGAAAACACTGTACATGTCCCAAAGGATAGTAGGCAACTAGCTACAGGCAACTAGAGCAAGAGGAAACTAAAACATCAGTACAAAAGAGAGGCAACAAGCTCCTAGAGAATCCCACAGAACCTAGTCATACAAAATGGACATATTCATCCCCCACAAATTGTAGGCCATCCACTTCTCAAAATATCTTCTAGCCTTCTTCCATCTTCTTTCTTTGGCCTGCATCATCTCTTCAATGATTCTGATCACCTCAGTAACCTTTTTAGCACCTTTGTTGTGAAGTCTATTATTCCTTTCTTATCATAAGCAGTAAGTTATGGAAGAGAAAGAGGTAGTTCCAATAAGGGACACCAGATTCTTCCCTATAGCTTCACCAATAGCATACTTGGTCTTCATGGCCCAGCATCCTAGATCACGATAGGATTGGTTTCTGCGAAGAACTTCTTCCCAAACAAGGGTGGAGAAGGAGAAATCATTCATGATGTGAGAAATAGACTCATTACCATTATTTCAAAGAATACGATTGGAGTTATTAACCAAACCCCAAGCAAGAAGATTCTCTTTAGTAACATGAGCTTTACACCAAGCCAGCCACAGAATAAAGGAACATTTTGGAATGCAGGACTTATTCCAGACCAGAGAGTACCATGGAGTAGCAGCAACAACATCATGAGGTCTAATGTAGTCATAAGCATAAGCAATAGTGAACACACCTTTAGAATTGGCAGTCCAACTCAAGCTAACATCAAGAAGGGGATTAATGCTAGGGATAGGAGAGTGTTGAATGTCATTAAGTTCCTAGGTGACAGTAGCAGGCCACCTCCAGTTAGATCCCTAAATAAAATCAGAGACCTTAGCCTTTGAATTACTAGCAGCATCATAGATAACTATATCCCCAAATAAAGGATAAAGAGTGCCAAGAGTGTGACAATTATCATGCCACATGAAAGTGTTTTTCCCATTCCCCCAATACCAGCCTTCATCTTCACTCTGCAATCCTCTCTAACTTTAAGTATTTTCCTCCAACTCTAAGAGGAGTCTTGGGGGATTTTGATGGCCCATAAGCTCCTCCCCTTAATCTTGTAAGTATAGCACAATTTGACCCAGAGGCTATCCTTTTTAGAGAACAAGTTCCATAGATTTTTCATGATGGCAACCTTGTTACAGTACTCCATACTCTTAATGCCAAGACCACCTTCTTTCTTAGGCTTACAAACATCAACCCAAGCAACTTTTGCACCACTCTGCTTGAGCTCAGTCCCAGTCCAAATGATGTCTCTGATGCATTACTCAATCGACTTGATCACACTTTTAGGCAGGATAAAGATGGAAGCCCAATAGATTTGGGTACTGAATAACAGGCCTTAACACCAATCCTATAACCTAAAAATATCAACCAGGGATCATCACTATGCTTTAAGACCAATTATATGGCCCCATACCCACGGCCATATGAAAGAGTTATCTCATATTATCAATATGGGATAACACGGGTATGATAAAATAATCAAGGTAAAGCCCGTCTCGTAACTGGGGTACCAATCTACGTCGCATGCAGCCCATAAGGATATCCCCTCTAGAACGTAATACCACAATGACTCAAGACTAAGTATGTTGCAAATAAATACAAGAATAGTAAGCCTAGCTTACAAGGGTTACTAAGTATTTACCAAAAAAATTTACTTTAAAAATTTCCAATAGAATGTTAGCAACAATGGATCTACCATAAACAAAGGCAGCTTGCCTCTCATTGATTATGTGGAGCATCATAGGTTTGGTTATAATGGAAATGACTTTGGATATACACTTATAAATTGTGTTGCAGCAAAATATTGGCCTAAAGTCCCTCATAGTTATATGTTTCTTCACTTTGGGTGTGAGAGAAAGATAAGTGCAGTTACGCTATTTTGGAAGGTGACCACTTGTTAAAAATGGGAGACTGTAATACCACGTATTTTTTTGTGCATTATATTAATTGTGAAAATTAATTATGTGTTCATAATGTGACATGTGATGTTACTATTTATATTCTATATTTTTTATGTAATTTATATATAAAATTAAACAGAAATCATGATAACTGATTAATTAAATATTGGAAGTGATTTAATATTCCATTAATATCGAGTTCCATCAATTGTGAAGTAGTTTCTTATAATATCAAGTCTCACAGAATTAATTTATAATAAGATTTTAATTAATTTGACTCTTATTGGTTTATAATTTAAGTAAATGGGATAATTAATGTAATAGAATTAGGTATTATTCATATTGACCTTTAGAATGTTAGGAATTTCCGTTTTGAACTTAAAATAGTGGGGTTTAAGCTCATTGGGTTGGTACATAACTTGGGAAGAGTTTTAGACCATCTAGAGAGTTATTTGGTCTCACTAGGTTAGGGCTTGGGTTGGGTCCAATGCCAATTTCGTGGGAAGTAAGTTTATAAGGTTAGAAGACTAAACCTAAAACATATTTGAAGCACGGGAGAAACCCTAGGAGGCTAAGGAGGGGAGAGACACTCAAGGGAAATAAGATTTGGAGATTTGAGGCTTGAATTCTTACATTTCGACAAGACAAGTTTACATTGTTTAAGAATCTAGTTGGGATTGTGATGTGGTAATACTAGTTCATTAGATTTTGAATTAATATGTTGATATTTTTTATTTTTATACTAAAAAAAATAGTTTTAGAAATTATTTAATTGATAAGTTATCATGATTTACGTTAGGATAATTTGATATCAAATCCCATGATTTAAAGCTTGAAATCTAAATGAAATTTTTATACTTTGAATCATGTTAATGATTTATATAAAAGGCCCTAAGCTAATTCGGATATTGAAACAAATCTGAGATTAAATTATTAGAAATGTGAAGCTATAGTTCTTAAGCTTAGAATTGTAATTTGGTACTTAAATATTTGTAAAATCATCTAAAATTACAGATAGGCTACAGATTGATCTATTAGTGTTTTTAGGTCATATTTGGGTGTATTTGAGGTAGTAGAACCATGCTTCAGGCCGTTAATGGGTGGGTTCGAGGTCTGGGCTTGTAATAGTGAACTCGGATGAAAGACGCATTTATGAGATATGGAATTTTTGTGGGATGTTCCCGACCTTCAGATTTTATAATTGTAAATAATTGAATTAAGGATGGTCCCTTGTTCGAATGGAAGAGACTTTCTCTCTCTAGATCATTTGGCCTAAGGAAATTTTGAATTCTAATATTTGGCCTTGGGAAAGTTTGCATCGTTAGAGAATCTAATAGGGATTTGAGGTAGTAGAATCTTGGCTCAGGTCATTAAAGGTGGATTCAGAGTCTGGGCTCCTAACAGCTGATTTAGGTTTGAAGAAAGACGCATTTTTGAGATTTAATCTTTTAGGGCATGCGAATGGCAACATTTTTAGGGAGTACGACTTTCAAATTTTGTAAAAAATACGAAACCAGTGCCCACGCATTCATAATTTAATTATAGATAATTAAATTATGAATGCGTGGGCACTGGTTTCGTATTTTTTTTTTATTTTTATTGAATTTCTTATGAATATTTTACCAACAAAGCACAAGGTCGAAATTCTAGGTTAGTGATGTTGAGTTTTGAATTTGTGTTGTGTTCGTTTGGTTAGGGTTTTGATTTGGGAGTTGTTTTGAAGTTGAAATGAGGTTATGATTGAGTTATAATGATTATTTAAGTAATAGGTTAGGAACTTAAGAGTTCGGGCTAGGGTTAGAAATAATTGATTTTAGTTAACGCTAGTATTATATAATATTATAAATTATGTATTGGTTTCAAACCGGTTACGATGGGTTCTGCTTATTTGTTTCTTTTATATGTTAGTATACCATTTCTAGTACATGTCAGGAAGCCCAAATTTTTAGTACATGTCAAGATTGTACTTTTATGAATAGTAGCACAAATTTCTAGTACATATCAAGATTGTACTAATATGGATATTAGCCCAAATTTTTAGTATCTATCTGGATTGAACTTATAGTATTTCTAACGACATTCTATTTCTCCATCTTAGGAAGTAAAAGTTGAGCAGGGTGCTCTTCTACTTCTTGTTATATTTGTATATTTGTGTACATGAAGTTGTATGGATTTTTATATTTGAGATACAGTTTATGCAAGAGTTGTTTTCTATTTGTATCAGATGTTTGATGGTATTGGAGATGGTTTTATCTTATTTAGTATTCTGACTCTCATTATATTAACTTGTTCAATTTTATTTATTTCGTTATGCTAATAATGTTACCAAATATTTTTTACTCCCGCAATTTTTGTATTAGACTTGATCAATCGATTTATGAAATTTACGGGGAGTCACAGAAATAACAACGATTACATCATCTCTAACCACCTCCTAGTTGTTCTTAAATAAACTAGCATTAAAACTTCTAGACATAGGGCTTTATCTAATACAATAGAGAATATGGCCTCTTCGATTTCACTAGGTTTAACTCTGGGAACCAAAGTACTCATTCAGTTTCCTCATCACTTTGTAAAAGGTGTTAGGCAACCACTAGACCAAGTAGGGTATAAAATAAGGAGACAACCTCATTTTCCACATATTCTAAACCTTCCATAAGGTCCCCATTATTGTTCTTATTGTATAGGATCTTTCTATAATAAGTATTACGTTTGAATTTCTTATGAAAGAAAGTTGTATTCAAACCTCCCAGCTGTAACCATTTGATTCGAGACCTTTCCCTATTGTAGGATTCTTAAATAATTCTGATTATAACATAATTCTTCACCATATATTTCTCCTAAAGTTGTAGCTCTAAATTGGTTTCATCACCATCAAGACTGGTTTGAATGAGGTCTAAGTGATTCTTGGCTTCTTCTAACTCTATTAGAGATAATAATATAAAACTTTCTATTCAGAAGTTTTAGAGCAGGTTTAAGTGTCTTAAGCTTCATAGAGATTTTAAACATAGGGTTGCCAAAACGTTCCAAAGACCACGAGTCCATGAGAGTCTCATTGAAGCTATCATGTTTCATCCAAAAGTTAAAATTTTTGAAAGTCTTAGGTCTTCTGGTACTAAGAGGGAACATGGAGATGACTATAATGTTGTGGTCAGAGACACCTTGGCACAAAACATTAGTTTGGGTTTCAAGGAAGGAGGATTTATATTAGTAGTTGTGTATAACTAAATCAATTTTAGATTATAAATTAATGTTGCCCAATGGATTCTATATCACTTGGATATCATAAAGGCATTTGTTAAATTCATTAATTGTTCTATAGTAAATGCCATGAATGTCTGTCTTATTATCTAGTCTATAAACCACATTAAAATCGCCCATGAGAATCCACTATTGGTCATTAATGTTTTTATGGTTATGTCTTAGAAAGCTCCACAAAGCTTATTAGTCACTAGGTCGGTTGCTTCCACAAATGAGGATGTCAAAGAATTTCTTATTTAAGCCAACAATATTTATTCTAAAAAATATGTCTTAATGGTGAACAAATCGAACCTAAACATAAAAAAAATATTGGGTACCAGGCAACAAAAACTCTAACCACACCACCGGAGGTTGGGAAGTTATAACTGGCCTACCAATTCCAAAAGAAGCTACTTTTAACCAGAGCCATATGGTTGAGTCTAACTTTGGACTTAAAAAGAACAAATGTTAGATAAGTTATTGGCTTTGATAATTTTTTTAACCTCTTGTTATTTGTGGGGAGAGTTGAGTCCCCTTATGTTCCATGCTGTCAACTTAATCATTTGAAATGGGGATTTTTGGCTTTACCTATAAACATATTATGTCTTCCTCCAATACCAAGCTTTTTCTTCTTCTTCTTTTTGATGCTTTGGTTCTGGTTGTCTTGAGTTTGAGCACTTTTATTTTATTTTTAACCTCCTTTACAACTAACTCATCAATGGCTTTGACTTTTAAAACAAGACTGGTTGGTTATGAGATTGCTTCTCTTTTTAAAATTTCAGTAGGGCTACAATAGTTGGTGTCAAAGATATTCTCCAAATTAAAAGGTTTCATCATAACATTATTAAGTTTAGCATCATCCCTATTGGTGGATTCAACTTGGGTATTAGTGATAAAGGCTATCTTTGGGACTTGGGTCCAACCCTCCTTCTCCCTCGTGATAAGTTCTTCAGACTTCAAATCTTCTCCACATTCTTATCCACTTCCTTATTAGTTAGTTCTTTGACCACCCAAACTTTGGTGACTTTTGGACATTTAATAAATGAATGTCCAAAAGTTATATAGTGAGCATAAGAGTGGGGCATCTCTTAGTATTCCACCTTAACTTCAGTTGATGAGTTGTCTTCCATAATTATGTCAATGGATTGAAAATAGGCTTCTCTAGCTTCAATCTATATCCATATTTTAGCATCGATGATTCTTCTCATTTCTTCTGTAATTGTGTCATCATAGAGATGAATCCCCATAGAGATAGCAATGTAGCTTAAGCATTCTTCTGTCTAGTGTCGAACAAGGATATTATGGAACTTAACCCAAACTGGGACCTTCTTGGTAGCAACTTTAGAAAAATAGAAGTTAGGTTTACATTTCTTAAGGATGATTGGGTTGCCAACAAAGTGTCACCCATTGTCTATGATCTCATTTCTGTTAGTAGGGTTATAAAACATGAAGAAATACAAGCCATCATCATGCGCAATAATTTTAGAAAGGCTATATCTATTTAGGGCCACAATTTTTATAAGAGAGAAAGGGAGTTTCCTACCAAGGAAGAAGCCTACCACACTATTCTCCCATTTTTCATAGCCTTTGGCTTCCACATCAATTGGAGGTTTAATGTAAATTTTAGAATCAACAATGGTTGGTCTGTGGTAAGTTGAAGGTTGGGAGTTAGTTTCTCAGCCACCACTAATCTTTATGACTTGGTTGCACCACCAGGTAGTGTGGAAGCTTTGGATGTTGTTCCATCATCAACGTAAGTTGTAGATAAGCCCCCATTTTTCTGCAAAGTGGTCTTATATGGGGTATTATGAGAAGTAATAGCTTCACCTTTATGAATATATGGAGCAAGAAATGTACATAAAGTACGAACTTGTTTGTTCAAGTGACTGTTATCTTTAGCCTGCAAGATAGTGAGACTACCAACTCAACTGTTAGTTTAGATTTCATAAGTGTACTGTTGCCCACGGTAGCATCAACCCTACTATGGGATCCATTGAAGGAAGCTCCATTGGCAAGTATAACTAGAGAATATCTTCATGAACATAGCCTTTACTCTTAAAGGAAGTTTGAGTACACATTCTTCTCTTCATTGATCTCATGCAGTCTTTGGACATTAAGGTTAACACGTTCAATGGATTCTTCAGTTGCAACTATTTGACATTCTTTTGAGCCATCATCATCATTGGTAACTAATGTAGTAAAGGAAGTTTTGGGTTTATCAATAACAGCAGGACTAGTAGACAACCCTTTGGATAGGTTCATAGGGACTAGATCAGTGCTGGGAGAATCACTACTCGTTGTAGATATAAGGTTGAGGGACTCCGTTTCTGAGTTTATAAGGAGGAGGAAGAGAGGGTGAAGAAGAAGAGGATGATAATTAGCTAGAGAAAGGAAGTTTTAGAGACAAGAAAGAGCATTTGTAAGGCCTTACTCTTATCTTAATCCAAAAATTTTAATGGTTGTTCTTCTCTTATTTTATCAAGTAAATATATTTCTCTGATACTCAAAACAGTTTCACGATTTGTGGGAGATATTACCTCGTTAACACGCTTGCTACGGATGAAGTTATTTTTTAATGTATTACTTCAATTTTTAATTTTAAGACTTTCACCTTATAATTTTCTATTATAAAAATGATTGAATAGAGCAATTGAGTACAAAGCTATATACCCTCTAAAAATTATTTCACGTTATTAGATTATGAGAGGGTTGACTTGTTACCCAAAGTTTTAAAATGACAATTTTCTTTATAAATTAATATTGTTAGATATTTTGTTACGGCGTTATGAATCATATTACTATTTTTACCAATCCAAACTACAATTGGTTGACTATAAGTGTGCCACAAATATTCATGAAATATTGACTTTTTCTAAAATTGATTGAACATACACTATGTAATTATTCACAATTCATACCTGTTAAATTCCTTAATAGTGACCTTATTCAAATGTACAAATTCCTAGTGTTTTTATCTTATTATTACCATCCTTATGATTTTTATTGCAGTTTATTTTTAGTGTTAGTGTTATTTGAGTTATTCCATATCGTTTTAATGCATATTTCTTCAAAAAGAACTTGGAGTGGTGGGAAATGAGGTTATTGATGCAATCCCTTTTTTTTAAGAGGCTGCATTTTAAAACAATGGAACTGTGCCTCTCTTGCTCTAATTTTTAAAGCTCAAACACCCAATAATATGAAAGATTTCATACACATATCTTATTTCAATACTGTTTATAAATGCATTTCCTAAATCATAGTAGCCAGAATCAAACCTATCCTCCCTCACTTAATTAGTGACAAAGAAGTTGTATTTGTGGAAGGTAGGTCTATTACATATAATAGCCTTCTCTTGTAAGGGATTATGAGAAACTATCACAGAGACCTAACCCCCTCGATATGTACTCTCAAGATTGACATTATGAAAGCTTATGATTTAGTGAATTGGAACTTTTTGTTTTCTCTCCCTAACCACTTTGGTTTTGCTTCCATGGTCATCAACTGGATTAGATAGTGTGACTACTACTAAATTCTAGGTTAGATTAAATGGGGAGTTTCATGGTTTTTTCTCAGGTGCTAAAGGTCTTAGGCAAGGTGATCCCCTCTCCCCTACCTCTTCTTTGCTTGTAATGGAATCTTTTAGTGGAATTTTAGACAAAACTAATAGAGAACCTCAATTCTCATTCCACCCTAAATGTAAAGAGATTTCTCTTAATCACATTTGTTTTATTGATGATTTAATTATCTTTTGTGGAGGAGACATCGCTTCTTACAGGATTGTGAAAAAGGCCATATTGTTGATTTTAGTAGCATATTTGGATTATAACCTAACTTGGCCAAGAGTAATTTCTTCACTTTTGGAGATGGACCGAATAAGATGGACTATATGGTGTCCATTTTGGGCTATTACTCACAAAACCCCTCAACTAAGATATTTTTGGGTCCCTCTCATCACCACCAGGTTGACATTTGATGATTATAAGATCTTTCTCCCTCCACCTCTACCTATCCCTCCCTTAAACCTCCGTTTCCTTCTCTTCTGATGGCTAGCTTATCTTCTAGCCAACTCAATATTGCTTTAGTTCCATACGATGTGGCTATTGTTCCTATTTCTATGGAGTTAAAAAATAGTGGTCCTGCCATTGATGATGAGGTTGAAGATGGTCAATTAACAGCCTCTGATGAAAGTACCATTAGAGCCAATGACAATGTGCCCATGTTTAATGAGCTCAATGAAGAGAAGAATATCTACCTTGAGTTTCTTAAGAGTTAAAGGATTTAATCCTGATGATGTCTTCAAGTTTAGAACAGCTACTGAAGCTCCCTCTGATGGTAAAAAGAATGTTGTCATATGCAAGCTTGGTGAAAGTGCAACAATGGTTCGGCAATGTGAGGTGGTTTCCTACCAACATTGTTTACCTATTCAGTCTCTACATATTTCGAAAACTAATATAATTGGTGTTATTGGTTTGGAGAAATGTGGGGGTGGGATGGCCAAGTTTACAATCCTAACTAATCCTAGTTGTACTTCTTATGACATGGAGAAGAAAAAAAGGCAAGGGCGTTACTACACTGGGGCCTAAGGCAGCCCCAAAGTTTTCTAATTCGTTGCTAGACAATAATGCAAATCCAAAACCAAAACCAAATCGTGAAAAACTATGGTTATTGTTAGGAAGGAGCCTAATTTCAAGTTGTCTTACCACCAACTAGCCTTTGTAGATGACAAATTACAAGTCAAGACACTACTAGAGGTTGCAAAGCTTGGATATGCTCAATAGGATGTGTTGGTTACTTTCTCAATAGAAAACTTCCTTTCACCTTGGTCAATAACATTGACCATAGGCTGTGAAACAAGGATTATCTCAAGTCATTTCCCATGACAATTGTTATTTTCTTTTCAGGTTTGATACCACAAGGTGTAAAGATGAAGTTATGAAAAATGGGCCTTGGCACTTTGTGGGAAATGCTATTATCTTGAAGAAATGGAAACCCAATTTTAGCTTTAATAAAGAGACAACTAAGAGGGTTCCATTTTGGGTTCTCTTTTATAATCTTCTTATGCAATACTAGACTCAAGTTATATGTGGACAATGCCATTGGAGTCCCTATTTAGGATGACTTCATCACCAAAGAGATGAAGAGGATTGGTTATTCCAGGGTATGTGTTGAAATGAAGCCCCAAACTGAGTATCCAAAAGTGGTGGAGTACATCATGGTGAATAGAATCTCTCCCATTGTCAAAGTGGAATACTAAGCTGTAATACCCCGTATTTTCTATGATATTTATTTTTGGGGATTAATTGAATTAAATGTTTATTAATTGGAAATTAATCCGGATAATAATATTAACGAGATGTGAGTTAGTATTTTATTATAATGTGTATACTTGGCATTATATGAATATTGGAAAATATTGAAATTGTCACGAGATTGAAATACGGCAATTTGGGAAACTTTGTTGGGACGCGCGTGAAAGTCGCGTCAGGAATATAATTATTTGAATTAAAAAGTGAATTCTATTTTTCTCACCCGTATGTTCATTTTGAGTGCGCCAACGCGTCCGGAAGGGTCGAGATAGTCAGAAAACACTAGCCGGGAGTTTAGTTTGGGTCCCGGGGTATTTTTAGGCCATACCGGCATCATAAAGGGTATTTTGGTAATTTTGTATTTTTGGGAATTAAAAGTGACGAAAATTAGAAATAGAAATCTGACTTCTTCTTTAACCCACTAAACCCACTAACTACACTAAGAGACTTAATGGGCTACGGGAGAAGTTGAAATATAGTCCCAACTTACCAAAAACCAAACACACCTCCATTGTCATCATCCTTGGGAAGAACTTGTAGAGAGAGAGAGAAAGGAAAGAATTCTGCAGAAAGAGAGATAGAGGACAAATTCAACCTTCAAATTCAACATCAAATTCAGAGAAAGATTAAGGCAAGTGGTTTAAATTCATTTGATTCAAGCTATGCTTTTCTATGTTTAGGAATTTTCGAAATTGATCTTGGAAGATGATTTAGACCCATATATTGGAAGTTAAAAGTCATGAATTATGTTAGGGATTGCATGTAGTAATATTCTGGACGAATTATATGTTCTAAACAGAACCATTGATGATCTAAAAATGGAGTTTAGAAGTAGTTTATTGATGTTCTTGAATGGGGAAGAAATCTGGAATTTTTTTATGTAGTTTTGATCTAAACAAAGCCTTTGAATGATGAATTATGGGTTTTAGAATGTTAATACTGTTGTAGAATGATAGTATAATGATATTGTAACCTTGTCTTAGAGTTTCATGCTTGAAAATGGTGTTTTGGGACGAATTGGTAACTGCAAAACGAAGCAGTCCGTAACCATACCTGGTGCGTTCGATCGATCGATGTTCTTGTGACACCCCGACTAATTAAATACCGGGTAGCTACTCCTTTATTAAATTAATTCAAAATGCCAAGTTGGTCCAGTTAATAGCATCACTGTCGAAAACATTTTAATGATTACTAACCACCTAGTATTTAAAAAGTAAGTGCCAAATTTTAATTATAGTCTGATTAACATGCAACAAGTGTAATAAAGTATAATAACACCATTCGCCATAATGAAGTAAATAGAATGACCATCACATAACGTAAATAAAGTCTGGAGGAAAAAACTCCTCACTACAATCCCACAACTGAAATAAGTAAACCGAAAACTAAAACAGTACATGCCAAAGTCTGAAAACTGTAATGGAAATGTAACTCTAATAGAAATGGGCAACATGCCCTACAACTGATAGATGATGAATCGGGAATCCAAGTGATAGAAGCGTCTACAAGCAAATCCCTGTAGCTTCCACAAACAGCTACAGCTCGTCACCTGAATGAATATCCTATGCATGGTGTCCTTGTGGCTGGGCACCTAAAATGGTTTTACAAAGAAAAATAGATTTGAAAAGCAAACGGGTCAGAGCCCGAATGTGGAGTTATATTTTAAAAACCTGCAAGTGCTTTAAAAACATTTAAAACATTAAATGCAAAGTACATGTTAGGACGTGCACTCACATGATATTCTCACCTCTCGTCTAACTGTGCACTCCTAACGTAAGTACCCATCTATAACGACACAAACCACTAGCTAAGTGACATCATCTCTAGCTAGATTATCATAGGTCCTACCCATATTACTCGGTTCTATTAACATTATAACGCTCGTAATTAAGTAGGGGTTTAACGTAAACTCAGATGCTCAATATGCAATATATATCACTATCAGTTAACTCGTTATATATCTCGAAGCAATACCGTAATTATATTCACAACATTAACATGAAGGTTCCCATTAATTAAGTGTATATTATTCACATCATAAATATACAATACAAGCACCCCGAGAACTAAGCTGCGGTGCACACATACTCTGCTATCCATCCCGGTACATCACGTACATAAGGATTACATATTCCGAATCTCTCAGGAATAGTTCACAGATAACAACATCACAAATAATGGAGGCGAACACAGTCACATCACATGGGTCACGCACATACCTACGCTCCCACGATCAGCGGACTTATTAATATCCCAATAAGTCTTTCTATGACCTATGTTCATCAAGGTAACCAGTCTAAATCCGGGCAACACAAGGATTAGAGGGCCCTAAGCGAACGCAAACCTCCCGTGATAGCAAGTATGGTAGGTATGTCATACACACAATTCATATACCAATACTAAGTAAACACACATCTTAGTAATCCCGTAGTTTAATCGTAGTACATATCGCATTCTCGTACTAACTTATAATTACACACTTTATACGATTCCGATTTATAATCATACGCGCTATAATCTATTCTCACATCGTAGTAGACACTCACGTCTCAACCCAAACGGTTCATTGATTTAAGTCACTCGTATAGAATTTACTCCTCATAATAACCCAAAAGTCCCAAATCTATCCATACATCATCAAAGGAAGGTTATCTATATCCTCGAACAAGTTTACGGGACTCCAAAAATCGAAACAGTCCAAAAAGGCCCAAACTGTCAACTCGTTAGAAGTCTCTTTTGAACGAGGCTGTTCGAACGAGATCCCATTGTCGGCTCGTTAGAAGTCTCGTTCGAACGAGGCTGTTCGAACGAGATCCAGTTCGTTCGAACGAACTGTACTTTCTAATGAGATGTCGTTCGAACGAAGTTATCGAACGAGGCTCCCTTTCATTAGAACGACTGGTCAATTCGTTAGAAGCTCGTTCGAACGAGTTCGTTCGAACGACCTGGGCAGGGGCTTCTAACGACCTACCAGATTCGTCCCAGATTTGTCTAATCTCGTTTTTTCACCATTCTTACTCCTCAAATCTCTTCTAAACTAAGTCCCAACAATCGTTTTAAGGTCTCTAAACAATCCTAAACATATTATAATCACATTCTAACACGTTTTGAAGGATTAATCCATCCTAACATCAACCAAATTTATAAATCTCTACACTTTTTCCTAATTTTTCAAGAACATGAACCCTAAGTTTTTGAATCATGAATTAATCCAATATAAATCCGTTTTAATTTCTTCCAATCACAAATATCATGAGAATAATCATCTACCTATCATTCTACATGCAATTCTCCTCAAGATTTCAAGTTCTAAGCTTCAAAATACATGGGTTTTCATTATCTTTCAAGAACAATTGATATTCTTCAATTTTCTAACATGGAAGGAACATTCTACGAATTTAAATATAATTAAAACACTTGCCTTGATTGTCTCTGAGTTTGGATGATGGTTTGATGAAGATTTCTGCAGAATTTCTTCTCTTCTCCAAGCTTCTTCTCCAATGGTGGCTTAAGGTGGCTAGGGTTTCCTTTGGGAAAGTTGTAAACCTAATGATAGCCTCCGTAGCTTAATGGGTTAATATGGGTTGGTTAGTGGGTTTAGTGGGTTAAATCCACATCAGATTAAAACTCCCAATTTTCGTCACTTTTAATTCCTCAAAATGTAAAATTACCAAAATACCCTTTATGATGCCGGTATGGCCTAAAAATACCCCGGAATCCAAACTACACCCCCGGCTAGTGTTTTCTGACTATCTCGACCCTTCCGGACGCGTTGGAGCACTCAAAATGACCATACGAATAATAGAAATAAAAATCACTTTTATAATTAAAATAATATACCATGACGCGACGGTCACACGCGTCTCAACAAAATTCCCAAATTGCCGTATATAAATCTCACGACAAATTTCATGATTCCAAATTCATATATAATCATATATGCACATAATCAAATACCAACTCGCATCTCGTTAGTATTTATAACCCGGATTAATTTCCAATTAATACGCATTTAATTAATTAATCCCAAAAATAAATATAGCCAAAAATACGGGGTATTACAGTTCTTCAGTCGATCGATCGACCACCATCGACCGATCGAAGGTAAAGGTCGATCGATCAACATTCCCAGAATGAGTAAAGTTTTTCCCTAATTAAATTTTAATGGTGTTAATCCTTGAATGATATTATTGGAGACCTTATGAATACCCTTAACCTTAAGGAAGACCAGTAGGCATGATTATGAGATTGGACCTTAATTGGAATTCAATTTGAGGAATTATTCTAAATTAATGAAATTCGATAATTGAGATAATATTTGAGTTAATAGTGTAAATTTGAATAAGTTGATGAAATAAGGTTTGGGGCAGAAGTAAAGACCTTAGGTGTAAAGATGTTATATGGGGGAATAAGAGGAACTTAATAGTCTATTCGAGATAGGTTTTAAGTTTCAGAAACTACGACGTGAGACGTGTCGACAATTTAATTTCTATATTATCGGGATACTTGAAATATATGAATTTGGAATAATGGTATAAAGATGTAGAGTATACCTTTATTAATATCGAGATATCTAAGATGTGTGAATGCTTAGTATATAATTGTATGTGTATGACATACCTACCATACTTGCTATCACGGGAGGTTTACGTTCGCTTAGGGCCTTCTTATCCTTGTGTTGCCCGGATTTAGATTGGTTACCTCGATGAACATAGGTCATAGAAGGACTTATTGGGATATTAATAAGTTTGCTGATCGTGGGAGCGTAGGTATGTGCGTGACCCATGTGATGTGACTGTGTTCGCCTCCACTATTTGTGATGTTGTTATTTGAACGATTCTTGAGAGATTCGGAATGCGTGATCCTTATGTACGTGATGTACCGGGATGGATAACAGAGTATGTGTGCACCGCAGCTTAGCCTTTGGGTGCTTGTATTGTATATTTATGATGTGAAAATATACGGTTAAACGAGAAGGAATTTACTATGTTAAATTGTGAGTATAGTTATGGTAATGTTATGTAGATAAAAAGGGAACTTATATCTATAAATGGTTTTGTTAATAATTGGGAATCCGAGAATTAAAGTAGAACTCTCTATTTAATTGTTAAGGTTGGAAATTAAACGTGAACCGAGTAGTAGTGTTAGAAACTCTTCAGAATTAGATAGTTATGAGATAACACATGAATGGGTACAAGAACGTTAGGAGTGCACAGTTAGACGAGAGGTGAGTATCTCATGTGAGAGCACGTCCTAACATGTATTTTACATATACTGTTTTAAATGTTTTTAAATCACTTGCAGGTTTTTAAAATATCTCCACATTCGGGCTCTGACCCGTTTGCTTTCAAATCTATATTTTTGTAAAACCATTTTTAGGTGCCCAGCCACAAGGACACCATGCATAGGATTCTCACTCAGATGACGAGCTGTAGCTGCTTGTGGAAGCTACAGGGATTTGCTTTTAGACGCTTATATCATTTGGATTCCATACTCAGTATTCCTCAGTTGTAGGGCATGTTGCCCAATTTCTATTAGAGACATTTCCATTTCAGTTTTTCAGACTTTGGCATGTATTGATTCAGTATTCAGTATTTCGTTACTTACTTCAGTTGCGGGATTTTGTTGTGAGGAGTTTTTCCTCCAGATTTATTTATATCATGTGTTGATTATTCTATTATTTCGTTATGGTGAATGGTGATATTATTCTTGCTTTAAATCTTTTACTGCATGTTAATCAGGCTTTAATTAAAATTTGGCAACTTACTTTTTAAATACTAGGTGGTTAGTAATAATAAAAATGTTTTCGACAGTGATGCTATTAACTGAGCCAACTTGGCATTTTGATTTAATTTAATAAAGGAGTAGCTACCCGGTATTTAATTAGTCGGGGTGTCACAGGTGGTATCAGAGCATCAGGTTCTAGTGTCCTTTAGGATCTGAACGGCTTATTATGTTTCCGCTGAGCTTTCTTTGATGTAGAGCCCTATATTTTAAGACTGTTGTATTCTTTTGTATATGCTACGTTCTTCAGCTATTTTAAGTTTATAACTGTGAACTTATAGACTTTATTCTTATTTCAGAATGCCTCCACGACGTGCACCACGGGTCCCCAGGAATGCAACGCCAGAACTACAGCCCGCACCAGTTCAGGGCACGATGAACGCCGCTGAGGTTGCAGCCATAGTAGCCCAAGCGGTAAATGCCGCACTTGCCGTAGTTCAGCAGGCACCGCCTCAGGCGCCGGTTGCCGCGCCAGTACAAGCAAATGCATTCCCGTCCGCTTGGGAACGTGTACGTGACGCTTTCTAGAAAGCGCATCCCCCAGAGTTTACAGGTAGCTCAGATGTGGTAGTCTCGAGCCAATGGAGGAAGGATATACAGCGGCACTTGAGGATGTATGAGTGCACGGATGTTCAGAAGCAGGTGCTAGCTACTTTCAAACTAGTTGGGTCTGCACTGCAGTGGTGGGAGTCTATTACCACCGTAGAGGAGAGGGATACTCTCACTATTCAGGAGTTCTGGGTGCTGTTCGACCGCAAGTACTTTTCGTCAGCTGTTTATACGGAAATGAGGAGGAGATTGATGAGTCCGAAGCAGGAGGGTAAGACCGTGGCCGAGTATGAGGCCGATTTCACTAATCTGTTGAATATCGTTCCGGATGAGATACCGATAGAAAAGAAGAAGATTGAGAAATTCACCGACGGGTTGACTTGGAGGATCCGTCAGCATTTGTTAGGGAACCTTTCGTTGGCTACTTATTCTGATGTGGTTAACGCTGCTTTGTTACACTACCAGGATCACCGATTTCATATGGCTGAGGGCAAGAGATCGGGAGAGTCTAGCCATCAGGGCAGGACTGGAGGACATGGTGCCGGTGGGGCACAATCTGTTCAGGGGCAGAGGCTGAGTGATCAGGGTTCCCAGCAGGGGGATCATAAGTGGTTTCGATCAGGGGGTTTCAGGAACGGTCAGGGAGGATTTCGGAATGGCCAGCAGGGTCATAACGGCCATCAGGGCCAGCAGGGTCAAAATGGTCAACATCAGCAGTTTCAGCAGGGGCAGCAGGGCCAAGGGAGGAACGGTAACAGCCACCAGGGCCGGGGACAGCAAGGGCAGAGAGGAGGAAACTTCCCAGGGAAGTGTTTCGTTTGTGGCAAGACTGGCCATAAACGCCAGGACTGTCCTGATAGGGGCAGGGCCCCACAGCAGCAGCAGCGGGGAGCTCGCCAGGAGCCGCAGAGGCCTATGTTTCCCGCCGCTCTCCCCGCACCGCCACAGATGGCAGCATTGCCACCCATTCCAGCAGTCCCGGCTCAGCAGGGGCAGTTATAGTATGGACGTGTCTATAACGTCCACCAGGCAGCAGTCCCACAGGCACCGCCCGCGATTGAGGGTACGTTTTCTATCCATGGCACTATGGGTCGGGTACTGTTTGATACGGGGGCTACACATTGTTTTATAGCTACACATTTCGCGAAGGCTTTAGGGTTGTTAGCCACAGCGGAGAGCATAGTGACGTATGTCGACTCACCATTGGGAAATGGGTCACTTATTTTCTTTATATGCCGGGGAGTAGGGGTAGAGATTGGTAGTCTGGTATTACCTGCAGATATGTTGGTATTAGATATGCATGTTCACGATGTGATTATCGGTATGGATTGGCTCGCTGATTATAGAGCCATGATTGATTGTTTCGGTGGGAGCATTGTTTTTGCCATTCCGGGGCAAGAGATGTTTGTAGTGGCGATGCCTCGCCCAGAGGGAGGCTCGACCGCTCATTTGTATTACCTAGAGGAGGATACCTCTAAGGAGGTTGTGATTCCTTTAGATTCGATCCCAGTTGTCAGGGAGTATTCTGATGTGTTTCAGGAGATACCAGGCCTACCCCCCAGTCGAGAGATAGACTTTGTTATAGACTTATTACCAGATACGAGACCTATAGCACGCACACCGTATCGTATGGCTCCAGCTGAGATGAGGGAGTTACGGGATCAGATTGAGCAGTTGTTGGGTCAGGGGTTTATTCGGAGAAGTACTTCACCGTGGGGTGCCCCTGTGTTGTTCGTGAAGAAGAGAGATGGTTCACTGAGATTGTGTGTGGACTACCGAGAGTTAAACAAGGTCACGATACGGAATAAGTATCCGTTGCCTCGAATCGATGACCTATTCGACCAGTTGAGAGGAGCTTCTTGCTTCTCAAAGATTGATTTGCGATCTGGTTACCATCAGTTGCGTATCAGGGAGGAGGACGTCTCGAAGACTGCGTTCTTATCGAGATATGGTTCTTACGAGTTTCGGGTTATGCCATTTGGTTTGACCAACGCTCCAGCAGCATTTATGGACTTGATGAATAGGGTGTTCAGGGATTTCCTAGATCAGTTTGTCATTGTATTCATCAATGATATTTTGGTTTACTCCCAGACAGAGGAGGAGCACGCCGAGCACTTGAGGCAAGTTTTGCAGACACTGCGCCAGAATGAGTTGTATGCAAAATATGAGAAGTGCGGGTTTTGGCTGAAGGAGGTTCAGTTTTTGGGGCATATTATTTCCGACCGGGGAATATCGGTTGATTCGGGGAAGGTATCCATGGTGAGGAAGTGGGGACAGCCCACGACACCGATGGAGATCCGTAGTTTCTTGGGCCTAGCAGGATACTACAGGAGGTTTATTCGGGGTTTCTCCACGATAGCGGGTCCCATGACACATCTAACTCGTAAAGGTGTACCGTTCATTTAGAGTGATGCCTGTCAGTTGGCATTTGATGAGTTGAAGGACAAGTTAACCTCAGCACCTGTGTTAGCATTGCCGAGACCGGGAGTTGAGTATCTTGTTTACACCGATGCGTCCTTACAAGGACTTGGAGGTGTACTGCAGCAGGAGAGTCAGGCCATAGCTTATGCTTCCCGTAAGCTTAAGCCTCACGAGAAGAATTACCCTACCCATGACTTGGAGTTAGCGGCAGTGGTATTTGCCCTTCGTATTTGGAGACATTACCTTTTGGGGGAGAAGTTTCGATTGTTCACGGATCACAAGTCCCTACAGTACCTATTCACGCAGAAGGAGTTGAATATGGGGCAACGGAGGTGGCTTGAATTCGTGAAAGATTATCAGTTCGATATCCAGTATCACCCGGGGAAGGCTAACGTAGTAGCAGACGCGTTGAGCCATAGACCTGTAGATGAGGTGGCGGAAGTGTGGAAGGCAAAGTGGAAGGAATTGGGACACCAGGATGCAGTGGCTCGATCATTCATGTCTGTGATGACTGTTACACCGCAGATTGTCACGAAGGTAGTGAGGGCACAGGCAAACGACTCGTTCTGTCAGGAGCAGATAGTTCGATTATTGGCAGAGGGAGCCGAATCCTATACCGTTAGCTCAGACGGGGGATTACGCTTCAATGGGAGATTGGTGGTTCCGGAAGGGGAGGAATTGCGGCATGATGTGATGGCAGAGTCGCACGGCTCACGGTTCGCGGTACATCCCGGAGGGGACAAAATGTACCAAGACATGAGACGTCAGTATTGGTGGAGCGGTATGAAGAGAGATATTGCCGAGTTTGTTTCTAAATGCGCCACTTGTCAGCTAGTAAAAGTGGATCATCTGAGACCGGCAGGACTACTACAGCCGTTGGAGGTCCCGATGTGGATGTGGGAGAGCATATCCATGGACTTTATCACGGGGTTGCCTACGTCACAGAGAGGTCACGACTCCATTTGGGTAATAGTGGATAGGTTGACCAAAGTCGCTCATTTTCTACCCGTGAGGACAGACTACACTGCAGGACAGTATGCCCAGCTCTTTATTTCTGAGATAGTAAGACTTCACGATGTGCCCCTAAATATCGTGTCTGACCGAGACAAGATATTTGTTTCACGGTTTTGGGAGAATTTTCAGCAGGCCATGGGCACGGAGTTGCGATTGAGTACGGCGTACCACCCGCAGACCGATGGGCCGACCGAGAGCACAAATCAGATGTTGGAGGACATGCTACGTATGTGCACCATTGATTTTGAGGGTGGATGGGAGTAGTATCTTCCACTGGTGGAGTTTGCTTACAACAACTCCTACCAGTTCACCATTGGCATGGCTCCATTTGAGGCGTTGTACGGTAGACCTTGTCGTTCCCCAGCATGTTGGTTGGAGGTGGGGGACAACAAAATACTTGGGCCGGAAGTAATTCAGGATACTTCGGCAAGGATAGAATTGATTCGGAGTCGCATTCGGGTAGCTCAGGATAGGCAGAAGAGCTATGCTGATGCGAAGAGATTCTTCAGAGAGTTCCAAGTGGGGGACCAGGTTTTGCTCAGAATATCTCCTATGAAGGGGATTATGCGTTTCGGGAAGAAAAGGAAGTTGGCACCGAGATATGTGGGACCATTTCCTATTATTGAGCGGATTGGACCGGTTGCGTATAGGCTTGGATTACCGGAGCATTTACATCGGATTCACGATGTATTTCATATTTCCTCGCTTAGGAAATACCTTAGAGATAATTTGGCTCATTCTCTCATTGCTGTGGAGGACATTGATCTCCAGCCAGGTAGCTCCTACGAGGAGGGGCCGATTGCTATTCTGGACCGAAGTGAGCGGAAGCTGCGGTCAAAGATAGTTCCGTTAGTGCGTGTTCAGTGGCGACATCATAATGTCGAGGAATCCACATGGGAGCGCGAGGATGAGATGCGCGAACGTTATTCAGAGTTATTCTTACCAGGTACTTTCTAGTTCCGAATTTCGGGACGAAATTCAGTTATTAGGGGGGAAGTATGTAATACCCCGTATTTTCTATGATATTTATTTTTGGGGATTAATTGAATTAAATGTTTATTAATTGGAAATTAATCTGGATAATAATATTAACGATATGTGAGTTAGTATTTTATTATAATGTGTATACTTGGCATTATATGAATATTGGAAAATATTGAAATTGTCACGAGATTGAAATACGGCAATTTGGGAAACTTTGTTGGGACGCGCGTGACAGCCGCGTCAGGAATATAATTATTTGAATTAAAAAGTGAATTCTATTTTTATCACCCGTATGTTCATTTTGAGTGCGCCAACGCGTCCGGAAGGGTCGAGATAGTCAGAAAACACTAGCCGGGAGTTTAGTTTGGGTCCCGGGGTATTTTTAGGCCATACCGGCATCATAAAGGGTATTTTGGTAATTTTGTATTTTTGGGAATTAAAAGTGACGAAAATTAGAAATAGAAATCTGACTTCTTCTTTAACCCACTAAACCCACTAACTACACTAAGAGACTTAATGGGCTACGGGAGAAGTTGAAATACAGTCCCAACTTACCAAAAACCAAACACACCTCCATTGTCATCATCCTTGGGAAGAACTTGTAGAGAGAGAGAGAAAGGAAAGAATTCTGCAGAAAGAGAGATAGAGGACAAATTCAACCTTCAAATTCAACATCAAATTCAGAGAAAGATTAAGGCAAGTGGTTTAAATTCATTTGATTCAAGCTATGCTTTTCCATGTTTAGGAATTTTCGAAATTGATCTTGGAAGATGATTTAGACCCATATATTGGAAGTTAAAAGTTATGAATTATGTTAGGGATTGCATGTAGTAATATTCTGGACGAATTATATGTTCTAAACAGAACCATTGATGATCTAAAAATGGAGTTTAGAAGTAGTTTATTGATGTTCTTGAATGGGGAAGAAATCTGGAATTTTTTTATGTAGTTTTGATCTAAACAAAGCCTTTGAATGATGAATTATGGGTTTTAGAATGTTAATACTGTTGTAGAATGATAGTATAATGATATTGTAACCTTTTCTTAGAGTTTCATGCTTGAAAATGGTGTTTTGGGACGAATTGGTAACTGCAAAACGAAGCAGTCCGTAACCATACCTGGTGCGTTCGATCGATCGATGTTCTTCAGTCGATCGATCGACCACAATCGACCGATCGAAGGTAAAGGTCGATCGATCGACCTTCCCAGAATGAGTAAAGTTTTTCCCTAATTAAATTTTAATGGTGTTAATCCTTGAATGATATTATTGGAGACCTTATGAATACCCTTAACCTTAAGGAAGACCAGTAGGCATGATTATGAGATTGGACCTTAATTGGAATTCAATTTGAGGAATTATTCTAAATTAATGAAATTCGATAATTGAGATAATATTTGAGTTAATAGTGTAAATTTGAATAAGTTGATGAAATAAGGTTTGGGGCAGAAGTAAAGACCTTAGGTGTAAAGATGTTATATGGGGGAATAAGAGGAACTTAATAGTCTATTCGAGATAGGTTTTAAGTTTCAGAAACTACGACGTGAGACGTGTCGACAATTTAATTTCTATATTATCGGGATACTTGAAATATATGAATTTGGAATAATGGTATAAAGATGTAGAGTATACCTTTATTAATATCGAGATATCTAAGATGTGTGAATGCTTAGTATATAATTGTATGTGTATGACATACCTGTAATACCCCGTACTTTTGTCTATATTTATTTTTGGGGATTAATTAATTAAATTGCGTATTAATTGGAAATTAATCCGGGTTATAAATACTAATGAGATGCGAATTGGTATTTGATTATGTACATATATGATTATATATGTATTTGGTATTATAAAATTTGTCGTGAGATTTATATACGGCATTTTAGAAATTTTGTTGAGACGCGTGGGACCGCCGCGTCACGGTATAATATTTTGTTAATAAAAGTAAATTAAAAATATATAATCCGTATGGTCGTTTTGAGTGCGCCAACGCGTCCGGAAGGGTCGAGTTAGTCAGAAAACACTAGCTGGGGGTATAGTTTGGGTCCCGGGGTAATTTTAGACCATACCGGTAACTTAAAGGGTATTTTAGTAAATTGGTATTTTTGGGTAATTAAAAGTGACGAAAATTGAGAGTTGTAATCTGATAAGGATTGACCCCAACCAACCCTTATTAACCCAACAAGCTACGGAGGTTTATAAAAAATTAGGTTTTCATAAGTTCCCCAAAGCAAACCCTAGCCACCATAGCCTTTTGGAGAAGAAAGCTTAGAGGAGAGAGAGAGAGGAACTCTGCAGAAACTTCATCAAACCTACATCAAAACCAGAAATCAAACCAAGGCAAGTGACTTTATTTCATTTAAATTCGAAGAATGTCTTTTCCATGTTAGAAATTGAAGAATCTTAATTGTTCTTGAAAGATTAAAAGAAAACCCATGAAATTTGAAGTTATGATTGAATGTTGGGATAGGTTTGCATGTAGAAACATTGTTGGAAGATTAAATTTCGGAGATTTCATATCTAGGTGATGCATAAACGAATTAAAATCTGGGAATTTATGATGAGAAAAAGTTAGGGTTTATGTTCTTGAAGAAAATTGGGAATTATAGTAGAAATTGTGATTTAATGATGTTTAGATGATATCAAACCCTTTAATGATGTTAGTATAGCCCCTTAACATGTTTGAGGATGATTAGAGAACTCAATATATTGTGGGAACGAATTTTAGAAGAGGTTTGAGGAGTAAAAATGGTGAAAAACGACTTTTGGAAAATTCTGGGCCGAAACTGGCATCTCGTTAGAAGCAGCCCCCAGGTCGTTCGAACGAGCTCGTTCGAACGAGCTTCTAACGAGTTGACCAGTCGTTATTAACGAGTAGGAATTTTCGTTCGATATCTCGTTCGAACGAGATATCGTTAGAAGGGTCAGTTCGTTCGAACGAACTGGGATCTCGTTCGAACAGCCTCGTTCGAACGAGACTTCTAACGACCTGACAGTCCAAACTCGTTCGAAGCCTCGTTCGAACGAGACTTCTAACGAGTTGACAGTTTGACCCTTTTTGGACTGTTTTGACTTTTGGAGTTCCGGGAGATGGTTCAAGGGTAGAGTTAGCATCCCTTTGATGATATAGTGATTGATTTGGGACTTTTGGGTTGTTGGGACGAGTAAATCATATACGAGAATTATATTCAATGAATCATTTGGGTTGAGACGTGAGTGACTACTACGATGTGAGGATGAATTATAGCGCGTATAATTATGAACCGGAATAAAATAAGTTGTGATAATTAGTTAGTACGAGAATGCGATATGTACTACGATTAAAATACGGTATTACTAAGATGTGTGTTTACTTAGTATTAGTATATGGATTGTTTGTATGACATACCTACCATACTTGCTATCACGGGAGGTTTCGTTCGCTTAGGACCCTCTAATCCTTGTGTGCCTACGGGGGGGATATAGACTGGTACCTTGATGAACATAGGTCATAGAAAGACTTATTGTGATATTAATAAGTCCGCTGACCATGGGAGCGTAGGTATGTGCGTGACCCATGTGATGGTGACTGTGTTCGCCTCCACTATTTGTGATTTGTGTTATCTGAACTATTCCTGAGAGATTCGGAATATGTGATCCTTATGTACGTGATGTACCGGGATGGATAGCAGAGTATGTATGCACTACAGCTTAAATTGCGGGGTGCTTGTATTGTATATTTATGAGATGAATAATATACATTAGATTAATGGTAATCCTCATGTTAATGTTGTAAAAATATTACGGTATTGTTTCGAGTTATATAAGGAGTTAGCTGATAGTTATATCAATGGCATAATTAGTAACTGAGTTTATGTTAAACCTCTATTTAATTACGAGCGTTGTTACGTTAAATGGAACCGAGTTATATGGGTAGAACCTTTGGCAGTCTAGCTAGTTATGTTGTCAGTTAGCTAGTAGTATGGGTCGATATAGATGGGTACTTACGTTAGGAGTGCACAGTTAGACGAGAGGTGAGAATATCATGCGAGTGTACGTCCTAACATGTACTTTGCATTTAATGTTTTAAATGTTTTTAAAGCACTTGCAGCTTTTTAAAATGACTTCCACTTTCGGGCTCTGACCCATTTGCTTTCAAATATATTTTCTTGTAAAACCATTTTAGGTGCCCAGCCACAAGGACACCAAGCATAGGATTCTCATTTAGGTGACGTGCTGTAGCTGGTTGTGGAAGCTACAGGGATTTGCTCATAGACGCTTCCATCTTTTGGATTCCAGAGTCACTATCTATCAGTTGTAGGGCATGTTGCCCTTTTCTTTAGAGACCTCTTTTACATTTCAGTTTTCAGACTCTAGCATGTATTGCTCAGTATTCAGTTTTAGTTATTTATTTCAGTTTACTTATCAGTTGTGGGATTTGTATTGAGGAGTTTTTCCTCCAGGTTTTATTTACATATTGTGATGGTTATTCATTTTACTTCAGTATGGTGAATGGTGTTATTTAGTTATTCATTACTCTTGTTGCATGTTAATCAGATTTCATAAAATTTGGCACTTACTTTTTAAATACTAGGTGGTTAGTAATAATAAAACGTTTTCGACAGTGATGCTATTAACTGAGCCAACTTGGCATTTTGAATTAATTTTATAAAGGAGTAGCTACCCGGTGTTTAATTAGTCGGGGTGTCACAATACCTACCATACTTGCTATCACGGGAGGTTTACGTTCGCTTAGGGCCTTCTTATCCTTGTGTTGCCCGGATTTAGATTGGTTACCTCGATGAACATAGGTCATAGAAGGACTTATTGGGATATTAATAAGTTTGCTGATCGTGGGAGCGTAGGTATGTGCGTGACCCATGTGATGTGACTGTGTTCGCCTCCACTATTTGTGATGTTGTTATCTGAACGATTCCTGAGAGATTCGGAATGCGTGATCCTTATGTACGTGATGTACCGGGATGGATAGCAGAGTATGTGTGCACCGCAGCTTAGCCTTTGGGTGCTTGTATTGTATATTTATGATGTGAAAATATACGGTTAAACGAGAAGGAATTTACTATGTTAAATTGTGAGTATAGTTATGGTAATGTTATGTAGATAAAAAGGGAACTTATATCTATAAATGGTTTTGTTAATAATTGGGAATCCGAGAATTAAAGTAGAACTCTCTATTTAATTGTTAAGGTTGGAAATTAAACGTGAACCGAGTAGTAGTGTTAGAAACTCTTCAGAATTAGATAGTTATGAGATAACACATGAATGGGTACAGGAACGTTAGGAGTGCACAGTTAAACGAGAGGTGAGTATCTCATGTGAGAGCACGTCCTAACATGTATTTTACATATACTGTTTTAAATGTTTTTAAAGCACTTGCAGGTTTTTAAAATATCTCCACATTCGGGCTCTGACCCGTTTGCTTTCAAATCTATATTTTTGTAAAACCATTTTTAGGTGCCCAGCCACAAGGACACCATGCATAGGATTCTCACTCAGATGACGAGCTGTAGCTGCTTGTGGAAGCTACAGGGATTTGCTTTTAGACGCTTATATCATTTGGATTCCATACTCAGTATTCCTCAGTTGTAGGGCATGTTGCCCAATTTCTATTAGAGACATTTCCATTTCAGTTTTTCAGACTTTGGCATGTATTGATTCAGTATTCAGTATTTCGTTACTTACTTCAGTTGCGGGATTTTGTTGTGAGGAGTTTTTCCTCCAGATTTATTTATATCATGTGTTGATTATTCTATTATTTCGTTATGGTGAATGGTGATATTATTCTTGCTTTAAATCTTTTACTGCATGTTAATCAGGCTTTAATTAAAATTTGGCAACTTACTTTTTAAATACTAGGTGGTTAGTAATAATAAAAATGTTTTCGACAGTGATGCTATTAACTGAGCCAACTTGGCATTTTGATTTAATTTAATAAAGGAGTAGCTACCCGGTATTTAATTAGTTGGGGTGTCACATAAGCTATGCCCCACTCTTACAATCACTGCTTAACATTTGGTTATACCATTTTTAAACGTGCCAAAGTTAAAAGAGTTTGGGTTGAGAAAACTTGTATTGTTCCCAACATTGATGCAATTACCCTTTCTAGAGTTGATGAAGGGAACAAAGACAAGGAGGAATGGCACACAATTAGTAGGAAGAACAAAAAAAAAACCTAGAAGGTGAAACTAAAAGAACTCATAAAGATGAACCTAACATCATATGCTCTAACACTAGTTTTGATGTAGTGACCACCATACATGTATCCCCTTTGGTGAGAACTTTAAACTCCTTTGATGTTTTTAATTAAGTGGATTATGAGATTGGTGTTACTCCATCTGTCCTAGCCCTCAAGATTAAAATTGTTGATGAGCATGCTGATAAAGGCAAAATTATTGTTATTCCTGAGCCCACAATGACACACAGTAGCGATAATGGGAAAGGGAAAAAGAAGTTTGGGAGTAAAAACAAAAACAATAGATAATTAAGTTAGCCACATGGAACATAAGGGGTCTTAACTCCACTGATAAGCAACAAGAATTCAGGAAGTTGATTGCTGATAATAATATCTCCCTCATTTATATTCTTGAATCCAAGGTGAGGAGGAATCATAAGGCTGGTGTTAGTAATAATTATTTTTGGAATTGGAACTCAATTCACAATTGCCTTAGTAATGGAGGAGATTCTCGAGTGTTGGTAGGTTGGGACCCAAACACTAAGGAGGTTGAGGTAATAAATGAAGTCTCCCAAGCTATGTTTTGTAAATTTGAGCTAGTTGGCATGAATAAATAATTATATGCCACTTTTATCTATGGATATAAACAACCTAATGATAGAGTCCCTTTATGGACTTTTTTTCTCAAGAATAATCATGGTGGTAGTAATGACCATCAATGGATTGTTATGGGAGATTTCAATATTGTTAGGAATCAGGAGGAGAAAAAGGGGTGCACTTGGCATTGATACAAGAGCCTCCAATGAGTTTAACTCTTGCCATTAGGACATTTAGCTATTGGACATGACTTCTACCGGTCTTTGGTCCACTTATAACAAAAGGAGTGCTGGCATCTCTAATGTACAATCTAGAATTGATAAAGTTCTCCATAAATCCCAGTGGAGCTCTTACTTTCCTGAGTCCCTAAGCTAATGTTTTATGCCTAGGATTGTCTAACAATAGCCATATTCTCACCAATATCATGCCTAATGTGGAAAGTAGGCCAAGCCTTTTAAGTTCTTTAACTTCTTGATGCAGCATACTAAATTCAAGGAGAGGCTCATAAATGCTTTGACTCATTGTAAGAGAAATCCTATGTTCTAGTTGTGTTATAAGTTGAAAAGATTGAAACTTGTTCTTAAGGATTTCAATGGTAGGTTCTATAGCAATATCTCCACAAGATTCATTGAGATGAGGGACCATATGCATTCAATTCAATGCTAACTTGACTTGGATGGCTGCAATGCTCAACTGATGGAGGTGGAGAAGATTATTGCCAATGAATATGCTACTCTTAAAGCTAATGAAGAAGCTTACTATAAGTAAAAATCTTGAATCAAATGGTTACAAGTTGCTGATATGAACACCTATTTCTTTCACTAGTGTGTTAGCAACAACACTTATATAAAAAACATTTTAACCATCCAGAATAGTGATGGGAATGTTGTGGAGGGATCCAATGTTATTTCTAATGAGTCAGTTTATTTTTTCTCTTCACTTTTAATCCTTGTTGTGGACAATCCCAATCACATTGTTAAGGTTACCATGAGTAGGAAACTTAACTAGAATACACATGATGCGTTGGTTGTTCCTATCTCCAATGATAAAATTAAGAAGGCTTTATTCTCTATAAGGTCTAACAAGGCCCCTGGTCATGATGGTTATAATGCCAAGTTCTTCAAAGAAAAGTGGGATGTGGTGGAGGATGATATGGTTTCTATTGTGTCCCGCTTCTTCTCCAATGGTCATATACTTAGACAATGGAACTATACTCCCTTGGCCCTCATCCTAAAGTGAATAATCCTAGTGATATGAGGGACTTTAGACTAATTGCATGTTAAAATACCATCTAAATCTGTATCTCCATAGTTATTTCTACTAGAATGAAGCCCCTCATGCCCCTCCTTATTAATGAAAGATAGGTTGCCTTTACTTCTGGTAGATTTATTTCTAGTAACATTCTTTTAATGCAGGAACTTATGAGAAATTACCACAGAGTGCTATCTCCCAGATGCATGCTAAAAAATGACACTATGAAATCCTATGACACTGTGAAATGGGAGTTCCTATTTGACATCCTCAATCAAATTGCTTCCCTAGCATCATGATTCACTGGATTGAGGAATGTGTAACTACTGCCAAATTCTCCATCAGCCCCAGTGGGGAGCTTCGTGGCTTTTCAACAGCTCTAGAGGTCTTAGTCAAGGGGATCCGCTATCTTCATACCTTTTCCTTTTTTTCACGAAAGCTTTTACTGTTATCCTTGATAAGCACTGCTCTAGTCCATCCTTCACTCACCACCCTAAATTCTAGTAGCTTGGCATTAATCACCTTTATTTTTCCGATGAAGTTAATCATTATTTGAATTGGGTGCCTCCAGTACATTGAGTGTGTGAAGGTTGCCTTGGATGAGTCTAGTACTTTCTCTGTCCTTTGTCCGAACTTAGCCAAAAGCAACCTCTATTCCTCTGGAGTTGATGATGGCGCCTTGTCTTTAATGATCGGTAGACTTGGTTTGGAATTTGATACCCCCACTTTCAAATACCTTGGTGTTCCCCTCATTACTACTATGTTAAAGTATTAAGATTGCAAGATTTAATTACTTCAAAAGTTAAGTGTTGGACCTTTAAGATTTTAAGCTATGTTGGTAGGCTTTAATTATTTAAGGTTGTGTTGTTTAGCACTCAAGTAAATTGGGTTATCCTATTCATTCTCCTTAAGAAAATGATGGTAACTATTGATCAAATTCTCAGAGATTCTCTCGAATGGCCTCAGGCTCAATAATTTTGGTGCTAAAGTGGCTTGGAATGATGTTTGTGTCCGTAAAGGAGGGTTATGTATCAAATGTATGCAAGAATGGAACAAAGCCTCTATGCTAAGGCATCTCTGGAACCTATGCATGAAGAAGGATAATCTTTGGGTCAAATGGTGTCGCACCTACAAAATTAAAAATAGAATTATCTAGGCTCTTGGAACTCCTAATGATACCTCTTAGATTTGAGTGAAATTTCTGAATCTTAGGAGCCTTGTAGATCATTCATTATATCCATCTTTGGCAATGGGTTAGAGACTTTCAGCTGATTTGATAACTGGAACTCCCTTGGTCCCATTCACCCTATATATGGTGATAGGACTATCTATGATGTAACTAGAAATTCCATGGCCAAAGTTGATGACTTTATCAATGGTAGTGATTGGAGATGGCCTTCTCTACCACCTGGTAACTAAATGAAATCAAGAGGGCTAATCTTCCAACTATCAATCCTTCAATGCCTAAATCTATAACTTGGGCACCTGTCTTGGATGGGAGCTACAACATTGCCACTACCTTGGATGCTATTAGGATTCATCTCCCTGTGACTAACTGTTGTAAGTTTTTTTAGAGTAAGAGTAACATCTCCAAATGATATTTTATTATATGGATGGTTTGTAGACGTACAATCACTACCAAAGACAAGCTGGTGCAGTGGAGGGGTGAATGAAGACAGTATGTGTAAGCTGTGCAGCACTTCTGGTGAGAGCATCAATCATCTTATGGTTGACTCCAATTACTCTAAGGATGTTTAAAATCAAGTTCTCTATAGGAACAAATTTATAGATATATGGGGAACTGGGAGACTAAGATTGAAGACGCTTCCCAAAATGTCAAGGGGAAATATTTTTTGAATAATGTGAGAAACTTATCCTTTGTCCACTACTTTGTATTGCATTTGGATAGAGAGAAATAACATGCTTCACAACAGAGGTGCCAAGTCTAATACTGTCCTGCTAAAAGAGATTGATCTCATGGTTAGATGGAAGGTGTTAAATTAGAAGAAATCTAGGAGAAACTTTGATAATTGGATAACCTAGAAAAATATGGGGTCTTCCTGATTCCTCTTTGCATGACTGCTTAGTTTGTCTCCTTGTTTTCTTGTTTGTTTTTCTTTAGGTGACTGGGTACGCCCAATCACCTTTGTTTATGCCTTTTATGGATCCTTTGGGGGTATACCCTCGTTCTTTGTAATCTTTTGTTTTATGTATACATTTTACTTTCCAAAAAAAAAAGATTACCAATAAAGTGAGAGTTGGACCAAGAAACTTCTTAGCTATGATGGAATATTACAACTTATCAACTCAATCATTTTTAGCATCCAAGTCTATTGGGTTAGTTTATTTATCCTCCTAAAAAGTGTGATTAAATCCATTGAGTAGGTGATGAAGGACTTCTTAATGATTGGTATTGACTTAAAACCCTGTGGACCTAAAGTTGCTTGATAAGACCTATGCTACAAGAAAGAGGGGGAGGGATGAACATTAAAAAGCTTGATTTGTGCAATAAAATATCCATTCTTAAACACCTATGGAACCTTTAAAAGAAAAAAGATAATCTCAGGATCAGATGGTGTAATGTATACAAAATAAAAGGAAGAAACATATGGTCTATAAACTTTCCAAATGATGCTTCTTGGAGTTGGAGGAAGATACTAAATTTAAGGCAAACAGGGAGGCCTCTCATCAAATTTGTCATTGGTAATGGGGCAGACACCTTCATGTCCTATGACAACTAGCATGACAATGGCCCAAACCAACCTTTCTATGGTGATAAAGTTATTTATGATGTTTTAACTGGAAAACATATGGTTTAATATGCTCTCCTTTATCTCTTAAACCTATCTCTAGCTTCCTACCTATACCTCCTAAACACCACCCCATTCTCCATATCCTCCACCTTTCCCATCTACCTATGAGCCTTAATACTCTCATGTATTCTACTTCAGATACTCTAAATGTATATGTCGTGGTTCTCCCAATAGCTATGGGGAATACTAAGAATAAGAATGGAGTCGATGCCTCTTTTTACTCCATGAATAGAACCTCTACTCAGCTTACTATTTCTTTAACACCCTCTAATGTGGCTATTGTTCATGCTATAAGGGGAAACAACTCGAGTGTTTCCAATGTTGAAGAGGACATTGAAGACGGTCAAGTCACTACCTCAGATGAAATTATTATTAAATCCAATGCTAATATGTCTATAACATGAGCTTAATGAGGAAAAGAATGTTTACATTGACTTCCTAAAAAGAAATGATTTTTCATTTGATGATGTTAACAGTTTCATGCTCTCCAATGGTGGAACAAAATCTTCAGATAGTCCCTTTGATCAACTGGTTTTGGAGAAGAAAATTTTAAACCCAACAAACTTCAGGCCTACTATAGCTTCTTCTGGCAAGTCTAGGGTGATGGAACAACCTTTAGCTACTAAAAAGTCTAGTACAACTAATGGTACTAACATGGGTAAGCATGTGGATGGTTGTGGGAAGTATGTTGCAACTTTTAATCCTAGTTTCACTATTCCTAACTTTGATAAAAATAAGGGTGAGGTTGTTATTGACATGGGCCCCACCTCAGCCACCTATACGGCTAAAACCATACCCTCCAGTAGCGTTGTCCCAATCACTAAGTCTTGGAAGTCTGTTATTTCATAAAAGAAGAAGCCCAAATTCAAATTATCCTATCATCAACAAACCATCGTTGATAATAGAATTCAAGTTACACTACCACTTGATGTGGTAAAGCTTGTCTATGATCAATGGGAATGCACTTATGTCGAATATTTCCTCGGTAGAAAATTACCTTTAACTTTAGTGAACACCATTTCCCATAGACTTTGGGGTAAACATGGTTTATCTCATATCATAGCTCATGATGATGGATACATTCTCTTCAAGTTTGATAATACAAATTGCAGAGATAAAATGGTTGAAAATGGACCTTGGCATTTTGTGGGTAATGTTATAATATTGAAGAAATGTAAAATTGGTTTCAGTTTCTCTAAGGACACAACTGAGAGTGTACTAGTCTGGGTTTTATTTCATAATATACCCATGAAATATTGGACTGGTGAAGGGCTTAGCTATATTACTAGTGCAGTAGGAGTGCCTATCTGTGAAGACACAATCATAGAGGAGACGAAAAGAATCAGTTATATTAGGATTTATTTTGAGATAAAACCACAATCATGCTACCCAAGAACTATTGATCTCATAATGGAGGATGGGAACTCTATATGCATCAAGGTGGAATCAGGTTATGCCTCACTTATGTAGTCAATGTATCACTTTGGGGTGTTCCATTGCCAAATGCAAAAAAATTAAGATATTATGGGTCGATAGGATGGTGAATGATCCTAGTAGAGTTGAGTCTATAAGATAACCTCTTATAAAAGTTATGGAAGAGAATCACAAAGGGGATTAGACAGAGGTCACTGGCAAGAGTAAGAAGACCATTCATGTGGTTGGGGAAACAAGTGCAACTCATATAGTTACTCAGTAGAACAATGAAGATAACAACACTTCAACTGTGGAAGAGACCACCACACCATTTTCACCCGCCATGGAAACTTCCAACTCATTTGGTGCATTTTACAAAGTGGAGTGTGATAATGATGCTACCCTAAAACCAGTGGGACTTGCTTTAAAAGTGACAGATATTGATGAGATTGTGGTTAAAGATAGACAAAATGGAAACCCAAAGACCACTATTCAATTAGGTAATAGTGGTAATTGCAAAGGCAGGAAGAAGTTTGGAAGTAAGGGTAGAAATTCTAAATGATTAAGTTAGCCACTTGGAATATTAGGGATATGAACTCCCACACAAGTAATAAGAAATAAGATATATTATAGATGATTACAAGTTATCTCTCATATTTATTTTAGAGTCCAAGGTTAGAAGGAACCTTATGGATGCAGTGACTAGTAACTGTTTTTGGAATTGGTAATCAATTCACAACTGCCCTAGCAATGGGGGAGTTACTAGAGTCGTGGTTGGGTGGAATCCCAATACTCTAGATGTTGAAATTTTGAATGAAATCCCCCAATATATCTTATGTAGAGTAGAAATTGTGGATACGAATAAATTATTTTTCCCCACTTTCGTTTCTGGTCACAACACCCCATTGATAGGGTCCCTTTATGGGCGTTTATCAGACATAACCATAGCTATGTTTTTTGCTAGCAAGGGGTCATTATGGCAGATTTGAATGCTATTAGAAGTAATTAAGAGAAGAGAGGAATATAAAATGTTGATACCAGAGCCTCTAAGGATTTTAACTCCTGTTTTTATGACACTCAGTTGGAAGATATGATATCCACTGGACTTTAGTTTAGTTGGAATAAGAAGAGTGTTGGAAGCTCTAATGTCCAATCGAGAATTTGTAAAGTTATACATAATCCCCATTGGAGCTTGATTAGGCATAAATTCTTCCCATTTGTCCCCATAATTTAGAAGGTTTTATCGTTGCGAGCAATGTAATTGAGGTGGATTGTATCATATCTTTGATAATGGCAAGTTTCTAATGAGTACGTCGAGTTTCACGTGTTCGTCATCTATTTTGCAGGTGTTCGGTGTATAAACCAAGTTCCATACCAAAGTCTCCAAGGAAACACAAGAAAGCAAGGTTTCTGCGAAGACTGACAGAAGGGAACCGAACCCTAGGGAGGAATAACGAACCGAATCCCTCATGGGCAAAGCCTTTGTAAGGGAAGGAAAAACAAACCGAACCGAATCAAAGGAAAAACGAACCGAATCCACCTTAGATGAACTTCCTGTGAAGGGACAAAAAGATGGAACCGAACCGAAGCTGGCAAATAATGAACCGATCCCATGTTCAAAAAGTTTTCTGTAAAGGCTACAAAAAGATGGAACCGAACCGAACCAGTTACCCGAATCGGTTCTGTTATCAAATTTTCGTATTTATCCACTTTTAAAAATAGAGTCCTAGTTGGTGTAATACCCCGAATTTCTGAATATTCCATTTAATTAGATTGGAAAATTAAATGAGAAAATATCGTCTTGATTTAAATTACGTAAGAGTAGTAACTTAAAGAGTTTTATTTAAAATTGTAATTATGGTAAATAATTACTTAACGCGTGTAGACCGCGTTGGGGTGAGAACGAGTAATATTTTTTAAGTGACTCAAATGATAATTTAGAGGTCACCAATGAGTCCGGAAGGGTCTAATTAGTCAAAATAGTATACCCGGGGGTACTAGTTGAGTCCCGGGGCAATTTTGGACTAAACCGAGACCGTTCGGGGGCGTTTTGGTCTTTTAACATAAGAGGGTATGGAGACCTACGAAATTGAGAGTTTTATACCCATGACAACACCAATACCATTAGAGAGAGGAGAGGCACCACTTTCTAAAGCAAAAAGAAGATTTGGGAAGGATTCAAAGGGGTTTCTACCATCAACTTGTTGGGGAAGAAGGATTGAAGGATGAAGATCATCAATCATCAACAAGAACCACGAAATCAGACCCTACTGATCCTAAGGCAAGTTGTTTATTGCAAATTTATAAAGTTATAATACCCATGTGTAGGGTTTTTGAATAGTTTTGGTTAAATCAATATTTTGATTGGAGAAAGATGATATTTATGCATGTCGGGATAGCAATCGCATGTAGAATGATTTAAACTATGTAGAGGATTAATATTCAGATTAGACTTGATGATTTTCAGAATAAAAATCTGGATTTTGAATGATAATATGGGAAGAACACCATAACTAGGGTTTCAAGAAATTATGAGTTTTAATTCATTATTTCTTTAAAGTAATTGGAGTTTTGATGTAATTGACACGTTAGAAACTATCCTAGTATATGTGGAAATATGTTAGGATGATTGGGTAAAAGTTTGGTGGACAATAATGGAGTTTGGAAATTTGTTAATGGAGGAGAGGATCAACGAAGAAGACAGACTGCGTCTGTCCCTGTTCGATCGATCGATCGATCTTGAACTATCGATCGATCGACTATGTCGATCGATCGAACCCAGCCGTCGATCGATCGACGCAAGCTGTTTTCCCGAAAATTTTGTGTTTAATCCTTCGTTGAGTTCGGGAATGAATGGGTATTCTAGGATTTACATTATACTTATATGGGAGTAAGAATAAGACCAGTAGGTATATTGTTGAGGTCCAATAAGGCCATTGGGTGTAGGGCTTGGATTATGGACCGAGGAGAATAATCCGATTTAGTAGAGTATCGGGGACTTTGGAAATTGAGTTACGGGGCGAAGTAAATTCAATTTAAGTAATAGACCAGCAGGGTAAGCAATAACTACTGAAATTATATGTATGGGGTAACTAGGACCCTTAGAGTTGTGTGAATACTCAAATAAATACGATTAATGCGATAAATCGTAAAGCGAATATTGTACGGTAAATATATGAGATTAAAATATTACGTACGTATATAATTAATATGTCGGGCGTGTACCTACTGAATTATGTGATCTTTTAGGTAGAGAGATTATACCTAAATAAATTATGTTAGGGTCGATGAGACATTCCGAACTAACATAAAGTTATTATAAGTTTGGGGTCGATGAGAAATACCGAACCAAACTTTGAACTGGTGTCGCGATGAGAGAGTCCCGAACCAGAATATGTGTATATATATATTTTTAAAATAATTGGGGTCGATGTATCATGCCGAACCAATTCTTACTTGGGGTCGATGAATCATTCCGAACCAAGAGTCCTTTATGTGTATAAAAGGGGCAAAATAGCAGTGACTAATATTTAGTATATATTGTGTGTGATATATATATACCTGATGATATTCTACTTCCGTGTATTAGTAGATTGATATATTATGTATTTAAAGATACATACTGAATTGGTAAGTTAAGTAGTGAAACTTAATTGCGAAATGAACCTTTAGATAGAGAAAATCTATTTTGTAATTCAAGTAGCGAAACTTAATTACATAAGTGGGAAAGTCAACAATTGTGAAAATTGTAGTAATTTTAGTAGTGAAGCTAAATGAGAAGTCTTGAAAAATAACATAGATGAAATGTTACTTGAGAATTAATTAACATACGCGAGATGTTAGTAAAACGGTTGTACTGTATGGGCGGTACTGGAACTTGGGTACAGATAAGTTCAGTTTACTACTTTGGTTTTAGTTAGCTTGAGAAGTATGGCTAGACAAACTAAGTGTGGAACGTTAGGTGTGCACCAAAGATGAGGGGTGAGTTAACTCAAGAGAGTGTACGAGAACCTAACATGTGTAATCAATAACCGCATTTTATATTGTGATAAACGCTTGCTAAATATTTTCAAAATGTTTTGAGTACTAACTCTTGCTATAAAATATTTTCAAAACCTTTTAGGTGTCCAGCCACAGGGACGCCATGTGTGATGATTCCATTCCAGACTCGGAGCTGTAGCACAGTGGATGCTTACAGGATTTGACTAGACGATATCTCTCATTCAGATCTAGCACAGGATCTCGCACTCTTCTATGTATGGACTTGTGGTCCGGTATTAGTCTCAGATGTTAGTTTCAGACTAGTGGTTATTCTTTTGTTGTTTGGGATTTTTAGCCGATGGTTTATTCGGTAATACTTTTGTTCTGTTGTACTTTTACTTTGATGTTTGAATTATAGTACATGATTATTTGTACTTTGTTCCGCATGGTCGATTTTTTTGTTTTAAGAAAGATAAAATTTGGCACCGGTCTAATTTTACTTAGGGGATTAGTAATTAAAAAGTTTTCGACAGTGATGCTAAGAATGAACCATTTGAGAAACCTGTTTTAATTTAATGAAGGCCTGATCACCCGATGTTTAATTAGGCGGGGTGTCACAGATGGTATCAGAGCATCAGGTTCTAGTGTCCATAGGATCTGTACGGCTTACTACGTTTTCAGCGTATCGTTTGATTGATATAAAGCCCTATCTTAAGATGATTGTACTCCTCTACGTACGTAGTTTACGTTCTCCTGCTATTTAATAGACGTAGTGTTATATATATACGAGTCCGATTGGGCACGGTACGTCGAATATGGTGGTAGGTCCAGCATTGGCGTTAGCAGGACTACAGGAGGGAGGAGGGAGGCATAAAGCATGGGGTGTTCGAAGATGGCAATCATAGGAGAGATGACCGTGGTCGAGGTCACTCCTAGCGGGTAATGGAAGTAACTACTGCAAGGGTTGTTGAGGCATAGCAGGCATTTTCCAAGTGTCGCGACGGCAAGAGGGATGCTAATCTAGACCGCCCAATGCAGTGATAGTGGGAGTAGGTCTGAAGAAAATTTGATGAGGACGAGCCGTAAATGTGATAAAACGGCGACTGTGCATGTTAACCAATGGAAGTAGTATGTCCAGAGGTTTTGGCATTTGGGACGAAGTAGAAATACTTAGAAGTGAAAAAAATTTGAGTAAATTTTCAGGCAACGTGGCGGGGATACCAGTCACTACATTCGGACCGAGGGTCCGTATATATAAATAGAAGAACTTTACGTATAGTTTAACCGCAAAGTTCTCCAATGATGATTCAGAAGCGTAGTGAATGGGAATATATGAACCCCTCACATGAAAGCCTGGTAGAGGCCAATCGTGAGAGAGAAATTTATCCTGTGAAGTGAACTTGTACCGATGAGATAGGTATAAAGGAGGAGCCCTTGAGAAAATGGACTCTCAAGTTATAGCTCGCAATTTTTGGTAAAACTCTTCTTGAACGACTTATGTATATGAAGACAATATGGTACTTCCTACAAGGTTGAGGTTAATGCTCCTGGGTGGGCGGAGCTAAGGGAGTTTAGAGATTTAGTCAAAGAGTAAGACTGAATGTAATGGGGCTGGTGCAAGCCATAAGTGGAAACCCACTAGAGGATTTAATGATTAGATCCTAAGTCGGGACTGTTAAGTCCCATAGTGCGTTCCTCTTGGTCAGCAGAACTAAGGGAACCAAGATGATAGTGTTCAGGATCGAGACTACCCAGTCCGAGAGGAGGGGTACCCAAACCGGTCAGCATGGCCTGGAGTCAGGAATTTTTGAAAAGATGTCTAGTGTGGATTCTAGGGCCACGCATTTTATTTTTAGCTGGAAGTTATTTGAAGAAATAATAACTCCAATAAGTTTTGCTTTCCGGAGAGGACAAGCGTGTTATGTCCGGGAACCATCTAAATCACCAGAGCGATGTATAAGGAAGTATATGAGTTTTAGCCTCGAGTGAATGGGGTATATGACGACTCCTCACTTGAAAAAGGGTCGAGTTGTCATTATTCATCAAAATGTGAGAAACTTCGGAGATTATGAACATCTCTTAGTAATTGATTTCGGTGTGTGGGAACCTAAATGATGTGAGTCAAGATATGTAGTATTACCGCTGAGCGGAGAGATCGAGCTCGCCGTTGTATTTAGTGCTTAAGACTTAGTGATAGCATAAGCGCGGTGCCACTTGACTCCGTTAGAAACATTGGAGTATGGTTGCACATATTGTCGAGGAATCGAATTTGAGTATCTTGACTATGTGGTGTTCCGACAATGCTCAGTAAGAATACATGGGGAGAAGTCCCTTGTTTAAGTTCGGTTGCGAAAGGGAATACGACTGAATTTTTGCACGTCAGGAGAAGTGGCATTGTTAGATGCTAGGGCATCAGTGGAGCCGGTAGTGTTGAAGAGAAACACTGAAAGGCTAACTCACCACGAAGGGATAAGTGGGACTTTGTGGGCAAGGATTTGATTTTTGGCCTATAGGGTATTGAGAATACCCATAAGATTGTAGTCACGTCGTGTAGACTAGGCAGGAGTTGAAGAAAAGCATGATACGGGTGCGACATTTGCAATGTTTTTGCAAATGTGCACGGAGAAAAGGGTGTATGGGCGCCCTAGTCAATTGGATTCCTTAGACATCCGAGATAGAGGGATGCGGAATATTTTGTACGACGTTGGGGAAATTAGGAAACAAGTCGTATCGATGAAATGGGTTGAACGTCATGGGAGATTGACAATGATCCAAGATTATATGTGCTGAGAAATCCAGCACACCCTATGGGATGAAAGTCGGTGGGAAACCATTCAAAGGTTATCTCTTGATATGGGAGACCTAACTGTGGTGAAGAAGTAGCGCAAGGTGCTACTTGACTGAGTGTTGTGAGTGACTTACGTGTCACTAAAATGTTGATTCTTATAAAGTAACCAACCCCCAAAAGTGCGCCAATTGCGAAGAGTGCACGGATTGTAAAGTATAATAAACCCGGAGAAAAAGGGGAATAGAGTACCACTTGAGGAAAGATGAAGTAAGTGGGAAGCGATGTTGAGGAGAGACGTAGTGAGATTGTCTCCAGATACACCTCTAGTTAATAGACAAGTTAGAATCGAAATGAACAACCGGAATGTGGTAGTGAACCCACATTTCCAATGATGGGGTGAGGAGACAGACTTATAAATTATTGATGGATTGTGAACATCATAATTAAGCCAACATTTCGTTGGGGGTAGCGAAATGGGGTGACCAGGATGGTTTAGTATGTAGTAAAAAGGGGAGAGTGCACGGTGCCGCCCTACATGATTGTGAATCAGGATGAAATCCTAAAATTCCACCCTGTGAGAGATGGTCAGGAAGGAATAGAGATAGAGTTTTATTTTGAGTACGTTGTGTTACCTACGACTCAATGTTAGTGAGAAGGAATGATGATACTCCCTTATGATAGTGGAATTTTGGAGAAGCCCACTGATCAATTCATAGGTTGAATGTATACCTATATGAGCATATTTATAGGTAGTGTGAGTGCCTATATGAACTGTACATGAGGATTAGGTTCGTGAGTTCCGATTACGAACAATACATGTACTTTGGGTGTGGTTCGAGGTGACATTTTGAACTCTTAGTCCTTAACGCGTGATATGAGGACATTCTATTGGAGTGTGACATTTTAAGGTATATGAAATGTGAAATATATGGCTCACAAATTGTCTACTCATGTGCAATGAGATATATATACAAATATTGGTGATCGAGGTGGAATTCCGAGCCAATAACCCCAAAAGTGTTATAGAAGGGGGGGTGATTATAAAATAAGTGTTGGTAGTATATGTATGTGTAAGATATATATACCTATTGATTTTTCCTACTTATGTGCGATAGTATGTGTGCTGAATCTCTGTATTGGGGTCGATGATATTCCGGACCAATACAGGGGGGGATCGATTTGGGGTCGATAATTTTCCGAATCAAATCAATGATAAATATTGGGATCGACGGAAGGTCTGAACCGTCATGTGCATTACATTTACCTTGGGGTCGAGGAATTCCCGGACCAATGTAAATGATAGGATTATTGGGGCCGATGATTTTTGCCGGACCAATTTTCCTTAAAAGTATATATTGTATGTGAAATATATACCTTATAATATTCTACTTATGAGTGATAGTAGACACTTAGATGTTATATTGAGATATACATCAAATGGGTAAATTAAGTAGGGAGAAACTTAATTTCAAGAATTAACGTTGGATTAGAAAAATCTATGGAGAAATTAAGTAGTGGGACTTAATTATGATATGTGCGGCATGGGTAACGTGCGATAAGAAATTATGATGAAATGGTCATGTGCTTGGGATGACCGTTAGGATATTATGATTTGGTATTGGGTATTAGAGGGTGCAATTATATTTAAGGTCCTTAGCCTTAATACCAGCCTTATCCTAATTTCGAGGACGAAATTCCTTTGCAAGGGGGGAAGTACGGGTATTTCTGAATATTCCATTTAATTAGATTGGAAAATTAAATGAGAAAATATCGTCTTGATTTAAATTACGTAAGAGTAGTAACTTAAAGAGTTTTATTTAAAATTGTAATTATGGTAAATAATTACTTAACGCGTGTAGACCGCGTTGGGGTGAGAACGAGTAATATTTTTTAAGTGACTCAAATGATAATTTAGAGGTCACCAATGAGTCCGGAAGGGTCTAATTAGTCAAAATAGTATACCCGGGGGTACTAGTTGAGTCCCGGAGCAATTTTGGACTAAACTGAGACCGTTCGGGGGCGTTTTGGTCTTTTAACATAAGAGGGTATGGAGACCTACGAAATTGAGAGTTTTATACCCATGACAACACCAATACCATTAGAGAGAGGAGAGGCACCACTTTTTAAAGCAAAAAGAAGATTTGGGAAGGATTCAAAGGGGTTTCTACCATCAACTTGTTGGGGAAGAAGGATTGAAGGATGAAGATCATCAATCATCAACAAGAACCACGAAATCAGACCCTACTGATCCTAAGGCAAGTTGTTTATTGCAAATTTATAAAGTTATAATACCCATGTGTAGGGTTTTTGAATAGTTTTGGTTAAATCAATATTTTGATTGGAGAAAGATGATATTTATGCATGTTGGGATAGGAATCGCATGTAGAATGATTTAAACTATGTAGAGGATTAATATTCAGATTAGACTTGATGATTTTCGGAATAAAAATCTGGATTTTGAATGATAATATGGGAAGAACACCATAACTAGGGTTTCAAGAAATTCTGAGTTTTAATTCATTATTTCTTTAAAGTAATTGGAGTTTTGATGTAATTGACACGTTAGAAACTGTCCTAGTATATGTGGAAATATGTTAGGATGATTGGGTAAAAGTTTGGTGGACAATAATGGAGTTTGGAAATTTGTTAATGGAGGAGAGGATCAACGAAGAAGACAGACTGCGTCTGTCCCTGTTCGATCGATCGATCGATCTTGAACTATCGATCGATCGACTATGTCGATCGATCGAACCCAGCCGTCGATCGATCGACGCAAGCTGTTTTCCCGAAAATTTTGTGTTTAATCCTTCGTTGAGTTCGGGAATGAATGGGTATTATAGGATTTACATTATACTTATATGGGAGTAAGAATAAGACCAGTAGGTATATTGTTGAGGTCCAATAAGTCCATTGGGTGTAGGGCTTGGATTATGGACCGAGGAGAATAATCCGATTTAGTAGAGTATCGGGGACTTTGGAAATTGAGTTACGGGGCGAAGTAAATTCAATTTAAGTAATAGACCAGTAGGGTAAGCAATAACTACTGAAATTATATGTAAGGGGTAACTAGGACCCTTAGAGTCGTGTGAATACTCAAATAAATACGATTAATGCGATAAATCGTAAAGCGATTATTGTACGGTAAATATATGAGATTAAAATATTACGTACGTATATAATTAATAGGTCGGGCGTGTACCTACTGAATTATGTGATCTTTTAGGTAGAGAGATTATACCTAAATAAATTATGTTAGGGTCGATGAGACATTCCGAACTAACATAAAGTTATTATAAGTTTGGGGTCGATGAGAAATACCGAACCAAACTTTGAACTGGTGTCGCGATGAGAGAGTCCCGAACCAGAATATGTGTATATATATATTTTTAAAATAATTGGGGTCGATGTATCATGCCGAACCAATTCTTACTTGGGGTCGATGAATCATTCCGAACCAAGAGTCCTTTATGTGTATAAAAGGGGCAAAATAGCAGTGACTAATATTTAGTATATATTGTGTGTGATATATATATACCTGATGATATTCTACTTCCGTGTATTAGTAGATTGATATATTATGTATTTAAAGATACATACTGAATTGGTAAGTTAAGTAGTGAAACTTAATTACGAAATGAACCTTTAGATAGAGAAAATCTATTTTGTAATTCAAGTAGCGAAACTTAATTACATAAGTGGGAAAGTCAACAATTGTGAAAATTGTAGTAATTTTAGTAGTGAAGCTAAATGAGAAGTCTTGAAAAATAACATAGATGAAATGTTACTTGAGAATTAATTAACATACGCGAGATGTTAGTAAAACGGTTGTACTGTATGGGCGGTACTGGAACTTGGGTACAGATAAGTTCAGTTTACTACTTTGGTTTTAGTTAGCTTGAGAAGTATGGCTAGACAAACTAAGTGTGGAACGTTAGGTGTGCACCAAAGATGAGGAGTGAGTTAACTCAAGAGAGTGTACGAGAACCTAACATGTGTAATCAATAACCGCATTTTATATTGTGATAAATGCTTGCTAAATATTTTCAAAATGTTTTGAGTACTAACTCTTGCTATAAAATATTTTCAAAGCCTTTTAGGTGTCCAGCCACAGGGACGCCATGTGTGATGATTCCATTCCAGACTCAGAGCTGTAGCACAGTGGATGCTTACAGGATTTGACTAGACGATATCTTTCATTCAGATCTAGCACAGGATCTCGCACTCTTCTATGTATGGACTTGTGGTCCGGTATTAGTCTCAGATGTTAGTTTCAGACTAGTGGTTATTCTTTTGTTGTTTGGGATTTTTAGCCGATGGTTTATTCGGTAATACTTTTGTTCTGTTGTACTTTTACTTTGATGTTTGAATTATAGTACATGATTATTTGTACTTTGTTCCGCATGGTCGATTTTTCTGTTTTAAGAAAGATAAAATTTGGCACCGGTCTAATTTTACTTAGGGGATTAGTAATTAAAAAGTTTTCGACAGTGATGCTAAGAATGAACCATTTGAGAAACCTGTTTTAATTTAATGAAGGCCTGATCACCCGATGTTTAATTAGGCGGGGTGTCACAGTTGGTTCAAACTCTGGTTTTTTGTAGTTAATAAATAGTAAACTCCTCCCAAACGTGGGGTTTTTTTCTAATTCCTGAAGGAAGCTTTGTAATTCATTTAGAAGGAGAAGAACAACAAACCCTAGTTATTTTCAAGTTGCAATTCAAGTACAAGTATTCCAATTTCTGTTCCAATCTTAGTTCTAGTTGTTTGTTCACTTATAATTTCATCTTTCTTCATCTTCATTACTCAATAAAAATGTTTGCATTCCTTCATATCATGTTGTTTTCAACTTTTCATATGTCCGGCTAGATTTTCAAGGTCGGGATGCATGAACCCAACCTGATGTGATAGTTGTATGTACATAAAATTAATCCTCTAAATTTAAAGGTTTGATTATGACCGTATTACATAGAAATACAACAATTGTAGGTCTTTAGATCTCGTTTGCTTCCGAGTAACCGGGATGCTTTAGAGTACAATTCGAGTGTAACTAGTGAAATACCGATTTACTCGTCCTCAAATTAAGTATGATGCGGGTTTGAACCTCATATACGTAATGCTTGGGAGTACTAAATTCTGGGTCTAATTAATCATTTAAGTTTACGATTAGTTTTATATCATCAATACACTAGGGTTGGGGGATTGTGTTCCCGTCCTGTTTTTCTCATCATATCGTTTAAAGTTTTAAATCAGTTTTCATCCATATTTAGTATAATTGAACTTTTTCATAATTTCATAATTGTATCTAGTATAATCATTCCCAAAACCAAATCATTTTTCTTTTTCCTTTAGAGTCAGAGTTAGGATTTCTTTATCTATCCAACGTCGTTACAATTTCATTGTCCTATTTCCCCGCGGATACGATCCCGAGTTACTGGGTTTATTACTAACGCGATAGGCTTGCACTTGAGCCTGGAGTGAACGCACATTAGAGACACTTTCTGAGTCGCGTCAAGTTTTTGGCGCCGTTGCTGGGGAATTAGGTAGACTTAGGATTCAATCGAGTCAATCTAAAGCTTTGATAAAAAAATTCCAAAAAATCCAAAAACATAAAAAAAAAATTCAAAAAGCACAAAAAGATTCATCACCATCTCTCATAAGCTGGTAATGCAAAATTCTGAACTCACTCCCACACCCCATAATACTCCAACCAGCATTCACGAAAATCCAATAGTTGAGTAAAACCCCGATAGCCCCCACACTCCTAACGCCCCACAGTTCTGGATTCCTTCCACCTCCCACACCGTCACACTCAATCTCAAACAATACTCTGTTTTCCTTCTTAGGACACACCTTCGAGCACACTTCGAGCACACCAAGTAAGGACACCGAGTCGATAAGAGATAGATGTCGCAACACGGTAGTGCAGCCGCCGGTAAGGAAGAGGTCCCATACCGCCCGCTGAGAGAAATCTTATATCCCGAGCGCACTGTCACTCTGGGATGCATTATACTCCCGTATAGTGCCGGGCAATTTCGTTTTAAAAACGGGATGATCCAGATGTTACCTCATTACCATGGTATAGATTCTGAAAAGCCATACCTCCATATCAGGGAATTTGAGGATGTGTGTGATACTCTCAATGATCAAACTTTCACACAAGAGGTGATCCGCCTCAAACTCTTCCCCTTCTCGCTAAAAGATAAGGCTAAGACCTGGCTATGGTCTTTACCTCCAAGCTCGATCCCATCTTGGAACGGGTTGCAATCTAGATTTCTCAAGAAATTCTTCCCACCACATCGAATAATATCCATAAAGGCTCAAATTCAAGCATTCGGACAATCTGAAAATGAGCCATTTCATCGATGTTACGAGCATTTCAATGAGTTAGTTACTTCATGCCCCCATCATTGATTTGATTCAGCGCAAATCATTTCCTTTCTCTATAATGGGCTGAATCTTAACTCCAAGCAACTCGTTGAGACCATGGGTAGTAGTCCCTTTGTCAATTTAGATGCCCATGATGCTGAGCTTCACCTGAGGTATATCGCCGAGACTACCCAATCTTGGGATACATCTAATCCTACTGCTCAAAATCGAAATCGTCAAGTGACCACCACTCCACCGGCGTCTGGTCTATTTCACGTAGATAAGAATTCTATGACGGGCAGTCGATTGGATACCCTCGAGAAAGGATTTCGAGACCTATGTGAGGTATATGGAAGAGGATCAACTGGATCCATATCAAACCCCGTCGAGAAGGTGTGTGCGATTTGTGAGGCGGGTCATTCAATAGAGGAATGCCCGACTATACCTGCCTACAAAGTGATGCTTCAAGAGAAAGTTAGTGGTATAGGAGGATTTAAGTGTAATTTATGTGCACCGCACGGGAATTCTTACAACCCTTCATGGAAAAACCATCCTGGTTTTAGATATGGGCAACAACATGCTGCGATGAACCCTACTTCACATGTTGCCCCCCTCCGCCACAACACTTTCAACAAGCTCCACAAATGCAAGGACATGTGCAAGCACCACCACCACCTCAAGAAGCATATATCCCGCCACTGCGGAGAACTCTCGAGGATACTATGAATCAATTTATCACTAGCCAGACTACAACCAATGCTAGATATGATCGCCTGATTAGCGACATAAATACAAGTCTGTCAAAGATACGGTCCTCTTTGAGTGTCCAAGAAAAGGGCAAGTTTCCTGCCCAGGGCCAAAGACCTCCCCAAGGTCAAACTAGTGTTAGCTCCACTTCTACTGAACATCAAGAGCAATGTCAAGATGTAACCACTCTTCATAATGGGAGAGTCGTTGATTTATCACCTCCCCCACACGACATAACGAAAGACAAGGAGATTTTGCCCGGCACGAAAGAGGCCGAAGATATCCCCTTGAATGAGAGTGACAAAGAAGACACTAGTGAGCCCGAGGTGGTAGTGAAACCACCCTTCGCGGCACCGTTTCCTCAAAGGTTGATTTCTTCCCATAAAGGAAACCCACGTGATGACGTGCTAGACGTGCTAAAGCAAGTAAAGATGAACTTACCTTTCCTCGATGCCATTAAGCAAATTCCAGCTTATGCAAAAGTCATCAAAGACTTGTTGACGGTAAAAAGAAAGATGAAGGTAAAGAAGAACGTCTTTCTAGCACAGAACGTTAGCTCCATTCTACTGAATGATCTCCCGCCTAAATTTAAAGATCCCGGTGCACCCACCATTTCCTACATCATTGGAGAAAATAAAATCGAAAAAGCCTAACTTGATTTGGGAGTAAGTGTCAATATCCTCCCTTACTCCATCTATAGGCAGCTTGATTTGGGCGACCTCAAGCCCACAAAGGTCACTCTACAATTAGCGGATCGAACCATGAAGATCCCAAGAGGCATAGTTGAGGACGTGATCGTCCAAGTTGACACTTTCTACTTCCCGATAGACTTTGTCATTTGGGACACGGAGCCCTCCTTCACCTCGAGCAACCATGTTCCCATCATCCTTGGGCGCCCGTTCTTAGCTACGGCTAACGCAATCATCAATACTCGGAATGGGCGAATGAAACTCACCTTTAGGAACATGACCTTAGAAACCAACATCTTCCACATAGCCCAACATACGGGGGACGATGATGATCTTCACGCGGTGAGCTTCATAGATGAGTCAGTAGAGGAGTACTTTGAGGAGAATTATTGTGTCGATGCCTTAGGGTCCTGTTTAGTGTCAAGACACGAGAGTGAGGGGACGTACATCGACTTCGAGAGGGAGGTTGAGGAGTTGAGAGAGTTACTCGATGAGAGAGCATCGAACGAGGACATGAGAGATGTAAATTGGGTTTCTAGATTCGAGGAGTTACCTCCGAGGGATACACACATGGTTCCCTCCAGCGATAAATTTCCAACCCTCGAATTAAAGAAACTCCCCTCCCATATTAAATATGCATACCTAGGAGAGGATGAGACATTTCATGTTGTTGTCTCCTCTAGCCTAGACGAAGAGCAGGAGGGTAAACTGTTGAAAATTCTGAAAAAACACCAAAGTGCTTTTTGTTGGTGCATTGCTGATTTGAAGGGGATAAGTCCTTTGATTTGCACTCACAAGATCCATCTCGAAGAGGATGTCAAGCCCTCAAGAGAAATGCAAAGAAGGCTAAATCCCCATATAAAAGAAGCGGTGAGAGCCAAAATCATCAAGTTATTAGATGCCGGGATTATCTACCCAATCTCGGATAGCAAGTGGGTAAGCCCTATTCAAGTCGTCCTGAAGAAGTCGAGAATGACAGTGATTGAGAATGCTAAGGGAGAGTTAGTTCCCCAACATACCACCACCGGGTGGCGGATTTGCATTGATTACCGGAAACTCAATGCGGGAACTAGGAAAGACCATTTCCCCTTACCATTTATTGATCAAATGCTTGAGAGAGTAGCGGGCCACCCTTACTATTGCTTCCTTGATGGTTATTTCGGATATAACCAAATTGAGGTAGATGTACTTGACCAAGAGAAAATGACTTTCACTTGCCCTTTTGGTACGTTTACCAACAAACGTATGCCATTTGGCTTGTGTAATGCACCTGCAACCTTTCAAAGGTGCATGATGAGTCTATTTAGCGACATGGTCGAGAGAGGACTCGAAGTGTTCAGGGACGATTTCAGCATTTTTGGCACCTCTTTCGACCTTTGTCTAGAAAAACTGGAACAAGTACTTGTCCGGTGTGTAGAAAAGAACTTAGTGCTGAATTGGGAGAAATGCCATTTCATGGTCACCGAGGGAATAGTTCTTGGCCACATAGTATCATCCAAGGGAATAGAAGTTGATAGGGCAAAAATAGATGTCATAGCTGATCTTCCTCCACCAAAATCGCTCAAGGACGTGCGCTCTTTCTTGGGCCATGCGGGGTTTTATCGAAGGTTCATTAAGGACTTTAGCGCCATCGCTAGACCCTTAAGAAATCTACTCATGAAGGACACGCCATTCGAGTCTCCCCCTTCGGCTATTTCAGGATGAAAACCAAAACAAAATCCTAAAGGGACGTCAAGCTCACTAGACTCAAAAACATATCCCACACAAAATAAAAAATACATAGCTTGACTCAAAACCCAAGGATCAATATCTTAGCCGATGATGAAAGTTGCCATTTAGAAGAATTCCTGCACCCTTAAGCACACTATCAAATGCATAGGGAATATTAAGAGTATTAAATGCATGCAATATAAATAAATACTCTCCCTAAATTAATTCTCCCCTTTATGAACTGTGATATACCTAAGAAGGTCGCGACTCCCCCTAAATTAAATCTCCCAAACATAAGATACGATTACAATAGGATTAGATACCATTTCTCCCCTATCATTCTCCCCCTTTTTTGTTCAGGAATAGACAAAGGATAAAAGAACTAATTCATTACTCATTTTTCCCCAATTTAACTAAATACGATTTCTCGCATATGGAAAAAGCAAGTAAAACATGATTGTGCATTAAGTGATTAGAGCATGAAGGCATATGGGCAACAAAAAAAAGTAACTAATCCAACACAAATATTAATGGATACCAACGATGATGCGCCAAAAACAATGATACCAATTTGACAAGTAAGATACTAAGCATGCGATGCCAAACAAACAATGCAACAAGATAGATACCAATCATGAAGTAGAACCATAGATGGACTAGAAAGCAATGCAAAGACAAATATAATACCTCGTATATGAGTACATAATAAATATCCCTAATTCACACGCACATATACTAGGTATAAATACCACACATAACACAAAATAAAATAATTTTTTCACACTCGGATGGTAAAAACGTGTCATGTGGAAACGAAAGTGTTGGGGTGTGAACTAGCAACAATTAAATTTAGACCCAATCACTTAATACATGTTCACGGAGTTCTCATTTGATTGAAAACTTCATCACATTTGAATATAACCTCATGTGATAATATAGATTGAACTCAATGAACAAACATACACAATGCATACAAGCCTAGAATTTCGATGATTCTACAAACCAATAGAGTTATGACATTGAAAGTACAACTAGGATAAACGGACATTGTGCAAACCGTTGATATATCATCCAAACTCCCTCAAGATAAACATATATATATATTTGAATGAATATATCAATTAAAACAAGTCCTTGGCAATTATTTTTCTTTTAATGCCATTATTCTTTTAGACCTTTGGACCACATATTTCTTTTAGGTCCAAGCAAACGGTGGCTTACTCGCAAAGGATGATTTTTCCTTTCGGGGCCCTTCCCCGTGCACATTTATATATTTTTTATATCTCACACAAATCTCACGTGCAACGGATTTTAACATGCACTAGTCCTCCTAGGTCACATAACATGTAGATGACAAGATTGGTAGGAGAACACCTCACAAAGCTCAAATATAACAAGTGAAGTTAAGATTTCAAGAGAGCTCGTGCATGTGTGAATTGAGGCATACAAAAATAGAATCCATTATATCAACACAAAATCCAACTACTCCATGTAAGCTTAGTAAAGAAGATTTTAAGGATTGACAATCTAAACCAAAAGTTCTAGCCACATGGGAGCGAAAAAGAAGGGATTCAAACACAAGTATATGCCACATAGGGTGTGTCAAATTAAAATACACACAAAAAAATCTTTTTGAGTTTTTGAAATTTTTAACCAAAAATAAAAATATTTACTCAAAAGACAAACAAAATCATTTGTATTTTCATTAATCTTAAATTACAAAAAAAAAAAAAAAACACAAATGATAAACAAAAATCTTTTTGTATTTTTCATTTAATGCAAACTAAAATGAAAGAACTATAATACAAAAGATAAACACCAATCATAACTCTAGCATGTGATATGTGATAAAGCAATGACTAGAACAATGATTAAAATGAGCATACATTTAGCATGATAATATAGCATGTAGAACAAAAGCTAAAGTATGCGAATAAAACTAACACATTCCACCTCTAGATTTAGCAAGGGAGGAAGCATGTGAAAGTAAATGAGAATAAAAAATCTTATCTTGTAAAGGTACCAAGTCGGATCTCCTAACCCAAACTAATGACGAATGACTATCTCGGGGTGTAGGAATCTTGGCTAACTCGGTTGCCTTACGTTGGGATTTTCTAGGACCTCGTTTAAGATCAAAACAAAATTTCCTAAGATGACCTTTTCGACCACAATGTGAGCACCTAAAGACTCGGCGAAAAGACTTACCTAAGGAATGATCTATAACAATGTTCCAAGAACATTCTCCTAAAACATTGGTTTTGGCTTTATGAGTTGACTCATTACAAGTATCGAAGCCTAAACCACAAGTGTCATTTTTAATTTGGATCGTTCCTAACATTTTATCTAATTTCTCCGAATGACACTCCAAATCAAATTTGACTTTACTAGAGTCTTTTAATTTATTTTCTAAATCTAAAAGATTAGACTCTAATAAAACACATCGCTCTTGAAACGCAAGAAGCTCCTTTTTCAAGGATTCCATTAAACCTCTAAGGTTATCTCTCTTGCCTTCTACATATTCAAGCTTCTCACGAAGAGCTCTCTCACGTGTCCTAAGCTCTTCCACTAACCCACTCTCATCAATGACCTTGACACGCTCTTTCAAACTAGATTCTAACTTCAAATTTGCTCTTTTTAATTTGATAGATTCTTCATACAATTCTTGAAATGAAAATTGAAGTTCACTCACATCAACCTCATCATCACGTTCTCTCTCTTTTTCACTCTCAAAACCATCAAAAACAAGGGAATCATAAACTTTGACCTTGGAAGTGTCATGTGTTAAAATTTCATTAATAGAAGAGTGCTCACTATCACTCACATGAATAGCCATAAAAGCCACAAAGTTGGGCTTAGTGAGGGAATCGGGTCCCTCTTCATTATCACCATCACTAAGGGTTGTATTAAAAGAAATTGGTTGCTTACCCTCTCTCCTTAGTTTAGTGGGGCACTCTTTTTCCATATGACCATATCCTTCACAACCATAACACCTATTTGAATCGTCCCTATTTAAATTTTCATTAAAAGTTTTAGGGATCTTCATGGCTTTGTCATGCTTAGACTTTTCAAATTTCTTAAAATCATATTTAAATTTATCTTTGTTAAATTTAAGAAATTTTCGAACCTTCCAAGCAAACATAGCCATATCTTCCGAGTCACTCTCACTTTCACTCTCTACTACTTATTTTTCCTCCTTTCGGGCTTTCAAAGCAACACCCTTATCTATTTTCTTTTCAGTTTTAGAGGGAAACCTGTCTAGTTCATAGGTTGGTAAATCACCTACGAGCTCTTCTAATTTCGTAGAGGCTAAAGTGGGTAAAGAATTTAACACGGTCACCTTAGGAATAAATCTATTGGGTAGGGACCTTAAAATTTTCTTTACTACTCGGTTGTCGGGTATTTTCTCTCCCAAATTAAAAGATGAATTTACTATATCGAAAAGTCTAGCATAAAATTCATCAAAAGTTTCTTTTTCATTCATTTGATGGTTTCAAATTGAGTGGTGAGGTTTTGGAGTTTTGAAGCTTTTACGATACTAGTTCCTTCATGAGTGAGTTGAAAAATATCCCAAGCATCTTTAGCGATTTCACACATCATAATGCGTCGGAATTCATCCGGTGTGACCGCGCTAAACAAGGCATTTAAACCTCAGGAATTAAAATTAGCAAGTTTAAATTCATTCTCACTCCATCTATTGGTGGGTTTGGGAACACGCTCATTATCTACTAAATGTGTGGGTGGGGACCACCCGTTAACAACAGATAGACTTAAGTGCCGATTTTATACGCACTTTCCAATACGCGTAGTTGGAACCATCGAAAATAGGAAATTTTGAAAATGGAGAAAATTTCATTTTAGTCATAAATATTTAAAAAGATCTTAAACGCAATAATTTAGCGATCCTACTCTGATACCACTTGTTGGAAATGAGGACCCCCAATTTTTAAATTCTCTCTTTTAAAAATATAATTTCCTTTAAAGATGCGGAATAAGGATGGTTCAAATAAAGGGACTATACTATGCAAGATTCACAATTAAAATATTACAATTTTAATTCTTCCAAAATTAAAATTAAACAAAACTGGATTTTAATTTTCTCAAAATTAGAATTGCTCTTGAAAACAAACTTGTGAATATTTAACTTTTTGCCCAAAAGAAATTTAACCCAAGTCTTAGAAATTTGCCTAAATTAAATAATTAACTCAGTTTTGCAAATTAGGCCAAACCAAATTTTATCCAATAAAATAATGACTTGAATTAAATTAATATTTACCCAAATTAAAATAGCACCAATTTAATTAAGTGTGACAATTAAACCAAATTTTATCTTGAATTATCCTAAGCATGCGTTCTAAGTTATTTTACAAGATAAAAGTAAATTAGTCACATTACACCGCGATGTACGAGGAAAACCCACAACGGGAAAAATCTCGAACGGCCCTAGCCTCAAATCCACTAAGTACTGTTTTACGAGTACAAGACAGTAAGACTTATAACACTCAACTTGACTCCATCCAAGCCCCGACGCTCCTTCTTGTACACACCTCTGCTTAGAGAATAACCACGGAGGTCCACCACGATCTCAGAATCCACCGATCGGACTTTTTCTGGTCACCGTCACCCGAACAAGGAGCCTTTCTCCAAGTGGGTATGTCACAGGCTCATAGAAAACAACCTCTTCTTCTTTGTGGGATGTAGAAGCAAATCCAAACTCTCTTTTACGGTAGAGATGAATCCGATGCCAAACACTCCAAGCAAGATGTATATATATATAGATAGAAACTTGGATTAAAACAAACAATTGGGTGTAAACTTGGTTTTGTTCTTTGAATAAATCAATTTGACTAACAAACACTAAGGGAACTTTTTATGAAAGGATTAAGCTCTCAAACACTCACTAAGAGATGGAAAAAGTTCTTTGAATGCAAACCACGTTCGAACGAAATTCTAGTTCAAACGACAAACTCGTTCAAACGACAATTTCGAACGAAATCCCAGAAAGTTCAAAATTCGTTTTTAAGCCCAAATCTTTTTATTTAAAAGTTCTAAAATAACTTTCTGAAAATAAAATTCATTTTAAATAAAATTACACCCTTTATAAAATTATTCCAAGTCTCCCTATATATATATATATATATATATATATATATATATATATAGCAATGCATTCATACCTTTTGGAGACTATGGAATATGATGTTGATGATGTAGAGACATGGCACTTGAAACTCGACAATGATGAAGGTTTATAAGTCTTGGCCGCTACGTCTTCAACTCTTGCATGTCATAGGCTTGGTGGATACTCACTCAATACTATCCTATGACACAAATGTTTTTGTCTGGAATTAAACCAACACTACATTAAGACTCAATTGGAAATTTGTGTCCTTACAAAGTATAAGTATCTAAGTGTTTTTGGTTTTCTTCCTTATTGACTAATACCTTTTCTTTTTCTTTTATAATATTCTAAAAATTCTTAAATTTTTAAATTAATTTTATATGATGATTTTCAATTTTTTACATTGCCTTTTTGTAAATTCATTAATATATTATTTTGTTCAACGATTATCTGTAATGATGTGAAGTTATTTCGATAATCATGTTATGTTTCTTTAGTATTTATTATATGCATATCTTCATGATGAGGTTCTAGCGTTAAAAGATGCTAAAATTAGTCTCTAACACCAATTAAATGTATATAAAATCTATAAGTATAAATGTATAAAATAATAAGTTATAAAATATTCTATTTCATTTATATACTAACTTAGATTGTTACATTTAACATACTTAAAGGGATTAATTGGTTTGTTTTACATAATTCATGGTCTTAATCTGTGCCATTTTCAATTTAGGGACTAAATTGATACTAAATTAAAAGTTTAGAGATTGTTGTAATAATTACTCTTAATAGATTGATCCACGCAAAAGATAATTATAAAAATTAACAAATCACAACCATAGGGGGTCAATGTGAGTTCCCTAAACAAATGTGAAATCTCTATATTAAAGCTAAAACACTTCACATGCCAATGTAAATTTGGTATCCTAATGATTTAATGTATGAGTTATGAATAATCAACTGTGTTTGAATAGATTATTTTAGATACTAAGAAATTATAAAGATCAAACAAGTTATTAATATTTGCAAAAAAAAATCAATGAACTACTTTTTATGCAGTCAGTCCACTGAACTAAAAGTATTATCGCAAGCTAAGTGATGCTAGAAATCATGATTGGGAATTTAAATCAATCCCCCATCATCTATGTTGGTCTTTTACTATAATATATCCACTACAAATTAAAAATAAAGTCACTCAATGATATTTACAACATTAGAAATTTCAACTGGATGTTTATTACTGATTCTACTTTATAAGGGTTTTTCACGAAGTAAGACAAAATGCTTTAGCGATACATAAGTGGGGATCAAGATACTACTTAATGTACTCTTGGATCATTGAAAATTTGATATATCCCATGAACTGAACCCGGATAAATATTTCTCACTCAATTAGTAAATTGAGTAGGTACATAAGTAATCCTAGAGAAGACCATAGGAAATCTATAATAAGTTATCTTAGATATCAAAGACATACCTTTAATTATTGTAATACCATGTGTAATTAAATTATTTAGGTTGATGAAATCTAGATATCAAATTATACGAAATATTTAAAGCATTAAATTTCATTCCCTGCATGGAGGAGACAAATGAACCATATTACATAAGAAGTAGAAATGACACAATGATCCCCAATATAAACTCATAATGAAAGAGTGCATATTCTAATAAGGTCTACAGAACATCCCAACACATAACCAGGAAAGTCTCTACACCACATGGGTTAAACAAGTCTCAATATACAAGTCAAAAGTCTCCCAGGTACCACTAGGAATAAAAATAAAAGAAAGAGATAGGTACAGAAGGAAGAGACCCCCACTGTCTCTAAAGCTGATGTCCTGAATGAAAAGAGAAATGGCAATGCTCACAAAAAATGACGAAGCTAGGTAGGAGGTCCTGCTCTGGCACCCCCACGTAAAAAAAGGGGTTAAAACCCCTAGCAAATCATTTAGCTACACAACTCAAAGCTGTCATATGTATAGATGAATAAAATCACAGTTTAATAATTTAATGAGTGGCCCAACCCATGAACGAAATCTCACAATGTATTAGAATATTCTCATTTCATAATATCAATTAATTGTCCTCATTACTTAATTAACATATAACTGACATGTCCCTTCCTATCGTCCATCTCATGAATATTTAGTACGCCTAGTCAACCAATCACAATAAATTATAATTAATCTCAACTTCTTTCATTAATTAATTATACTCATTAATTAGTTAATATGTAACCGACATGTGCCCCTTCGTCTCGGTCATCTCATAAACATGCGGTACGAGACTTAAATATTCCCATTTCACACTCAGACACCACCTAAAATTTGCATGACCAGGAATACATATAACAAAATAAATCATAAACATGACGTCTCATGCCCTAACGCCCTGGTATTCACATGGCCGTGAATATACACATCAAAATATCGCGGTGTCCCTCCATGTTGCCTAACCACCTATTTCCAATTCACATGTTCAATTAATATTGACATCCTAACACATATTTATTCACTATGAGAAATTACTCTGGCCTCAATTACCCCAATTACCCCAACTTGAATTGTACTATTTAGAATTACTATACATTTTAAACAATTTCATAAAGATCTAAAGGGACAAACATCATGCAAGTGATTCCTCCTAATGAAAAGCATAAAATTTGAAGTGTATATATTATAGTACCCCGCCCTAGAAATAAATATTTTAATTATAATTTGAATAGTTTATCCAGAGAAAATTATTGGAGAAATAAATGCATAAGAAAATAGGCCAAATTGTACAAAAGGTGACACGTCGCACGAAAAGGAAAATTTACATTGCATGGTCCGCATGGATGAATACCCATGTTAAATTAGTTGGTACGAATACATTGGTGAATTATGACACGAATTAGTTGAGGAATGGACGTGACACGGACTTGGTAAATACAATGCCTACTTTTTTACGGTACACGACACATAAGATTGGAAACTTGCACGATTTTTGTAGGATTCCTCGTGGCCAATAAAAATAATTTGAACGAATATTTTGAGTCCTAAAAATATATATAATAATACCGTGGGGAAAAACTTGGGAAAAAAGGAGAGTTTTTACACAAGGGTCGGTCAACCGGCCATGGGGCCACGGTCAACCGTGCCTCCCAGATCTGCCCACGGTGGGAATGGGTTATTTGTTGTCGATTTATCCACCCTAGGATATAGTGTGATGTCAATTGGCAGATGGTTTAATACCTAATAGTGAAATATTTTGGGGTGATATGTTCTCCTTTTTAAGTAACAACCCATTTTTGGGGGGTATAAGAAAACCAAAATCGTGCAAGGGTAGGAGAAACACTCCTTTAGATTTTTAGTCTCTTTCTCTCTTTAGCTTGGAGTAGCCATGGGAGGACATCTTCTGTCCAGAATATTCTTACCCTTCCTTACCACACCCATTCCCATATACTACCACTAGAGACCACACCCAAGCTTCCGAACACTTGTATAAACCCTAGGACAACTTGCTAGAAGATGAAGATGGTGTTCTTGGCATGGTTGATGGGTATTTGAGGGAGGCATTTTGAGGATGAAAGAGGAGCTCGTGGAATAATCATTCAGATCACTCTTGGAGCAATAATGGAGTTAAGCTTGAGAGGGATTTTAGAGACCCCCTTGAGGCCACCTTTGGAGGTCGGGGGTCCTCCATATTCTTCACCATTTTCACCATTGTTAGAGCTCATTTGAGGTGGGAAACACTAACTTATTATAAGTTTAAAGTGTGGTATGAATTCAGCATGTTTATTCATATATGTTAGGACTAAATATATGTAGTGTAGAGGAAAGTTTGCATCCATATGTTAGTTAGTAATCATCCTATCAATTATATTAAAATGGGTTCCAAAATTATGGTTTTAAATGGGTTTTGAAATGCATAAATTTTCAGAATTGTGCTCTTAACATTTTAAGTAATAAAATGTGTTAAAATGGTGTTTAAGGTATAAATGATGCGATCTTATGTAAATAAATGCATTAGGCTTGTGTAAACCATTTTTATGAGATAAAGAGGGGATTATCTACTTGAATAATGAAGATCAATATGAGAAGGAGACAGTTTCACTTTGATGAATATTTAAAGTGTGTGAAACTCATGTCGAAAATAAAAGTGGGTTTAATGTTTTATATGTATGAAAGGTAAGATTTTACATGAATGGTGGTATGAAAGTTAATAATGAGAAATAAAGGGTTCAAATGTGTGAATAGAAGTGAAGTGAGTGTAAAGATGCAAAATTTCATAAATAAAGTGTGTATATCAAATGTTGAGAAATGGAACTTTAATATGTAAAAAAATGTGATTTTATATATTAAAAATGTTAAAGTAGCAAGTAAGAATGTGGGGTAATTGTGATATTGAACAAGAGTTAAAATGGTTAAAAGGTGTTTAAAATGTTAAGTTGGAAGCTTAATAACCTTTTTGGGAAACAATACTAGCTAAAGGACCAAATTGCAAGTTTGGCAAACAAAGGGGTAAATTAGTAATTTACTGAAAGTTAACATTTTTATGCAATACAAAGGTTAAAGAATGCCCTTACACTAATGTGTGTGAAAATGGATTAAGTCCTAAAGCATAAATGATTATAGTATAAATCATGTGTGTGTGTATAAGGAACTTAAAGAAAGAAATTATTTTTTAAGTGTTAATGGAAAAACGAACGGTTAAGTCTGGGCTTTTGGCTTCTGCCAGTAAAAGTGAAATAATGTGGACATTGGCTAAATGTTGAAACACATAAAAAGAAACTCAGATGACACCGGGATAAAGCAATAAGGTCTCGGAGCCCTTGGGTGAAAAGCTCTAAATCACTGGTCAGAGCATATGGTGCGCATAGCCGTCGACGTAGAGCCCGTGTAAGTATACAGTATAGGAAGATTCCGAGAAAAGATAAAGAAAATATGGAACATATCTTGAAATGGGTTGTGTTGTAAAATTTATTAATAAAATCTAACTTCAATGAATGTAATAAATATTCCAGTAAAAGTGAAATGGACAAGTAAATGCGTAAATCTATTAATGTCCATTGAGGAACGATAAATGGTTAAAGGAAATTGATAAATGGGTGGTTTAGAAACCTAAGTGGTTTAACATATATTTAACACAAGAATGTGTTGTGAAAAGGATTTTCAAAGATCAAATAAGTATTTTCTAACTCGGTGAACGCGTGTGTTGAAATGGTGGTTTTCAATAAAAATATTATAGTCTATAGAAATGAATGAAAGGGTTAAATTTTGGTAAAGGAATGGGTTTGGATAAATCAAGTGTAATGATTTCAAGTATTGAACCGGGTGTGTTAAATAAAGCGAGAATACTAAGTATGAGAAAGAAAGCCTTTAATAAGATTAAGGTAAATTAATTTGGGCGAGTAAGTTTTTCGAAAATAAAATTGTTAATGCAATGGAATATGTGTTTTCAAAGGTATATGTATGTAAATATATACATATTTTCACATGCATGTGGTTGTAGCGTGTGAGTATTCCTTCCTACCATTCGTTTCTATATTGTTTGTATAAATCCCACTGGTCATTGGCTCACATCTCCACTTTGTTATGGCAAGTTGGGAACATTCTTGTATTTTTAGGACGTTATACAGGTAAGTATATTCTATTTATGTTTACGTTAGTAGCTTTGTTTACTTGTACTTCGGGGTGCTTCTCACGGGTCCCTCACACAGTTTACCACATGCTAACAAGTAAAACGTAGTTAAAATAAAATTGGATTAGCAACATTATATAGGTTGGTTCATTGCACTTCACACCTAACGCTCGGGTCAGAACGGGTTGACTCACGAGTAACCCATAAATTCGGGTCAGGGCGTTACATATATTCCATTAAAGAATCAAGTCCTCACTCCTACCCGACTTTAAACTCCGTGCGCAGGACGTCTCACTGAAGTGCAATATAAATGAGGAACCCTACTGATACACATACGTTTAGATTGAGTAGTTATTAAGGCAAAACTATTTAGGGTATATTATAAGAGAGTATGTCGAGAGTTTTAATATCTACTTGTTCCATCACGTCAACTAAAACAACATCACTATCCCAACAATCAGATCAATAACCAACAATTATCTCATACTCCTTCTATCGTCTACATGATAAACTATCTACCAATAATAACAATATTCCAAGCAAGGGCTTACACGAGTTCTCGCTTCAAAATAACATGTAATTAACGTACAAGTGAATTACCTCATATTAGGTAACTTAATGTATATCAAGTGTCCTATGTCAAATTATAATATTATTATATAGGTTCACATGGCATAAGTAAGATCCTTATGGAAATTTGCTTTAAGATGGGACATATGTTTCAAAAGTGCTACTATAAAAGGGAAAGGTATGAGTCTACTAAGCATGCCAAATTTCTTAGAACCTATTGACTCTAAATTAAATTACTTATAGTATAACATCAAGTCTCAATCATCGTGTCTTATAAAACAAAGTGAGGCCCACACCTTAAATTATTAATTATTCTTACTCTAGGTCTATAATAACACTTTTTACCAAGTAATAGTGCTCATCACTATATTTTGAGTATATTAACTTACTTACATTTCACCTATTCATGACCAAGTTTAGAATACACAACTTCTCAGGGTTACCAATTAGTTTTAACAATAAAATTAATTTAGGCAAAATTAACATCTACACACAGAAAAGGAGAGGAGTAGAAGTTGCGTATTCTAAACTTGTTCATGAATAGGTGAAATTTAGATAAGTTTATATACTCAAAATATCATGATGAGCACTATTACTTGGTAAAAAGTGTTATAGACCTAGAGTAAGAATAATTAATAATTTAAGATGTGGGCATCACTTTGTTTTATAAGACGTGACGATTGAGACTTGATGTTATGCTATAAGGAATTTAATTTAGAGTCAATAATTTTAAGAAATTTGGCATGCTTAGTAGAATCGTACCTTGCCCTTTTATAGTAGCGCTTTTGACATGTATGTCCCATATTAATGCAAATTGCCATGAGGATCCTACTTATGTCATGGCAACCTATATAATAATATTATAATTTGACACGGGACACTTGATATACATTAAATGACCTCATATGAGGTAATTTACTTGTACTTTAATTACATGTTACTTTTAAGCAAGAACTCGTGTAAGCCCTTGCTTGGAATATTGTTGTTATTGGTAGATAGTTTATCATGTAAACGATAGAAGGAGTACGGGATAATTGTTGGTTATTGATCTGATTGTCGTATATTGACTTTGGTTTAGTTGATATGAAGGCACAATTAGACATTAAACCTCTCGACATACTCTCTTATAATATACCCTAAATAATTTTGACTTAACAACTACTCAATCTAAACATAAGTGTATCGGGAGGGTTCCTTGTTTGGATTTCACTGTGGTGAGACGTCTCACACATGGAGTTTAGAGATGGGTAGGAGTGACGACTTAATTCTTTAATGGAATATATACACTTTAAATTTTATGCTTTTTGTTACGAGGAATCACTTGCATGATGTTTGTCCCTTTATCTCTTTATGAAATTGTTTAAAATGTATAATCAATTCTAAATAGTATGATCCAAGTTGGGGTAACTGGGGTAATTGAGGCCAAAGTAATTTCTCGGAGTGAATAAATATGTGTTGGGATGTCAATATTAATTGGACATGTGAATTGGAAATAGATGGTTAGGCACCATAGAGGGACACCGCGATATTTTGATGTGTATATTCCCGACCATGCGAATACCAGGTGGTGTTAGGGCAGGAGACGTGATTTTTATGATTTATTATGTTATATGTATACCCAACCATGCGAATGCCAGGTGGTGTCTGGGTGTGAAATGGGAATATTTAAGTTTGACGTAACACATGTTTATGAGATGGCCGAGATGAATGGGTGCATGTTGGTTACGTATTAACTAATTAATGAGTATAATTAATTAATGAAAGAAGTTAAGATTAATTCTAATATATTGTGATTGGTTGACTTTGCGTACTAAATGTTTATGAGATGGCCTATAAAAAGGGACATGTCAGTTATGTGTTGATTATGTAATGAGGACAATTAATTGATATTAAGAAATGAGACTATTCTAATACATTATAAGATTTCGTTCATGGGTTGGGCCACTCATTAAATTATTAAACTGTGACTTTATTCATCTATACATATGAATGCTTTGAGTTGCGTAGCAAAATTACATGCTAGGGTTTTAATCCCTCTTTTTACGTGGAACTCAGGTGCCAGAGCAGGACCTCCTACTAGCTTCATCATTTTTTATGAGCATTGTCATTTCTCTCTTCCACCAGGACATCCACTTCAGAGACACCGTGTGTCTCTTCCTTATGTTGCTACCTCATTCATTTATTTTTATTCCAAGTGGTACCTGGGAGACTTCTGTGTAACACCCCATTTAAAATAATAACGGGTGGCCAGCCCTATACTACATTAAATCAGGAGTTTCAGATGGCTCAGTCTCAACACCAACTGTCGGTACAAATATAATATAGACTAACTACCCGATATCATATAAGCGAGATGTTAAAATTAAATAAAATATGCAACAGACAACAAACCAACACTGTAAAACTACTAATAAAGGAAAGAAAAATGCATACAAGAATTATGATAAATAAAATGCTAGAATAAAAAGAAATAAGTAACTACAACTGTATATACCACAAAGGAGTAGACCCGAATAAGCTGTCGGGTCACAGCCAATACAGTAACTGAAATGAAATAAATATACACATATATAAATATCCCTAGGGTATAAACCCGATATACAACATGAATCCTATATGCAGACCTGCTAAATTACCTAAGCCGAATCCTATAAACCCGATATGCAGACCTGCCAAATTACCTAAGCCGAATCGATTCGCTTAGGGGGCGAATCGATTCGGGTCTGCAGATTTTGAAGGGTTCTTCTTCTCCAATGAACCCACGAATTTTAAATCCTAAAATTTCTATTCTAACCCCCAAACCTTCATCAAATCATGATTTCAAGCCAATAAATCAACCCAAAGTTGATCCCAAGCATTTCTACACCATTAAACCCAAAAATCTAGGTTTTGATATTAATACCCAAAATCCATTTCTTTAACCCACAAATTATGAAATGAAATACGGAAATGACTTATTTAGCAAGATTAAACACTTGCCTCAGATTTGTAGAGGTTGAATCGTCCTCAATGTCGCGGTTGGACAGGAAATCTCCAAGCTTTCTTCCTCTCTCTCCTCCTTTCCTCTTCTTTCTTCTTCTTTTCTCTCTTCTTTCTCTTTCTCTCTTTCTCTAAATGAGATGGCTTGATCTGTAAGCCTCTTTCTGGGATAATTATTTAGTCAAAGATGCAGCTTCCAATATGCTGCTCACCTAGATGTCGTGCTGGTGCATATGTTCCCCGTGCTTCTACTGGCCAAACCAACCCTAACTCGTTTTGCTCTCTCTGTGCTTGTTTCCTAAGTGACTACTATCCTCCTTGGTCCATCCATACGCTCTGCTCCCGCTTGCTTTCATGTGCACTTCTCTTCCTTACAACCCATGACATTCCTGTAATACCCCGTATTTTTTTGCTATATTAATTTGGGGATTTATTGAATTTAATGTGAGTTAATTATTTAATAAAAATCCGGAAATTAATTATGTTATAATTATTAACGTGACGAGAGTTAGTAATTATGGGAAATTTGTTGAATATTACTAATGAGCAAAGTAATATATTATATTGGTTATATTGAATGTCATGAGTGAGTTAAATGACAGTTTCGGAAATTTAAGTCGGAACGTGCTCGTGTCGCGTCGGGACTAAATTTTGATAAATAAAAAAAAATGAAAATTTTATAAGTTGTTCGTATGGTCGTTTTGTACCCCATGAGGCCATTTTGGTCATTTTACATATTTGGGTAATTAAACCCACGAAAATCAGCAACCTATATCAACCATTTAGGTTAACCATTTAGGGTTAGAATATTCAGAACCCTAGTACGGCCATTGGAGAAGAGAGGAGAAAGCTCTCAAGGCAATTCAAGGCCAAAAAGTCACCCGTTTGCACCGCCGTCACCGCCAACGCGTAGATCGCGAGACGAGGAACGCAACCATACCAAAATCAGCCGTAAATCAGAATACCAAAAATCCCAGGCAAGTATTTATCTTGCGTATTTTCGTTGGTGCAATTTTCATATTAGTTTAGGAATGATTAAAACAATAACGGGTGGCCAGCCCTATACTACAGTAAATCAGGAGTTTCAGATGGCTCGGTCTCAACACCAACTGTCGGTACAAATATAATATAGGCTAACTACTCGATATCATATAAGCGAGATGTTAAAATTAAATAAAATATGCAACAGACAACAAACCAACACTATAAAACTACTAATAAAGGAAAGAAAAATCCATACAAGAATTATGATAAATAAAATGCTAGAATAAAAAGAAATAAGTAACTACAACCGAATATACCACAAAGGAGTAGACCCGAATAAGCTGTCGGGTCACAGCCAATACAATAACTGAAATGAAATAAATATACACATCTTTAAATATCCCTTGGGTATAAACCCGATATACAACATGAATCCTACCTAGATTTTTAAAGAAGTAGGAAACGACTACAATCTAAGTCCCGCAATAGTCCGCACCTGTCGCGGCTCCCAAGACTCTGGATAGAAGGTCATCCGGCATCCATGCGGTAGGACACTTGTAGTAATATATATATAGATATAAATATAGGCAGGAGAGAAAAGTAAACGGGTCAGAGCCCGAGTTGTGAAAAATATTTAGCAAGTGTGTTAACCGTGCATAATAAATATTGGTGCTCATTAAGTAGTCAGAGGGGAAACCAGCCAATTGAAAAAAAAATGCTCCCGCTTCTCTCTAAAAAACCTTCAACCAAACACAACCCTAAAACGACCACCGCCTTACCCTACCAATCTACCTCCGGCCACCTTAACCTATAGGCTACCATGAACAAACTACCTCCGGCCATTCGTGGTGGGTGGGCTCGTAACCCTACCCCTTCCCAAACGTCCTCGCACACGGATGGGAACTCCCAGAGGCGTTCCCCCCCTATGGAAGTTGCTAGATTTGTTCCATTTGATGCAGTGAGATTTCCCTCCAATCAAGACAGCGGCCTGGGAATGGAGTCTGGTCCGATTGAAATTCAAGTTTCAATTGACAAGGATGAAAATGAAGAGGGACAAATTGTTGCCTTAGAAGATACGATTCAGGACTCTAAGATTGTAGAGATGTACAAGGAATTCATGAAGCAAAAAGGGTTCTCGTATGAGGATGTTCTGCAACATGGTAGAGCCATTAACGAAAGCAAGGATTCCCCCAATAATGGGGATGGAGATATGAGAGGGGTAAGGCAAGAAGCAGGGGATTGTAATGGTAGTGGACCTATTCCTTGCTCCACCAAGAACGCAGCTGTGGAGAAATCTTGGAAGGATGTTGTTGCCATTAAAAGATGCCCCAAGCTTCGACTCACATATCATCCCCCCTCTATTTCTGATAACAGGATCATAGTGGCCCCTCCAGTGGAGATAGCAGCAAATGGTTATGCTAAATGGGAGAATAGCATGGTGGGATGCTTTCTGGGAAGGAAATTACCTTACACCTTAGTTTGCAATATAGCACATAAGTTATGGAACAAGTTTGGCCTCAAACAGGTTGTGGGTCACAACAATGGTTTCTATTTCTTTATGTTTGATAATGCTAATATGAGGGATGAGGTTATTGACAATGGCCCTTGGCATTTTGTGGGGAACCCTATTATCATCCAAAAATGGGCTCCAAACTTCTCTTTCAGCAAAGACACCACTTCTGTGATTCCTGTTTGGGTCAAATTTCATGACATTCCTGTCCAGTTATGGACAGAGGAGGGGCTGAGCTATGTGGCTAGCTCAGTTGGAATTCCAATGTATGCTGATACTATAACTGAAGGAATGCAGAAAATCAGTTTTGCTAGGATATGTGTTGAGTTAAAAGTCATGGGAGAATACCCAAGGACCATTGATATTAAAATGGAGGATGGGTCCATTGCTGTGGTTGCAGTTGAGTACCAAGAAAAACCTCCATCGTGTATCAAATGTGGCATTTTTGGTCATGATCTCCTCAATTGTCAGAAGGCCAAGAAGGCATGGGTGGCAACTAACAACAAAGAGATGATGTTTCCTTTCAAAAGTCAGACTGAGATTCAGAAGGCCTTAGAAGAGGAATGGACCCAAGTGCAATACACTACCAAGAAGAATCATAATGACAAGAGGGAAACAAAACCATTAGAAGTTCAGGCCGAGGTAGGGATCAATCTAGTGCCTACTGCCAGGAATGATCCTGTAGCAGGGCAGCCTGAGGTAGTTACTAAGCCAGTGCTAGAAGAAGGGGATAAGAGCATAAATTCCCCTAATCCATTTGTTATTTTGGAGACTGAGAATGAAGATCCTCTAATGTCCACTCCTGCACCAGCTGGCTTGGTTCTTAAGATTAAGGCAGTTGATGAACTTGACAAGGGGCTGGAAAGGGGAGGTGACAAAGGTGGAGGCAATGAGTTACCTGGGAGTAACAAGAAAGGGAAGAAGAAATCAGGCAACAAAGTTAAGAAGTTTCGATGACCAGAATGGGTACATGGAATATAAGGGGCCTTAATGCTCCCCACAAGCATGTGGAAGTGGTTAAACTAATCAAGGATAATAGATTAGACCTTATCAGTCTTGTGGAAACTAAGATTAGAAGGAACAATATGGAGACTATTAAAAGTTCTTGCTTCTATCATTGGGAGTATGTCCATAATTGCCCCACGGATGGGGGTGTGGCCAGAGTGATTGTGGGCTGGAACCCAAATATTCTGAAGATTGAGGTGATCTACACTCATAGACAGGCCCTGTTCTGCCTTGTAAATATCATTGGTACCAGCTACTCCTTCCATGCTACCTTCATATATGGGGAAAACCTTCCTGAGCAGAGGAGATGCCTTTGGACTTTCCTTAGAGAGAATAATTTGGTGGTTAATGATGGACCTTGGATTCTAATGGGGGATTTTAATGTGGTCAGATGCCAGGAGGAAAAAGTGGGAGTTTTGGGTATTGACAGAGCTGCTGCTGAGGAGTTTAATGATTGTTTGAATGAGCTAAATGCGGATGATATGGTCAATAGTGGGTTATGGTTCACCTGGAATAGGAATCAGAGGGGTGAAAATAATGTTCAATCGAGGATTGATAGAGTCATACACAATGATAGGTGGGCTGCTCTCTTCCCTAATTCTCAAGCTATTACCCTTCCTTGTGGAATTTCGGACCACAGTCCCATTATCACCAATTTGGATAACACTATTATTTGGAGTCCTAAGCCTTTCAAGTTCTTCAACTTCTGGATGAATCACGATGAGTTTATGCCTACTATCATTGAAGCTTGGGATATTGAAGTGGATGGGAACCCAATGCAGAAGCTCTTCAAGAAGCTGAATAGAGTCAAGGCCTCATTGAAGCACTTTAATAGGAAGTTCTTTAACAAGATTTCAGCAATGGTTGCTGATTCCAAGTCTAAGCTTGATGCTATCCAAAGTGATCTGGACAGAGATGGTGCTAATAGGGAGAAGCAGGATGCTGCTAAGGCGATGAGAACCAAATATGCTAAGCTTAGGAATGAGGAGGAGTCATTCCTTAGACAGAAGGCTAGAGTTAAGTGGCTGCAGCTGGGAGACCAAAATAATACATTCTTTCATAAGAAGGTAAATCAAAATGTGGCTAGAAGGAAAATTTTGAGCATTGAGGATGATCATGGTGTGAGAATTGAAGGGAAAGAGCAGGTGGCTGGAGAAGCTGTGAAATTTTTTGGGAACCTGTTAGGGAATAGGTCGCGATGTATTGATGCTAACACTGTTTTGGGGGAGGTGATTAAGAATAAACTTACCTCTACTCAAGCTGAGTTAATGGAGAAAGAGGTCACTCATGATGAAATCAAAGAGGCAATGTTTGGAATTGGGTCTGACAAGGCCCCTGGTCCGGATGGCTTTAACAGTTATTTCTTTAAAATGAATTGGCAGCTTGTTGGGGAAGAGGTGTGTGAGGCTATTAAATTCTTCTTCGATAATGGGAGTTTCTTCAACCAGTGGAACTGTACCAGCCTGGCTTTGATTCCTAAGGTTGCTGCCCCTAGAAGTATGAGGGATTTCAGACCCATAGCGTGCTGCAACACCTTGTACAAGTGCATCTCCAAAGTTATCACTCGCAGGCTTAAGAAGATGATGCCAGACCTCATTAGTAATAATCAGGCTGCCTTTGTTGAAGGCAGATCCATTGCTGATAACATCCTGCTTTTACAAGAGTTAATGAGAAATTATCATAGGGACTCTAACCCTCCTAGATGTGCAATTAAGATAGATATTCTTAAAGCCTATGATACTGTGAGCTGGGACTTCCTGATGCAGCTATTGACTCATGTTGGCTTCCCCCCCAAAGTCATTGGGTGGATCTCCAAGTGTGTGACTACTACCAGGTTCTCCATTAGTCTGAATGGGGAGCTGAAAGGGTTTTTTCATGGGAAAAGAGGGCTCAGGCAGGGAGACCCTCTCTCTCCATATCTTTTCCTGCTGGTGATGGAGGCTTTCTCAGGGATTATTTCTATAGCTGCTGAATCTGACCTATTCAGTTATCACCCTAGGTGCAAGGAGATGGCCCTTACCCACCTTAGTTTTGCTGATGATCTCATAGTTTTTGCTGGTGGGGACAGGGTGTCTTGCAGCATTGACTTGGGAGCTGAATGAAGTTAAGAATGCTATTCTTCCTACTATTCAGGATGCAAATGATATTGTTGTGTGGCTGCCCTCTAGTAATGGGAAGTTCACCATAGCTTCTGCTTGGGATCTTTTAAAGGCACATAAGCCTATGGTTAACTGGAGCAAGTTTGTGTGGAGTAAGGTATGCATCCCCAAATGCTCTTTCATTACCTGGTTGGTGGTTAGGAGGGCCATCAACACTAAAGTTAAGCTACATGAGTGGGGGGTTTCTGTGGATGACCTGTGTGAGTTATGTGGGAATGAGAGGGAGACTTATGACCACCTGTTCACTCAGTGCAGCCTTAGTAAAAGTATATGGCATGAGGTGTGGCTAAGAAACCAATGCTATAGGGATTCCATGGATTTAAATAGTGAGTTGGATAAGGCTACTATTAACCACTCTACGAAGACTCTATGCGATAAGATAAGATCCTTATCCTTTACTACTACTATTTACTGTATTTGGATGGAAAGGAATGCTAGATGCTTCAAGCATGTCTCCAATTCCCTTGACTCCATTGTGAAGGGTATTGAAAACATGGTTCGAGCAAAAGTGCTTACTTGGAAGAAGGACAGAAGGAACTATGCAAACTGGATGGCTTGTATGTACTGGAACATTCCTGAAGATAGTCTTCTGTACTATGGAGTAGGCTAGTTTTTGGCTCTTCTTGTTCTTTTGTTTGCCTTTGGGGTATGCCCTGGGGTTCTTTTTCTTTTGTTAAGGTTTTTTCCTCTGTAAATTCTTAGTTTTTTTTTATATATACTCAATCTTCCCCAAAAAAAAAATATTGGTGCACTTATTTCATAATTAAAGTGGAATCGCACTCTCGTGAAACCCCAACTCACCTCTCATCTAACGGCGCGCACCTATTCGCGTCCTGAGATTTTAGTTAAATTACCCCAATTTATAAGGACAACCTAACTTATCATAGGCCCAGCCTATACCCACGAGAATTGCCTTCCTATCTTAACCCAAAAATCCACTCTTCCTAAACACACTTAATTATTTTTACAAACAAATAGGCTATAATAGGCTTTATGGATTCCGGTTTATAATTTAGTTAATTATAATTCTTAATACGTTACCCGTATATATTTGGGTTTAATCATATGATTTAATTACTAACAACAAGCATACAAGTTATTATTGTCAAAACTTCTCTCCAATCTCAACACTGCACTACGTTACGTGCGTGGGGTGTCTCGCAAAGCGAAATCCAAACGAGGAACCACCCCGTTACACTACTCCTTGACAATGTCGATCCAAGATATCCATTATGCCATACATACAAAATTATACTACTACTACTACTACTACTACTACTACTACTACTACTAAATTTAGGTTACAATATGAAAGCAACTTAAAATCTCCAATAATATCCTTGGGATGATGTAACCGAAATATTCCTTAAATGCGATACATCAACCCCCATAATCTAGTACACCATAATCATCCAAGATGTACTCCACAAAGAATCCATATCCTTTCATCTATAGGATATATAAATATATATATATATAGGTATTTTATTCTAACCATATATATATACAATCATCCATTCCCATAGCCAAGTGTACATACCACATATGATTACAATGGCCATCCACATAATATACCCGGCTATATATATCGCCGATAAAACTGCATCATGCTATCATCTTCTAGGGCATTACTCACATACCATCCTGGGGACCCCGGTCGGTCTCAATACACCTACATCGGATCCATACACACTCACACGACGTCCCGGGAAGCAGCGATAGCTCCTAACCGGTCAATGAGACGAGACATACCCACCACGCCTCACCCCGAAAATATAAATCACATAATAACACACAGGACAACTATGACCTGGGGACTATCCACACCCTGCTCTTTGAGACAGGATGCTCACCCTCTGCGCGAAAACTTCTCAATGATAGCATGAGCGGGGTATGCTTAACCACATAAGTATATATATCATTCACATGCACAATATATGATCCCATCATATGATCCAAACATTAAACCATCATTTACGATTTAGATATTCATACCATGTATATCCATAACATAAATATATCCATATATTCATATCTATATAGATATATATACATATATTCACATATCCATATATATATATATACAAACTAATTCTCGTTCATATGTACAAGATATATATATACACTCGGCTATGAGTAAACATAATCCTCAATATACAATCCGTCACCACAAACTCATTTAATTTACCTCGATATGTGAATACAATCCCTCACTTGAATCATATTCATCTATTTTCCTATGATGAGTAGTCTCCCAAACAACATACGGATATACATATATATCCAACTCTAGGGTTATCACCCAAAGTTTAGTGTAGGAAACCATCACTACACATCTCATCTATACCTGAAAGCATCTCAATACTTCCAATACAAATTTTGACTAAAGGTATACACCTAACCAAAAGTCTACAAGCCTCAACTTATCCCAACCTCATTTCAAGTGTTGGAATTCCGATGATTATTTCCACACAATTGTGTGTATACTATCCTGACTAGAATTATACTACCGCCTACTCTAGTTGATAGTACGATCCAAATCGTTCCCAATTCCACCTATGGTTCAATTGATCATTTGAACCCTTACTCCTATTAGGTTTACCATTTGTTCCTTAATTCAAACATTTCTAAGGATACGTGACCCCTCTCTCTCGTTAGTCCCCAATTGTAACTTAATAGCATCCTATCGCTATAAGGATTCAACATGAATATCGGCCAAGAAATTTCCAACGTACCCTCGCAACTCTCTCCAAGAGTTCTTAACCTCCCATCATATCTATACTCGCCTTTGATTTATAATTAGGATTTTCAACCCCAATGAGGTTTCCCACTGTCTCCATAAACATACACAACCCCAATGTATACATGTAAACATATACCTTCCTTAAACTATTTAAAGAAGTCCCCAAAATCATACTAAGTGAGAAACCCCCCTATAAATCTCCAAAACATATCTCTTACATCAAAAGAGAAAGCCCCAAATCAATAAACCCAACCAAAAAGGGTTTGAAATCACCATAGAGAAAACTCCTCAAAATGCCCTGTTTTCGAATCGATTCGGCCTCAGAGGCGAATCGATTCGGGTCCAAAGACCTGGGCTTCTGTCTCAGGCTGAATCGATTAGGGTTGGGTCCGAATCGATTCGGTCAATGCAGACCTGCCAAATTGCCTAAGCCGAATCGATTCGCTTAGAGGGCGAATCGATTCGGGTCTGCAGATTTTGAAGGGTTTTTCTTCTCCAATGAACCCACGAATTTTAGACCCTAAAATTTCTATTCTAACCCCCAAACCTTCATTAAATCATGATTTCAAGCCAATAAATCAACCCAAAGTTGATCCTAAGCATTTCTACACCATTAAACCCAAAAATCTAGGTTTTGATATTAATACCCAAAATCCATTTCTTTAACCCAAAATGAAATACACAAATGACTTATTTAGCAAGATTAAACACTTGCCTCAGATTTGTAGAGGTTGGATCGTCCTCGATGTCGCGGTTGGGCCGGAAATCTCCAAGCTTTCTTCCTCTCTCTCTTCCTTTCCTCTTCTTTCTTCTTCTTTTCTCTCTTCTTTCTCTTTCTCTCTTTCTCTAAATGAGATGGCTTGATCCGTAAGCCTCTTAAGCCTTTAAAACATAAGTCCCAATTTTAAATGTTAATACACACCTTAAATGACTCGTTTACTCCAATGCGAGTCAAACTGACTTAAAAATATTTCAGAGCCGAAATAAAATCCAATGACAATCATTTTGACTATCTCGACCCTTCCGGGATCGATGGTACCCTCAAAATCATCATCCAGAATACTTTGAAAAGTCCTCTATTTTTGGACCTTAATTCCCAAATTTTAGAATTCTCCAATTTAATTAAATTTTATTTTCCCAAAAATTTAATTTCTCAGTCTCCAATGTCAAGGGTTGTTACATACTTCCCCCCTTATAAAAATTTTGCCCACGAAATTTAAGACATGCCTAGGACCTCAATCTCGTCTAGTCCTTACATCAATCCTCAGGATCACTATACCGATCCTTACTAGTTCTCACGTCGAACCATATAATTTTTTTTTTTAAAACAAACTACTACCCAGGGCGCCCATACACCCCGTACTCGAGCTTCCACTCGTAGAATTATAATCAGGCTCCATTAGCCTCGAATCATAATATACTATCACCAATATAATCTATAACAACATATTAACTATATAAAAGTTTGAAAATTCCCAATGGTTGAACTCTCCTCAATTCCTGACGCTAGCCACCTTCGTGCGGGGGAGGTCTCGCAAGCGAAATCCAAACAAGGAACCCTCCCAATACACTACTGTGTAGCTAGGTCGGGGATTGAGATTAGTTGAACCAGGGTTAAGGTTTTATCAAAGGTTTTTCATATTTTAGATACTGCCCGAAGGCCTATGTAACAATATATAATATAAATAAATCCCGCGTCTTTCGACACGCCAAACAAATACCTTATGTTTAGAACACAAGGCCTCAACAAATACAACATTTCTAACCACTACCTAGTTCTCAAAACTATCACAACTATGAGCTAAATTCTCCGTTCAAAATAAATCCACTAAGCTCTAAACCTCCCAACCATACTAATTCTTTTCATCACCCCAAAACATCATTTCAAGGCAAGTCCTTGAGTCTCAACTCAGGGTACTCTACTTCTTCTAGGATAATTATTAATCCTAAACCTATTTCTCCACAAGAGAAACATCTTCCTCAAAATCCTTCCTAACCATTTTGAAGGACAAAACGCAATTGCAACCCCAGATAACTCCTTCGGTCCTACTTAATGAAACCGAGTCTCCAATTTCTTTCTCCCTCATCCCAGAAGGTAATACTCTTGATATTGGGACAACTCCACCCACTTCACATTGGTAAAAGTCACCAACACCAGGTTTCCTAACGGAGGTTGACGGGTTTCTCAACCTAAACCTCCCGAGGACTACACTACTCTCTCCTCAAACTAATTCTCGTACATATGTACAAGATATATATATACACTCGGCTATGAGTATACATAATCCTCGATATACAAGCCGTCACCACAAACTCTTTTAATTTACCCCGATATGTGAATACAATCCCTCACATGAATCATATTAATCCATTTTCTATGATGAATAGTCTCCCAAACAACATACGGATATACATATATATCCAACACTAGGGTTATCACCCAAAGTTTAGTGTAGGAAACCATCACTACACATCTCATCTATACCTGAAAGCATATCAATACTTCCAATACAAATTTTGACTAAAGGTATACACCTAACCAAAAGTCTACAAGCCTCAACTTATCCCAACCTCATTTCAAGTGTTGGAATTCCGATGATTATTTCCACACAATTGTGTGTATACTATCCTCACTAGAATTATACTACCACCTACTCTAGTTGATAGTACGATCCAAATCGTTCCCAATTCAACCTATGGTTCAATTGATCATTTGAACCCTTACTCCTATTAGGTTTACCATTTGTTCCTTAATTCAAACATTTCTAAGGATACGTGACCCCTCACTCTCGTTAGTCCCCAATTGTAACTTAATAGCATCCTATCGCTATAAGGATTCAACATGAATATCGGCCAAGAAATTTCCAACGTACCCTCGCAACTCTCTCCAAGAGTTCTTAACCTCCCATCATATCTATACTCGCCTTTGATTTATAATTAAGATTTTCAACCCCAATGAGGTTTCCCACTGTCTCCATAAACATACACAACCCCAATGTATACATGTAAACATATACCTTCCTTAAACTATTTAAAGAAGTCCCCAAAATCATACTAAGTGAGAAACCCCCCTATAAATCTCCAAAACATATCTCTTACATCAAAAGAGAAAGCCCCAAATCAATAAACCCAACCAAAAAGGGTTTGAAATCACCATAGAGAAAACTCCTCAAAATGCCCTATTTCCGAATCGATTCGGCCCAGCGAATCGATTCGGCCTCAAAGGCGAATCGATTCGGGTCCAAAGACCTAGGCTTCTGCTCAGGCCGAATCGATTCGGCTTGGGTCCGAATCGATTCGGTCAATGCAGACCTGCCAAATTACTTAAGCCGAATCGATTCGCTTAGGGGGCGAATCGATTCGGGTCTGCAGATTTTGAAGGGTTCTTCTTCTCCAATGAACCCACGAATTTTAAACCCTAAAATTTCTATTCTAACCCCCAAACCTTCATCAAATCATGATTTCAAGCCAATAAATCAACCCAAAGTTGATCCCAAGCATTTCTACACCATTAAACCCAAAAATCTAGGTTTTGATATTAATACCCAAAATCCATTTCTTTAACCCACAAATTATGAAATGAAATACGGAAATGACTTATTTAGCAAGATTAAACACTTGCCTCAGATTTGTAGAGGTTGAATCGTCCTCAATGTCGCGGTTGGGCAGGAAATCTCCAAGCTTTCTTCCTCTCTCTCCTCCTTTCCTCTTCTTTCTTCTTCTTTTCTCTCTTCTTTCTCTTTCTCTCTTTCTCTAAATGAGATGGCTTGATCTGTAAGCCTCTTTCTGGGATAGTTATTTAGTCAAAGATGCAGCTTCCAATATGCTGCTCACCTAGATGTCGTGCTGGTGCATATGTTCCCCGTGCTTCTACTGGCCAAACCAACCCTAACTCGTTTTGCTCTCTCTGTGCTTGTTTCCTAAGTGACTACTATCCTCCTTGGTCCATCCATACGCTCTGCTCCCGCTTGCTTTCATGTGCACTTCTCTTCCTTACAACCCATGACATTCCTGTAATACCCCGTATTTTTTTGCTATATTAATTTGGGGATTTATTGAATTTAATGTGAGTTAATTATTTAATAAAAATCCGGAAATTAATTATGTTATAATTATTAACGTGACGAGAGTTAGTAATTATGGGAAATTTGTTGAATATTACTAATGAGCAAAGTAATATATTATATTGGTTATATTGAATGTCATGAGTGAGTTAAATGACAATTTCGGAAATTTAAGTCGGAACGTGCTCGTGTCGCGTCGGGACTAAATTTTGATAAATAAAAAAACGAAAATTTTATAAGTTGTTCGTATGGTCGTTTTGAGTGCGCCAACGCATCCGGAAGGGTCGAGATAGTCAGAAAAGTGTACCCGGGGGTGTAGTTTGGGTATCGGGGTGTTTTAGGCCTAATTAGTACCCCATGAGGCCATTTTGGTCATTTTACATATTTGGGTAATTAAACCCACGAAAATCAGCAACCTATATCAACCATTTAGGTTAACCATTTAGGGTTAGAATATTCAGAACCCTAGTACGGCCATTGGAGAAGAGAGGAGAAAGCTCTCAAGGCAATTCAAGGCCAAAAAGTCACCCGTTTGCACCGCCGTCACCGCCAACGCGTAGATCGCGAGACGAGGAACGCAACCATACCAAAATCAGCCGTAAATCAGAATACCAAAAATCCCAGGCAAGTATTTATCTTGCGTATTTTCGTTGGTGCAATTTTCATATTAGTTTAGGAATGATTAGAGATGAAAAATATGGAAGAAAACCCAATTTGTGTTAGGAAAATCCATGTAGTATTGATTTATATGAAAATTCTGGAAACCTTGCCATGTAGAGGAATGTAACCACGAAATTTTGATAATTATAAGAAGGAATTTCTGAAGAGAAATGGTTAGAAACTGGTTTAAGAGAATTTTAATGTTCTTGATAATTAATTAACTTTTGGGGCTGTTAATCCTTGATTAAATGATAGAAATACCCATGCCTTACGTTGGAAACATCTGATATATTGTTATAATGTTAGTAGTAGCATTTTTGGACGTTTGGGTTTGGAAAATATGGATTTGGATGAAGAAAAGTGTTAGAACCCGTAACTGCAATTCTGCAGAAATCAAAATACCTGCTTGATCGATCGATCGAGCATAGAGCTTCGATCGATCGAAGGTTCGATCGATCGAGTCCCAGACCTCGATCGATTGACCCCTCCTGGAAGACTCCTATTTCCCTTATTCAATTAGTTAAATTAAATTTATCGTGAAATAATTCTTGGGTATTCTTAATAAAATGTTTTGGGAGATAGGAAAGACCAGTAGGACATATGAATAAGTGTTGGGAACTTTATTATAAGACGAGAAGTTTGCTTTTGGGATAATTGTATAATGAACGATGAAACTACGTATTTCAAGTGAGAGATTACGGCGAATAGCTACGATAGTGAGTAGAGGTATACCTACTGAATTTTCTACTCGGAAGGATAGAGTCCACCAGTGTCACGTAATAAGTGAGAAAACTCTTCGAGTTAAGGTTAGTGATGAAACTTTATACGTAATCCTAATAATGTGAAATTAAGGATAAATGTTGTAATTATGGGTGATGAGAGGAACCTACATTAATATGATAAAAGTGGTATATTTATATGATTGTGTGTACATATATTATATACATGTGAAAATCATGCCCACGCTACTTGCTATCCCCGAGGTTACCGCGCTGGGACAGTCTTATCTCGATGGGACCTTTATGGGGGATATTGACTTGTACCCTAGAAGATAGATGTCCTTGGTACAGGCTATCGACGTGATAGTTCAGACGGTCCTAAGAGACGCAGGCATGTGCCATCCTCTTAGAGACTTGGAATCTATTCTTCACCTCAATTTTGTTTGTGTATGTGTTAATACAATTCGAGAGTGATTCCGATTGTATTCCCCTTAATATGAGTGATATGGGGTTTTGGATAGTAGAGTATGCCCGCACCATAGTTTATTTGGGGTGTTGTTATAATATATATATATTATACGAGTAGTTAATATATATATATATCTGAAATTCTGAAATTTGGAACTACCTACTGTAAATTGATATGTAGGATATGGTTGATGACTCAAATTGTAAATACTTGTTTTGAGAAAGTATAATATGACACTGGAAAACTTTATTGACTAATAAAGTTAAAATGAGAACTTTGGTTATTAATTGAAATATTCTTTTCAAACAATTGTATCGTTAAATTTTGAATCCTGCGAAATACCTAAGATAAGTTAAATCATTGGGGAAAGATAGCGTGTTATATGATGAGATAAACCATTAGGAGGGTTAGTGCGATAGGAGTGCACATTAGAAGAGAGGTGAGAATTTCTCAAGAGAGTGTCGCACTAATATGTTGTTGCATTGGCCTGTATCAATTTAAATACTTGCTAAACATATTTTAAATCAAACACACTATCGGGCTCTGACCCGTTTCTTTTTTTCTCTCTCTTGTATATATATGTATGTATTACAGGTGCCCAGCCACAGGGGCGTCTTGCTTAGGATCCCTTGAAAGGAACGTGCTGCAGCTTAGGTGGGAGTTGCAGGTCACTTGCGTAGACGGCTTACTTTATTGACTCCACTTCTAGCATTCTCATTTATTGGGCATGTGTCGCCCTTTCCATTATTTCATTGTCATTGGGACATTTGTATTTCAGTTATTTCTAGTATTGTCACTATGATTTATTCAGTTTGAATTGTGTTACTTTATATTTCGCATGTTGACATTCGATTGACGAATGTTTTAAATTAATTGGATTGTGTTCCAGGTTTATTGTGGTGTGATTCTTAATTGTTGAAATGTTGTTAATAAATAAATAAATAATTTTTCTTTAAATACAATTTGGTTAGAAAGGTTAAAAATGGTTTTGACACTTAGCTTAATTAATTAGGGTGTTAATTTGGATAAGTTTATTTTTACGACAGTGATGCTAAGAATGAACCAACTGTTCACCTTGATTTTAATTTAATAAAGGAGTGATCGCCCGGTATTTAATTAGGCGGGGTGTCACAGGTGGTATCAGAGCATCAGGTTCTAGTGTCCTTTAGGATCTGTGCGGCCTATTATGCTTTCAGCGTTGCTTTCTTTGATATAGAGCCCTAAATACTAGGAATGTTGTGTTCCTCTCTATACATTGGGAATTCGTGCTTCTGCGATTTGTTTATTTGAATGATGAACTCATCCAAATTTATTTAAATTTTCAGATGGACCGTCAAGAAGAACTAGCTAAAACGGTTAAGGGAGTCAACGAGCATGATCGACTCATACCTCAGGTATCCCCAGAGAAAGTATCAACCGCCGAGTTAGCAGGTATCGTGGCACAAGCAGTTACCACTGCAGTTCTACAATACCAAGAACGCACCCTACAACTTAAAGGAGGCAAAAGACCTAGAGAGGTTAACCAAATGCATGTGACTAAAGCTGACAAATGTGTGAAGACACCGAAATTGCGACAACAAACTACCCAAGACCAAGTCAGTTATAGTCAACAACGTGGTAAAATGAAGCAGTTTCGAAAGAGGAATAAAGTTCTAAGTCAGCAAGGCCGACACAGACAGCAGCAGGGTCAGAGGGGGAGAAACTTCGGAGGCCGATGTTTCGTGTGTGGCACACATGGCCATAAACGCCAGGATTGCCCAGAAAGTGTTAGGGCCCCACAGCATCAGGGTGCCCGTAATGATCCACAGGGGCCACTTTTTCCAATCGCTCTCCCAGCACCAACTCAGGTACTAGGCCTGCCAACCTTTCCAGTAGCTCCAGTGCAGCAGGGGAAGTTACAGTACAGACATATTTATGATGTCCACCAGGAAGCCGCCCCACAGGCACCACCCGCGATTTGGGGTATGTTTTCTATCCATGAAACTTTGGGTCGAATTTTGTTTGTTACTGGGACAACGCATTGTTTTATAGCTACATATTATGCGAAGACCTTAGGGTTATTAACAACAGTAGAGAGCATTGTAACGTAGGTAAACTCACCACTGGGGAATGGTTCACTTTTCTTTATATGCCGGGGAGTGGGGGTAGAGATTGGTAGCTTGGTATTACCTGCAGACATGTTAGTTTTAGACATGCACGAGCATGATGTGATTATTGGTATGGATTGGCTCGCAGCTTATAGAGCCATGATTGATTGCTTTGGTGGGAGCATTGTTTTTGCCAATCCGGGGCAAGAGACGTTCGTAGTGGCAATGCCTCGCCTAGAGAGAGGTTCGACCGCTCATTTATATTAAATAGAGGAGAATACCTCTAATGAGGTTGAAATCCCGTTAGACTCGATCCCAGTTGTCAGGGAGTATTCTGATGTGTTTCAGGAAATACCAGGCCTACCCCCCAGTCGAGAGATAGACTTTGTCATAGATTTATTGCCAGATACGAGACCTATAGCACGCGCACCGTACCGTATGGCTCTAGCAGAGATGCGAGAGCTACGAGATCAGATAGAGCAGCTATTAGGTCAGGGCTTCATTCGCAGGAGTACCTCACCTTGGGGCGCTCCAGTTTTGTTTGTGAAGAAGAGAGATGGTTCACTGAGATTGTGTGTGGACTACCGGGAGCTGAACAAGGTCATGATACGGAATAAGTATCCGTTGCCTCGAATCGATGACCTGTTCGACCAGTTGAGGGGAGCAACTTTCTTTTCGAAGATAGATCTGAGGTCGGGGTACCATCAGCTACGTATTAGGGAGCAGGATGTTTCGAAGACTGCTTTCTTGACGAGATATGGGTCTTATGAGTTCTGGGTGATGTCGTTCGGACTCACAAATGCTCCAGCCGTTTTCATGGACTTGATGAACCGAGTATTCAGAGAGTTCTTGGATCAGTTTGTCATCGTTTTCATAGATGACATTTTGATATATTCACACTCCGAGGAGGAGCATGCCGAGCACTTGAGGCAGGTTCTTCAGACTCTACGAGAGCATCAGTTGTATGCTAAGTACGAGAAGTGCGGATTTTGGTTGCGAGAGGTACAGTTCTTGGGGCATGTTGTTTCTGAGCAAGGGATAGCAGTTGACCCTAGTAAAGTGTCAGCGGTGAGGGAGTGGGGACAGCCCACGACACCGACGGAAGTACGTAGTTTCTTGGAGTTAGCTGGTTACTACAGGAGATTCATTCGCGGATTCTCCAAAATAGCGGGTCCGCTGACGAACCTAACTCGCAAGGGAGTACCATATGTTTGGGATGACGCTTGTCAGTTGGCTTTCGACGAGCTGAAAGACAAGCTTACTTCAGCACCAGTCCTTGCGTTACCGAAGCCGGGTGTGGAGTACCTGGTTTACACCGATGCGTCCTTACGGGGACTTGGGGGAGTACTTCAGCAGGAAGAGAAGGCTATAGATTTTGCCTCCCACAAGCTTAAGCCGCATGAGAAGAATTACCCCACCCACGACCTGGAGTTAGCAGCGGTCGTCTTTGCATTGAGGATATGGAGGCACTATTTGTTGGGAGAGAAATTCCGTTTGTTCACAGACCACAAGTCGTTGCAGTACCTGTTCACTCAGCGAGAGCTGAATATGCGTCAGCGTAGATGGCTAGAGTTTGTGAAGGACTACCAGTTCGACATACAGTATCATCCGGGAAAGGCCAACGTAGTTTTTTTTTGGTAACTAAATATATTGAAAAGAAAGAAATATACAAGGTGAAGAACACCAAGCCCAGAGGCTAGTAACCAGAAGGTGGGGCATACCCCCCCTCCCAACAAACATCAACAAAGGCAATCAAAAGAAAACAACATAACCCCAAAACAACAAGAAGGTAACTCAAAAGAAAATAACATTAGAGGTACAACATGGATTCAGGAATCCCCCATTGGTTGCAGACCACCCAATTGGTGTAGCTTCTGTTAGTGTTCTTCCAGGTACTGATCTTGATCTTCATCATATTATTAATCTCATTCATGAGCTGACCAGGAGTTTTAGCCCCTCTGTGCAGCCTGCCATTCCTTTCCATCCAAATACAATAGATGGTGGTAGTGAAAGATAGAGTTCTGACTTTGTTGATGAGATTGTTGTTGTTAGCATACTCCACAGCCCTCTCAAGCTCTATCTCCCAAGTCCCTAAATTCCTGTAGCATTGGTTTCTGCAAAGAACTTCCATCCACACCTCCTTAGTGTATGGGCAGTCAGCAAGTATGTGCGATAAAGTTTCAGTCCCATTAGTGCATAACATGCAATTATTGTTGTCCACTATCCCCCACTCCATCAATTTATCTTTGGTAATAAGACTTCTTCTGCAGACCAGCCAAGAGATGAAAGAGCATTTAGGTATGTTGGCACGGTTCCATACCAACCTATTCCATTCCACCTCATTATTGTGACTGCAAATAGCCTTATAGGCAGATTGAATGGAGAATATCCCATTGGTAGAAGGAACCCAAGTTACCACATCCTCATGATGAGAAATAACTGGAAGAGCGGCATTCTGGATGTCATTAAGCTCCCACGTAACTGTGGAAGGCCACCTCCAATCCGTTCCTCTAATGAATTCAGCCACCTTGGCATAGGAGTTGCTGGCTGCACCATAAATGGTCCTATCCCCAAATAAAGGTTGTAGAGGCCCAAGAGGGTGCCAGTTATCATGCCAAATAAAAGTGTTATTACCATTACCAATGATAGACTTAATGAGAGGTCTGCTCTCCCTCCTCATTTTCAGAATTTTCTTCCATGTCCATGAGCAATCGCTAGGAATAGATCGGTAAACGTAGTTGCTGATGCGTTGAGTCGTAGACTGGTAGACGAAGTAGCAGACGTCTGGAAAGCAAAGTGGAAGGAGTTGGGTCACCAGGATGCAGTAGCACGTTCTTTCATATCCGTGATGTCAGTCACACCCAAATTGTTACGAGGGTGATACAGGCACATACCACAGACCCGTTTTGCCAGGAGCAGATTGTACGACTTCTAGCCGAGGGTGCTGAGTCCTATTCTGTTAGTTCTGATGGAGGTTTGCGATTTAATGGGAGATTGGTGGTTCCAGAAGGAACAAAATTACGTCATGCAGTGATGACTCATTCTCATGGGTCCCGATTTGCAGTACATCCGGGAGGCGATAAGATGTACCAGGATATGAGGAGACAATACTGGTGGAGTGGGATGAAGAAGGACATTGTCGAGTTCGTGTCCAAGTGTTCTACCTGCCAGCTGGTGAAGGTGGACCATCAGAAACCGTCAGGATTGCTTCAGCCATTGGAAGTACCTGCGTGGAAGTGGGAGAGTATTTCCATGGATTTTATTATAGGGTTGCCTACATCACAGCGGGGCCACGATTCTATCTGGGTGATTGTAGACCGTTTGACCAAGGTGGCTCATTTTCTGCCGGTGCGGACAGATTACACCACGGGTCAGTATGCTCAGCTGTTTATTGCCGAGATCGTCAGATTACACGGGGTGCCCCTGAATATTGTGTCAGATAGAGACAAGATCTTCGTGTCACGTTTCTGGGAAAGCTTTCAGGAGGCTATGCGTACTGAGTTGAGGTTGAGTTCAGCTTATCACCCACAGACAGACGGACAGACAGAGCGTACGAATCAGATGTTAGAGGATATGCTACGCATGTGTGTTCTCGATTTTGGAGGAGGTTGGGAGCCACATCTTCCACTGGTAGAGTTTGCCTATAATAACTCTTATCAGTTCACGATTGGCATGGCTCCATTTGAGGCTTTGTATGGCAGGCCTTGTCGTTCCCCAGCTTGTTGGCTCGAAGTGGGGGATAACAAGTTGCTAGGACCAGAGGTGATTCAGGAGACCTCCGCGAGGATTGAGATGATCAGGAGTCGTATTCGAGTAGCCCGGGATAGGCAGAAGAGCTACGCCGATGCGAAACGGTTCTTCCGGGAGTTTAGTGTGGGGGACCAAGTGTTATTGCGTGTATCTCCTATGAAGGGAGTGATGAGGTTCGGGAAGAAGGGGAAGTTGGCTCCGAGGTACGTGGGACCATTTCCCATCATCGAGAGGATTGGGCCGGTTGCATACAGGTTGGGACTGCTAGAACATTTACATCGCATCCACGATGTATTCCACATCTCGTCGTTGAGACGATATCTTCGGGATGATATGGCCCATACCCACATTGCGATAGATGAGATCGACTTACAGCCTAATAGCTCTTACGAGGAGAGACCGGTGGCTATCCTAGACTATAGTGAGAGGAGATTGAGGTCGAAGATAGTTCCACTTGTGCGGGTCCAATGGGAGCATCATAATGTGGAGGAATCCACTTGGGAGCGCGAGGCAGATATGCGCGAAAGATATCCAGAGTTGATTTTACTAGGTATGCCTTATTTTCTGAATTTTGGGATGAAATTCCGTTATTAGGGGGGAAGTATGTAATACCCCGTATTTATATGCTATATTAATTTGGGGATTTATTGAATTTAATGTGAGTTAATTATTTAATAAAAATTCGGAAATTAATTATGTTATAATTATTAACGTGACGAGAGTTAGTAATTATGGGAAATTTGTTGAATATTACTAATGAGCAAAGTAATATATTATATTGGTTATATTTAATGTCATGAGTGAGTTAAATGACAATTTCGGAAATTTAAGTCGGAACGTGCTCGTGTCGCGTCGGGACTAAATTTTGATAAATAAAAAAATGAAAATTTTATAAGTTGTTCGTATGGTCGTGTTGAGTGCGCCAACGCGTCCGGAAGGGTCGAGATAGTCAGAAAAGTGTACCCGGGGGTGTAGTTTGGGTCTCAGGGCGTTTTAGGCCTAATTAGTACCCCGGGAGGGCATTTTGGTCATTTTACATATTTGGGTAATTAAACCCACGAAAATCAGCAACCTATATCAGCCATTTAGGTTAACCATTTAGGGTTAGAATATTCATAACCCTAGTACGGCCATTGGAGAAGAGAGGAGAAAGCTCTCAAGGCAATTCAAGGCCAAAAAGTCACCCGTTTGCACCGCCGTCACCGCCAATGCGTAGATCGCGAGACGAGGAACGCAACCATACCAAAATCAGCCGTAAATCAGAATACCAAAAATCCCAGGCAAGTATTTATCTTGTGTATTTTCGTTGGTGCAATTTTCATATTAGTTTAGGAATGATTAGAGATGAAAAATATGGAAGAAAACCCAATTTGTGTTAGGAAAATCCATGTAGTATTGATTTATATGAAAATTCTGGAAACCTTGCCATGTAGAGGAATGTAACCACGAAATTTTGGTAATTATAAGAAGGAATTTCTGAAGAGAATTGATTAGAAACCGGTTTAAGAGAATTTTAGTGTTCTTGATAATTAATTAACTTTTGGGGCTGTTAATCCTTGATTAAATGATAGAAATACCCATGCCTTACGTTGGAAACATCTGATATATTGTTATAATGTTAGTAGTAGCATTTTTGGACGTTTGGGTTTGGAAAATATGGATTTGGATGAAGAAAAGTGTTAGAACCCGTAACTGCAATTCTGCAGAAATCAAAATACATGCTTGATCGATCGATCGAGCATAGAGCTTCGATTGATCGAAGGTTCGATCGATCGAGTCCCAGACCTCGATCGATCGACCCCTCCTGGAAGACTCCTATTTCCCTTGTTTAATTAGTTAAATTAAATTTATCGTGAAATAATTCTTGGGTATTCTTAATAAAATGTTTTGGGAGATAGGAAAGACCAGTAGGACATATGAATAAGTGTTGGGAACTTTATTATAAGACGAGAAGTTTGCTTTTGGGATAATTGTATAATGAACGACGAAACTACGTATTTCAAGTGAGAGATTACGGCGAATAGCTACGATAGTGAGTAGAGGTATACCTACTGAATTTTCTACTCGGAAGGATAGAGTCCACGAGTGTCACGTAATAAGTGAGAAAACTCTTCGAGTTAAGGTTAGTGATGAAACTTTATACGTAATCCTAATAATGTGAAATTAAGGATAAATGTTGTAATTATGGGTGACGAGAGGAACCTACATTAATATGATAAAAGTGGTATATTTATATGATTGTGTGTACATATATTATATACATGTGAAAATCATGCCCACGCTACTTGCTATCCCCGAGGTTACCGCGCTGGGACAGTCTTATCTCGATGGGACCTTTATGGGGGATATTGACTTGTACCCTAGAAGATAGATGTCCTTGGTACAGGCTATCGACGTGATAGTTCAGACGGTCCTAAGAGACGCAGGCATGTGTCATCCTCTTAGAGACTTGGAATCTATTCTTCACCTCAATTTTGTTTGTGTATGTGTTAATACAATTCGAGAGTGATTCCGATTGTATTCCCCTTAATATGAGTGATATGGGGTTTTGGATAGTAGAGTATGCCCGCACCATAGTTTATTTGGGGTGCTGTTATAATATATATATATTATACGAGTAGTTAATATATATATATATATATGAAATTCTGAAATTTGGAACTACCTACTGTAAATTGATATGTAGGATATGGTTGATGACTCAAATTGTAAATACTTGTTTTGAGAAAGTATAATATGACACTGGAAAACTTTATTGACTAATAAAGTTAAAATGAGAACTTTGGTTATTAATTGAAATATTCTTTTCAAACAATTGTATCGTTAAATTTTGAATCCTGCGAAATACCTAAGATAAGTTAAATCATTGGGGAAAGATAGCGTGTTATATGATGAGATAAACCATTAGGAGGGTTAGTGCGATAGGAGTGCACATTAGAAGAGAGGTGAGAATTTCTCAAGAGAGTGTCGCACTAATATGTTGTTGCATTGGCCTGTATCAATTTAAATACTTGCTAAACATATTTTAAATCAAACACACTATCGGGCTCTGACCCATTTCTTTTTCTCTCTCTCTTGTATATATATGTATGTATTACAGGTGCCCAGCCACAGGGGCGTCTTGCTTAGGATCCCTTGAAAGGAACGTGCTGCAGCTTAGGTGGGAGTTGCAGGTCACTTGCGTAGACGGCTTACTTTATTGACTCCACTTCTAGCATTCTCATTTATTGGGCATGTGTCGCCCTTTCCATTATTTCATTGTCATTGGGACATTTGTATTTCAGTTATTTCTAGCATTGTCACTATGGGATTTATTCAGTTTGAATTGTGTTACTTTATATTTCGCATGTTGACATTCGATTGACGAATGTTTTAAATTAATTGGATTGTGTTCCAGGTTTATTGTGGTGTGATTCTTAATTGTTGAAATGTTGTTAATAAATAAATAAATAATTTTTCTTTAAATACAATTTGGTTTGAAAGGTTAAAAATGGTTTTGACACTTAGCTTAATTAATTAGGGTGTTAATTTGGATAAGTTTATTTTTACGACAGTGATGCTAAGAATGAACCAACTGTTCACCTTGATTTTAATTTAATAAAGGAGTGATCGCCCGGTATTTAATTAGGCGGGGTGTCACAATTCCCTGCTTTCTTTTCCATGCCATGCTTCAAGTGGAACTGGGCTTTTCTCACTTTGTATTGCTTAGGCTGACCAGCTTCCGTGGCTGTCCTTCCTTTCCTCATTGCCACTGGACTTGCCCTTATGGGGCAAAAAACTCTATTTCCGAACTTGTTGGGCTGAAGCAAGCACTTGGCTTTAGAGCCCTATCACGCAAGGGAGAAGACAGACTTCATGTGTGAAGCATATGGGTAAGAAGGACACTTCTCCGTCAGAAAGGAACTTATCCCCCTGAATCAGAGCGGAAGCCTTTAAAACATAAGCCCCAATTTTAAATGTTAATACACACCTTAAATGACTCGTTTACTCCAATGCGAGTCAAACTGACTTAAAAATATTCCGGAGCCGAAATAAAACCCAATGACAGTCATTTTGACTATCTCGACCCTTCCGGGATCGATGGTACCCTCAAAATCATCATCCGGAATACTTTGAAATGTCCTCTATTTTTGGACCTTAATTCCCAAATTTTAGAATTCTCCAATTTAATTAAATTTTATTTTCCCAAAAATTTAATTTCTCAGTCTCCAAAGTCAAGGGTTGTTACATTCTGGCTTGTATGTTGAGGCTTGTTTAACCCATGTGGTGTTTTCCTAGTTATATGTTGAGGTATCATTATTAGGATATTATGTATACCTTCCTAGATTATGCACTCTTACATTATGAGTTTATATTCGGGATCATTGTGTCATTTCTACTTCTTATGTAATATGGTTCACTTTTCTCCTCCATGCAGGGAATGATATTTAATGATTTAAATATTAGATATAAATTGATATCTAGATTTGATCAATCTAAATATTTAATTACACGGGGTATTACAATTATGGGATGCACTATACTAGATATCCAACTGTATTTGAGAGATACACATTAATGCTAATTGTATATTAGAATCTAAGGACTCAAAATCCATAATGTGAATATGTGTTTACTTTGGGAGGTGAAACAATTGCTTGGAAATCCTCAAAATCCACATTGGAATATAATTAATAGCTTTATATAAATATGGGAAAGAAGTTGAGTAGCTTCGACACTTTTGAGAGGATATTTCAATGTGTCCACAAACTATGCCAATATTTTTTATACATTTTGATAGCCAATTGGCTATTTGCAAGGGCACAAAGTCATATATGTAATGTAAATTCTATACATTTAAGTTGACAAAATACCATAAAGAGACCTTTCTTATGGAGTAATATCCATTATTTATGTGAATTCTAAGGACAATATTTCCAATCCACTTTCAAAAAGTTTACAAGAGAGCAAGTATATTACTCATTGAAGGGAATTTGATTAAAGACTATAAATTAAGAGTTGTCTCGATGGAAATCCTACCTAGTTGATTGTATATCCCATGATGTAAGTTTAAAAATACAAGCAAATCCTGATCGACTCTCAGAGTGAGCACTAGAGAAATTTAACTCATATAGGATTTTTTGGGTATTTTTTTTTTAATGACTCCTATACCATGGAAATCCAAGTGGAGTATTGGAGGACTATTAGTGGGAAGTCATCAATGTGAGTGGGAAGGGGCCATTTTTATGAGAACTTCAAAAGGCTAAACTTTTCTGACGCACTCATGAATCTAGGAATTATTTAAGGGAAAAATGAACACAATCGAAAGAACAAACAATCTTCTCAGAATTACTATGTGAAATTTATTGTCTTGGTTTACACCAAACGTTAAATATTTTGAGACATCTCGTTCCCTAATCAATAAGTAAATCCGATGAATTCTCACTAGGGAAGATTCTAGGCCAAAATATATCCTCTTAATGCACGAAAGTACTAGAGATTCCTAGAGGCATACCATCAGAAAAACTTCCTTGATCGATTGGGTAGGTCAAGAAAACAGCAGTTACAGCTGCAACATGACAGCAATCCAAGGTCGCATAAACATAATAAATGGTTTTGAAATTATTAAAGGGATAAACTTTGAACCTTATTTTATATGGGAACCACTTGTCTTTCGAGATGATTCCATGTTGGAATGTTCTATTACTCCAAGAGTAGATTAATGTGGCATATCACATTATTAAAACCGATAAGTATTGAATAAAAAATTATTATCTAAAGTACCCACTTATAACTGGGAAACAAGGTGGATGTGTAGTGGGAAAATATTTGTTCCATATAAAAAATTTATGAGAAATGGGTAGTGTTTATATAAAACAAAATGGATTGAGGTTTTGGTGCCCTGGGAGTATCCCAACTATTTGAAGGAGGGAGGACCTACATGGTGGGTGATTAGCTTTTAATACCATTGTTTCCTGCCTACACCAGGTAGGGATCGAGTTGAGGTCATGGGAGATCCATGGACTTTGTATTGGATAGAAGAATATTTTATTGGGTTACGTTTCATAGGGATTTTCCTTCTAATTTTGTGTTGGTTATTTATTTCTCATTGGGATGTCCCACCTAGTACATCGGATTTAATTAATATGTATTTTAATTAACTGTTTGAGACAGTTAATTAAAAAAAAATTCTTTTAATAGTTGTTCCCCTTGTTTGTGTCGTTTGGTAGCCTATTTATAGGTCTCAGTTAATATAGAGAAAATTAGTGACTCTTCACTATGAGAATCAAGTTGTATTCTTAACATAGAGAGAGTGTTTTTGCATTATTTTGTTTCATTGTGTATTGCAATTTGGAGTGATACTATTACAAGAAGGAGATTATTGTATCCTAGGAAATGAACACCACGATCACTAAAGAACCATAGTAGCACGAATATCTTCTTAACGACATAATATGTCTAACACTTTCCTCAATTTCATTTTTGTATTCGTATTACAATACCAATAACTATAAGTTTATTCTATAAAATATAATCTTTTTAAAGTTGTTTTCGAGGTAGAATGTATTCTTGTTTATGTTTTTGTTTAATGATGATATTTATTCAATAAACTATTTGGAAGAATTATAAATCAAATAAAAATCATTTTGTATAATTAATTTTTCAACATTCTTAAGACGTTATTCCTTTAGTGGAAAATTTATCTCATTCCTCTATACTTTAAATTCTATAAGAACAGTTTCTTATGAATTATTTCCAAAAAGACTTTTTGTTTGCAACTCTTTTACTAAACATATCAGTTTGCATATTGAGTTTAAACAAAAAAAATGTTTTCGCAAATTAGATTTGGTATATATGTATATTTATAAAACATTTTTCTTTTGGGGAAAAAATTATAATTTCAAATATGTTAAAATCAATGTGTTTATTCTATTTGACGATGATGTCTTTGAATTCTTCTTTGCCCACTCAGATTGTGCTTATAAATGTGAATCATTGTGAAAAGCCAAAAATTTCAATGGGTTTGATTTTGAAAAAGGTTAATGAAAGATGTTTTATCCTGCTGCATTGAACTTTGTGAAATTACTTCATATAGAGGTTCCAACTCTAAAAGAATATGAGATTTGCCGATAAATTATTATTGTGGTGGATGCATGGAAACAAGTTGATTTACTATGCAAGAATTATAACATCAATGTCCTGGACAACAGATTGTATGATGTATATAGTTCAATAAAGATGGCCAAGGAGTTATGGTAATCTTTAGATAAGAAATACAAAATGGAAGATGTCTACACCAAAAAAATGGTAGATTCTAGTATTTCAGAATAATTGCCTCGAAACTGTCATGACTCAAGTCCAAGAGATCCAATTGATTTTTCATGAAATTTATTCTAAAAAAATGAATTAAGTGAATCATTCCCAGTGGATGCACTGATTAAGAAATTGCCTCCATCTTGAGTATATTACAAAAGTTATTTTTAACAAAAACCTAAAGATATGGGGCTTAAAGACTTGTGAGATTGAGGAGAAGAGGATAATTGTTCATCTAAAAAGAAAACGGGAAATCAAATGAAATTGAATCCGCATACAACATAAGAACAAAAAGAGAAAGCATATGAACTAGGGTATGACAAATTCTTAAAAGGTGGAGACTTCAACATATTTTATGGCAAGTGATATGCCAGGGAATCATTCCAAGGATTCTCACATGTGCATAGGCCAAGAGAAAGAGAAGCGGAAGTATTAAGAGAATGTGGTTGACGTGGAGGATTTTTCTAACAATGTTACTAAACAAAATCTTTTGAAATTGGTGTGTGAAGGGAACCTGGTTAAAAATAACAATGAATGGTGGGTAGACACTATGGCTACACGCCACATGTTTTAAAAAGAAGATGTTATCTTCTTATGAAAAAAAATGATCCCAAGGGACAACTTTTCATGGAAAACTCTTCGATTTCAAAGGTTAAAGAAAAAGGAAAATTTATAATCAAGATGACTTCTAGGAATGAGTTCACTATCCATTATATGTAGCATGTCATAAACATTCACAAGAAACTAGTCCTTGGATACTTTGTTAACAAGAGGGGATTCAAGTTGGTGTTTGAATTTCATAGGTTTGTAATCAATAAAAAATGGCATGTATGTGGGAAAAGGGTATTTGAGCATTGAAACCTATCAAATGAATGCAATGGTTGTTATTTTTATTATTAGTAAATCTTCTATTTATTTCAAAGGTAGATTAGATTTTGATAACGATACTTTGCATGGCATAATTAATTTAAACATAATTCCTAAATTTAGTATTGATGCAATTCATAAGTGTAATACGTGTGACAAATATAAATTCACAAGAAATCATTTCAATTGAAGAAGTGTGATTCCTCTAGACTTACTTCACACAATATGTGATTTAAAGTTTATGAAAACTAAAGGTGGTAAAAATTATTTTATTACAGTTTATTGATGATTGCACAGGATTATCTTGTAACAACCCGCGTAATTTTTGGGGTATTTTCAAAAATAGAGGAAAATAAAGTTTTTGATAAAATTATTTTCATTGCTCAATTATGTTGAGAATTATCTTTAAAGGCGAGAATTTCAAACAGTTTCGAAATCAGAGTTAAAACGAATTTTATAATGATTTTTAAATATTATCCCTTATAAATTATTTTTGGTCGAACTGTCAGCAGACCTGGGCGATCGATCGATCGACGCCAGGGGGTCGATCGATCAATCCCCTCGGGTTTCGTAAATAACAAGTTTTTTTGAGGAGGTTTAGTTTGTTTCAACTTCTATTTTTTTTACCTTATAAAAAGGGATCATGGGCAATTATTTTGGAACAACCTTGTGGCACAAAATACCCAGAAAACATACTTTCTTTTCCTCTCTTTTATACACAAATAATACCCTTTAATTTATGCTTTCAACCATAGGTTTTGAGATGTTCTTGGGGCTATTCTGGTGTTTGTTCTTGGAGGTGATTTGATGATCTTAGAGAGATGATGTTCTGATGGAGATTCTTGGGAGATGATTTTGATGGCTTAATCTGACTTTTCTGGGCATATTTATGTTGGTTTCTTTTGGTGGTTTAAGGTATGAGGTTTTACAAAATATGTTCATTAATCTCGCGAGTGTTATTCCCATTGATTTCATGTGGTTATTGACTCATATTTTAATTGCTAAATTCTTTTGGAATTCTGGAAAAATTTTGTTGGAATCTAATTTTGATTCATGTGGTATTATTATTATGTTAGGCAAGTTGTCATGAGATTTTAATATGGCACTGATATTGGGCACCCGCCAAGATTCAAGTTCCGGCTACTTGATAAAGTATGGCGCAGTATGGTGAGGCATGGTGACTCGGTTAATGTGTTATTGAGAAATTATATTGATAAAAATGCTATTGATATTTGCATTTGATTTGAATATTCGTATTCGTGTTATTACGCTTTATTCATCGCTAATGTAATACCCCGCATTTTTATCGATATTTATTTATGGGATTAATTAAATTAAATGTGTATTAATTGAGAATTAATCCGGATAAAATACTAACGAGATGTGAGTTGGTATTTGATTATAATGCGTATATAGGTATTTGATTATAATGCGTATATATGGCAATATATGAATATTGAAACTATTGAAATCGTCGCGAGATTGAAATACGGCAATTTGGGAAATTTTGTTGGGACGCGTGTGACAGTCGCGCGTCAGGAATATAATTATTATAATTAAAAAGTAAATTTTATTTTTATTAATCGTATGGTCATTTTGAGTGCGCCAACGTGTCCGGAAGGGTCGAAATAGTCAGAAAACACTAGCCCGGGGTTTAGTTTGGGTCCCGGGGCATTTTTAGGCCATACCGACAACGTAAAAGGGTATTTTGGTAATTTTGGAATTTGAGGATTTATGACTAACGAATTTTGGGAATTAAATATTAGGATATTAATGACCCACTAAGCCATTACCAACAATTAACTGATTAGAGGGCAACGGGAGTTAGACGAGGAAGTTAGAAAAGTTCCCAAAGAGAAAACCTTAACCTCCATCTTCAACCTTCAACCTTGGGAGAGAAAGAGATAGGGCAACCTTCAACATTCAACACCAAATTCAGAGAACAATCCGAGGCAAGTGGTTTAATTTCGTTAATTTCAAGCGAATGCTTCTTCCATGATTAGAAAATTGATATATTTGCATTGTGATGGGAGATTTATAAAAACCCATGAAATTGGAGTTATAAATTCAGATTTGGATATAGGTTTTCATGTAGAATTGTTATTGGGTGATTAGACTAAAAGAATTACTATTTTTATGTTACAGAAATGGATTTATTTATGGAAATTGATGACTTAAATTTTCTAGGGTTCATGTTCATAAGGTTTGGGAAAAATTGGGGAGTTATGATAATTAGACGATGTATAGGAAGATTTGGCCCTATATAAATGTTGTGTTATGACCTATGAATGTTTAGTGATGATTAGAAACCTTAAAATACTGTTGGGGTGACTTTTAGATGAGAATAGAGGTGAAGAAAATTGAGAAAAACGAGATAGGAAAATTCCGGGCTCGAAACTGTCACCTCGTTAGAAGACCTGCCCAGGTCGTTCGAACGAGCTTCTAACGAGCTGACAGTTTGCCTTCTAACGAGTTGGATGTTCGTTCGATGCCTTTCGTTCGAACGAGATCTCGTTAGATGCCCCTTTCGTTCGAACGAACTCTCGTTCGAACGACCTCGTTCGAACAAGACTTCTAACGAGTTGACAGATTGGCCTTTTTGGCCTGATTTGATTTCTAATGTCCCGTAACCTGGTTTAATTGTAGAGATAACATTCCCTTGATGACTAATTAATATAGTTGGGATATTTGGGATATATTGAGGAGTAAAACATAGAAGTGTGATTGGAACCAAATGAAAATTGTGGATTAGGACGTGAGTGACTAATTACGATGTGAGAATAATTGACGATTTAAATGTTAGTATTAACCGGGGCTATGTGAGTTGCGTACATTATAAGTTGGTATAAGAATGAGAAATATACCACTAATAAATTATGGTAATTACTAAGATGTGTGCATGCTTAGTATATGTATATGATTTTATGTGTATGACATACCTACATACTTGCTATCACGGGAGGTTTGCGTTCGCTTAGGGCCATCTACTCTTTGTGTGCCTACGAGGGGATTTAGATTGGTACCTCGAGAACATAGGTCAGAGAAGGACTTATTGGGAAGTTAATAAGACTGCTGATCGTGGGAGCGTAGGTATGTGCGTGACCCATGTGATGTGACTGTGTTCGCCTCCATTGTTTGTGATTGTTGTTATCTGAGAACGATTCCTGAGAGATTCGGAATGCGTAATCCTTATGTACGTGATGTACCGGGATGGATAGCAGAGTATGTGTGCACCGCAGCTTAGTCTCGGGTGCTCGTATTGTATATTCATGACGTGAATAATATACGCTTAAATAATGAGAACTTTCATGTCGATATTGTGAGTATAATTATGGAAACGCTTTGAGAAAATAAAAAGGGATAACCTGTAGTGAATTGTATTGCTAATAATTGAGAATTCGAGTTTAAGTAAAACCTCTATTTAATTGATAACGTTAGAATGTATAATGGGAATCGAGTAGAAAGAGGTAGAGCTTATGACAGTTTAGTTAGATATGAATGTCACTTAGATGGGTACGGTACGTTAGGAGTGCACAATTAGTCGAGAGGTGAGGATTTCATGTGAGTGCGCGTCCTAACATGTATTTTGCATTCATTGTTTTAATGTCATTAAAACACTTGCTATTTTTAAAATACTCTCCACTTTCGGGCTCTGACCCGTTTGCTTTCAAATCTATTTTTTTTGTAAAAACCTTTTAGGTGCCCAGCCACAAGGACACCATGCATAGGATTTCCATTCAGGTGACGAGCTGTAGCTGTTGTGGAAGTTACAGGGCCTTGATAGTAGACGCTTCTTTTATCTTGACTCCATATTCAGTTTCATCATTTGTAGGGCATGTTGCCCATTTCTATCAGAGACATTTCTTATTTCATTTATTCAGATCTTTGGCATGTAATTAATTCAGGATTCAGACTTGTTTTATTATTTCAGTTGTGGGATTGTTGTGAGGAGTAGTTCCTCCAGACTCTTTATTACTTGTTGATTACACTATTGGGACTTTATTGTGTATGGTTATGTTATCCTTGATTTTTCACTTATTGCATGTTAATAAGATTTAAGTTAAAATTTGACAACTCACTTTTTAAATACTAGGTGGTTAGAAATTATTAAAACGTTTTCGACAGTGATGCTATTAACTGAACCAACTTGGCATTTTGTATTAATTTAATAAAGGAGTAGCTACCCGGTATTTAATTAGTCGGGGTGTCACAGGTGGTGTCACAGGGGCAGAGGCAGGGTGACCAGGGTTCCCAGCAGGAGGATCATAAGAGGTTCAGATCGGGGAGTTTCAGGCACGGACAGGGAGGTTTTAGGCAGGGCCATCAGGGTCCGAACGGCCATCAGGGCCAGCAGGGTCAGAACGGCCAACAGCAGTTTCAGTAGGGCCAGCAGGGCCAGGGGAGGAATGGACACGGCCACCAGGGCCGAGGGCAGCAGGGACATCAGGGGGGAAACTTCCCGGGGAAGTGTTACGTTTGTGGCAAGACTGGCCATAAACGCCAGGATTGTCCTGATAGGGGCAGGGCCCCGCAACAGCAACAACAGGGTGCCCGACAGGAGCCGCAGAGGCCTATGTTTCCCGCCGCCCTCCCAGCACCACCACAGATGGCAGCATTACCACCCATTCCAGCGGTCCCAGTTCAGCAGGGACAGCTGCAGTATGGGAGAGTATATCAGCTCCAGCAGGCAGCAGCCCCACAGGATCCACCAGCCATTGAGGGTATGTTCTCTATTCAGGGGACTATGGGGCGTATTTTGTTTGACACGGGGGCCACACATTATTTCATTACCATGAGATTTGCACGCACTATTGGGTTATTAGACACCGCAGAGAGCACCGCTACTTGTGTAGACTCACCGTTGAGTAGGGGTTCCATGATTTCGCTTATGTGTAGAGGTGTGGGTATAGAGATCGGGAGGTTTACTTTACCCGCTAATATGTTAGTGTTAGAGATGACCGAGTATGATGCCATTATTGGTATGGATTGGCTAGTTGCGTACCGAGCCATGATTGACTGTTTTAGTAGGAGTATTATCTTTGCCATTCCCGGGCAGGAGATGTTTTTGGTGGCGATGCCTCGTCCTGAGGGAGGATCGTCCACCCACTTGTACTATATAGAGGAGGAGACCTCTAAGGAAGTGGTGATACCACTTGATTCGATTCCGGTTGTTCGAGATTTTGCCGATGTATTTCAGGATATACCTGGATTACCTCCGAGTAGAGAGATAGATTTTGTGATCGACTTGACGCCGGGCACTAGGCCTATTGCCCGCGCACCTTACCGTATGGCTCCAGCTGAGATGAGAGAGTTACGGGATCAGATTGAACAGTTGTTGGGTCAGGGGTTTATACGGAGGAGTACTTCGCCGTGGGGTGCCCCTGTATTGTTCGTTAAGAAGAGGGATGGATCGTTGAGGTTGTGTGTGGATTACCGGGAGTTGAATAAGGTCACGATACGTAATAAATATCCGTTGCCCCGAATCGATGACTTGTTCGACCAGCTGAGGGGAGCTTCTTTCTTCTCAAAGATTGATTTGCGATCGGGATACCATCAGTTGCGTATCAAGGAGGAGGACGTCTCGAAGACTGCTTTCTTATCGAGATATGGTTCCTACGAGTTTCGAGTTATGCCTTTTGGTTTGACCAATGCTCCAGCCGTGTTTATGGACTTGATGATAGGGTGTTCAGAGAGTTCCTAGACCAGTTCGTCATTATTTTCATTGATGACATTCTGGTTTACTCCCAGACAGAGGAGGAGCACGCCGAGCATTTGAGGCAGGTTTTGCAGACACTACGTCAGAATGAGCTGTATGCAAAGTATGAGAAGTGCGGAAGGAGGTTCAGTTTTTGGGGCATATTATTTCCGACCGGGGGATATCTGTTGATCCGGGGAAGGTATCCGCGGTAAGGGAGTGGGGACAGCCCACGACACCGACTGAGATCCGTAGTTTCTTGGGCCTAGCAGGATACTACCGGAGGTTTATTCGGGGTTTCTCCAAGATAGCGGGTCCTTTGACACATCTGACTCGTAAGGGTGTGCCATTCATCTGGAGTGATGCCTGTCAGTTGGCATTCGATGAGTTGAAGGATAAATTGACCTCAGCACCTGTGTTAGCATTGTCGAGACCGGGAGTTGAGTATCTAGTTTACACCGATACGTCCTTACAAGGACTTGGAGGTGTATTGCAACAGGAGAGTCAGGCCATAGCTTATGCTTCCCGTAAGCTTAAGCCTCACGAGAAGAATTACCCCACTCATGATTTGGAGTTAGCAGCAGTTGTATTTGCCCTTCGGATTTGGAGACATTACCTTTTGGGGGAAGAAGTTTCGATTGTTCACGGACCACAAGTCCCTACAGTACCTATTCACGCAGAAGGAGTTGAATATGTGGCAAAGGAGGTGGCTTGAGTTTGTGAAGGACTATCAGTTTGATATCCAATATCACCCGGGGAAGGCTAACGTGGTGGCAGACGCATTGAGCTGTAGGCCAGTAGATGAGGTGGCAGGGGTGTGGAAGGCAAAGTAGAAGGAGTTGGGACACCAGGACGCAGTGTCCCGATCGTTCATGTCTGTGATGACTGTTACACCGCAGATTGTCACGAAGGTGGTAAAGGCACAGGCAAATGACTCGTTCTGTCAGGAGCAGATAGTTCGATTACTAGCAGAGGGAGCCGAGTCCTATACCGTTACTTCAGACGGGGGATTACGCTTCAATGGGAGACTGGTAGTTCCGGAAGGGGAAGAATTGCGACACGAGGTGATGGCAGAGTCGCACGTCTCACGGTTTGCGGTACATCCCGGTGGGGACAAAATGTACCAAGACATGAGACGACAGTATTGGTGGAGCGGGATGAAGAAGGATATTGCCGTGTTTGTTTCTAAATGCGCCACTTGTCAGCTGGTAAAAGTGGATCATCAGAGACCGACAGGACTTCTACAGCCATTAGAGGTCCCGATGTGGATGTGGGAGAGCATATCCATGGACTTTATCACGGGGTTGCCTACGTCACAGAGAGGTCACGACTCCATTTGGGTAATTGTGGACAGGTTGACCAAAGTCGCTCATTTTCTACCCGTAAGGAGAGACTACACTACGGGACAGTATGCCCAGCTCTTTATTGCAGAAATAGTGAGACTTCACGGTGTGCCTCTAAATATCGTGTCTGATAGAGACAAGATATTCATTTCACGGTTTTGGGAGAGTTTTCAGGAGGCCATGGGCACAAAATTGCGGTTGAGTATGGCTTATCATCCGCAGACTGATGGGCAAACCGAGCATACAAATCAGATGTTGGAGGACATGTTGCGTATGTACATCATTGATTTCGGGGGTGGATGGGAGCAGTATCTTCCACTGGTGGAGTTTGCTTACAACAACTCCTACCAGTTCACCATTGGCATGGCTCCATTTGAGGCGTTGTACGGTAGACCTTATCGTTCCCCAGCATGTTGGTTGGAGGTGGGGGACAACAAACTACTTGGGCCGGAAGTGATTCAGGATACTTCGGCGAGGATAGAATTGATACGGAGTCGCATTCGGGTAGCTCAAGATCGGCAGAAGAGCTATGCTGATGCGAAGAGGTTCTTCAGGGAGTTCCATGTGGGGGACCAGGTTTTACTCAGAGTATCTCCTATGAAGGGGATTATGCGATTTGGGAAGAAGGGGAAGTTGGCACCGAGATACGTGGGACCATTTCCTATCATCGAGCGGATTGGGTCTGTTGCGTATAGACTTGGACTACCGGAGCATTTACACAGGATTCATGATGTGTTTCATATTTCCTCGCTGAGGAAATATCTTAGAGATGATTTGGCTCATTCTCACATTGCTTTGGAGGACATCGATCTCCAGCCCGATAGCTCCTACGAGGAGGGGCCGATTGCTATTTTGGACCGAAGTGAGCGAAAACTGCGGTCAAAGATAGTTCCGTTAGTACGTGTTCAGTGGCGGCATCATAATGCCGAGGAGTCCACATGGGAGAGCGAGGATGAGATGCGCGAACATTATCCAGAGTTGTTTTTACCAGGTACTTTTTAGTTCCGAATTTCGGGACGAAATTCTGTTATTATGGGGGAAGTATGTAATACCCCGCATTTTTATCGATATTTATTTATGGGATTAATTAAATTAAATGTGTATTAATTGAGAATTAATCCGGATAAAATACTAACGAGATGTGAGTTGGTATTTGATTATAATGCGTATATAGGTATTTGATTATAATGCGTATATATCGCAATATATGAATATTGAAACTATTGAAATTATCGCGAGATTGAAATACGACAATTTGGGAAATTTTGTTGGGACGCGTGTGACAGTCGCGCGTCAGGAATATAATTATTATAATTAAAAAGTAAATTTTATTTTTATTAACCGTATGGTCATTTTGAGTGCGCCAACGTGTCCGGAAGGGTCGAAATAGTCAGAAAACACTAGCCGGGGGTTTAGTTTGGGTCCCGGGGCATTTTTAGGCCATACCGGCAACGTAAAAGGGTATTTTGGTAATTTTGGAATTTGAGGATTTATGACTAACGAATTTTGGGAATTAAATATTAGGATATTAATGACCCACTAAGCCATTACCAGCAATTAACTGATTAGAGGGCAACGGGAGTCAGAGGAGGAAGTTAGAAAAGTTCCCAAAAGAGAAAACCTTAACCTCCATCTTCAACCTTCAACCTTGGGAGAGAAAGAGATAGGGCAACCTTCAACATTCAACACCAAATTCAGAGAACAATCCGAGGCAAGTGGTTTAATTTTGTTAATTTCAAGCGAATGCTTCTTCCATGATTAGAAAATTGATATATTTGCATTGTGTTGGGAGATTTATAAAAACCCATGAAATTGGAGTTATAAATTCAGATTTGGATATAGGTTTTCATGTAGAATTGTTATTGGGTGATTAGACTAAAAGAATTACTATTTTTATGTTACAAAAATGGATTTATTTATGGAAATTGATGACTTAAAATTTCTAGGGTTCATGTTCATAAGGTTTGGGAAAAATTGGGGAGTTATGATAATTAGATGATGTATAGGAAGATTTGGCCCTATATAAATGTTATGTTATGACCTATGAATGTTTAGTGATGATTAGAAACCTTAAAATACTGTTGGGGTGACTTTTAGATGAGAATAGAGGTGAAGAAAATTGAGAAAAACGAGATAGGAAAATTCTGGGCTCGAAACTGTCACCTCGTTAGAAGACCTGCCCAGGTCGTTCGAACGAGCTCATTCGAACGAGCTTCTGACGAGCTGACAGTTTGCCTTCTAACGAGTTGGATGTTCGTTCGATGCCTTTCGTTCGAACGAGATCTCGTTAGATGCCCCTTTTGTTCGAACGAACTCTCGTTCAAACGATCTCGTTCGAACGAGACTTCTAACGAGTTGACAGATTGGCCTTTTTGGCTTGATTTGATTTCTAATGTCCCGTAACCTGGTTGAATTGTAGAGATAACATTCCCTTGATGACTAATTAATATAGTTGGGATATTTGGGATATATTGAGGAGTAAAACATAGAAGTGTGATTGGAACCAAATGAAAATTGTGGATTAGGACGTGAGTGACTAATTACGATGTGAGAATAATTGACGATTTAAATGTTAGTATTAACCGGGGATATGTGAGTTGCGTACATTATAAGTTGGTATAAGAATGAGAAATATACCACTAATAAATTATGGTAATTACTAAGATGTGTGCATGCTTAGTATATGTATATGATTTTATGTGTATGACATACCTACCATACTTGCTATCACGGGAGGTTTGCGTTTGCTTAGGGCCATCTACTCTTTGTGTGCCTACGGGGGGATTTAGATTGGTACCTCGAGAACATAGGTCAGAGAAGGACTTATTGGGAAGGTAATAAGACTGCTGATCGTGGGAGCGTAGGTATGTGCGTGACCCATGTGATGTGACTGTGTTCGCCTCCATTGTTTGTGATTGTTGTTATCTGAGAATGATTCCTGAGAGATTTGGAATGCGTAATCCTTATGTACGTGATGTACCGGAATGGATAGCAGAGTATGTGTGCACCGCAGCTTAGTCTCGGGTGCTCGTATTGTATATTCATGATGTGAATAATATACGCTTAAATAATGAGAACTTTCATGTCGATATTGTGAGTATAATTATGGAAACGCTTTGAGAAAATAAAAAGGGATAACCTGTAGTGAATTGTATTGCTAATAATTGAGAATTCGAGTTTAAGTAAAACCTCTATTTAATTGATAGCGTTAGAATGTATAATGGGAATCGAGTAGAAAGAGGTAGAGCTTATGACAGTTTAGTTAGATATGAATGTCACTTAGATGGGTACGGTACGTTAGGAGTGCACAATTAGTCGAGAGGTGAGGATTTCATGTGAGTGCACGTCCTAACATGTATTTTGCATTCATTGTTTTAATGTCATTAAAACACTTGCTATTTTTAAAATACTCTCCACTTTCGGGCTCTGACCCGTTTGCTTTCAAATCTATTTTTTTTGTAAAAACCTTTTAGGTGCCCAGCCACAAGGACACCATGCATAGGATTTCCATTCAGGTGACGAGCTGTAGCTGTTGTGGAAGTTACAGGGCCTTGATAGTAGACGCTTCTTTTGTCTTGACTCCATATTCAGTTTCATCATTTGTAGGGCATGTCGCCCGTTTCTATCAGAGACATTTCTTATTTTAGTTATTCAGATCTTTGGCATGTAATTAATTCAGGATTCAGACTTGTTTTATTATTTCAGTTGTGGGATTGTTGTGAGGAGTAGTTCCTCCAGACTCTTTATTACTTGTTGATTACACTATTGGGACTTTATTGTGTATGGTTATGTTATCCTTGATTTTTCACTTATTGCATGTTAATCAGATTTAAGTTAAAATTTGATAACTCACTTTTTAAATACTAGATGGTTAGAAATTATTAAAACGTTTTCGACAGTGATGCTATTAACTGAACCAACTTGGCATTTTGTATTAATTTAATAAAGGAGTAGCTACCCGGTATTTAATTAGTCGGGGTGTCACAGCTAACATATATTTGTTAAGCATCTTTCCTGTCGTATTGTGTACTTCCCCATATTTTGTTTAGTTGACAGGTTAGCATGGATTGGGACGCTATGGACTAATTGGGATGACTTTAGTTTGGATTATTTGGGAAGAATTTTTAATACAGGATGAGAAGACTTGTATTTATTTATTTTGATGTATAGAGCATTGGAGATTTACTTTAGCTATATTTATTCGAGAGAATTTTGTTGTATTAATTTGAAGATTGAAATTAGTGGATTCTTATTTTTATTGTGGGTTTTAGATGCTCTATACCTTGTTATTTGTGAATTTGGATTTAGTCGTATCGATAGTAGCGCTCCATTCGCTCTCCCCGGGCGGGCGGGGTGTTATAGAATGGTATCAGAGCTTAGGTATACGACCACCCTCAGGTCTTGGATTTTGGGGTCTGTTGCATTTTTGTGGCGCGCATTTGGAGATAGCCATTTTAGATGATCGTTTCGTTTTAGGCATCTAGATTAGATGTGAGAAATTTAATTTTGGTGACTAATTATTTTTGGAGATTGTTGGCTTGATTTTTGAGAGTCAGGCATTCGGAGAATTTCGAGGGAGAAATTCCATTGTTAGTGGGGAAGTGTAACAACCCACGTAATTTTTGGGGTATTTTCAAATATAGAGAAAAAATAAAGTTTTTGATAAAATTATTTTTATTACTCAATTATGTTGAGAATTATTTTTAAATGCGAGAATTTCAAAAGGTTTCGAAATCGGAGTTAAAACGGATTTTATAATGATTTTTAAATAGTGTCCCTTATAAATTATTTTTGGCCGAACTGTCAGCAGACCTGGGCGATCGATCGATCGACGCCAGGGGGTCGATCGATCCCCTCAGGTTTCGTGAACAACAAGTTTTTTTATGAGGTTTAGTTTGTTTCAACTTCTATTTTTTTACCTAATAAAAAGGGATCGTGGGCAATTATTTTGGAACAGTCTTGTGGCACAAAAATACCTAGAAAACATATTTTCTATTCCTCTCTTTTATAAACAAACAATACCCTATAATTTATGCTTTCAACATTAGGTTTTGAGGTGTTCTTGGGGCTATTTTGGTGTTTGTTCTTGGAGGTGTTTTGATGATCTTAGAGAGATGATCTTGATGTTGTGACGGTGATTCTTGGGAGATGATTTTGATGGCTTAATCTGACTTTTCTGGGCATATTTATGTTGGTTTCTTTTGGTAGTTTAAGGTATGGGGTTTTACACAATATGCTCCTTAATCTCGCGAGTGTTATTCCCTTTGATTTCATTTGGTTATTGACTTATATTTGAATTGCTAAATTCTTCTGGAATTCTGGAAATTTTTTGTTGGAATCTAATTTTGATTCATGTGGTATAATTATTGTGTTGGGCATGTTGTCATGAGATTTTAATATGCCACTAATGTTGGGCACCCGCCAAGATTCCTGTTCTGGCTACTTGATAAAGTATGGCGCGGTATGGTGAGGCCTGGTGACTCGGTTAATGTGTTGTTGAGAAATTATGTTGATAAAAATGCTATTGAGATTCGCATTTGATTTGAATATTTGTACTCGTGTTATTACGCTTTATTCATCACTAACATATATTTATTGAGCATCTTTCCTGTCGTTTTGTGTACTTTCCCATATTTTTTTTAGTTGGCAGGTTAGCGTAGATTGGGACGCTATGGACTAATTGGGATGATTTTATCTTGTATTTTTTTTTGGGGGAAGATTGAGTATATATAAAAAAAACTAAGAATTTACAGAGGAAAAAACCTTAACAAAAGAAAAAGAACCCCAGGGCATACCCCAAAGGCAAACAAAAGAACAAGAAGAGCCAAAAACTAGCCTACTCCATAGTACAGAAGACTATCTTCAGGAATGTTCCAGTACATACAAGCCATCCAGTTTGCATAGTTCCTTCTGTCCTTCTTCCAAGTAAGCACTTTTGCTCGAACCATGTTTTCAATACCCTTCACAATGGAGTCAAGGGAATTGGAGACATGCTTGAAGCATCTAGCATTCCTTTCCATCCAAATACAGTAAATAGTAGTAGTAAAGGATAAGGATCTTATCTTATCGCATAGAGTCTTCGTAGAGTGGTTAATAGTAGCCTTATCCAACTCACTATTTAAATCCATGGAATCCCTATAGCATTGGTTTCTTAGCCACACCTCATGCCATATACTTTTACTAAGGCTGCACTGAGTGAACAGGTGGTCATAAGTCTCCCTCTCATTCCCACATAACTCACACAGGTCATCCACAGAAACCCCCCACTCATGTAGCTTAACTTTAGTGTTGATGGCCCTCCTAACCACCAACCAGGTAATGAAAGAGCATTTGGGGATGCAAACCTTACTCCACACAAACTTGCTCCAGTTAACCATAGGCTTATGTGCCTTTAAAAGATCCCAAGCAGAAGCTATGGTGAACTTCCCATTACTAGAGGGCAGCCACACAACAATATCATTTGCATCCTGAATAGTAGGAAGAATAGCATTCTTAACTTCATTCAGCTCCCAAGTCACAGTTGAAGGCCATCTCCACTCCAAGTGGTGGATAAAATCAGAAACTTTTGCTTTTAGATTACTAGCAGAGTCATACACAATGTTTCCCCCATATAAGGGGTGCAGCGGGCCATTAGGGTGCCAATTATCAAACCACATAAAAGCAAGATTACCATTCCCAATGATGGTCTTAATTTTGCTTCTAAACTTCTCTCTGCTCTTGAGGATTTTCCTCCAGCTCCATGATGAATCATTTGGGATACTCAGAGCCCAGATGCTCCTTCCTTTGATCTTATAAATGTTGCACCATTTGATCCATAGGCTGTCCTTCTTACTGCAAAGATTCCACAAGTGCTTAGCCATAGCTGCTCTGTTCCATGTCTCTAGACACTTGATATTTAGCCCCCCCTCATCCAGAGATACACAAATATCCTTCCAAGCAACTTTTGCCCCTTTGCTATTAGCCTCATCCCCTTTCCATAAGTAATTCCTCATAATCTGCTCAATTTTTTTAATGATGCTCTTGGGAAGGATAAAAATGCTTGCCCAATACACTTGGATGCTGAAAATCACAGTCTTCACAAGGAGGAGCCTACCAGCAAAACTCAGGAATTTATTAGTCCAACATCTGGTTCTCATAGTTATCCTTTCCACCAAGTGAGAGCAATCCTCCTTCTTCAACCTAGTTGTGATGAGAGGAACCCCCAGATATTTGAAAGGAGGGGAGCTGTGCTGTATTCCCAGAATAGAGGAGATCTCCTGAATCCCATCCCCATTAACCCCTGCTGTGAAGAGGCTGCTTTTCTCCATGTTGACCATAAGCCCAGTTAAAGAGCTAAAATTAGATCTGGCCTCCTTCACAATGCTGCAAGACACCCTGTCCCCACCAGCAAAAACTATGAGATCATCAGCAAAACTAAGGTGGGTAAGGGCCATCTCCTTGCACCTAGGGTGATAACTGAACAGGTCAGATTCAGCAGCTTTAGAAATAATCCCTGAGAAAGCCTCCATCACCAGCAGGAAAAGATATGGAGAGAGAGGGTCTCCCTGCCTGAGCCCTCTTTTCCCATGAAAAAACCCTTTCATCTCCCCATTCAGACTAATGGAGAACCTGGTAGTAGTCACACACTTGGAGATCCACCCAATGACTTTGGGGGGGAAGCCAACATGAGTCAATAGCTGCATCAGGAAGTCCCAGCTCACAGTATCATAGGCTTTAAGAATATCTATCTTAATTGCACATCTAGGAGGGTTAGAGTCCCTATGATAATTTCTCATTAACTCTTGTAAAAGCAGGATGTTATCAGCAATGGATCTGCCTTCAACAAAGGCAGCCTGATTATTACTAATGAGGTCTGGCATCATCTTCTTAAGCCTGCGAGTGATAACTTTGGAGATGCACTTGTACAAGGTGTTGCAGCACGCTATGGGTCTGAAATCCCTCATACTTCTAGGGGCAGCAACCTTAGGAATCAAAGCCAGGCTGGTACAGTTCCACTGGTTGAAGAAACTCCCATTATCGAAGAAGAATTTAATAGCCTCACACACCTCTTCCCCAACAAGCTGCCAATTCATTTTAAAGAAATAACTGTTAAAGCCATCCGGACCAGGGGCCTTGTCAGACCCAATTCCAAACATTGCCTCTTTGATTTCATCATGAGTGACCTCTTTCTCCATTAACTCAGCTTGAGTAGAGGTAAGTTTATTCTTAATCACCTCCCCCAAAACAGTGTTAGCATCAACACATCGCGACCTATTCCCTAACAGGTTCCCAAAAAATTTCACAGCTTCTCCAGCCACCTGCTCTTTCCCTTCAATTCTCACACCATGATCATCCTCAATGCTCAAAATTTTCCTTCTAGCCACATTTTGATTTACCTTCTTATGAAAGAATGTATTATTTTGGTCTCCCAGCTGCAGCCACTTAACTCTAGCCTTCTGTCTAAGGAATGACACCTCCTCATTCCTAAGCTTAGCATATTTGGTTCTCATCGCCTTAGCAGCATCCTGCTTCTCCCTATTAGCACCATCTCTGTCCAGATCACTTTGGATAGCATCAAGCTTAGACTTGGAATCAGCAACCATTGCTGAAATCTTGTTAAAGAACTTCCTATTAAAGTGCTTCAATGAGGCCTTGACTCTATTCAGCTTCTTGAAGAGCTTCTGCATTGGGTTCCCATCCACTTCAATATCCCAAGCTTCAATGATAGTAGGCATAAACTCATCGTGATTCATCCAGAAGTTGAAGAACTTGAAAGGCTTAGGACTCCAAATAATAGTGTTATCCAAATTGGTGATAATGGGACTGTGGTCCGAAATTCCACAAGGAAGGGTAATAGCTTGAGAATTAGGGAAGAGAGCAGCCCACCTATCATTGTGTATGACTCTATCAATCCTCGATTGAACATTATTTTCACCCCTCTGATTCCTATTCCAGGTGAACCATAACCCACTATTGACCATATCATCCGCATTTAGCTCATTCAAACAATCATTAAACTCCTCAGCAGCAGCTCTGTCAATACCCAAAACTCCCACTTTTTCCTCCTGGCATCTGACCACATTAAAATCCCCCATTAGAATCCAAGGTCCATCATTAACCATCAAATTATTCTCTCTAAGGAAAGTCCAAAGGCATCTCCTCTGCTCAGGAAGGTTTTCCCCATATATGAAGGTAGCATGGAAGGAGTAGCTGGTACCAATGATATTTACAAGGCAGAACAGGGCCTGTCTATGAGTGTAGATCACCTCAATCTTCAGAATATTTGGGTTCCAGCCCACAATCACTCTGGCCACACCCCCATCCGTGGGGCAATTATGGACATACTCCCAATGATAGAAGCAAGAACTTTTAATAGTCTCCATATTGTTCCTTCTAATCTTAGTTTCCACAAGACTGATAAGGTCTAATCTATTATCCTTGATTAGTTTAACCACTTCCACCTGCTTGTGGGGAGCATTAAGGCCCCTTATATTCCATGTACCCATTCTGGTCATCGAAACTTCTTAACTTTGTTGCCTGATTTCTTCTTCCCTTTCTTGTTACTCCCAGGTAACTCATTGCCTCCACCTTTGTCACCTCCCCTTTCCAGCCCCTTGTCAAGTTCATCAACTGCCTTAATCTTAAGAACCAAGCCAGCTGGTGCAGGAGTGGACATTAGAGGATCTTCATTCTCAGTCTCCAAAATAACAAATGGATTAGGGGAATTTATGCTCTTATCCCCTTCTTCTAGCACTGGCATAGTAACTACCTCAGGCTGCCCTGCTACAGGATCATTCCTGGCAGTAGGCACTAGATTGATCCCTACCTCGGCCTGAACTTCTAATGGTTTTGTTTCCCTCTTGTCATTATGATTCTTCTTGGTAGTGTATTGCACTTGGGTCCATTCCTCTTCTAAGGCCTTCTGAATCTCAGTCTGACTTTTGAAAGGAAACATCATCTCTTTGTTGTTAGTTGCCAGCCATGCCTTCTTGGCCTTCTGACAATTGAGGAGATCATGACCAAAAATGCCACATTTGATACACGATGGAGGTTTTTCTTGGTACTCAACTGCAACCACAGCAATGGACCCATCCTCCATTTTAATATCAATGGTCCTTGGGTATTCTCCCATGACTTTTAACTCAACACATATCCTAGCAAAACTGATTTTCTGCATTCCTTCAGTTATAGTATCAGCATACATTGGAATTCCAACTGAGCTAGCCACATAGCTCAGCCCCTCCTCTGTCCATAACTGGACAGGAATGTCATGAAATTTGACCCAAACAGGAATCACAGAAGTGGTGTCTTTGCTGAAAGAGAAGTTTGGAGCCCATTTTTGGATGATAATAGGGTTCCCCATAAAATGCCAAGGGCCATTGTCAATAACCTCATCCCTCATATTAGCATTATCAAACATAAAGAAATAGAAACCATTGTTGTGACCCACAACCTGTTTGAGGCCAAACTTGTTCCATAACTTATGTGCTATATTGCAAACTAAGGTGTAAGGTAATTTCCTTCCCAGAAAGCATCCCACCATGCTATTCTCCCATTTAGCATAACCATTTGCTGCTATCTCCACTGGAGGGGCCACTATGATCCTGTTATCAGAAATAGAGGGGGGATGATATGTGAGTCGAAGCTTGGGGCATCTTTTAATGGCAACAACATCCTTCCAAGATTTCTCCACAGCTGCGTTCTTGGTGGAGCAAGGAATAGGTCCACTACCATTACAATCCCCTGCTTCTTGCCTTACCCCTCTCATATCTCCATCCCCATTATTGGGGGAATCCTTGCTTTCGTTAATGGCTCTACCATGTTGCAGAACATCCTCATACGAGAACCCTTTTTGCTTCATGAATTCCTTGTACATCTCTACAATCTTAGAGTCCTGAATCGTATCTTCTAAGGCAACAATTTGTCCCTCTTCATTTTCATCCTTGTCAATTGAAACTTGAATTTCAATCGGACCAGACTCCATTCCCAGGCCGCTGTCTTGATTGGAGGGAAATCTCACTGCATCAAATGGAACAAATCTAGCAACTTCCATAGGGGGGGAACGCCTCTGGGAGTTCCCATCCGTGTGCGAGGACGTTTGGGAAGGGGTAGGGTTACGAGCCCACCCACCACGAATGGCCGGAGGTAGTTTGTTCATGGTAGCCTATAGGTTAAGGTGGCCGGAGGTAGATTGGTAGGGTAAGGCGGTGGTCGTTTTAGGGTTGTGTTTGGTTGAAGGTTTTTTAGAGAGAAGCGGGAGCATTTTTTTTTTATTTTATCTTGTATTATTTGGGAAGAATTTTTAATACAAGATGAGAAGACATTTATTTATTTTGATGTGTAGAGCATTGGAGATTTACTTTAGTTATATTTATTCGAGAGAATTTTGTTATATTAATTTGAAGATATAGATTAGTAGATTCTTGTTTTTATTGTGGGTTTTAGATGCTCTATACCTTGCTATTTGTGGATTTAGTGGTATCGATAGTAGCGCTCCGTTCTCTCTGCCCGGGCAGGCAGGGTGTTACAGAATGGTATCGGAGCTTAGGTATACGACCACCCTCGGGTCTTGGGTTTTGGGGGCTATTGCGTTTTTGTGGTGCGTATTTGGAGATAGTCATTTTAGATGATCGTTTTACGTTAGCCATCTAGATTAGATGTGACAAATTTATTTTTGGTGACGAATTATTCTTGGAGATTGTTGGCCTAATTTTTTAGAGTTGGGCATTCGGCGAATTTTTAGGGTGAAATTTCATTGTTAGTGGGGAAGTGTAATAACCCGTGTAATTTTTGGGGTATTTTCAAAAATAGAGGAAACATAAAGTTTTTGATAAACTTATTTTTATTGCTCAATTATGTTGAGAATTATTTTTAAAGGCGAGAATTTCAAACTATTTCGAAATCGTAGTTAAAACGAATTTTATAATGATTTTTAAATATTGTCCCTTATAAATTATTTTTGGTCGAACGGTCAGCAGACCTGGGCGATCAATCGATCGACGCCAGGGGGTTGATCGATCAATCCCCTCAGGTTTCGTGAATAACAAGTTTTTTTTAGGAGGTTTAGTTTGTTTCAACTTCTATTTTTTTTACCTTATAAAAAGGGATCATGGGAAATTATTTAGGAACAGCCTTGTGGCACAAAAATACCCAGAAAACATATTTTCTTTTCCTTTCTTTTATACACAAATAGTACCCTTTAATTTATGCTTTCAACCATAGGTTTTGAGGTATTCTTGGGTTGTTTGGTGTTTGTTCTTGGAGGTGTTTGGATGATCTTAGATATATGATCTTGAGGTTGTGATGGTGACTCTTGGGAGATGATTTTGATGGCTTAATCTGACTTTTCTGGGTAGATTTATGTTGGTTTCTTTTGGTGGATAAAGGTATGGGATTTTACACACTATGCTCCTTAATCTCGCGAGTGTTATTCCCTTTGATTTCATGTGGTTATTGACTCATATTTGAATTGCTAAATTCTTTTGGAATTCTGGAAAATTTTTGTTGGAATCTAATTTTGATTAATGTGGTATTATTATTGTGTTGGGCATGTTGTCATGAGATTTTAATATGACACTGCTGTTGGGCACCCGCCAAGATTCCTATTCCATCTACTTGATAATTGATGGAGCGGTATGGTGAGGCCTGGTGACTCGGTTAATGTGTTGTTGAGAAATTATATTGATAAAAATGCTATTGAGATTCACATTTGATTTGAATATTTGTACTCGTGTTATTACGCTTTATTCATCGCTAACATATATTTGTTTAACATCTTTCTTGTCGTTTTGTGTACTTCCCCATATTTTTTTTAGTTGGCAGATTAGCGTGGATTGGGATGCTATGGACTAATTGGGATGTTTTTAGCTAGGATTATTTGGGAATTTTTTTTAATACAAGATGAGAAGACTTGTATTTATTTATTTTGATGTATAGAGCATTGGAGATTTACTTTAGTTATATTTATTCGAGAGAATTTTGTTGTATTAATTTGAAGATTGAGATTAGTGGATTCTTGTTTTTATTGTGGGTTTTGGATGCTCTGTACCTTGTTATTGTGGATTTGGATTTAGTTGTATCGCTAGTAGCGCCCCGTTCGCTCTCCCCGGGCGGTCGGGGTGTTACAGAATGTTATCGGAGCTTAGGTATACGACCACCCTCGGAGCTTGGGTTTTGGGGTCTGTTGAGTTTTTGTGGCGCGTATTTGGAGATAAACATTTTAGATGATCGTATCGTGTTAGGCATCTAGATTAGATGTGAGAAATTTATTTTTGGTGACGAATTATTTTTGGAGATTGTTGGCCTGATTTTTGAGAGTTAGGCATTCGGCGAATTTCGAGGGCGAAATTTCATTGTTAGTGGGGAAGTATAACAACCCGCGTAATTTTTGGGGTATTTTCAAAAATAGAGAAAAAATAAAGGTTTTGATATAATTATTTTTATTGCTCAATTATGTTGAGAATTAGTTTTAAAGGCGAGAATTTCAAACGATCTCGAAATCGGAGTTAAAACGGATTTTATAATGATTTTTAAATATTGTCCCTTATAAATTAGTTATCAGACCTGGGCGATCAATCGATCGACGTCAGGGGGTCGATCGATCGATCCCCTCAGTTTTCGTGAACAACAAGTTTTTTTGAGGAGGTTTAGTTTGTTTCAACTTCAATTTTTTTTACCTTATAAAAAGGGATCATGGGCCATTATTTTGGAACAGTCTTGTCGCACAAAAGTACCCAGAAAACATATTTTCTTTCCCTCTCTTTTATACACAAACAGTACCCTTTAATTTATGCTTTCAACCTTAGTTTTTGAGGTGTTCTTGGGGCTGTTTTGGTGTTCGTTCTTGGAGGTGTTTTGATAATCTTAGAGAGATGATCCTAATGTTGTGATGGTGATTCTTGGGAGATGATTTTGATGGCTTAATCTGACTTTTTTGGGAAGATTTATGTTGGTTTCTTTTGGTGGTTTAAGGTATGCGGTTTTACACAATATGCTCCTTAATCTCGCGAGTGTTATTTCCTTTTATTTCATGTGGTTATTGACTCATTTGAATTGCTAAATTCTTTTGGAATTCTGGAAATTTTTTATTGGAATCTAATTTTGATTCATGTGGTATTATTTATTGTGTTGGGCATGTTGTCATGAGATTTTAATATGGCACTGATGTTGGGCACCCACCAAGATTCCTGTTTCGGCTACTTGATAAAGTATGGCGCGGTATGGTGAGGCCTGTTGACTCGGTTAATGTGTTGTTGAGAAATTATATTGATAAAAATGCTCTTGATATTCGCATTTGATTTGAATATTCGCACTCGTGTTATTACGCTATATTCATCGCTAACATATAATTGTTGAGCATCTTTCCTGTCGTATTGTGTACTTCCCCATATTTTCTTTAGTTGGCAGGTTAGTGTGGATTGGGACGCTATGGACTAATTGGGATGATTTTAGCTTGGATTATTTGGGAAGAAGTTTTAATACAAGATGAGAAGACTTGTATTTATTTATTTTGATGTATAGAGCATTGGAGATTTACTTTAATTATATTTATTCGAGAGAATTTTGTTGTATTAATTTGAAGATTGAGATTAGTGGATTCTTATTATTATTGTGGGTTTTAGATACTCTATGCCTTGGTATTTGTGCATTTGGATTTAGTTGTATCGATAGTAGCGCTCCGTTCGCTCTCCCCAGGCGGGCGGGGTGTTTCAGAATTGTATCGGAGCTTAGGTATATGACCTCCCTCGGGTCTTGGGTTTTGGTGTCTGTTGCGTTTTTGTGGCGCTATTTGGAGATAGTCATTTTAGATGATCGTTTCATTTTAGGCATCGAGATTAGATGTGAGAAATTTATTTTTGGTGACGAATTATTTTTGGTTGTTAGCCTGATTTTTTAGAGTTAGGCATTCGGCGAATTTCGAGTGCGAAATTCCATTGTTAGTGGGGAAGTGTAACAACCCACGTAATTTTTGGGGTATTTTCAAAAATAGAGGAAAAATAAAGTTTTTGATAAAATTATTTTTAAAGGCGAGAATTTCAAACGGTTTCGAAATCGGAGTTAAAACGGATTTTATAATTATTTTTAAATATTGTACCTTATAAATTATTTTTGGCCGAACTGTCAGCAAACCTGGGCGATCGATCGATCGACGCTAGGGGGTCGATCGATCGATCCCCTCAGGTTTCGTGAACAACAAGGTTTTTTTAGGAGGTTTAGTTTGTTTCAACTTCTATTTTTTACCTTATAAAAAGGGATCGTGGGCAATTATTTTGGAACAGTCTTGTGGCACAAAAATGCCCAGAAAATATATTTCCTTTTCCTCTCTTTTATACACAAACAGTTCCCTTTAATTTATCCTTTCAACCTTAGGTTTTGAGGTGTTCTTGGGGCTATTTTGGTGTTTGTTCTTGGAGGTGATGTTGTGATGGTGATTATTTGAAGATGATTTTGATGGCTTAATCTGACTTTTCTGGGCAGATTTATGTTGGTTTCTTTTGGTGGTTTAAGGTATGGGGTTTTACACAATATGCTCCTTAATCTCGCGAGTGTTATTACCTTTGATTTCATGTGGTTATTGACTCATATTTGAATTGCTTAATTCTTTTGGAATTCTGTAAAAATTTTGTTGGAATCTAATTTTGATTCATGTGGTATTATTATTGTGTTGGGCATGTTGTCATGAGATTTTAGTATGGCACTGTTATTGGGCACCCGCCAAGATTCCTGTTCTGACTACTTGATAAAGTATGGCGCGGTATTGTGAGGCCCGGTGACTTGGTTAATGTATTGTTGAGAAATTATATTGATAAAAATGCTATTGAGATTCGCATTTGATTTGAATATTCGTACTTGTGTTATTACGCTTTATTCATCGCTAACATATATTTGTTGAGCATCTTTCATGTCGTTTAGTGTACTTTCCCATATTTTCTTTAGTTGGCAGGTTAGCATGGATTGGGACGCTATGGACTAATTGGGATGATTTTAGCTTGGATTATTTGGGAAGAATTTTTAATACAAGATGAGAAGACTTGTATTTTTTTATTTTGATGTAGAGAGCGTTGGAGATTTACTTTAGTTATATTTTTTCGAGAGAATTTTGTTGTATTAATTTGAAGATTGAGTTTAGTAGATTCTTGTTTTTATTGTGGGTTTTAGATGATCTATACCTTGTTATTTGTGGATTTGGATTTAGTTGTATCGATAGTAGCGCTCCGTTCACTCTCCCCAGGCGGGCGGGGTGTTACAGAATGCTATCGGAGCTTAGGTATACGACCACCCTCGGGTCTTGGGTTTTGGGGTCTGTTGCATTTTTGTGGCGCATATTTGGAGATAATCATTTTAGATGATCGTTTCGTCTTAGGCATCTAGATTATGTGTGAGAAATTTATTTTTGGTGACGAATTATTTTTGGAGATTGTTGACGTGATTTTTGAGAGTTAGGCATTCGGCGAATTTCGAGGGCGAATTTCCATTGTTAGTGGGGAAGTGTAACAACCCGCGTAATTTTTGGGGTATTTTCAAAAATAGAGGGAAAATAGCGTTTTCGATAAAATTATTTTTATTGCTCAATTATGTTGAGAATTGTTTTTAAAGGCAAGAATTTCAAACGGTTTCGAAATCGGAGTTAAAACGGATTTTATAATGATTTTTAAATATTGTCCCATATAAATTATTTTTGGCCAAACTGTCAGTAGACCTGGGCGATCGATCGATCGACGCCAGGGGGTCGATCGATAGATCCCCTTAGGTTTCGTGAACAACAAGTTTTTTTGAGGAGGTTTAGTTTGTTTCAACTTCTATTTTTTTTTACCTTATAAAAAGGGATCATGGGCAATTATTTTGGAACAGTCATGTGGCAAAAAATACCTAGAAAACATATTTTCTTTTCCTCACTTTTATACACAAACAATACCCTTTAATTTATGCTTTCAACCTTAGGTTTTGAGGTGTTCTTGGGGCTGTTATAGTGTTTGTTCTTGGAGGTGTTTTGATGATCTTAGATGTAACAACCCAGACTTTTGAGTGAGTATTTCAAATTAAACTGCCTGATGGGTTGATTATGATTAAATGGAGAAAGTTAGAGTAAATTTTATTTTAAGTGATTTAAGAGATAATATTTACCAAGTTTTGCGTATTTACTGTTATGTGAATGTAAATAGCACTATGTTGTGTTTTATCGCGTCGTTGTGCTTTAATCGACGGTTATGGCATATATTCCAATTGGATCATTATTAATAAATTAATATGACATAGGAACATGAAATATTTTACGATACTCCAGATGTCAATTTAAAGGGTGCGGTTAGTTTTGAAATTGTTGAGATAGTCAAAATAAGTGCCATGTTGTATTTTTGAGTTTCGGGCACTTTTGATAGGTTATGACTCAATTATGTAGTTACGAGTCATTTTAATGGTGTATCAACATTTAAAAGATGGGAATTAATGTTCAGTGCCTGTTTAAGTCTTCCGAACCCTTTTATTTCTCATTCTTATGTTTTAAAGCTTGGAGAGAGTAGAGAGAAGAGAGAACTTGGGAGAAAATGGAGAAAAGAGAGAGAAAGTGAAGATTGGAGCTGAAAATCGTTGCTACGGGAAGAGAATCAGAGACTACAAACTTGAGGCAAGTTTCTTACTTGCTAGAGTATGATTTAATGTGGATAAATTGCATTTATAGTTGTGTTCTTGGAATTTTTTCCATTTATTGGTTTTGGAGATTTTTAGTGTTTAATCCCTTAACCTTTGATTTAAATTTGATTTGAGGAGAATATATTAGTTAGTAGATGTGTAGAAACTATTTGATGAAATTATTGGTGGTTAATGTTGGGATTTGTTGGAAGAAATAGGAATTAGGGATTTAGGGCTTATGTTAAACCGTAGCCCTTACTGGGCAAACTGAACCAGGCGAATCGATTCTCCCCTAGCGAATCGATTCGCTAAATGGGTAGGCTACAGGTCTTGGTCGGGTGAATTGATTCGGATGACCTGAATAGATTCGGAGATATGCAGAATGTTGGGTCCTCTTGACCGAATCGATTCGGAATTTTTGCAGTTTTAGGATATTTTTCCAACTTTGTTTTTAATCCTTTTCTTTTAAATAAAGAGGATTAGGGGTTTATATTAGGATGATCAACAATCTAGGATAGTATGGGGGAAATTATGTTTAATTCGGGGATTATTCAATAAAGGTTAGTGTCGTTTCCTCCAGGGGGCTAGCCTCGGACTAAGGGAGAGTTAAGTGATAGGGTCTAGGATCCTTGGGAGACTAGAATTGAGGGAAATTACTTTTGATGGCTTAGGGTATTCCTTGGGACTCTTGGAGACTAGTGTGAGGAAAAATGCACTTAGGGTCCTAGGTCAATAATAAAATATGACTTTGAGAATAAGAAATGCCTATTCTAAAATTGGTACTTAATGGTTAAGTATAAATGGTTTTGAGAATGTAAAAAGTGAATATTTTCAAATGAGAAAATAATTTTGTAAATGATAATTTACTTATACACACCTCTCTAAATCACTATCATATGGGATGTTATGCGCATGAGGTGAAGTCCTCCGGCTAGTGAATGCTGGGTGATCATAGTCCTCGGCCATAGGACCGGTTATTATTGTGTGATTATTGTTCGAAGTGGGGTAATTTTGGGTGTGGTTATGACTCACTGTCGAAGGTATATGTCCGCTTCCCGACGTTGCGTTATAGGATGCCCAGGTTGTCTTGTGCGATAGGCCCTGGAAGATGATAGCCATTTAGGGGCACGTCTAGTGGGGAAACTCGGAAGGACGGTCTTAGAATCGTTATATATATGTGATTATAACTATTCTAAATAAAGTGGAAATGGTAAAGCATTTTGTGTGAAAACTGCTTTCAATATGTTTCCCGGAGAGAAAGGGAACTATAAAGTTAAACGGTATAAAAATGTATTGGTGAAGCATTTTGTGAAATAAATTGCTTAAGAGAAAAGGGACTATATATTTAAGTTGTGAATAACTGAAATGAATTCTCATGGAGTGAAAGTAGAGGAGTTCTCCCATGCTTTTATGAACATTGAGTATTGTCCTTGATATTGCGCTAGGTTGTGCTTATAGAAGGAGAGGTGATAAATTTTATGATTAATTGCGAGAGAAAGTTAAGTTCATGATGATGATGAGATATTCATAACTGTCATGCATTTTATTCACATGGTGATCATATCAAACCGGGCCCTGACCCGTCTATATCTCTTTGTTTTGCATGAATTCTTTGTTCATCCAGGTGCTCCTCCGCAAGGGCGCCCGTATTGACCTCTCCATTTCCAGTTGTCCTGGAGCTATAGCATTTTGTGGATGTTGTGGGATATTCATTATAGACGCTTCTATCTTTTGTACTCTAGATAGGATCAGTTTACTTATTCGGGGGTGTTGCCTATGCTTTGTACTCATTTATTATAATGTGATATTTAATTATAATACTCGGTGTAACCTGCTTGTATTAGTCTGTTAACCAACGGCTTATTCAGTTATTACTTGATACAGTATTGTTATACCATTACTCGTTGGTTTTTATATCCACCTTCTTTTCAAATTGGATTGTCTAAATGCTTTTCTTTTAACTTACAAAATTAAATTTGACAGTCCGTTTTCTAAAATAATTAGTGGTGATCTCGTATTATTATTTCAACGACAGTGATGCCAAGAATGGACCATCTATGATTCCTGTGATTATTGGAGTATCGGGCTGGCCACCTCTTATTTTAATAGGCGGGTTGTCACAGATGGTATCAGAGCATCAGGTTCTAGTGTCCTTAGGAATATGTACGGATGTACTACGCCTTCTGCGTTGTTTTTGAATTGAGGTAGAGCCTTAGGATTAAGATCGTTGATTTCTCTTGTGAGATTTCATTCTCCTGCCGTAATGTAAGAATTCAGAAAATCTTTTGCGCGTTTGTTCGAGATTCGTATGTTGGATGATGAAAGGCATCTGGGGAGGCCATTATGAGGGCGGTATGAGACGGGATTACTAAGAAATGTAAGTTGTAGTCAGGGATGAGGGCCACATAGGAGGTCACTCCCTTCGTAGCACTTTTTTAGATTGATACCGCGACTACTAAGTACACTAGATATAGTTTTCCAAGTACCGCTACAAGTAGAGAGTGGTACTAAGCTCGTAATTCTCAGCGAAGTTAAATTGAAGTTGAAAAGTCCTTGATAAGGGACACACGTTGAAGTTAAGTCATGCGGAGGCAATGTAGCTTCATTTGGTGAAAATAAGAATCATAAGCTTTGTCCTAGAGAGGGGTATAGAAATGCCCAGATGTGGAAAAATTGAGGAAGATTTTTCACCCCGTTGGAGCGAAGTGGTGGAAACGGTAGTCGCCATTTTGGGTGGAGCAGGAAGTTTTGCTCGTAGAGAAACCTGGTAGATGTTTTCAACAGCAAGTTTCTCTGGGATATAAGAAATGATGAGAAGGTAGACTCTCAAGTATTCACATTAGGATCGGTCAGAGGCTGATAGTGAATAAAGAGTTACAGGGTTAAGGAAACCTTGCACCGAAGTGGGTAGGTACAAGGAACAAAGAGTCCTTCAGGGGAATGATCGGCTCACGAGTAAGTGTTGCTAACACTTATGGAGAAGTCATGTTCATGAAACCCTTTAATGGACAATTGCCTGGGGAAATTCATTGAATTAAGGCAAGAGAAGCTAGTAGTATGTTCTCTTTTGTTGAGGAAGTTAAGGGAACATGTGAGTAAATGTCAGGGTGGCTAGAGATGCAAAAATGGTTATGACGTGGAATGTAGAACCACACGTTTTGATCTTGTCGATCAGAGTAAAAGGACAAGAATAGGATGCCTAGTCGGGGCATTGAAGGAAGTAGTTTTGGGTTGAGATAAGACTAGAATACTGTATCTGGGAACTATTGGAAGTGGCCATGGTAATTGGCAAAAATGTTGTTGTGAATTTCACCTTGGTTGAGGGTGGTATATTCGGTGTGTCAAGATGGAGTAGTATTTTATTAACCTTAGATTAGGGTATGTGATTTGAGCTTGTGGTAGTATCGATGTTATTATAAAGAGTGTATCCATATGATTTCCATGCTAGGGAGATATTCTAAAAGTATATGTGGTTTGTGTTACTCGTATTGTATGTGTTATACGAGTGGAAATATTTTGATTGGTCGGAGCGATAGCAAGCAAGTGATTTCGAGGCTATCGTATTTGTAGTTCCAGAGTGGAACTAGTTTTTCTATAATATCTCACCTGGATACGGGAATGAGACTTCATAGAGATGGTTTAAGGTATGCAAGAAATTTTCATTATTTTTTTTGTTTTGTTTTGTTTGTTGCTTTGTTTGTGTTTGTTGTTCCACTACCAACAAAGTTAAGTAGTAGTGTATCGGAGGGGTTCCTTGTTTGGATTTCGCTTGCGAGATGCTCCGCGCATGAACCTTAACGATGTTGGAAGTGGAGAGATGTTACTTTATGTTAAGACGTTGGTTTTGAGGGTTTTAGCCGAGAATCACGTGATTGATTAAGGGCTAATAAAAAGTTAATGTGCGGTGCGGAAGCACTAGAAATAGTTCTCTCCTCTGATAGATGTGAGTGAGACAAAGATAAGGAAGTTGGATCGAGACTTATAGTTATGACTTGATGAGAAGGACATTTAAGAAGATGTATATATATATTGGGATAAAAGATTCGTAACTTTTTGCAGAAAATAGGCTCCCCGATTGCTTAGATTTTCATTTTGCCGATATGGTAGGACATAGCAGTAAAAATGTATAAGAGGGTTACGAGTTAGAATTTTAGCGGCCCCGATCATATGCCTTAGGCCGTTATATCTTGATGACCGACGAAGCAAGGTAGTAGTGTAATGGGAGGGTTCCTTGTTTGGATTTCGCTTTGCGAGACGTCCCACGCATGAAACCGAGCGAATGTCGAAAATTGAGAAAGACTTTGGGCACTAGGGATATAGTTAGTATCGTACTTATTCAACGTGAATAGGAAACACATCGACCTTAGGATTATTAGGACGTAAGGCCCATGGGGCATGTGACGCTGTCTTAGGGAGGCTGTAAAGAGTTAACCACGAGTAGGTTAGTGGGTTAACTCTAAGAAGGATTAGGTCCCCAAAAATAAGGAGTATAGAATTTCGAGTAATTCGGGACACTAGGCCGAAAAGAAGATGAGGCCCCTCTTAGGAAGAGCGTTACGTCTGTAACCTAGCTTTTGGGGAGTGAGATACTAAGATGATTTCTACTCCTGCACTCGCGTTGTCAAGATCGAGAGTGGATTTCTCGGTATTAACGGACGAGTTTCTACCAGGATTGGGAAGTATTAATACTGGAGCATGGAGCCATTGTTTATGCATCTCACAAACTTAAACCCCGTGATAAGTATTATTCCACGTTTGATTTAGAATTTGCAGTGGTAGTATTTTCCTTAAAGAAATAGAGGCACTACCTCCTGGACAGGAAATTTAGTCTTTTCACGAACCACAAGTTGTTGCAATATGTTGTTGGGGCGACGGAGTTGATGTTTGGAGTTCGTAAAAGACTACCATTTCGATATTCATTATCACCAAGGAAACGCGAATGGGGTCGCAGATGCGCGGAACAGAAAATCCGAGGGGGAGACTAGCGAAGGCAGGGAAAACCAAGTAGAACAAGCGAACTAGGAGGACATTATGGCCAGAGCATTTATATCAGTGTTGAAGCGCGAGGAAGGGGCATTTCTGAGTTTTCTCCCCAATCTGCCACTTGTCAATTGGTGAAGGTAGATCACGAATAATCAACGGGATCGTTGTAAGCGTTATAGTATCGGTGTAGATATGGAAGGGTATATCTATGGATATTTTCATTCAATTGCCGGCATCGCGACGATCATGATCCTATTTGAGTAATTGTTGATCGTTTGACCCAATCGCCGCTTTTTCGGCCAAATATGGGCGGACTATTTTCGGATGAGTAAGCCTAGCTCTTCATGGTGGAGTTATGAAATTGTATGAGGTGCCTATCAATATAGTGTTGGACCAAGGACTAGACTTTCGTGTCAAAGTTTTGGTAAAATTTCCAGGAAGCACTGGGAATCGAATTGAAGTCGGATACATCCTACCACCCGTAAGTGGATGAATGAATGGAGAGAGTTAATCAAATGTTGGGAGGCATACCCCGAATGTGCGTGTTTGGCTTAAAGGAAGGATTGGGGGGGGGGGGGTAATAGCTTTTATGGGTCGAATTTTCACACAATAATTCGTACCATTTCACCATAGGTATGGCACCATACGTGGCCTTCTGTAGCCGGCTGAGTAGTTCGCCTGCTCGTTGGGTAGAACTCGCGGATAATAAGTTCTTTGGACTTGGAATGGTCCATAAATTCTTCTTTGATGATTGAGTTCATTAGGCCGCATACTTTGAAGAGCTATGCCGACGCGAATATAGGTTATGTAATAATAGAGTTTGGAGATCAAGTTTTGGTGCAGTTATTCCCGAGGAAGGGTATAACGTGGTTCAGGAGGAAAGGCAACTTGTGACGTGTTATGTAAGCATTTCCTTCCGTTGTTGTAAAGGTAGGATCGATAGTTCATGAGGAACAACCGGATGATATTTTAGAGCACATAGAGAGTAGACCTCGAAAGTGGTAACCTTAGTCCAAGTCCAATGGGCACGCCACATTGCCGAGGAAATTTCAAGGGATGAAAGAACGATATTTGAGAGAAGTACACCCTTGATCTTACGATATGGTACGCCTGAATTTTGAGGGAAAAATTCCCTTGTAAGGGGGGGAGTATGTAACAACCCAGACTTTTGAGTGAGTATTTCATATTAAATTGCCTGATGGGTTGATTATGATTAAATGGAGAAAGTTAGAGTAAATTTTATTTTAAGTGATTTAAGAGATAATATTTACCAAGTTTTGCGTATTTACTGTTATGTGAATGTAAATATCACTATGTTGTGTTTTATCGCGTCGTTGTGCTTTAAGCAAAGGTTATGGCATATATTCCAATTGGATCATTATTAATAAATTAATATGACATAGGAACATGAAATATTTTACGATACTCCGGATGCCAATTTAGAGGGTGCGGTTAGTTTTGAAATTGTTGAGATAGTCAAAATAAGTGCCATATTGTATTTTTGAGTTTCGGGCACTTTTGGCAGGTTATGACTCAATTATGTAGTTACGAGTCATTTTAATGGTGTATCAACATTTAAAAGATGGGAATTAATTTTTAGTGCCCGTTTAAGTCTTCCAACCCCTTTTATTTCTCATTCTTATGTTTTAAAGCTTGGAGAGAGTAGAGAGAAGAGAGAACTTGGAAGAAAATGGAGAAAAGAGAGAGAAAGTGAAGATTGGAGCTGGAAATCGTTGTTAGGGGAAGAGAATCAGAGATTACAAACTTGAGGCAAGTTTCTTACTTGATAGAGTATGATTTAATGTGGATAAATTGCATTTATAGATGTGTTCTTGGAATTTTTGCCATTTATTGGTTTTGGATATTTTTGGTGTTTAATCTCTTAACCTTTGATTTAAATTTGATTTGAGGAGAATATATTAGTTAGTAGATGTGTAGAAACGATTTGATGAAATTATTGGTGGTTAATGTTGGGATTTGTTGGAAGAAATAGGAATTGGGGATTTAGGGATTATGTTAAACCGTAGCCCTTACTGGGAAAACCGAACCAGGCAAATCGATTCGCCCCTAGCGAATCGATTCGCTAAAGGGGTAGGCCACAGGTCTTGGTCGGGCGAATCGATTCGGATGACCCGAATTGATTCGATGATATGCAGAATGTTGGGTCCTCTTGACCGAATCGATTCGGCCTGTCCGAATCGATTCGCTTTCAAGACCGAATCGATTCGGCCAGGGCGAATCGATTTGGAATTTCTGCCGTTTTAGGATATTTTTCCAACTTTGTTTTTATTCCTTTTCTTTTAGGTTTAAGGATTAGGAACCTTCCTTTGGGAAGTAATAAAGAGGATTAGGGGTTTATATTAGGAGGATTAACACTCTAGGATAATATGGGGGCAATTATGTTTAATTCGGGGGTTATTCAATAAAGATTAGTGTCGTTTCCTCTAGGGAGCTAGCCTCGGACTAAGGGAGAGTTAAGTGATAGGGTCTAGGATCCTTGGGAGACTAGAATTATGGGAAAATACTTTTGATGGCTTAGGGTATTCCTTTGGACTCTTGGAGACTAGTGTGAGGAAAAATGCACTTAGGGTCCTAGGTCATTAATAAAATATGACTTTGAGAATAAGAAATGCCTATTCTAAAATTGGTACTTAATGGTTAAGTATAAATGGTTTTGAGAATGTAAAAAGTGAATATTTTCAAATGAGAAAATAATTTATAAATGATAATTTACTTATACACACCTCTCTAAATCGCTATCATATGGGAAGTTACGCGCATGAGGTGAAGTCCCCTATCTAGTGAATGCAGGGTGAATATAGTCCTCGGCCATAGGACCGGTTATTATTGTGTGATTATTGTTCAAAGTGGGGTAATTTCGGGTGTGGTTATGACTCACGGTCGAAGGTATATGGCCGCTTCCCGACATTGCGTTATAGGATGCCCAGGTTGTCTTGTGCGATAGGCCCGGAAGATAATAGCCATTTAGGGGCGCGTCCAGTGGGGAAACTCGGAAAGACGGTCTTAGAATCGTTATATATATGTGATTATAACTATTCTAAATAAAGTGGAAATGGTAAAGCATTTTGTGTGAAAACTGCTTTCAATATGTTTCCCGGAGAGAAAGGGAACTATAAAGTTAAACGGTTTAAAACTGTATTGGTGAAGCATTTTGTGAAATAAATTACTTTAAATATAATTTGCTTAAGAGAAAAGGGACTATATATTTAAGTTATGAATAACTGAAATGAATTCTCATGGAGTGAAAGTAGAGGAGTTCTCCCATGCTTTTATGAACATTGAGTATTTCCTTGATATTGCGCTAGGTTGTGCTTATAGAAGGAGAGATGATAAATTTTATGATTAATTATGAGAGAAAGTTACGTTCATGATGATGATTAGATATTCATAACTGTCATGCATTTTAAACACATGGTGGTCATATCAAACCGGGCCCTGACCTGTCTATATCTCTTTGTTTTGCATGAATTCTTTCTTCTTCCAGGTGCTCCTCCGCAAAGGCGCCCGTATTGACCTCTCCATTTCCAGTTGTCCTGGAGCTATAGAATTTTGCGGATGTTGTAGGATATTCGTTATAGACGCTTCTATCTTTTGTACTCTAGATAGGATCAGTTTACTTATTCGGGCGTGTTGCCTATGCTTTGTACTCATTTATATATAATGTAATATTTAATTGTAATACTCGGTGTAACCTGCTTGTATTAGTCTGTTAACCGACCACTTATTCGGTTATTACTTGATACAGTATTGTTATACCATTACTCATTGGTTTTTATATCCACCTTCTTTTCAAATTGGATTGTCTAAATGCTTTTCTTTTAACTTACAAAATTAAATTTGACACTCCGTTTTCTAAAATAATTGGTGGTGATCTTGTATTATTATTTCAACGACAGTGATGCTAAGAATGGACCATATATATGATTCATGTGATTAATAGAGTATCGGGCTAGCCACCTCTTATTTTAATAGGCGGGTTGTCACATTAGAGAGATGATCTTGATGTTGTGATGGTGATTATTTGGAGATGATTTTGATGGCTTAATCTGACTTTTCTGGGCAGATTTATGTTGGTTTCTTTTGGTGGTTTAATGTATGGGGTTTTACACAATATGCTCCTTAATCTCGCGAGTGTTATTCCATTTGATTTCATGTGGGTATTGACTCATATTTAAATTGCTAAATTCTTTGGGAATTCTGTAAAAATTTTGTTGGAATCTAATTTTGATTCATGTGGTATTATTATTGTGTTGGACATGTTGTCATGAGATTTTAATATGGCACTCATGTTGGGCACCTGCCAAGATTCCTGTTCTAATTACTTGATAAAGTATGGCGAGGTATGGTGAGGCCTGGGTACTCGGTTAATGTGTTGTTGAGAAATTATATTGATAAAAATGCTATTGGGATTCTCATTTGATTTGAATATTTGTACTCGTGTTATTACGCTTTATTCATCGCTAACATATATTTGTTGAGCATCTTTCCTGTCGTATTGTGTACTTCCCCATATTTTCTTTAGTTGGCAGGTTAGCATGGATTGGGACGCTATGGACTAATTGGGATGATTTTAGCTTGGATTATTTGGGAAGAATTTTTAATACAAGATGAGAAGACTTGAATTTATTTATTTTGATGTATAGAGCATTAGAGATTTACTTTAGTTATATTTATTCGAGGGAATTTTGTTGTATTAATTTGAACATTGAGATTAGTGGATTCTTGTTTTTATTGTGGGTTTTAGATTCTCTATACCTTGTTATTTGTGGATTTGGATTTAGTTGTATCGATAGTCGCGCTCCGCTCGCTCTCCCCGGGCGGGCGGGGTGTTACATATCTTATGTTAATTTGCTTTGAAGTAAAGTTGATGCAATGGAAATTAAACACTATAATAATGAAGTGTATAATAAACTTAATAAATAAGATTAAAAAATTCAAAAACTATTGTTTTGAATATGAAATTATTCACCAAACTACTCATTAAAATTTAATGGTATTTCTGAAGACAAAGAAAAGAAAATTGAAAGAGATAATTAACGTTATGTTAAGAAGTTTGGGCTTTCTCCAAAACTTGTTAGAAGAAGCTTCTTTTTTCGTAAACTACATACGTTACAAGGTGACTTATAAGAAAACCTACAAGAAAACATAAAAGTTGTTAAAATTTTGAAGGCCTTCATAAAAAAATTTAGAAGTGTGGGGGTTACATAAATGAGTTGCATTATTTTAACTGCATCAATATAGTAAGATATTTCTTGTAAATTTCGAGCTCTGGCCTAAAATATGATAAAAAATATCTTTCCCAGTTGTTCATAGTCTGGAGCAACAAGGCTGAGCAGTCAGACTTGTATTTGGCGCTGAGGATTGGCCACCGGATATAAGGAAAATAATGGGTTTTACAGTTGGTATCAAAGCATCCCAAGTTCTAGTGTCTTTGGTTTCGTGAGATTTCCATTACGTTTTGCTTTATATTATTTGATTTATTAGGGTCCGTTATCTATGATTCATTGTATTCTTATCTATGAATATTGAGATAATACGAATTCCTTGTTTGCTTTCTGGTGGCAAACGGGATGCTAGTCGGGATGCACAACCGGAACAGCAGCCACATTAATAGTATGTACTATAGGTAGCACTTGTAATGGACATGACTTTCCTCATTGCTCAGGTAGCCAATGCTGGAGTGGTCTCTGCTCTACATCACCTTCAACAGCCCCCACAACCACAACCGTAGGTGGCAGTACCAGCTCAACCGCAGGTTTCCACTCAGGAGAGGGAATGTGGGGTATTTTCTAACGTAACACTCTGGAGTTCACAGGGACAACATATATTGTGGTGGCACATTAGTGGAGAAAGGATATCCAGAGGCATTTGAGGATGATTAAATTCACAACCATTCAGATGCAAATGCTTATCATCTTTAAGTTGATGGGTGAGGCATTATAATAATGGGATTCTATCACCACCGTAGAGGAGAGGAGCACTATGACTATTTTGGAGTTCTGGATCAGGTTCGATAGCAAGTACGACCAACCGTCAAGGGTCAAAGGAAGAGGGAGTTCTTGAGTATGACATAGGGGAGACACCCTACTGCGAAGTATGAGCAAGACTTCATCAACCTCTTTTTGTTTGCACAATAGTAGGTGGATACTGAGGATAAAAATATGGATTGCTTCATATGTGGGTTGAATTAATGGATTAAGAATATACTATTAGGGCACTTAGCTTACACCACTTATGCATAGGTGATGAATGTTGCTTTATTGCATTGTCAAGATCATTGAGAGTTTCAGAAAGGAAAGTGTGAGAAGAGTCCCAATAGAGATGCGTTTATCTAGTTTGGTAAGATAGGAGGAGGCAGTGTGGGAGAGTCAACCCGTATACAAAGGCCAACAGCCCAAAGAGACGTAATTAGGAGATCAACCTCACAAGATGCATATGGGTTATGATGATCATAACTGTCAAGGCCAAGGTCATAAGTCCTACTAGGTCCAGGGATAGCACTACAAAGGCCAATAGGGCCAAAATCAATGTAGAGGCCAGCAAGGCCAACATCAGGGTAAATGCTAGCATGATATAATTCCTGGCACTTCTTTCGCATGTGGCGATGATGATGTTTCCCGTCACCTTCAATTTCAGTATTCAAAGTCCTTTGGTCGAGATTTTCCAACATATTTGTTAGAAAGTGAGACTCGAAGCTACATTTACTCCGAAGCACCTTTATGGAAAGAGCTTCTGAATGGTGAAAATGAATCCATCATGCAAAATCATTTATGGTGGTTGGTGGATTGACCACCTATAAATTAATCGTTAGGATGTAAATGCGTCTTTAAGAGGAATATGAAAGATGTTGGATCTATTGGCAAATCAAAAAGGGTTGTTGCTTTAGGGAATGAGAGAAAAGTGTGTAAGTTCGTTAAAACACTCCCCTAAATAATGGCATGAGAAATTTAACCATATGATGATATCAATTGGATTTAAATCGAATAATGTGATAAATGTGTCTATGTTAAAGACATATAAGTGTGGATTCGTCATTGTTTGTTTATTATGGGCAGTAATGAGGATACCATTAAATATACAAATAAATTGCTAATAAGTAAGTTTAACATAAAAGATATGGGTGTTGCAGATGTTATATTAGGAATTGAAATTTCTAAAACATCTTATGGAAATATCTTGTCTAAATCTCATTATATTGAGAAGATACTTGATAAATTTGATAAAGGTAGTACTAGCATTGCACCAACGGACACAAATCTTCATTTTAATAAACATTGGAGAAAGTATATCTTAGTTTGAATAGTCTTGAATCATTGGTAGCTTGATATATTTCATGAACTACAGTCACTAAGATTTTGATCACTCAATTAGTAAATTGAGTTGATACATAAGAAATCCAATAAAATACCATTAGAAAGCTATAATAAGGGTTCACAAATATCTAAGATACAATCTTAACTATGGGTTGCATTATACTCGATATCCAATTGCAGTAGAGGGATAAAGTGACAATAATTAGATGTTAGATTTAAAGGACTCAAAATCCACAAGTGGATATGTCTTTACATTAGGAGGTGTTGTAGTGTCTCGAAAATCCTCAAAACAAACTTGTATTATCGGATAAATGATGGAATCTAAATTTATAGCTTTACATAAAGCCATGGAAGAATAAGAGTGGCTTCAACACATCTTGGAGGATTATCCAATGTGAAAAAAACTTGGGCCAACAATTTTATATATTGTGATATCTAATCATCATTAGGAGGGAAAAAAATCATATGTACAATTGTAAGTGTAGGAATATATGTCAAAGACAAAATACCTTAAATCAGTTGCTCTCAAATGTAGTAATATCCATTGATTATGTGAAATCTAAGGACAATCTTGCATAAATACTTACAAAAAGTTTAAGAAGAGAGAAAATTTACTGCTTATTAAGGGGAATGGGATTAAAGCTTATATATTAAAAGTTATATTGATGGCAACCCTATTTAGTTTATTTGAGATCCAACGATCTAGGTTCAAAAGGGAATTTTTTTTTTAACCGACTCTCAGAGTGCTCATTGATGAGTTTTTAACTCATACCCATTCATGTAATGAAACAATGTTGCATGTACTATTTTTTAGGGTAAGCTTTAATTTTAAGGACTTCTATAACAACTCCAAGTGGATTATTGCAGGATAGCATTAATGAGAACTCATTCATGCAAGTGTGAAGGGGTTACTTCTAGGAGAACTTTAAAAGACTGAAATTTCCTAAATGCCAAAGTAAACACAACAAAAAGAACACTCATGTTCAGAGAATTACTGTTTGACAGTTATTGTTGTGTTTTACATGAAATGCTCAACAGTTCCAGACATCATCACATTCATTAATTAGCCAATATATTGTGATACCCCGCCTAATTAAATACTGGGTGATCAGTCCTTTATTAAATTAAATCAGAATATCCAGTTGGTTCAAAATATGCATCACTTTCGAAAACTTTATTATTAACACTAACCACCTAATATTTAAAAAAGTTGATGTCAAAATTTTATCTTTTAATTAACATAAAATCCAACTAACCAATTATTAAACATACACCATTCAAACTAATCTCATATGAAATAAAATGATTGGAACAATAAATGTGACTACAGTAAACACTTCCAGCCCAAATACCAAATACTATAATCCAACAGAATAAATCAAATAACTAAAAAGGGCGACATGACCTAACTAGATTAAATAACTCAAGATGAAGAAACGAAAGTCATGGAGGTGTCTACTACCAAGTCCTGTAACTTCCACAGCAGCTACAGGTTGTCAAATGAATGGAACTCCTATACTTGCTGTCCCTGTGGCTGGGCACCTAAAATAATTTGACAAAATAAAAGAGATTTACAATACACGGTTCAGAGCCCGAGTTGAAAACAGTTTAAAAATCAGCAAGTGCTTAAATGAAAATGATAGCACATATTGTGTACATGTAAGATTTTCGTACTCTCACTTGAGATACTCACCTCTCATCTAATGTGCACATCTAACGCGTATATTCAACCCATCATAGTCATGCTACCCCACCTAACTAGCCCAAAGATGACTATTATCACACTAATAATCTCATGCGTTTACCCATATCACTCGTATACCGTATCACTATATATTTAAGGATAGTTATTCACATACACAACCGCTGTTCTCATTGGTATTCTTTTTCTCACTAAGAATATTTTTAAATGTTCTTATTTCCATATCTACTAAGCACGCACAGTAGAATAAGTAACAGGTATACATATATGTTTCAACCTTAGATTGGAGGTGTTCTTTGGGGCTGTTTTGGTGTTGGATCTTCGAAGAGTTTTGTTGATCTTTGTGGGATAATCTTGTTGGAGTGATCTATTTTTTTGGGCAGATTTATGTTGGTTCCTTATGGTGGTTTAAGGTATGGGGTTTTACACAATATGCTCTTTAAATCTCTCGAGAGTTATTCTCTTTGACTTCATGTGATTATTGAACTCATATTTGAATTGCTAAATTCATTGGAATCTGAAAATTATTGTTGGAATCTGATTCTGATTCATGTGGTATTATATTTGTGTTGGGCATGTTGTCATGAGATTTTAATAAGGTACAGAGATTGGGCACCCGCCAAGATTCCCATTTCGACTACTTGATAAAGTATGGTGAGGCCTGGTGACTTGGTTAATGTGTTGTTGAGAAATTATATTAATAAAAATGCTTGTGATATTGGCATTTGATTTGAATATTTGTACTCGTATTGTTACGCTTTATTCACCACTAATAGTTGTTGAGCATCTTTCCTGTCGTATTGTGTACTTCCCCATATTTTTTTCTTAGTGGTAGGTTAGCGCGGATTTGGGGGCTATGGACTTATTGGAGATTGATTTTAGCTTGGTTATTTTGGGAAAAATATTCGAGAGTACAAAATGAGAAGATTTGTATTTAGTTTGTTGTATAAAGCATTGGAGATTCATTTTTATTTCGAGATAGATAGTTGTATTATTTTGAGAGACAATTGTCGTATTTAATTTGAAGATTGAGAATAGTGGATTCTTTTATTCTTATTGTGGGATTTATTTAGATGCTCTATACCTTGTTGATTATGGATTTAGTTAGCTTTATCGAGTACCGCTCTGCTCTTTTCGGGGGCGCGGGGTGTTACAAATATGATCGTCCACAACGTGCAGCCTCCACCCGATAGCAAGCAGCATAGGTATATTATACACACTATAATTCAATCAATAGGTACGTACATAACCTATAATAATCATTAGGTATTCACACAACCCAAATCCCCGAATTTATACGTAGTATTATTATCTCTAATACTCACGTTACTCTATCCGAATGATTTATCTCTCTATCGTAAATATTCCATAAGGCCCTCTTATTCCAACATATTCCCTTAGTGGTTACATAATCATCTCACCACTAGACTATGTAATGAAGTCACTCAAGAATAGCGTAGGTCACTCTCTCTCACTCGAATCAACCTTGTAAGGTTTTAACTTGTCCAGGCAAAAATTTGAACTTCTGAAATATCGTTAGAAGCTGGGGAAAATCTCGTTCGAACGAAACTTCAAATGGACTAGGGCCTGAATTTCTGTTAGAAGCTCATTCGAATGAGGTCGTTCGAACGAAAATCTACTCTGAATTCTCATTGGATAGGTCGTTGGAATTCTCGCTCGAATGACTCAAATCGTTCGAACGAGATTTCCAAACTTCGTCCCTGACCTCTAGAAACTGCGTTTTTCCAACTCTTTCAACACCGAAATCACATAAAACTTTTCCTAACTTAAAACCAACGACTCTAAATCATCACCACTAGTAATTGAATACTTTCTAATACCTTTTTAACATCAAATAATTACAACTTTATCATAGAATCAGATTAATTTCCTAAATCCTCAAAAAGCCCTAAATTCATATAATCACCATTAGTCACAATTAAACCCAGATTTGATTTCATAATTTCAACATATAAAACCCATATTTCTTATCCCAGAAGATGGTTATTCAACTACATGCAATACCTATACCACAATTATAGATTAATACCCAATCCAGTCCCAAATTCATAATATCATGAGTAAATCATCAACTAATCTAACATGGACATCATATGCTCTAAATGAAGCAAGATAAACACCTGACTTTTTCACGAAGGTCTGATTTATTGCTTAAAATTGGTATAGATGCGTATTTCTCTTCCTGATCTGCACATTGATGATGTTTTTGGTGATAGGTGACTGGGTTTGGCCTTGGAACTCCTAGGAACCTCTTCTCCTTCTTCCTCTTGGACTCTCTCTTGGGTTTACTAGTTATGTACCCTAACTCTCTCACATACATGCAAATATATTTCTCCAATTTTAGTCCATTAATTAATCCCAACTTTTCAGAAGACAAAAATACCCTCTGGGGTGTGGGTTGGCATAAAGTTGCCCCGGACTTCAAACTAAACCCCCCGAGTAGACTTTTCTGACTATCTCGGCCCTTCCAGACAAATTGACGTACTCAATACAGCCATCCGAATAACCAACAATAAAATTACATTTTAATTCGTCATTTAAGTCCCGACACGACTCACATGCGCGTCACAACTAAGTGTACTGTAACTGCCGTATTAATATAAAATCTTCCAAAAATACGGGGTATTACATACTTCCCCCTAATAACGGAATTTCGTCCTGAAATTCGAAAAAGAGTAAAAATAATGGTATACATGGTAGGAATGACTCTGGATACTTGTTGTGCATCTCATCGTTGCGCTCCCAGGTAGACTCCTCGACATTATGATGCGACCACTGAACACGCACTAACGGCATAACCTTTTACCTCAATTTCCTCTCGCTACGGTCTAGGATAGCAACTGGCCCCTCCTCATAGGAACTATCGAGTTGTAGGTCATTCTCCTCTAAAGAAATATGAGTGTGGGCCATGTTATCCCGAAGATATCTCCTCAGGGAAGAAATATGGAACACGTCATGAATTCTATGCAAGTGCTTGGTAACCCAAGTCTGTAAGCTACTCGCCCAATCCACTCAATAATAGGGAATGACCTTATGTACCTCGACGCCAACTTCCCTTTCTTCCCAAATCGCATTACCCCTTCATAGGAGATACTCGTAACAATACCTGGTCCCCCACATTGAACTCCCTTAAGAACCTCTTGGCATCGGCATAGCACTTCTGTCTATCCTGAGAAACCCAAATACGGCTCCGAATCATCTCAATCCTGGCCGAGGTATCCTGAATCACCTCTGGCCCAAGTAGGTTGTTGTCCCCCACCTCTAACCAACACGCTGGAGAACGACAAGGCCTACCATATAATGCCTCGAATGGAGCCATGCCAATAGTAAATTGATTGGAGTTTTTATAAGAAAACTCCACCAGTGGAAGATATTGCTCCCAGACCCACCAAAATCAAGAATACACATCTGCAACATATCCTCTAACATATGATTCGTTCGTTCGGTCTGCCCATCAATCTGTGGGTGATAGGCCAAACTCCATCGTAACTCCGTACCCATGGCCTCCTAGAGGCTCTCCCAAAATCTAGACACAAAAATCTTGTCCCGATCGGACACAATATCAAGGGGCACCCCATGGAGTTTCACTATCTCGATAATGAAGATCTGAGCGTACTACCCCGTAGTATAGTCAGTCCGAACTGGCAGAAAGTGAGTTATGTTGTTCAACCGATCCACAATCACCCATATGGAATCGTGACCCCTTTGCGATGTAGGCAGCCCTATGATGAAATCCATGGAAATGCTCTCCCATTTCCACATAGGAATCTCTAACGGCTATAGGAGCCCTGGCGGTCCACTTTTACCAATTGAAAATTGGCACATTTAGAAACAAACTCGGCGATGTCCTTCTTCATTCCACTACACTAGTACTATCGCCTCATATCCTTCTTCATTCCACTACACCAGTACTATCGCCTCATATCCTGGCTGTAATGACCCCATTTTCTTATGCCAATATATAATTGTCTTCTTTCAATTTCGTCATACTTACTATCTAATAATGATATATTATTACATATATGATATTCCGAGTTCTTAATATGACAGATCCCGTTTTTAAATTTGAAGAATCAACAGTAAAATGGGTCAGATTGAGATTTTATGGCACATCCTAAGCTAAGTGATAAGTTTTGGGGTAGAAAATGTAATTTTATGAAACTTTAGGGGCTTGGTTTTAATAAAGAAAGTTTCAGGGACCAAAATGAAAAAATAAAAAGGGGCCTTTTCGTAAATAAAATATTTTCAGGGACCTATAAGAAATATTGAAAATATATGGTGTGAAATTACCAAAATTCCCTTCAGGTCCGAAATGACCCTTATACCCTTAATACCTATCCACCTCGTGCTCGACACCTCGTGCTCGGTTTCGACACCTCCACCGTACACGTGTCGTCGTTAGAAAAGAAGCCAAAACACGTGTCGTTGTTAGAGGAGAAGCTAAAACACGTGTCGCAGTCCGGTGAAATAAGACTGCAAGATGCCTCCGTTACGCGACACGTCAACGCTGACTCCCATTGTAAAAGCTTGGTCAGCATGGACATGTGTCAACCCCGGGATATCTTTGGAAAACTATAAATAGGGCCTTTAGGGGATCATTTGAAACTCACACCAATTCCTTGAGAATTATAGAAAGAAAGTGTGAGAGAAAGTGTGAGAAAGTTTAAGAAGAAGTTCTTAGAGATATTCATCTTAAGGTAATCTTAATGTTATAATGCATCTTTATAGTTTTAATTTATTGTTTTATAGCTTTACTTAGTAGTTATGCTGGTAAAATACAATAAAGAATTCACTAATCAAAACTTAAAATTTAGAACAAATCCAAGTTGATTTTATAAACTTGTTTGAAATTATACGCTTTTAAAAAATCATTCTTTTTAAAGAAATTGCTCGTTATTATGGAATCCGATTTAAGTAATTCCAAAGTCAGGCCCGGTGAAGTTCTGTCTAGATGAGATGGTATTTAAGTGGTGCCCCTGTGACCCTCCATCTCTACTGGGAATGAATCCGGAAATGTTCTGTCTAGATGAGATGGTATTTAAGTGGTGCCCCTGTGACCCTCCATCTCTACTAGGAACCGACTGATGAGGAAAGACTATGAATTGAATTCTTCAATTACGATCAAGGAGTTTTAAAAGTTGACAAATGGGGATTCAGTAATCCTTTAAAAGAGGAAGTTATTATTAAAGTATAGTATAAACTGGACCTTAGAACGTGTACTTAAATCTTTATCAGATTAACGTGTGATCGAAGACCAATACCAGTAAATTTGACCTCCATTTTGGGTGAGTACTCTGACATTCCTTGTGCGTTTTGATTATATGATATTATGCAAACTATATATATTTTGTGAACTGCTTTTATTCTCAAAATTCATATGATACCGATGATTGATTCATTTGTGATATGTTTATATTTGTCCATAAAAACATACTGATTAAAATGATTATTGAAAAGGATATTGAATATTGAAAATATGATTCGGCCTAAGGGACCTCTTTATTGACTGACCTTCCCAGCTCGGTTATCCTTGGTGTGTCCTAAATAAGGCGTTGTGACGAACATGTTCGATGTACCCTCAACTACCGGGGTATAATACGGTAGAAGAATACAGTATTAGAGTGTACTTGGCCATTAAAATGATATGATTGAAAGAAAAAGATATCACATTTGATTTGTTGCATTCTTCTTATTCTGAGTTATCCAATTGTGATATATATAATTTCATTTCAAAATTATATCTATTTACTGCAAGTTCCTCTCCATATATGTATATGCCTTCTCTTTTGACTTGAATAGGTATCTATTTTCTGAAAACCCTGGAATGTTTGGAGATTAAACCTCATTCGGCTTTTAGCTGATGTTGTATAAATAACCATTTTTCAGGAAACGTTTAGGCTCATGGACGGAATGAAAATGGACTATATTGAAGATTTAGCTTTTAGAGCTCTTTTTGTAAAATGTTTATTTAGAGCATGTCTGGCTCTCTTGTAATAAGGTTTAAATTTTCTCTTAAGTTGTAACCCGTTGTTACTTTTAATATATATGAAGTTTCCTTTAGAAAGCTCTGATGACGTAATTCCTTTACTTTCAGTATTTTACGATTCATAACCATGTGATAATATATCCGTTGCATTTATTTAAGGAAACAATTAAATCGGAATATTTGTTTCCTTGGTGGCATGTCAAGACACTCGTTCCCTAATACTATTTTGGGTCGGGGTCGTGACACTGGTACATCTTATCCCCTCCGGGATGTACCGCAAATCATGAACCATGCAACTCCGCCATCACCGCATGTCGTAACTCCTCTCCCTATGGAACGACTAGTCTTCCACTGAAGCATAAGCCCCCATATGAGCTCACAGAATATGAATTCCTCCTCGGCTAGAAGTTGTACAATCCGATCCTGACAGAACGATTCTGCTGCCTGAGCTTGTATCACCCTAGTAACGATCTCGGGTGGAACCGTAATCACTGACATGAATGAGCGGGAAATTGCCTCCTGATGTCCCAGTTCCTTCTATTTTGCCTTTCGCACCTCGATCACCTCACCTGCTGGCCTATGGCTCAATTCGTCGGCTACCATGTTAGCCTTCCCCGGGTGGTAATGGATTTCAAACTGACAGTCCTTTACAAATTCAAACCACCTCCACTGACGCATATTCAACTCCCGCTGCGTGAATAGGTACTACAATGATTTATGATTTGTGAATAGGCCCAATTTCTCCCCCAAGAGATAATGTCTCCATACCCGAAGTGCAAACACGACTGCCGCTAACTCCAAGTTATGAGTGGGGCAACTCCTCTCGTGAGGCTTAATCTTACGGGAATAATAAGCTATAGCCTTATCCTCCTACTGAAGCACACCCCCAAGTCCTAGTAAGGACGCATCAGTATAAACCAGGTATTCCACTATAATACCCCGTATTTTCTGTGATATTTATTTTTGGGATTAATTGAATTATATGCGTATTAATTGGAAATTAAACCGGATAAAAATATTAACGAGATGTGAGTTAGTATTTGATTATAATGTGTATATTTGGCAATATATGAATATTGGAAATATTGAAATTGTCGCGAGATTGAAATACGGCAATTTGGGAAACTTTGTTGGGACGCGCGTGACAGTCGCGTCAGGAATATAATTATTTGAATTAAAAGTGAATTTTATTTTTATCACCCGTATGGTCATTTTGAGTGCGCCAACGCGTCCGGAAGGGTCAAAATAGTCAGAAAACACTAGCCGGGGGTTAAGTTTGGGTCCCGGGGCATTATTGGGCCATACCGGTAACTTATAGGGGCATTTTGGTAATTTCAGAAATCTGGGATTTAAAACCCACGAAAATTAGAGTTAATATCTGACTTAGTATTAACCCACTAAGCCATGTTCTAACACCAACTTAGATAGTGGGCTACGGGAGAAGTTAGAAAGCATAAAGATTGGCAAAAACCAACTCCACCTCCATTAACACCTTGAGAAGAACTTGTAGAGAGAGAGAGAGGAAGAGAAGAATTCTGCAGAGAGAGAGAGAGAAGACAATCCAACCTTCAAGTTTCAACCTCAATGTTTAGGAAATTATCGAACTTATCTTGGAAGATGATATAGACCCATGAATTGGAAGTTTAAAACTATAAATTATGTTAGGGACTGCATGTAGTAACAATCTGGACGAATTATGAACTCAGAATTTTGACCCTTGATGATTTAAAAACGGATTTTTGAAGAAGTTTATTAATGTTCTTGAGAGAAATAGTAATCTGGAATTCTTGAAGAAGATTTGATCCGTACAAAGCTCTTGAATGATGAATTATTGGTTTTAGAATGTTATTAATGTTGTAGGATGGTTATATGATGATACTATAACGTTATATTAGAGATTCTTGCATTAAAAGTATGTTTTGGGTTGATTTGGAAACTGCAAAACGAAGCAGTCCGTAACCATACCTGGTGCAATCGATCGATCGACATTCATCAGTCAATCGATCGACCACCATCGATCGATCGAAGGAAAAGTTCGATCGATCGACCTTCCCAGAATGAGTAAAGTTTTCCCTATATTAAATTTTAAGGGTGGTAACCCTTGGAAAATATTATTGGAGACCTTATGAATACCCTTAGACTTAAGGAAGACCAGTAGGCATGATTATGAAATTTGGACCTTTATTAGAATTCAATTTGAGGAATTATTCTAAACTAATGAAATTCGATAAGTGAGTAAATATTTGGGTTAATAGTGTAAATTTGAATAATTTGATGAAATGAGGTTTGGGGCAGAAGTAAGGACCCTAGGAATAAAAAGGTTATACGTGGGAATAATAGGAACTTAATAATCTATTTTAGATAGGTTTTAAGTATAAGAAACTACGACGTGAGACGTGTCGACAGTTTAACTTTTATATTATCGGGAGACGTAAAATATACAAGGTTGGAATAATGGTATAAGGATGTAGAGTATACCTTTATTAATATTGAATTATCTAAGATGTGTGAATGCTTAGTATATGATTTCTATATGTATGACATACCTACCATACTTGCTATCACGGGAGGTTACGTTCGCTTAGGGCCTTCTTATCCTTGTGTTGCCCGGATTTAGATTGGTACCTTGAGGACATAGTTCAAGAGAACGACTTATTTGTGAGTTAATAAGCCAGCTGACTATGGAGCGTAGGTATGTACGTGACCATGGATATGTTGAATTATGTTCGCCTCCATTTATGTGTGTGGTGTTTATTCCAACAATTCCTGAGAGATTCGGAATTTGTAATCCTTATGTACGCGATGTACCGGGATGGATAGCAGAGTATGGGTGCACCGCAGCTTAGCCTTTGGGTGCTTGTATTGTATATTTATGATGTGAATAATATACGGTTAAATGAAAAGGAAATTGATATGTTAAATTGTGAGTATAGTAATGGTAATATTATGAAAGATAAAAAGGGGACTTATATCAATAAATGGTTTTGTTATTAAATTGGGAATCCGAGAATTAACGTAGAACTCTCTATTTAATTGTTAAGGTTGGAAATTAAACGTGAACCGGGTAGAAGTGTTAGAAACTCTTTGGAATTAGTTAGTTATGAGATAACACATGAATGGGTACAGGAACGTTAGGAGTGCACAGTTAGACGAGAGGTGAGTATTTCATGTGAGAGCACGTCCTAACATGTATCTTGCATTCATTGTTTTAATTATTATTAAAGCACTTGCTGTTTTTAAAATACTCTCCACATTCGGGCTCTGACCCGTTTTCTTTCAAATCTTTTTGTAAAAACCATTTTAGGTGCCCAGCCACAAGGACACCATGCTTAGGATCCGTATTCAGGTGACGAGCTGTAGCTGTTTGTGGAAGTTACAGGACATTGATTATAGGCGCTTCATCTATCTTGACTCTATACTCAGTATTTATCAGTTGTAGGTCATGTCGCCCATTTCTTTTAGAGGCATTTCATTCTTCTCAGTTATTCAGACTTCGGGCATGTAATTATTCAGGATTCAGTCTTGTCGTATTATTTTAGTTGTGGGATTGTTATGAGGAGTTTTCCTCCGGACTTATTACTATTGTTGGTTATTTCATTACTTCGTTATGGTGAATGGTTTTATGTTGTACTCCCATTATTCTTTTTGCATGTTAATAAGATAACTTAAAATTTGGCAACTTACTTTTTAAATACTAGGTGGTTAGTAATCTTTAAAATGTTTTCGACAGTGATGCTATTAACTGAATCAACTTGACATTTTGTATTGATTTAATAAAGGAGTAGCTACCCGGTATTTAATTAGTAGGGGTGTCATATCCACCCCCGGCCTGGGTAGTGCTAGAACTAGTGCTGAAGTCAGCTTGTCCTTCATCTCATCAAAAGCCAACTGGCAGGCATCATCCCATATAAATGGCACCCCTTTGTGAGTCAAATTCGTCATCAGACCCCCTATCTTCGAGAATCCCCAAATAAATCGCTTGTAGTATCCTGCCTTCACGAAGAAACTATGTATTTCTATCGACATCGTGGGTTGTCCCCACTCCCTCACCGTTGACACCTTCCCCAGATCTATGGATATCCCTTCTTCAGAACAATGTGCCCCAAAAACTGAACCTCTCTCAGCGAGAACCCACACTTCTCATATTTTGCATACAACTCATGCTCATATAGTGTCTATAAAACCAGCCTCAAATGCTCGACATGCTCCTCCTCAGTCCGAGAATAAATCAAGATGTCATTAATGAAGACAATGACAAACTGATCTAAGAACTCTTTGAGTACCCTGTTCATCAAGTCCATGAATACATCTAGTGCGTTGGTTAGCCCAAATGGAATAGCCCTGAACTCGTAGGATCCATATCGTGTTAAGAAGGCAGTTTTAGACACGTCCTCCTCTCTGATACGTAACTGATGGTATCCCGACCTCAAGTCTAGTTTTGAGAAGTATGCAGCACCCCTCAACTGGTCGAATAGGTCATCAATTCGGGGCAATGAATACTTATTTCGTATAGTGATCTTATTCAACTCTCAATAGTCAACACACAACCGTAGTGACCCATCTCTCTTCTTTACGAACAGTATGGGAGCGCCCCAAGGAGAGGTACTCCTACGAATGAAGCCTTGTCATAATAACTTCTCGATCTGGTCCCGTAACTCCCCATCTCCGTCAGAGCCATACGGTAAGGTTCACGGGCTATCGATTGAGTGCCTAGCATCAAGTCTATCATAAACTATATCTCGCTACTAGGTGGTAGCCCTGGCATATCTTGAAATACATTAGCGAACTCATGAACAACCGAAATCGAATCTAGTGGAATCACCACCTATTTAGAGGTCTCCTCCTCTATATAAATAGGTGGATGAACCTCCCTCAGGACGAGGCATCGCCACCAAAAATATCTCCTAAACCGGCATGACGAATAAAATACTATGACTATAGCAGTCAATCATTGCCCTATACATAACTAGCCAATCCATCCCGATAATACCATCATACTCGTGCATATCTAAGGCAAGCATATCGGCCGGTAAGATCAATCTCCCAATCTCTATGCCCGCTCCCTGACATATAAAGAATATCAATGATCCATATCTCAATGGTGAGTCTACACTAGTAACTATGCTCTCTGTCGTATCTAATAACCTAGTGGCGCATGCAAAACTAGTGGTAATGAAACTATGTGAAGCCCCCATGTCAAATAATATCAGTCCCAAAGTCCCCAGGATAGAAAACGTACCCTCAACCGTGGGTGGAGCCTGGGGAACTGCGGCCTGGTGGACGTTGTAGACACGCCCATACTGTAGCTGTCCCTGCTGGATTGGAACTACTGGAACGGCTGACAAAGCTGGTACCTGCGAAGGTGCTGGGAGGGCGGCTAAAAATATCGGTCCCTGGGGATCCTGACGAGCGCCCTGCTACTACTGCAGGGCTCTACCCTTCTGAGGACAATCCTGACATTTGTGGCCAGTGTTGCCACAAGATAAGAATTTCCATGGAAAGTGTCCTCCCCTCTGCCCCTGCTGCCCTCGACCCTGATGACCGTTACCACCCCTCCCTTGGCCCTGCTAAAAGCGTCGTTGCCCCTGCTTGACAGGCTGGCCCTGTCTAAAACCTCCTTGTCTATGACTGTAGTCACTTGATCTGAACCTCTTAGTAGGGTCCCCCTGGTAGGAACTCTGCGCACCCTGTCGCTGCTGACCCTAGGCTGATTGTGCCCCACAAGCACCATTACCTCATCTCTTGCCCTGCTGGCTGGACTCCCCCACTCGTTTTCTTTCCTTATGATGGAAGCGGTGATCTTGGCACTGTAGTAGGGCGGCGTTAAGTACATCAGTATATGTACCCAACGAAAGATTACCAAAAAGGTGTTGATGAATCCTCCACGTCAAGCCGTCCATAAACATCTAAATCTTCTTCCCCTCAGTAGGCACCTCATCTGGCACCAGATTAATCAATCTCGTAAACTCTTACTCGTACTCCGCAACGGTCTTCCCCTCCAGGGTGAGATCCAGTAATTTCTGCCTCATCTCAGTCTGAACAACGGAACGAAAATATTTACGGTCGAACAACACCCAAAAGTCCTGGATAGTCATGTTGTCTCTCTCCTCAGCAGTAGTAATAGACTCCCACCGCTACAGTGCTGCTCCCACTAGCTTAAAAATATCTCGTATCTGCCTTTGAACCTCAGTACACTCATACATCCTCAAGTGCCGCTGAATGTCCTTTTTCCATTGGCTCACTACCACAACATCTGAACCTCATGCGAACTCCGGAGGGTGTGCCTTCTGGAAGGCATCTCTGACTCGCTCCCAAGCAGAAGGGAATGCATGAGCAGGTGCAGGGGCCACCACCAGTGCCTAGGGTGGGGCCTGCTGTACCACGGCCAAAGCTGCATTTACCACCTGCGTTGTGATAGCGACAACCTCTGCAGCATTCATCATACCCTGGGCCACAGTAGATTGGGGCTCGGGCTGTGCATCCCTAGGAGCTTGTTGTGCACGTCTGGGAGGCATTTGAAATGAGAGAGAAGCTTTATAAATCCACAGTAATATCTCAAATAGCTGAAGACGTAAAATGCGCAATTAATGAATACAACAATCCTAAATATAGGGCTCTATATCAAAGAAAGATATGCTGGAAACATAACAAGTCGCACAGATCCTAAAGACTTTAGAACCTGATGCTCTGATACCACCTGTGACACCCCGCCTAATTAAATACCAGGTGATCATTCCTTTATTAAATTAAATTAGAATATCCAATTGGTTCAGAATATGCATCACTTTTGAAAACGTTATTATTAACACTAACCACCTAATATTTAAAAAGGTTCATGTCAAAATTTTATCTTTTAATTAACATAAAATCTAATTAACCAATTATTAAACATAAACCATTACAACTAATCTCATATGAAATAAAATGACTGGAATAATAAATGTGACTGGAGTAAACACTTCTAACCCAAATACCAAATACTATATTCCAACAGAATAAACCAATAACTGAAAGGAGTAAATAAATAAATCCACAATCTCTGACTGTCTGAATAAATAAAAGGGGCGACATACCTTAACTGGAGTAAATAACTCAAGATGGAGAAACGAAAGTCATGGAGGCATCTACTATCAAGTCCTATAACTTCCACAGCAGCTACAACTCGTCAAATGAATGGAACTCCTATACTTGGTGTCCCTGTGGCTGGGCACCAAAAATAATTTGACAAAAGAAAAGAGATTTGCAATAAACGGTGGCCCGAGTTGAAAACAGTTTAAAAATCAACAAGTGCTAAAATGAAAACGATAGCACATATTGTGTACATGTAAGATTTTCGTACTCTCACTTAAGATACTCACCTCTCATCTAATGTACACACCCCGCCTAACTAGCCCGTAGATGACTATCACACCAATAATCTCATGCGTTTACCCATATCACCCGTATCCCGTATCACCATATGTTTAAGGATAGTTATTCACATACACAACCGCTATTCTCATTGGTATTCTTTTTCTCACTAAGAATATTTTTAAATGTCATTATTTCCATATCTACTAAGCACGTACAGTAGAATAAGTAACAAGTATACATATAAATTTCTCTCTCTCTCTCTCTCTCTCTCTCAATATATATATATATATATATATATATATATATATATATATATATATATATATATATATATATATATATATATATATACTATTTCAGCACCCTGGATTAGGGCCTCCTTGGTGCAATGCATACTCTGCTATCATGACGCGGTGCATCACTCATTGCATGAAGGACTATAGGTTCAATCTCTCGTGAACCATCAAAACAAACACACATATTGGAGGCGAACATAGTTCCGAGCCCATGGGTTACGCTCATACCTACGCATCCATATGACCATCAACACTATCGTTCTCACTGATATCCCGTACCTAGGTTCTATGTTCTAGTGATGAGAATCAAAATCCCCCCAAAGGCTCCTCAAGATATGATCGTCCAAAATGCGCAACCTCCACCCGATAGCAAGCAGCATAGGTATGTTATACACACAATAATTCAATCAATAGGTACATACATAAGCTATAATAATCATTAGGTATTCACACAACCCAAATCCCCGAATTTACACGTAGTATTATTATCTCTAATACTCACGTTACTCTATGCAAATGATTTATCTATCTATCGTAAATATTCCGTAAGGCCCTCTTATTCCAAAATATTCCCTTAGTAGTTACATAATCATCTCACCACTAGACTATGCAATAAAGTCACTCAAGAATAGCGTAGGTCATTCTCTCTCACTTGAATCAACCTTTTAAGGTTTTAACTTGTCCGGGCAAAAATTTGAACTTCTGAAATATCGTTAGAAGCTGGGGAAAATATCATTTGAACGAAACTTCGAACGAACTAGGGCCTAAATTTCGGTTAGAAACTCGTTCGAACAAGGTCGTTCGAACAAAACTTCTAACCAATCTACTATGAATTCTCATTCATTGGATAGGTCGTTGGAGTTCTCGTTCGAACGAGATTTTTGAACTTCGTCCCTGACCTTTAGAAACTACATTTTCCCAATACCCAAATCGCATAAAACTTTTCCTAACTTAAAACCAACGATTCTAAATCATCACCACTAGTAATTGAATGCTTTCTAACACCTTTTTAACATCAAATCCTTACAACTTTATCATAGAATCAGATTAATTTCCTAAATCCTCAAAAAGCCCTAAATTCATATAATCACTATTAGTCACAATTAAACCCATATTTGATTTCGTAATTTCAACATATAAAACTCAGATTTCTTATCCCCACAAGATGGTTATTCAACTACATGCAATACTTACACGAGAATAATAGATTAATACCCAATTTCAGTCCCAAATTTATAATATCATGAGTAAATCATCAACTAATCTAACATGGCCATTATATGCTCTAAATGAAGCAAGATAAACACTTGCCTTTTTCACGAATGTTTGTTTCGTCGCTTGAAATTGGTATAGATGCGTACTTCTCTTCTTGATCTACATGTTGATGATGTTTTTGGTGAAAGGTGACTGGGTTTGGCTTTGGAACTCCTAGGTACCTCTTCTCATTCTTCCTTTTGGACTCTCTCTTGGGTTTACTAGTTTTTTACCCTAACTCTCTCATGTACATGCAGATATATTTCTCCAATTTTTGTCCATTAATTAATCCCAATTTTTCAGAAGACAAAAATACCCCTCATGGGTGTCGGGTTGGCCTAAAGTTGCCCCAGACTCCAAACTAAATCTCCGAGTAGACTTTTCTGACTATCTCAACCCTTCCGACACACTGGCGTACTCAAAACAGCCATCCGAATAACCAACAATAAAATTACATTTTAATTCCTCATTTAAGTCCCGACACGACTCACACGCACGTCCCAACTAAGTGTACTATAACTGTCATATTTTTCACACATGATAATTATATAATATTCTCATTATATATATTACTTTACTCACTAAGTAATCTTCAACATAATTTTCACCAATAAATACGAACTCTCATCACACTAGTAATTATTTACTTAAATCCGGATTAATTATAAAGTTTCTCATTTAAATTAATTAATCCCATAATTAAAATAAAATCTTTAAAAAATATTGGGTATTACATATATCAAATAGATTTTCACCGAGGAAGATTCAAGGTCAAAAGTTACTTCTCTCGATACACGAATTTTCCAATGATTCCAGTTGGCATTTGAATATGATAAATTTGTACTCATTAACAAAGGCGTGTGTGTGGGAAAAGGATATTTATGAATGCAATGATTGTTATGCTTATTATTAATATATCTTTTGCTTATTTGATTGAGTCAAGTGATACTTGGCATCGTAAATTAGGTCATGTTAATAATGATACTTGCATGATTTAATTCATTTAAACTTAATTCCTAAATTTAGTACTCTTTCAATTCATAACTATGAAACATGCGTGGAATCTAAATTGACGAGAAATCATTTCAATTCAATTACAAGAAGTACGAGTCCTCTAGACTTAATTCATAGTGATATATGTGATTTAAAGTTTGTTCAAAACAGAGGTGGAAAACAATATTGGATTACTTTTATTGATGATTTCACAAATTTTGTTATGTGTCTTACTTTGAAGAGAAGATTAAACAATGTTGGTGTTTAAACGCTATAAGAATGAAGTTGAGAATCAACTTAGCAAAAAGGTTAAAGTAGTAAGAAGCAATACAGATGGTGAATATCATTCCCCCTTGAAATTTATTGTTCTAGACATGAAATTAGTAGCCAAACTACTCATCATAATCTAATGGTATTGTTAAGGGTAAAAAGCGAACATTAAAAGAGGAATGGATGCTATGTTAATGAGTTCATGTTTACCCTAGAACTTCCGGGGGGTTGCTTTTCGCAAACTACATTCTTAACAAGATGCCTCGAAAGAAAACCAACAAGGCACTACGAGTTGTGGAAAGGTTGAAGGAATTCCTACAAATATTTAAATGAGTGGTGGTGTCTTGCGAAAGTTGTGGTCCCTAACCCTAAAAGATTAAGATAGGAGCATAATGGTAAGTCTGGACATATACGTCGAAGACATAATACTCTAAAGCATTTGCTCACAAATGAAGTAATCTCCATTGATTATGTGAAGTCTATGGACAATCTTGCGGATCCGCTTACAAAAGGTTTAACAAGATAGCGAGTATAATGTTCATCAAGGGGATTGGGATTAAAGCCTATAAATTAAAGAGTTTTCCTAATAGCAACCCGACCTAGTTAATTAAAGATCCCATGATCTAAGTGAAATGAGACAACTGAAATTTGACTGACACTCGGAGTGAGCACTGATAAGTTTTGTTTTAACTAAGACCCATTCTTATGATGGAGCATTGTTTGTAGTGGTTTCTAAGGTAAGCTTTACTTTTAATGGCTCCTATAACTTGGAAGTTCAAGTGGGGTATTGCAAACTCTTAATGGGAAGTCATCTATTTTAGTGTGAAGTGACCACTTTTACGAGAACTTCGAAAAGCTGAAATTCTTCAAAGAACTCATAAATCTAAGCATTCTTCAAGACCAAAATGAACATCATCAAAAGAATTGACAATTTTCAAATAATTATTGTATGAGATGCCAAATGTTGAACGATTCAAAACAATCAACTAGAAAATACCATAGGTTTTCACTAGGAAAGATTTAAGGTCAAAAACTATCTTTTTCAATGCACCAATTTTCCAATAAAATTATCTCTCATGTCTGCATGTTTATCCAACCAATTTTCATTCAAGTGGAGCAAAGTTAAAATAGATAGTTTTGAAAATTATCAATAAGATCAAATTCGAACCTTATTTAAAGTGGGACACACTTGTATTGTCTGACAATTTCGAGTTGGAATGTGTTCTACTCCATGAGTAGAGGTATGTGGTATACTCACATAGTCAAAACCATTAAGTATTAAATGAAAAATTGTTGTACCCACTAGTAACTTGAAAATTTGGTTTGTCCCACATAGAAACTTTATGAGATATGGATAATGTTTGTATACACTCAAAAGAAAGACTGGAGGACCAACATGGTATGAAATTGGCTAAAAGGATGTCTTTTGGGGCCAAATTTCAATGGCCTTTTTTCTTACAATTTTGTGTGGGGTTATTTTTTGTTGTTTGATTGTCCGACCCTTTTAATTGATGGGTTGTCTAGACAATTAAATTAATTGTTTCAAACAGTTAATTAAAACCGTTTAGCCAATTACTTCCAACCATTGTGTTCCTTCTTGGTGTCATTTGGTAAACTATTTATAAGGTTGTTTAGATTTATTTAATACAAAGAAAATTAGTGATTCAGCACTTTAAGAGTTTGTTTTCTTCTTCATATAGATAGGGTTTCTGCCATTGTTTTGGTTCAATGTGTCTTCCAATTTGAAGTGTCACTATTGCAAGAAGAAAATTGTTGTATGTTGATGAGCGATGAAATTTGTTAAGCACCGTAGCTAGGGTTGTAAATCGAGCTGGATGAACCGAGCTTGAGGATGCTCAGGCTCGGCCCGAACTACCTTATCTAAGCTCAAGTCCGAGCTCAACTTTTCTACCTAAGCCCGAACTTGGCTCATAGATATTTCGGGCAAGCCTGATTTCAATTTTTTTGTTAAAAAAAGTTTGAATTAATGTTTTTTTTCTTGTGTTTGCATCATGGAGAAAATGTACACACCAAAATCTAATTGATATTTCATAAAATAAAGTAAATAATTATGAAATATATTAAACTAAAACAAGGAAAGTATAAATGAAAACCTACGAAGACTAATTATATTTCATACATATAAAATTAGTCAACATAAAATGTTATATTTTATAAAATAATTTATTTATTTATTTATATATTCAAAGTTTGGGCCCAATTCGAGCTTGGCAAAGTTCGGCTCAAGCTCGGCCCGAAATTCATTCAGGCTTGAAATTTTGGATCAGGTTCGACTCGGCTCAAACTCAAATAAAACTCAGCCCGAAAATAGTGGGCCGAACGGGCAAGCTTCGGACATGTCCAGCTCAATTTACAGGCCTAATCATAGCGGGACGATTATCGTATTAAGGTCAAAGTGTCTTAGCACTTGCCTCAATCTGAATTTGTGCACTCATTTCATAAAACCACTCACTGTAATTTTTTTTAATGGGATATAATTTATTCAATGTTGTGTTCGAAGTATTGATTATGATATTTATGCAATAATTATGTAGTCCAATTAGAAAATTAAATAAAAAATCATTTTGTCCAATTAATTTTTTAACAGAAAATGCCTTGTTGTGATCAAACATTTTCAAACACATGATAAACGATGATTACTTGGTCATTATAACTAATGGCTGCTCTTAAGGATACAATTAAATATCTTGTAGCATCGCTGCACATTTTCTCCCAATGAAAACAATGGGCAGCATAGGTGGTCAACGATTTTCAGTGCTAAAAATAAGGTATAATGGCAAACAAGAAGCCATTAATGCAAACAAGAGTCTTACACGGATTAATGGATTATTGTTTTAAGTTTTGTGCATAATTATCATAAGCGTTTCTACATTTTAAGGTCATAATACTTGTCAAGAAGCTTCTCGGTATACTCTCCGAATGTAAGACGTCCATTGCACTCGATCAACTGAGGAACAAAACAAAGAATGAAATCTAATGAATTACCAAGGCAGTCAAAGTACAGAAAATTCAAAACCTAAAAAGACACAGGTTAAACTTCTATATAACCCCTAACAAAAAATCAAATTGAAAAGTATCGAGACATGAGTTTACTTAGCATAGTGCGAGTACAACCCAGATGAGGCATACATATTTATTCTGTTTGAAAGTGATCCTTAAAACATCTCAAAAGTGGGTTTCAGAATGTATGGTAACTTCATTTTCTTTCCTCATTTCAATTTGGTCACTCTCTAATCTAAAAGTACATATATTGCTCCTTGTGAATTATAGCATCTTATGGTTCAAAATACATACCGCGTGATGAATCTGCACCTCCTCTGGAAATTTGAGATTTTGATCCCTGAATATTGAGGAATACACATGAAAATGCACAAGCATTAGATGATCATCTTGGTAAAAACTAAGATTGGAATTTTGGTATAATATGGACGCTAATCAACTGATCAACTAAGCAAAGAGACTCAAACTCATCGAATTTCTAGTTGGATTCAATTTGTCACGGTATATGCAATCAGAATAAAAATTAAAATAATGGACCCAAGGTTTAGTTATATTTTGTAAGAGAAGCAACAGAATCAAGATTAGGAAATAGTATATAAATGAACAGACCACAGCAGCCAGAAAAAGTGTTCGCGTTAGTTGGCACTTTTGTTGAGACTAACATACATTTTTAAACTTCTTATCCTGAAATAAATAACCCAAATCGTCCTTCCAAGCTTTAAGCTGTTAGACCAGATTTTAGAATCAGATAATTATGCTACGACACAGAATTTGAAACTTATGCTTTTCAATTATATTTTACTGGCAACCTAGTGAAAACTGGATCAGTCATAGTTAACAAGAGCTCCTTCAGGTAGTGGAAAGCACCCCTCTAAGGACGCATGCATTGAATAAATCCAAAACATTAGAAGATATATACTTCAAAAATAACACCTTCAAGATTCTTCCCCCACTCCAACCCCCACCTCTCCCTCTTAATGTCAAGCATATTTTTCTTATCCTGGAGTTCAGAAGGATACTTCTAACACTCCTACTTGTGTTTTAGGCTCCAAAAGATTATTATTAATTTACAAGAAATTACAGTCGTTATTTGAATAAAAAATGGCTTGAAGTAATAATGAACTAACATTGGTTAATGGTTCTAAGTAACTAAATTTGAAGGAGGGAAGGATGCTTTGGCAACTCCAGACCAGCACGTCGACCGTTTCAAGTCAGGCAAAGTTATATGGCAGGACCTGACTTCAATTAGAACGGGTAGATGTTAGGTACTCGGACACCACATTCAAAGTTGGGCGAAGTCTGACATGTCTACAAGAGATAAGGAGTCCTATATCCATGAGGATCGGGTCAACTTGAGAAAGTTTATTCATTCCACCACTGGGAAACAAACTGTCTTAGAGTAATGATTACCAATTGTAAAACAATTGTACTTCTAGTATTATATATGGAGGCCTCCCACAATTTGAGGGGGCTAATTTTGATCTTATGCTCAATTGTTAGCTCTCAACTGCCGTTGTTAGCACCCAAAGATCTTTTCATTAATAAGAACACTGAAACACCTTTACCCCGTGGATGTAGGAATCACCTATCGCTGAACCACATAAATATTGTACCAGTTCTCTTTTTTATTTCTTCCATATTCATTTGTTTTCAGTTAATCCAATTGTACACGGATTTTTCCTTGTACAACATCATCAAATCTACTATTACATTCTTTCATGTGTCAAGTAACTTCCCTTCTTTCTCATTTTCTACCCCAGATTCCATATGGCAACAAGTTTCCAGCTTTTACACAATATTCAAGTAGTTGCATCTCCATTCGACGTATTTACTCTACTTGTAATACACATCTTGTGTCATTCTCAATTTCTCTCTAATACACATTATCTACTCCCATCTCCATTCGACGCTACCCCTTAAGTGTGCGAGTTTCACTTTCCACTCCACTTATCACCACACGGAACTCCTCTAATTTCTAGGTGTTTTATCCCTTCTAATTTCCATTAATTAATTGAATACTGCATATGCTTATAGATGACTAATAAACTAATGGATGGCGACGACAGAATACTGGTGAAGAATGTGGACTGTTAATTGTGTTCCTCTATATTATAGAACCCAATACTGCCACTAAGGGGCTCACCGTGCATTAGCACCTTCACTTTTATATTTTTCGTTACTTGCATTATCACATCCCTCCTATCCCACAACTTAACATTAAAGAGTGGATCCTAAGGTAGAGAAGTGCATGGTATATTCTAAATTCTGATGAACAACTTCAATTAGACTCGTTAATTTTGAAATGGAATCAAAATTAAAAGAAAATTGAAGAAATTTTGCTGACTTGAATTCGTGCATTATAAGTCTATTTTCAGTGATGACGTGTTAATAAATAAAGGCTTAATAGGAAAAGCGATGATGCTATATGCAATGACATTTCAAGAAAAACATCCAACAAGAGCAAAAAAATGCCTTTTTTCCTCTGAAAATAGAGGATCGTTTTTCTCTATTTTTCCTTTCTTGCCTTTTGTTTGGGGCATGGAGGTAATATTCTTTAGCTAGCATGGTAAAAATCATATGCATGTGTACCTTCTACTTTCTTTTCCCCCACACCAAACTTAAACCCGTACTGGTGCCTAAAAACTTGTTTGAGATGTTTCTTTTTATTTCATTCAATGGGTAAAACTAGAAAAGCCGTATAAGATTTAAATATTCCAAGAGAATCATGTCTATTATTACATATAGAGCTCTATCGTCTATAATAAACATACCAGTCAGGCTGCATGAATAGTGCAAATGTTGAACGATCAATTCCAGAAGCCTCCTGCCCCTTCGGTGCCTATAAAGTAACAATTTATCACGATAAAAGATTAATGGCTAACCAAACCATAAAATGTGTGCAGAAAGAAGAAAATGGATGGGATAAATTACTTTTTGGATTATGTTCAGTGCTATAGTACACATAAAAAGGGAATCATTTTCTTCAGTCATTTTACAAATTTTACTTTTTTTCACAATTAGAAAGCATCCAACTGAGGGAAACCCCATAAATGCATGCTATATACAAATATATGTCAATTGAGCTAGAAAAAGGCTCCTCTATCAATAAAGCATTCAACCAATCTGTTTCCGCAGAGAGAGAGAGAGAGAGAGAGTTACTCTACAGCTCATGGAGGTTCAGTACCGTTCTCTTTTCCAAATTTGCTCTACACAACTATCTCCATAGAGTTCTCCTATCCCCTATATATCTCGACAATCACTTACCAACTGAGCCACTATTGAACTCAACCAATCTGTTACCGCCCTGTTCCACCTTGTCTAACAGGAGGACGCGACATATAACCCAATTCACAAGATGATAATTTAACCCTAACCAACATCCTCTCCAAATAAGCTCATTTTCTAGATTCTCTACTCTCTTATGCAACCTAGTATGCAAACAGATACAGCCCCTCTTTGATTTTCCAGTAGCCCATAATACAGAGACCCTTCAAGAAAACATCAAATATTACTGAACATTGCTTCCACAAAATGTAAAATATTACTAAACATCGACGCTGGTGTAATAGCAGTAGTAGGGGTAGTGGTAATGGTGGTCGTAATTGTAGAATACAGATATGGTTTATAACAAAATACTAAGAAATACATTTTAATATGTAGAATATAAATTGTGTTTGTAATAAAATACCGAGAAACGCATTTTAATTAAATATTGCAAGAAATCTACATTTTATTTTACAATCTTAAATCATCTGTAGGGATATATACGTGATGATGCCTCTTATTCCTATTTTGGGTACCAAAATAATGGTCACAACATTTTTTGGGTGAGAAAAAAAAAATTATCAGAATTGAAAAAAAAATTAATTGAATGTGTTGTACTATTAAAAGAGTAAACTTTGGAGCAAAGACCAACTATTCTAGAAGGCATTGGCACCAAGGTTTCATGCACAGTAAAATTTTGTTGTAATATTTCTATCTACATGAGCTTTATTATCTTTGATTCAGATAGAATGGACTTCAAAACATTTATAGAGTAATGGTATTCTCGCACATTTATCCAACAAAGCGAACTTTAAAGGAAGTAAAAATTCCAAATTAAATTTACTCATAAAAGGAAAGAAGAAAAAGGGTAATATGAAAAATTAACCCAGAAGTTTAGGGTAATTTTCAATTTTTGACCCAATATTTCAAAAGTTGCGATGTAAACCCTAATGTTTGAAAATTAAACAATTTTATCCCTTTCTCACATCTCTGTTAGGAGACTTTACGGCATTAATGGTTCGGCATCCTATGTAGCATCTTATGTTGAAAGATCTCATGTAATTGTAGCTGAAGATTAGGTATATCATGAAATATAGGAGGTACCCGAACAGAATGTGGTGTTGCACAAAGGTGACCTCTTGACAGTATTTCTGTTGTTTCACCAATTTGGTATGCTATTTCATCTTCCCCATATACCACCTGATGAAGAGTAGCTCAAGTTGTAATAGAAAACAACGTACATCCTCGTAACCCATAAGATGAATAATCATATGAACTCAATACTAACGAAACGACTTTCCGTTAAAAGACAAGATGAAAAATTAAAAGTTATACCAAGTCGACCTTTGTTAAAAAGGAAATTCAATTGAATAAACGTTGTATAGCATTCAACATTGCATTCCAATTTCATATACTTATGGACATCTTTATCTTGACTGGAAGAGGTCGGACTTGGTGCGCTGGCAAGTGCTTGCCCGCCCAAAGCGTTATGTCGCAGGTTCGAGTCTAGGAAGCAACCTCTCCAAATATGGGGGTAAGGCTTGCCTACATCTACCTCTCCCAGACCTGCTAAAGCGGGAGCCTTGTGGGTACGACCTTTTTTTTTGGGGGCTTCGTAAATTTAGGACATTGTAATATGTATTCTGGAAATAGGAAAACAAACATTTCATTTATAATTTTAGTCCCTATTTTTGAATAAAGCCGCTAGCGCGGACCATATCCATAAAAACGTCAACCAATCACAGCATGCCACGTCAGTCGATAATTTAAAAATAGGGACTAAAAATGGAAACAAAATGTTTGTTGTCCTATATCCATAAACAATATTATTTTAAGTCCTAAAAGTGCATAATCTATTTTTTTTTTATCTTGACTGGACCTATCAGAACTGCAGTAAAAAGTAACTCGATCTAGAAACGAAATTTCCAATTATAGGCAGCAACAATTACCGCCGTAATTCAAAGACATTTTTTTGTAGTTTATGATGTGTCATGCCAATTATAATGGGCTGTTGTCAAGAACAATATATGTTTCTTGGTTTATATATTATGCAACAATTAACACTGATAACACGCTCAAAACATTATTTTCTTTGGCTGTTCTAATAAACAATCTTGATAAGAAATTTTAGTTTCATCACGACTATCATACATATCTATATTACTTCAAAGGAAAGAAAAACAAATGTTCCATAGTATTTCCATCCTTTACAAATTTCCCTGCCACTGCCGAGCATACCTTAATCAAACTATTACAAGCATACAGTAACACATCATCTTCCCAGTAGTTCAGATTCTTGATCATTAAATGTGTTTCTATATCACTTGCGGAATTCCACATAATTTACACAACTTCTGTACCATTAACACTGCCTTTTTGTAAATATTTCAATGGCAACTGAAGATTAGGTATATCCTGTCAGACCATCTCCAAGGCATTTTTGCACACTCAAAATGCTCAAATGCATTTTTGCTCCCCCAAAGATGATTAGCTTTAGCTCCAAGGAAATAAGCAAAACAGTGCTCCTGCGGTAAGTAAAGTGCCTCGAGAAGAGTGGAAAAATATTAAAAATAAAAAATAAAAGATGCCGAAAAACGCTAGAAGACAGAAGAAGGGGAAAAAAATGGCTCGCGCGACAAATGAAGTGCCGTAGGAGCCTAGTTTTTCCACTTCCGGGTTGGCAAAATTGGTTTTATTTTGCCAACCTAGACAACTTTTGCAAATATGCCGACGGCTCTGGAGATGGTCTCATGTTGTCATTATAGAATTCTGAATAAAGGAAATACAACAATCCCATAATTGAAGGTATATGCAGAGCAAAAAGCCTTGAAATACCCAATTATGAATGCTCCACATCATTGAGATATGTAATTTTCTAGCAGACCTATGCATGACTACAAATGCAAGCACAAGAAAGTATACTTTCACTATTTGACCGGTTCTTGTTTTTATATAAAGGCCAGCAACAGCATCAGGGCAAGGTATCTCTACAGAATCTCTTGCAAACATGCCAGAAGTAAGACCTACATGTTCAAATCAAGCAGAATATAGACTCGTGAAGAGAGAAACAAATTAAAGATTGAGAAATTGTGGAATAAATAATATGAAAAAAAGATTATCTAGCTACAACAAATTTCAATAAATCTACTAAATTAAACGATTCTGTGGCAGTGAAAGCCACATAATTTTAATTATTGGTTTCATGGGAAGAAAAACAAGTTTAGAAGCATCATTGCCACAAATAGTAGAGTGTTGTTATTACTGTTATTTAAGTGAGGGTACTTGTGCAATGTTACCTTGTGAAGGTATTTCTATAATGTTTCTCTATGATGTGACTCCTACTTTATCATGTAAGTCTTATATATATAATTATAGTGATGGGGAGCCATTTAAATATCTCTTTCTACTCATTCCTCACCCAATCTACTATTTTAAACCTCTACTTCAAATAAGACCAAAAAATCTTTGTTCTGCGGTCTTAAGCTGAATATTGCTTCCGTTGGCGGAGGATAGTTTGTCACCCATCAGACCACCATACTGAAACAGCTCGGAAAGTCGCAATCAGTACCAATGTGACAGTCATTAATGGCAGCAAAAACAAAACCAGTGATTCCTACAATGAAGCAGACACTGAAGCCCTCTGGCACCCCAGCCACAGCCTAGCCAATGTCACACCCCTCCGCCATTTATAGTGAAACCCTAAAAATATTGTTCATTCTTAATGATGAGAGAGATGTTAAACTGCTCGAAAGACTTTGAGGTGGAAGCCCACAGAGAAGGCAGAAATTTCACCTTTTCCCTTACCTCCCTCTTCAATGCCTTAAAAATCCTATATTGTTCCCCCCAAATGCACCAAGCCACTGCCAATATAGTTCCATATGCTAGTTTCCTCTCATTAGACCCAAAAGATATCCAATTGACAATAATAAACTCCTACCAATAGTTAGGGAGCCTCCCACAATCCCAAAATCTTGAAAACATTATTCCACACGAATCTCAAAATTTGCAATGCCACAAAATGTGATTGATGTTTTCGTGGTTCTCTTTACCAAGTATACACCATGATGGAGAGAGCAGGGACTTCGGTTTCTTCCAATGAACCTTTGAAGCATAGATTCTTCAAAATGGCAGACACATCCGAATCGGGTGCAATCCTCCCCCAATTCTCCTCCGATATGCACCGTGTATCCAAAATTTTAGATTAAATTTAATTACGGATTCTTCTTGGATTCGTTAAAAATCCTGATTTTTTCGTGAAGAATACTCTATGAAGCACGGACACGTAATACGTGTTTCGACACGTGATTGATCCAAAAATTAGGATACGACACGTTATGATACGTATAATATATAGTAAATATTTAAATATATATTAATGAAATAAAACATATTTTCTCCATAAAATACATTATTAGAGCATTCTTAACATGAAATTATGAAAATGGACCATACAAAACAAAATTCAAACACACTTTGACCTTAAGAATCATAAATAAAGCACAATCACCATCACTTTAGTCAAAGCTGACTCATGGCTTCCGAGAGAGTGTTCGTGCTTCATAGGTGTCCGATACGTTGTCGGACACGACACGTTGTCTTCCGAGAGAGTGTCCGTGCTTCATAGAGAATACTTAACCAAGGTTGGTGGTATTTTTTAATCAATGTTCTTCATCAAGTTACGAGGATATAGATTTTTTAGATTGGTTGGAACTTTAAGAGGGAGAGAGGAGGGTGAGAGCTGGCCAAAGATAAATAGAGCTTCAATAGTTAAAAAGATGCAAATCAAAGTACAGTTTATAGACCATCGGTGCCATGGACCTTGAAGCTCAATATTGTTGTGTTATTGCAAATCAACTTTCAACATCTTCTGGCCTAGAGCAGTGAAACTGTATTTGCATAATATTTTCAGGAGGATTTGTATAAGTGGTTATCGGAAAGTTAAGACACATGGCTAGATTTTATGACTCATGAAATTAAGTGCTGAGAAGATTTGGGCATATAGGCGTTTCGTGAATGATACCATCATTTAAATCTTTTTTGTGATGGTACATTCTAATTATGTTGGAGATTAATGAATGTATTGTTAATTTGTACAGAACTTATTATACAATATATACATCAGGGGAATACTTTACATTATTATTTTATTTCCCAACGCGGCTGAATCTAACATTTTTTAGATTATTCGAATCGCTGCATACGCACTGTGTCGCACCCGCATCTGTGCTTTCATGTCATTGAACCATATCACAAATGTTCACCTTTTCTAATGCTTCCAACCATGCAAGGAATCCCCAGTTTCTGTATCATCCTATAGGGCTGAGAATAAGGAGAACGAGGAATGGACAAAAGAAAACAAATATCTAAAAAACAGCCAGGAGCAATTACTAACTCGTACATTTTTGGCTAGAGGAAACCCCTCAACAACCAAGAAGATATATAAAGTGTTCAAATTCACTGTCGTTAAGGGTTCTCCTAAAATTTAATGAAAGAAGAAATACATGCTTGAGGACTAAAGAGTCTATGATGAAGTCTAGGGTAAAACAACGACAATGTAACCTTCTCAACCCAAGAATCATCCATGATATGTATTTTTCTCACCATCCCTGACTTTGTGTTGCATCTTGTCAAAAATCAACTCTATCTATTGAGATATAAACTATGCAGCATGGACACTTTTCCGGAAGCCCCGTACAAGTGCCGGACACTCAAAGGACACGGACACGGGTAAGACACGGCATGGACACGTGTCTGACACGCCACGTGGCGTGTCAGACTTAAAAGGCACTAAAAAAAGGTTGGACACGCAAAGGACACGGAACTCACGTAAAGGGCACGGAGGGGGTAAAAAATAGAAAACTTAAAAAAACAGGGGTAAAAAACAGAAAAACTAATAAAAAAAAGGGGGGCAACTTTGTTATTTTGAAAACTTAATATGGTTTAACTGATTAGGCATAAATTCTTCCAAATTTATCCCTTTAATTTAGTTACTTTTAGCAACTCGAACAACGTAATCGATTTGATTTTATCCCATAATCTTGCTACTGACTTATTCTAATGAGTACCCCGAGTTTCTGGTATTTCGTATTGATTTTACAGGTATTTGATGTCAATTAAAGAAAGAAAGAAATCGGAAGAATCGAGAAAGAAAAGAAGGAAAGTCAAAAGGGCAAAATTGTAATTTCTACCTGGAATTCGGATGAGGCACCTAAAGAGAAGTTGAAGATATCAAGTTCATGAGCACATAAGAAGAACCGGCACCTCAATCGGAGTCCCGGTGTGAAAGTTATGAGCAGTCAAAGTTTGAAGGAAAAAAGTCGAAGAAAGCCCGGACCGATCCGCATTACCAAATTCCAGAGAACCCCGGACCGAAGACGGATCCGTGCCGAATCGATCCACCCAAGAATTAAAAGAACCGATCCGGATTCCAGGCAGACCGAACCGTAGGAGGACCGGACCGGTCCGACTGTCGAGTTTTAATTTTCTAAACCTCCTCTAATGGAGAGTCCTAGTGCAGCTAAAACTCTTGGAGTTTTGTAGGGTATTTAAACCCGTTTTATTATCATTCTTAGTACGGAGAATTTATCTAATTTTCCGTTCTTTTCAGAAAAACCCTAGTTTGGAGATAGCTTATTATTTTAATTCCAAGATTGAAGATTGTTCAGATTTCAGTGATTACCAGTAATTGTAGTTAATGCTTTGAGTGCTTTGGTAAGATTAGTGAGTAATTTCCTCTGTTTAATTTCCCGTTTACATCATTCTACAAATTTTCCTTAGTTTAATCATGACTTCCGGCAATTCCAAAATAGTTTTCATTACTTTCATCATAGTAGGCTAGACTTTTTAAGGTCGGGATACATGAACTCAACCTGATGTGGTAGTTGCATGTGTATAAAATTAATCCTCTAAATTAAATGGTTTATTACGACCGTATTGCGTAGAAACGCGACAATTGTAGATCTTTGGATCTCATTTGCTTCCGGGTAACCGGGATGCTTTAGAATGCAATTCGAGTGTAACTATCGCAATACCGATTTACTCGTCCTCTGACTAAGTATGATGCGGACTTGAACCTCATATACGTAATGCTTGGGAGTACTAAATTCTGGGTCTAATTAATCATTTAAATTTACGATTAGTTTTATATCATCAATATACTAGGGTTGGGGGATTGTATTCCCGTCCTGTTTTCTTATCATATAGTTTAAAGTTTTAAATGATTCTTCATCAGCATTTTAGGTAATTTAGAACAGTTGCATTTTTTCATAATTTCAAAATTGCATTTAGTTGTAGCCAATTCTCAAACCAAATCGTCTTTTCCTTTCTTTTTAGAGTCAGAGTTAGGATTTCTTCGTCTATCCAACGTCGTTATAATTCCATTGTTCTATTTCCCTGAGGATCGATACTCGACTTATCGGATTATTACTTGAGCGACAGACTTGCACTTGAGCCTAGAGGGTACGCACTTCTGAGACACATTCTTAGTCGCGTCAAGTTTTTGGCGTCGTTGCCAGGGATCTAGGTAGACTTAGGATTAGATCGAGTTAATCTAAAACTTTGACCAAAAATCTCCAAAAAAATCCAAAAACATAAAAAAATTGAAAAAAGGCACAAAAAGATTCATCATCATCATCTCTCATAAGCTGTTAATGCAAAATTCTGAACTCACTCCAACTCCCCACAACACTCCAACCCACATTCACGAAAACCCGATTGTTGAGTACAATCCTGATAGCCCTCACACTCCTAACGCTCCATAGTTTTGGGTTCCACCTCCCACACCGTCCCACTCAATCTCAAATAACACATCGTTTTCCTTCTTAGGACACACTTCAGAGCACACTCCAAGTATACCAAGTGATGATACCGAATCTTTGACAGAGAGAGACATGTCACAAAACGGTAGTGCAGCCGCCAACGAGGGAGAGGCACCGTATCGCCCTTTGAAAGACGTCTTATATCCCGAGCGCACTGTCACTCCGGGATGCATTTTACTCCCGTACAATGCTGGGCAATTTCTCTTTAGGAATGGGATGATCCAGATACTTCCCACTTACCATGGGATTCAGAAAATCCATATGAACACATTATGGAATTTGAGGAGGCGTGCGAGACGCTCAGTGATCAAACTTGCACAAAAGATGTGCTCCGCCTCAAACTCTTCCCATTCTCTCTAAAGGATAAGGCTAAGACCTGGCTATGGTCTTTACCTCCAAACTCGATTTCATCATGGAACGAGCTACAATCCAAATATCTCAAGAAGTTCTTTCCTCCACATTGAACGAATTCCATCAAGGCTCAAATTCAAACATTCCAACAATTAGAAAATGAGTCATTCGAACGATGCTACTAGCATTTCAATGAGTTAATTGCCTCGTGTCACCATCATGGTTTTGATAAAATGCAAATCATTTCCTCTATCCATAATGGGCTGAACATTAACTCTAAGCAACTCGTTGAGACCATGGGTAGAGTGGTCCGTTTGTCAACTTAGACGCCCATGATGCTGAGCTTCACCTGAGGTATGTCGCCGAGACTACCCAATCCTGGGATACATCTGACCTTAATGCTCAAAATCGAAATCGTCAAGTGACCACCACTCCATCGGCGTCCGGCCTATTTCATGTAGAAAGGAATTCTATAGCGGACAGTCGACTCGATATGCTTGAGAAAGGACTGCGAGACCTACGTGAGGAATGTGGAAGAGGACCAACTGGATCCATCTCAAACCCCGTCGAGAAGGTGTGTGCGATTTGTGAGGCGGGTCATTCAACTGAGGAATGCCGGATTATACCCGCCTACAAAGTGATGCTTCAAGAGCAAGTCAGTGGCATAGGAGGATTTAAGGGTAATTTTGGTGCCCCGCACGGGAATTCTTACAACCCTTCATGGAAAAACCACCCTGGTTTTAGCTATGGGCAACAACATGCTGCGATGAATCCTAATTCACATGTTGCCCCTCCTCTACCACCGCATTTTCAACAAGCTCCACACATACAAGGAAATGTGCAAGCACCACCACCTCAAGGAGCATACATCCCTCCACCGCGGAGAAGTCTCGAGGATACGATCAACCACTTTATCAATACCCAGACTGCAACTAATGCTAGGCATGAGCGCATGATGAACGACATGAATGCGAACATTTCACAGTTGCAATCATCGTTGAGTATCCAAGAGAAGGGCAAGTTTCCTGCCCAGGGCCAAAGACCGCCCCAAGGTCAAACTAGTGTTAGCTCCACTTCCAAAGAACATCAGGAGCAATGTCAAGCTGTGACCACTCATCGTAGTGGGAGAGTCGTTGATTTATCACCTTCCCCACACGACGCAACCAAAGACAAGGAGATTTCACCCGGCATGAAAGAGGCCGAAGATGTCCCCTTGAAGGAGAGTGATAAAGAGGACACTAGTGAGCCCGAGGTAGTAGTGAAATCACCCACCGCGGCACCCTTTCCTCAAAGGTTGATTCCTTCCCATAAAGGAAACCCCCGTGATGAAGTGCTAGACGTGCTAAAGCAAGTAAAGCTGAATTTACCTTTCCTCGATGCCATTAAGCAAATTCCAGCTTATGCTAAAGTCATCAAAGACTTGTTGACGGTAAAAAGGAGGATGAAGGTAAAGAAAAATGTCTTTCTAGAACAGAACGTGAGCTCCATCCTACTTAATGATCTCCCGCCCAAATTCAAAGATACCGGTGCACCCACCATTTCCTGCATCATTGGAGAAAATAAAATTGAGAAAGCCTTACTTGATTTGGGAGCAAGTGTCAATATCCTCCCTTACGCCATCTATAGGCAACTTGACTTGGGCGACCTCAAGCCCACAAAGGTCACTCTCCAATTAGCGGATCGAACCGTGAAGATCCCACGAGGCATAATTGAGGACGTGATCGTCCAAGTTGACACTTTCTACTTCTCGGTAGACTTTGTCATTTAGGACACGGAGCCCTCCTTTACCTCAAGCAACCATGTTCCCATCATCCTTGGGCGCCCGTTCTTAGCTACGGCTAACGCAATCATCAATACTCGGAATGGGCGAATGCAACTCACTTTTGGGAACATGACTTTAGAGACTGACATCTTCCATATCGCCCAACAGACGGGGGAAGAAGATGATCTTCACGCGGTGAACCTAATAGACGAGATCGTAGAAGAGTATTTTGAGGAAAATTATTGTGGAGACTCCTTAGGGTCCTGTTTAGTGTCGAGTCACGAGAGTGAGGGGGCGTACACTGCATTCGAGAGGGAGGTTGAGGAGTTGAGAGAGTTATTTGATGAGAAAGCGTCGAACGAGGACGTGAGAGATGTAAGTTGTGTTTCTAGATTCGAGGAATTACCACCGAGGGATACACGCATGGTTCCTTCCAACGAAAAATTTCCAACCCTCGAATTGAAGAAACTCCCCTCCCATATTAAATATGCATACCTAGGAGAGGATGAGACATTTCCTGTTGTTGTCTCCTCTAGCCTAGACGAAGAGCAGGAGGGTAAATTGCTAAAGATTCTGAGGAAGCACCAAAGTGCTTTTGGTTAGTGCATTGCTGATTTGAAAGGGATAAGTCATTTGATCCGCACCCACAAGATCCATCTCGAAGAGGATATCAAGCCCTCGAGAGAAATGCAATGAAGGCTAAACCCTAATATGAAAGAAGTGGTAAGGACCGAAATAATTAAGCTATTGGATGTCGGGATTATCTACCCAATCTCGGATAGCAAGTGGGTGAGCCCTATTCAAGTTGTCCCGAAGAAGTCGGGCATGACAGTGATTGAGAATGCTAAGGGAGAGCTAGTTCCCCAACGTACCACCACCGGGTGGTGCGTTTGCATTGATTACCGGAAACTCAATGCGGGAACTAGGAAAGACCATTTCCCCTTGCCATTTATTGATCAAATGCTTGAGAGAGTAGCGGGCCACCCTTACTATTGCTTCCTTAATGGTTATTCCGGATATAACCAAATTGAGGTAGATGTACTTGACCAAGAGAAAACAACCTTCACTTGCCCTTTTGGTACGTTTGCCTACAAACGTATGCCATTCCGCTTGTGTAATGCACCCGCGACCTTTCAAAGGTGCATGTTGAGCCTATTTAGCGACATGGTCGAGCGAGGACTTGAAGTGTTCATGGACGATTTCAGCGTTTTTGGCACCTCTTTCGATCTTTGTCTTGACAAACTGGAAAAAGTACTTGCCCGGTGTGTGGAAAAGAACTTAGTGCTGAATTGAGAGAAATGCCACTTCATGGTCACCGAGGGAATAGTTCTTGGCCACATAGTTTCATCTAAGGGGATAGAAGTTGATAGAGCTAAGATAGATGTCATAGCCGATCTACCCCCACCAAAATCGCTCAAAGACGTGCGCTCCTTCTTGGGCCACGCGGGGTTTTATCGAAGGTTCATTAAGGACTTTAGCGCCATCGCTAGACCCTTAAGCAACCTACTTATGAAGGACAACCCATTTGAGTGGACGGAAGCATGCCAAAGCGCTTTTGAAAAACTGAAAACCATGCTTGTGTCCGCTCCCATCATGCAAGTTCCGGATTGGTCTTTACCATTCGAACTTATGTGTGATGCTAGCGATTATGCGATAGGAGCTGTTTTGGGCCAAAGAAAAGACAAACAGGCTCATGTCATCTACTACGCTAGTCGGACTCTTACCGGACCACAACTCAATTACTCTACTACCGAGAAGGAGTTGTTAGCGGTAGTCTTTGCTCTTGACAAATTTCGGTCTTACCTTATCGGTTCTCCCATTACTTGCTTCACCTACTTGCGAAGAAAGACGCAAAGCCGCGCCTCATAAGGTGGATCCTACTCCTACAAGAGTTTAATCTCTCCATTAAAGATAAGAAAGGAGTAGAAAACGTCGTTGCCGACCACTTATCACGGCTTTCGTCCGACGTACCTAGTGATCCCATACCCATAGGCGAATACTTTCCGGATGAGCAACTCTTTGCTACCTCTTCTTTGCCCTGGTTTGCGGATATAGTGAACTACCTTGTCACGGGAGCCGCCCTCACGACTGGACACCGCAAGATAAGAAGAGGTTTATTACTTGGTCGCGCATGTTTTTCTATGACGATCCCTTCCTGTTTAAATATTGCACCGACCAAATCATCCGACGATGTGCACCGGATGACGAGATCCCAAAAGTCATCCAATTTTGTCATTCGGAAGCTTGTGGAGGCCACTTTTCGACGAAAAAGACGGCCGCTAAAATTCTGCAATGCGACCTCTATTGGCCCACAATATTCCGGGATGTGAACGATGCTTGTAAATCTTGCAATAGATGCTAACGGATGGGAGCTATTACCCGACGAGACATGATGACGAGACATGATGACTCTTACCCCCATACTCATTATTGAGATCTTCGACTGTTGGGGTATTGACTTCATGAGCCCTTTCCCCCCATCCTTCGGTTTCCTATACATCCTTGTCGCGGTAGACTACGTTTCTAAATGGGTGGAAGCTATAGCTACCAAGACAAATGACAACAAAGTGGTGATTAAGTTCCTGCAGGAACACATACTTTCCCGCTTCGGTGCTCCGAAAACGATAATTAGTGATAATGGCACGCACTTTTGCAATAGGCCATTCGCGAAGCTCATGAGAAAGTATGGTGTCGTTCACAAGGTTGGAACGACTTATCACCCACAAACGAATGGGCACGCCAAACTAGCGAATCGGGAAATCAAGAACATTTTCGAAAAGACCGTCAATCCTACCCGGAAAGATTGGTCACTTAGATTGAACGATTCGCTATGGGCCTATCGTACCGCATACAAAAATCCGCTCGGCATGTCCCCTTTCCGCTTTGTGTATGGCAAACCTTGCCATCTTCCTGTGGAATTAGAGCACAAGGTGTATTGGGCAATTAAGGAGTTAAACTATGCCATGGATAAGGCCGGTGAAGCTCGCAAGCGTCAAATAAATGAGTTAGAAGAGATACGCAATGATGCGTATGAGAATGCTAAAATCTCCAAAGAAAGGATGAAACTCGCTCACAATAACATCATTCGACGCAAAGAGTTTCTTCCCAGGCAAAAAGTGCTTCTCTATAACTCTCGGCTTCATCTCTTTCCGGGCAAGTTGCGATCAAGATGGTCTGGCCCGTTCGTTGTGAAGAATGTTTTCCCTCACGGAGCTATTGAGTTAGACGATTTGAAAGGGGGAAATACATTCAAAGTAAATGGGCAACGCCTAAAGCCATATCTAGAGGCGTGTGTGGAAGAAATCGACACCGTTTGGTTGTCGGACCCCGTTTACGGGGTAGAGTGAGCTGCTACAGTGAGGTCGTCGCACCCCCGACGCATATGGGGTGAATTCTTGTGTATAGTTGATGAGAGTCGTGTGAGTAGTGAGAGTTCTTAGGATTAGGGTACAATAAAGTGAGCATTCACATGTTTCGGGAAATTGAGAGTTGCGTTGACCATAGATTTCGAGAGAATTTTGAGTCCAAACTGATAGGGAGAATGATGAGAATTGAAAACTTTCGGAGAAGAGCGATCGCAATTAAGTTAAGGGAAAAATCCAGCTCAGTCCAAGAACCCGGATCAGTTCCTTTCTTTTTGAGCCGGACCGGTCCGCCCCGGATCGGTTCCTTTATTTTATAGTCGGATCGATCCGGCAATTGAAGAACTCGAAACTTAAAGGACCGAACCGGTCCGGTCCCCAGGCAGATCGGTCCGCTTTCTGCAGAAATGGATTTCCCCTATTCCCTAGGTGCACCCCCCCTTCTCCCCAATCCCTTACCTTCCCTCCCAATTCGTTTCCCCATAACCAACCCTTCAATTTCCCTCCCAAATACACTCCCCCTTTCCCTCCAAACCCTTTTCCTCCATTTCCCAAACCCTACCCACCCCTCCCCTATAAATACCCACCCATAGCCTCCACTTTTCTTCACATCTTCAACTACTTCACTCCTCTTCTCCCTCCCTACTTTTCCAGCAAACTCTCCCTGTTATCATTGCCCAACGCCCCGCCCCCGTCAAATACGACTCCACCGAAATCCTCCCCTCCGGCCATGGTGAATTCCGTTCCCGCCAAGAGGAGAGGAGCGGTGGTGCAATCGGTTCTTTGGTCCGGATCGCAAACTCCATATGGAGCGCGCTGTCCAATGGTCAGGTCTGCCCAATTCTGTCACCGCCCTCTTCATGCCTGGGGTTGGTGCTGATTCCTTAATCAACCGTACGAGGCGGTTTGGGCAGCCGAGGTCCGATCTTTCTTTGGCTCCTTTGTTCGAACGAGCCAATTCGAATCCCAAGCATATGTTGATGGTACCGTCATCCCTTTTTCGTTGGCCCTTCTCACGGCCAAGTTGGCTGAATACGACGTTCCCGATGAGATTCGAGCCTTTCATCTTTGTGAAAATTATAAATCAATCCGAGTTAATTGTTAACTCAAAGTTCTTTTCAGCGTCTAAAAAGTCGTCGAGGATCTCAATCCTTTCATTTTGATCAGTTTTGATAAATGTGGGTGATATTGTCGTACAAAACGCGCTACAAATCTCTAAACTTAATTAATCTCGAAACGCATATGGTAATGCAATTAAGTATTTTGGACAATGAAGTAGGCCCTCGTTTGTTACACAAAAATATTGGCCATAAAAAGTTGTGAAAAAATTATCCCTGATAACCCAAATTGAGCCGAATAACAGTTATCCTTTTCGTTTGGTACCCCGAAAAAACCAAGTAGCTTGGAATTGTGAAAAGGGAATATTCAATAAAGTCCGGAAAGTGCATAAAAAGGGGAAGGAAAAAAAAAGATATGCTCAACAAAAATAGCAAGAAAAGAAGTGAAAAATAGAAAAATAGAGAAAAAGAAGGAAAAAATGAGCAATAGCCCGGAAAAAGCACAAATGGACATCATAAATGACTTTTCCAATTCCAACCTTCCCTACCATTTTCATTTTACCCAATATACCTCAAAACCCGAAAAAGTCCTAACCGAGTCCGAATTGAAGAATTGGTTACCGCGTGGAGAGCTAATACACCAAAAGATAATAAAAGAGATAATGCGTGAATAAGAGGCAATGTTCCCGTTTTTAAAACCGTAATCCATTGATGATATCCTATCACTATAAAATTTTCGTCTTTCTACTTGTATGCGTGACTTTGCGTCCATTACATTTACTCTTTTTATCAGGCATACCGAGAGAATAGCCATAATCCGAGAGATTCGTTTGTGAGAGCATTCCGTGAAAATTTGAAATCAAAACGAATTTTTGGGTAAGTAACGTAATGATCAATCGGTGGAAATTGGCGGTTAAATTTCCGGCGTCGCACACACGCACTATGATTTGAGACTCTTGAACATGACTTGATGATGACTATTTTCCGGGAAAGTTTGAATTATACAATTTTTGTGTATTTTGAAAGTTCTTTGAATCAAATTTTGTGGGTATATTCACTGCAAACCCTCACGAGACACAACTCATCCTACTAGGGTAACCTAGGGGTTTAAAGGCTTGTTGCATACGCTAAATGCAATCGCTTGCCCGCGAAAAAGGTATTCTATCCCAATGAAATGATTTTCAAGAGTTGAGCCTTGCTAGGATTCTTTTACATTGCTCGGGACGCACAAAGTTCTAAGTTAGGGGGATTTGATTAGGCATAAATTCTTCCAAATTTATCCCTTTAATTTAGCTACTTTTAGCACCTCGAACAACGTAATCGACTTGATTTTGCCCGGACCGATCAGGTCTGGACCGATCCGCATTGCCAAATTCCAGAGAACCCCGGACCGACGGATCGAAGCTGAAAGAAAATAAAAGAACCGATCCGCGCCGGATCGATCCGCCCAAGAATTAAAAGAACCGATCCGGATTCCAGACAGACCGAACCGCAGGAGGACCGGTCCGACTGTCGAGTTTTAATTTTCTAAACTTCCTCTAATGGAGAGTCCTAGTGCAGCTAAAACTCTTGGAGTGTTGTAGGGTATTTAAACCCGTTTTATTATCATTCTTAGTACGGAGAATTTATTTAATTTTCCATTCTTTTCAGAAAAACTCTAGTTTGGAGATAGCTTACTATTTTAATTCCAAGATTGAAGATTGTTCAGATTTCAGTGATTACCAGTAATTGTAGTTAATGCTTTGAGTGCTTTGGTAAGATTAGTGAGTAATTTCCTCTGTTTAATTTCCCGTTTACATCATTCTACAAATTTTCCTTAATTTAATCATGACTTCCGGCAATTCCAAAATAGTTTTCATTACTTTCATCATGGTAGGTTAGACTTTTAAAGGTCGGGATACATGAACTCAACCTGATGTGGTAGTTGCATGTGTATAAAATTAATCCTCTAAATTAAATGGTTTATTACGACCGTATTGCGTAGAAACGCGATAATTGTAGATCTTTGGATCTCGTTTGCTTCCGGGTAACCGGGATGCTTTAGAATGCAATTCGAGTGTAACTATCGCAATACCGATTTACTCGTCCTCTGATTAAGTATGATGCGGGTTTGAACCTCATATACGTAATGCTTGGGAGTACTATATTCTGGGTCTAATTAATCATTTATATTTACAATTAGTTTTATATCATCAATACACTAGGGTTGGGGGATTGTATTCCCGTCCTGTTTTCTTCATCATATAGTTTAAAGTTTTAAATGATTCTTCATCAGCATTTTAGGTAATTTAGAACAGTTGCATTTTTTCATAATTTCAAAATTGCATTTAGTTGTAGCCAATTCTCAAACCAAATCATCTTTTCCTTTCTTTTTAGAGTCAGAGTTAGGATTTCTTCGTCTATCCAACGTCGTTACAATTCCATTGTCCTATTTCCCTGAGGATCGATACCCGACTTATCGGATTATTACTTGAGCGACAGACCTGCACTTGAGCCTAGAGAGTACGCACTTCTGAGACACATTCTTAGTCGCGTCATTAACCCTTTTCACCTCATGACACTTCAGACATTTTACAAACTTAGGGTTTCTTCTCTCCAACCAAAGCCACACCAGCGGCAGCCATCACAACCATCACCGAAACCTCCTGTCTTCGACGGTAGCTTACGACTCCTTTCCTCCCACAGTCATCACCGGAAGTTCTACCTTCACTCATCAGGTAACTTTTGACTGTTATTTACTTCCAAAATATTTTTTTTAACCTTCATTTACTTTCTATCCTTCTCCCTATCTTTTACTTTCTTTTAGCGACTCTCTCTCTCATGACACATAAACTGAGCATCTCTTTCTCTCTGAGCATCTCTTTCTCTTGTAACTTACGACTTTTTTTTTTCTTTTTTTTTTATTAAGATTTACAACTGTTAGTTACATTAGAATGACTTTTTTTTGGGAACTTAACATATATACATATGTTCATTCTCTGTTTTAGTAAAAATTGGTTTTTTTCCCTTGGGTATTATAGCCAACAATGGCTCAGTGAAGGTGCAAATTGTGTTGAGCCCAATAAGGATGTGGAAATCTTAGCTTAAAGAAGGAAGTGTTTGATGATATGCTTTCCAAGTGCATCCGATCGTCAAATGGTTAACATTGAATTTGGGAAGTTCTCATCTCATTCTGACAAATTTAGCAAGTTTTCTTGATCCTCGTTTATGCTGGGTTATCCATGGATCTTCTACACCCAAGCTTCAAGCCTTGGCCACAAGATTACTTGGACAACCTTATTCTTCATCGTGTTGAGAGAAAAAATGAAGCACTTAATCTTTTATTAATTCTACGAAGAGAAACGAGTTGACTCCAAAACGTGCCGAAGAACAGGGGTATGTGTATAGTAATCTTCGACTTCTATCGCGGAAAACTAAACAATACAAGGAAGGAGATAGCAAGATGTGGGATGTGGACGGAGATTCATTTGAGGTTGAAGGCGCTGGGATATTAGAGGTTGCAAATCTATCACTTGATGAGCCAGAGTTGGATGAAATGTTTTTAGGAGAATATGGTGAAGATGTTGGAAATAATGAGGAATGAGGAACATTGGAGCACTTAGCCCATTGGAGTTCAAAGTTCTTTTTTGTTTAATGTTTAAAATGGATTTTAGACATTTTGGTTGTTACTTGTATGGGATTTAGTATTAAGTTGATGTTTAATGTTTAGTATGGATTTCAGACTAATGTTATGGTTTATATATTCCTTTGCATTTTGATTGTTACTAGTATGAGATTTAATATTATTGTGACGTTTAATGTTTAGAAAGGATTTAACACTCTTAATGGTTTATCTGTTTTTTTTTAGAATTTTTGTTGTTCTTAGTATGGGATTAGTATTAATGTGATATTTAATATTTTTTAATACGCAAAAAATATTTATTTGACGCCGTGTCCCTAGAGTGTCATGTCCTCATTTTTTTGGATTTGTCATGTCGGCGTGTCCGTGCTTCATAGGATATAAATTTTCAAGGATATTAGGTTAATCTTGAAGAAAACGCATTGGAATTTAGTACAACAAAATTTTGAATTAAAGGTTTCTCGTTCATTCACTCTCAAAGATAAAGTGACTGCAATTTATAGCCTAAAGGTATCTTGCTTGTAACCCCTGCGACCTATTAGGCCGAGAGGTTAAGTCTCTTAATCTCGCGCAATAGTAGATTAAAAATTCTTAATCAGGGCAAAACTTACTAGGTCGCAACCTTTATAATAAACCTCGGCAACATAATCAAAGTTGATATATATATTCATTCACCACAAACAATTGAGCCCAACTAATAGATTTCATCCAAAATAATAATCAATCTTTACTACATGCATTAGTGAGTCTCTTGGTCCCAAACAACCAGCTTTACAAGTGACCAAAAACTAGACATGGGATTAACCATAACTACATATTTGATCTCTAAACAAAAGTATATTTTATCTAAAATCTACTTCTAGCTCTGAAAATCTTTATATCTCCACGACGCCTCAACCTCTCCGCGGCCTTTCATCCTGAGGAAGTCGAGGAATAAAAGGGATGAGCTCAAACGGCCCAGAAGGGTAAAATTGAAGGTCTTCAACCCACATGCGACTTGCCAATATTAGTATTCACAGGAATGAATCTGTATATACTAACAAAACTACGAATTACGAATTTAAACAGAATAACACAATTCGATATTTAAAATAAAAGGAGAGGAATGTATTTCTCTAATACCATAGTCCCAATCTCACGCCAACCACAGATTGAAGTTCAAGAGCCCAAACCATCCATGATAGATAGATTTGACGTCCTAAGGCTCAATCTACCCTGGTTCACAACTCCCCGGCTTCCCCCCAGGCTCAATCTTCCTTGGTTCACCCAATAGCCCGCGGCCTTGTATTTAGCCTTTAACTTCTCAACTCCACGGCCATATTCTAGGTTTCTACTGACTCAGCCAAGCCACATGCCACATGTCGCGGCCTCTTCTCCTACTCACTTCCAGGATGAGTGATTTGTTGTTAACTCCACAGCCTTGGTCGAGCTACCAATGTGTAAGTCCCATAACTAGTCTAGGCTCAATCTCGGTAGAACTAATTATTTTGACCTAAAGCACAAAGCAGGAGGTCCTCTCCAGACGTAATGTCATCCATACCACGGCCTCGACATCAGAATACAGCAAGAACACACAAGTTAGGAATAATAGTACACTGCCTATGTCTGCAACCTCTGAGAAGGAGTTAAAACTCTTGATCTCGAAACAGCAAGGGGTATTTTAGTAAAATGAAGGTTTTAACCCGAAACAACCCATAACCGAGGTTTTCAAAGATCTAAGTAGGAAAACCCTAATATTCTCTTTTACGATCAATATGAACATCTCCAAAAAAACTATTTACTCTAAGCCACCTGAATCCCAAAAATCATTCAAGAGAGGAAACCTCATCGCATGAACATGAGATGAATAGTAAAAGTCCATGACCATTTTACCCAGAAACTCAAAATATCACAAGAGCTCATCTTATTCAATAAGACATGGAAACTAGGGTTTTTTTACAAGAAAGAGGAAGAGGATGGCATCCCTTACCAAAGGACTTAGTCCGATGAACAGTACACTTCCACCATCGAGGACCCTCCTCGGCTTTAATCCGGTAGCACCTCCTTATCCTATCAAATTCTTACTCTCTCTAAAGTGTTGTGAAATGTTTTCTAGCAGCTTTGGGATTGGATCTTAGGTTTGCTATTTAAAGGAAATGAGAGGGAACCTAGGGTTTCTAACCTTGTCATCACTCTTCCTAAAATGCCCCTTCAAAAAGACTTCTAGAAGCTCCCAAACTTGGTTTGCAGGAAATATATTGATTGGGCCACGTCATTAATCCACGTGTTGGACCTACTCTATGTTTCCAAGGTGTAAACTCCGCGGCCTCTCAACATAGGCCACAACCTAAGGGTTGCAGTCCGTGACTTCAGTTAATGACCGCGGCCTTTACCCCTTGTCTGCAGCTCCAACTTCAGTCGCGGCCTTTTATGGTTTTGGGTCGTTCTAACCTCCCCGACTAAGGAAATTACATCCTCGGAATTTTAAGGAAATAAGGTTTTAAATTCATACCTCAAAATAATTGCAGATATTTTTCTCTAATTGTCTCCAATTCCCATGCGGCTTCTTCCGCGGCGTGGTTCCTCCACAACACCTTAACTAAGGAAACCTTCTTCATCCTCGGCTCATTCCCTTTCCTACCTATAATTTCTACCGGGGCTTCTTCATACCTCAAGTCTCCACAGATTTCTATAGGTTCTTGGGGTATAATATAGTCGCGGTCTCTAAAAAAAATTCCATAGCATTGGTACATGAAAAACATTGTGTACATGAGACAAGTTTTGGGATAGGGCAAGTCTATAGGATGACTTCCCAATCCTCTCAAGTATTTCAAAAGGTCCCACGCAGACTGAGCTTACCCTTCTTTCCAAACCTTATCACTCCTTCCCATCGAGAAATTTCAAGAAACGTATGGTCCCCGGCCTCTAATACTACATCCCTTCTCTTGATATCTGCCCAACTTTCTGTCTACTTTGTGCACTCCACAACCTTTATTGCATAACTTTTACTTTGGTCGCGGTCCGTTCTACCAACTCTGGTCCTTACAGCCTTTCTCCAACTTCATCCCAACACTAAGGGTTGTGGCATATCCTTCCATACAATGCGCTATAAGGCGCCATCTTAGTGTTGGCTTGATAACTATTATTGTAAACAAATTCCACCAAGGGTAGGTGGTCTTAACAAGTTTTATTTGTTTTCTCTATTTTCCCATCCGTCTGTGGATGGAAAGTTGTGCTAAAATTAGCCGCGACCCCATAGCCTTCTGGAAACTTCTCCAAAATCCTAAGGTGAATCTTGGGTCCGGGTATGACACTATGGCGACTGGAACTTTGTGGAGTCTTAACAATCTCCTTTATAAAGAGCTTGACTAGCTGATCGACACTGGTGGTAGTCTTCACAGCTAGAAAGTGCGTGGTCTTGGTCAATCGATCCACTATAACCCAAAAGGAGTCCATCCCTCTTTGTGTCCGCAGCAATCCCACAATAAAGTCCATGGATATATTTTTTCACTTCCATTCTGGGATAGGCAATGGTTTCAATAACCCTGGTGGTCTCTGATGATGCTCAGCCTTAACCTGTTGAAGGACTAAACACTTGGCAACAAACTCCTCGGTCTCTTTCTTCATGTTAGGACACCAGAAGTTCTCCTTTTTAGTCTTGGTACATCTTAGTATTTCCAGGGTGTACCGAAAAAGGTGAGGAGTGAACCTCTCTTAACATTAGGGTCCTTATGTTCTCACTCCGCGATATCCACAATCTCACCCCAAATCTTAAAGCTCCGCGATCATGTATTTTGAAAGTTGATTTCTCCCCTGCTTCTAATTGTCCACGAATATTTTGAAGTTCGGGGTCCACATATTGGGCAATCCTTACTCTCTCGATCAGGCTGAGTTCTACAGAAAAGACGCTTAAAGTCCACGGCCTCTGTAGCTTACGACTTAATTCCTAATGACTCCAAATCTCTTAAAATGTGCCTTTGTTAGGTTATTCTTATGGCATTAAGAGACCCTTTTCTACTTATGGCATCGGCCACTACGTTGGCCTTCTTAGGGTGATATTTGATTGAACAATCGTAATCCTTGATTAATTCCAACCATCTCTCTTTACCGCATATTTAAATCCCTTTGAGTGAAAATATAGATTAGACTCTTATGATCCGTGAAGATTTCACAAGTCTCTCCATACAAGCAATGTTCTAAAAGGCGCGCATATGAGTCGCAAATGCGCGCATATGCGTGATGCTTTTTAGAAACGCAACGCATTAGGGGTAGGCGTGGGAAAATGTGGGGTCAACAATTTTTAAGGCATTCAACGTGCGCTATGCGTGCATAGGTGGCCAATGCCCGCATAATGCATTTTTTAAAAGCAAAACTACGTCGTTTTACATGTTTTAAAAAATATTATCATTTTTTTTTCTCGTGTATTAAGTTGAGAAAACAGGGATATAAAAAAAAGGGTGCCCCAATCAAAAAATTAAAAAACAAAAGAGCCGATCTCTATTTTTAATAAACAAAAGCCTAGATAAAAAAATCAAACCAAAACAAATCATTAACATGCCAAAAAACGTACTGGGAAAACCCTAGAACAAAAACACCTCCGACCGTTCTCTGCTTAAGCTCCCGCCAATCTATGCTTAAGCTACCGCCGATCTCTGCCTTTAGAAACAAACCCATCTAGCCTATCTCTGCTTTTATACCAACGATCTCTGCTTTTACCCCAAAACAAGTAAATTTATGATTTCTTTCTTATTTCTTTCTTTTTATTTCTTATTTCTTATTTTACATCTTATTTCTGCTTTTACATTGTAATGTTTCGAATCACCAAGAAAACATTTACCTTGTATACTGGACCAAAACCTCCCCGACCGAGTTTATTAGATGAATCAAAGTTTTTTGTTGCATTTGTCACCTTCTTAAAAGAGAACAATGGTAGTTCATTTGATTTAATAAACGACATCTCACTTTTACTCTTCTTCAATGTTCTAATTCACTTTCTTGTTTAAAAAATCAATTTATTTTAATCTCTGTCAGTAAATAGTAAATACAAATACTTTTTTTAGGAATACAAAGTGTATGCAGTGTATATTTTATGCTTAAGAAATACAAAGTATATGCAAGTTATGCTTATAATTCTGCTTTTATTATTTTACAAGCCTGGGTATAATTAAAAAAAATATGAAAAATAGGCAAAACACCTTTTCACGCATATGCTTCGCATAGGCGCGCCTATGCTCCTAATGCTTGATGAGAACCTTGCATACAAGTAATGTCTCAAAATCTTTAAGGTAAAGACCAGGGCAGCTAACTCTAAGTCATGTGTGGGATAATTCTTTTCATGTGGCCTCAATTGTCTAGACGCATAAGCGATGACTCTCCCGTTCTACATTAAAACACAACCTAGACCACGGCCTGAAGTGTCACTATAGATTACGTACCTTTCTCCCTCCTTGGGTAAGGTCAAAACAGGCACGACCACTAATTTATCCTTCAATTTCTAAAACTGACTCACACTCCGCGGACCATATGAATTTGGTGTCCTTATGCGTTAGCTGGGTCAGTGGTACAACAATCTTAGAGAACCTCTAACAAACCTCCTATAGTAGCCTACTAGGCCGAGGAAACTTCTAACTTCCGTTATTGTGGTGGGCCTCTCCCAATCAACAATGGCAGCGATCTTCCCAGGTCCACTACTAATCCATCTTTATTCATTATATGGTCGAGGAAAGCAACTTCCTCAAGCCAGAATTCACACTAAGAAAATTTTGCATATAACTTCCTTATGCCCTTCATTGGATTTGGAGTAAATCATTATATCATCAATAAATACAATCACAAACTTGTCAAGGAGGGGCCTGGACTCTCTATTCATTAAATCCACAACGCCAACGGGGACATTAGTCAACCCAAAGGCATAACCACAAATTCATAGTGACCATATCTAATTCTAAAAGTTGTCTTGTGAATGTCCTCATCCTTTATCTTTAGTCGGTGATATGTCCTAGCATCTTTAATTGGTCAAAAAGATCATCAATCTTAGGCAGGGGATATTTATTCTTCACAGTCACTTTGTTTAATTCTCTATAATTAATGCATATCCTCATAGACCCATCTTTCTTCTTTACAAAATGTATCGGGGCACCCCAAGGAGCGGTGTTGGGCCTAATGAAATTGCGACCTAATAGATCTTCTAACTATTTCTTTAACTCCTTCTACTCTGCGAACGTTATACTATATGGTGCCCTTGAAAATAGGCGCAGCCTCGGGTACAAGGTCAATGTTGAACTCTCTGTCCAGAGCAATGTCCGAAGCAATCTTGGAAGTTCTTCAGGAAAGGCGTCCTCAAGTTTCGTGGCCACTGGGACATTCCCTAATACAGTCGCGGTCAATTTCATATCCTTCACGTAGGCTATATAGCCCCAGCATCCTCCTTTTAACATTCTCTTAGCCCTCAAGGCTGATATCAGCAAAGGTTTCCTACTTTGTTTATTTCCTCTAAATCTCACCTCAGCCCCTCCAGGTTTACAAAAGAGGATCTCTTTTCTAGCACAATCAATCCTAGCAAAGTGGGTGGGCAGCCAATCCATACCTAAGATCACATCAAAATCCTACATCTCCAAGGGAATCAAGTCAACCTCAAAATGTCGAAATCCTATTTCCGAGGTACATCGCCTAATGATGGCTGCAGCCCCCACCGATACTCCTACTGGGGTGTCAAATCACTAATGGAGGGCTCAAGGTTTGGGCCTCATCTTTAAGTTACGTGCAAATGTGGTGGATACAAAGGAGTGTATGGCACCGAAATGAAAAAGTGCATAAGCATTTCTATCATCAATAGTAATAGTACCTGCTATAACGACGTTATAGAAGGATGTTATAGCAGGTACTATTACCATTGATGATAGAAATTGATCCCACGGCTTCTCTGCATTCTTCTTTGGCACCCGATAGTCCTTAGCCTTGTGGTCTGACTTGCCACAGTTGTAATAACTCATTCCCAAGGGCAACACTTAGCAAGTGTCCCTTCATGCCGCAGTTGAAACAATTGATGACCGCAATATCCCCCTTCTCAAAATATTTGTTCTCCGCGGCCTCATTAGCCGGCCGCGGCTTCTGAGCATGTTGTCGTGGCTTTTCGTCTTTCTTAGTCCCCTCATCTCTCCCCTTCCTCTTCTCACCCTTAGCCTTCATTCCTTCTTCGAAGTCCTGTTCCATGATTTGGGCCACTTCTAATAGGTATGTGTATGTCCACAACCTCAAACCAACAAATCTGCTCCGAAGTCCACGTTTCAAGCCCCTTTCAAAAATTTTGGCCTTTTTATCCTTTGTACTTATGGCATGAGGAGCAAAATGTGAAAGCTCCGTGAACTTAGCCTCGTATTCGGCCACAGACATTGATCCTTGAGTTAGCTCAAGAATCTCCACCTATAGCTTCTCCTTGGCTGCGACAGGGAAGTCTTTCTCAAGGAAGAGTTCCTTGAATCTGGCCCACCCAATGGCTGCAACCTAACCTCCAAGTTGAGTCCTTCTGATCATCGTCCACCAGTGATCAGCCTCTGCCTCAAACATAAATGAAACGAAGGAAACTTTTTTCTCTTTAGTGCAATTCAGTACCTCAAAAATCTTCTTTATCTTTGTTATCCACGCGTCGGCCTTCAAAGAGTAAGGCTCCCCTTTAAAGGGTTGCGGCCCCAACTTCTTTAAGTGTTCTACGGTGCATCTGGCGGGCATCTCTTCGTTCGTTCTTTACATCATTGCCCTAGCTAGGGCTTTCCATGAACCCAACCACCACCTCTGGCACTTGTTCCCCATTAGCCTCATCATTGGGAACAGCAGGTCCCGGGCTGCAATATTTTTGTCCGCGGTTCCTCTAGCTCCTCCACAATTACCTCTTGCCAAGGTACATGGCAAGAATCACACCCGTATAAGTCTAATAACCTAAAACGAATTTCCTAGGTGTAAATCTACATATTCTCTCCTGAAACGAATGCTTTGATACCATTTGTAATGCCCATGGCCTTGCCCTCTATTCGGACGAGAGGTCAAGTCTCTTAATCTCGCGCAATAGCAGATTAAAAATTCTTAATTAGGGCAAAACTTACTAGGTCGTGACCTTTATAATATAACTCGGCTTCATAATCAGAGTTGATATATATATTCATTCACCACGAAAAATAGGGCACAAACAATAGATAGCATCCAAAATAATAATCCCATTCTTTACTACATGCATTAATGAGTCTCTTGGTCCCAAACAACCAGTTTTACAATTAACCAAAAACTAGTCATGGGATTAACCACAACTACATATTTGATCTCTAAATAAATGTATATTCTAACTAAAATCTACTTCCAACTCTCAAAATCTCTTTATCTCTGTTGCCTCAAGTCCTCTTTGCGGCCTCTCAACCTCTCTGTGGCCTTACATCCAAAAGTCAAGGAATAAAATGGATGAGCTCAAATAGTCCAGTAAGGGTAAAATTGAAGGTCCTCAGCCCACCTGCCAGTATCGGTATTCACAGGAATATTTATATAGTAACAAAACTACGAATTACGAATTTAAACAGAATAACACAATTCCATATTTAAAATGAAAGGAAAGGAATGTATTTCTCTAATACCACAATCCCAATCTCACGGCAACCACATATTGAAGTTCAAGAGCCCAAACCGCCCATGATAGATAGATCCAATGTTCCAAGGCTCAATCTCTGCTAGTTCACCACTCTCCGACATCACCTAAGGCTTTATCTCCCTTGTTCGCCCAATAGTCCGCAACCTTGTATTAAGCCGTAAACTTCTTAACTCCACGTCCTTAATCTGGGATTCTATTGCCCAGTCACGCTACGGGCTACTACCTCCTCTCCTGCCACTAGTACTAGGATGAGCGATCCGTGGTATGCTGTTGACTCCACAGTTTTGGCCAAGCTCTACCAAAGTGTAAGTCCCATAACTAGTCTAGGCTCAATCTCCGTAGGACTAGTCATTTTTACCTCAAGCACAAAGCAAGAAGTCCTCTCTAGCCTGGCGCATCAATACCACGGCCTCAACATCAGAATACAACAAGAATACCCAACAATTTAGGCACAATAGTATGTTGCCTATGTTTGTGGCCTAAAAAAAGGAGTTAAAACTCCTGAGCAAGGGATATTTAAGTAAAATGAAGGTTTTAACCTGAAACAACCCATAACCTAGGTTTCCAAGGATCTAAGTTAAAAACCCTAATATTCCTCCTTAAGATTAACATGAACATCTCAAAAACTATTTTACTTGAAGGCACCCAAATTCCAAAAATCATTGAGGAGAGGAAACCGCATAATGTGAATATAAAATGAATGGTGAAAGTCCATTGCCATTTTATCCAGAATATCACAAGAGCTCATCTCATTCAATTAGACGAGGACGGAATCCCTTACAAAAGGACTTAGTCCGATTAACAGTACACTTCCGCCGCCTACGACAACCCTCCCCTTACTGATGAACAGTACGCCTCATCAGTCTTCATTCGTCAGCACCTCTTTATCCTCCCAATCTCTCTCTCTCTCTCTAAAGTGTTGCAAAATATTTTCTAGCAACTTTGGAAATAAATCTTTGGTTTGCTATTTATAGGAAATGAAGGGGGACCTTGGGTTTCTAACCTTGTCATCACTTTTCCTAAAATGTCCCTTCAAAAAGGCTTCTAGAAGCTCAAAAATTTGGTTTGCAAGAAAGAAGTTGATTGGGCCACGCCATTAATCCACGTGTTGGGCTTACTCTATGGCTCCGAGGTGTAAAATCCGAGGCCTCTCAACATAGGCTATAACCTATGGGTTGCTATCTGTGACCTTAGTTAATGTCCGTGGACTTTAGCCCTTGTTTGCGGCTCCAACTACAGTCACGACCTTTTTATGGTTTGGGGTCATTACATTGCTATTCGAGATAAGCTAAATAGGATAAAATGACTAATTAGGGCACACTAAGGATATTTCTAAGGAATACCACCCTCAACCTAACACACTTAACTAAAATAGGAAAATAATATAAAGAAACATATAAATAAACTAAACAAAATACAATTACATTAGTTTCACCCAAAAAAGCTCGACTCGAGCATGGAAGCATGACAGTTGATTAGCATCGAAATCACACATACATCCTCGTTCTCGCCCACTAAAAAGGGAAGTCATCCACAAAGTGCCTGACATACTGGCTAGCAAACAAGTCGTCGAAAATCCAAACCATGGCCGAAGAGCCCGAACTCATCCCATGAACTTCCCATGATAATAGCGATCACACCTACTGAAGGAGGTCCACGTGCTCGAAATTAGTTATGTGCCAAACTAACGCATTAGTATACTGTTAGCAAAATCTTCAGTATTATCAAAAATTGGGAAGAATTAGGCAATACAATATGACTCATCGTCTTACCATTAAGGCATAACACTGCCCATCTCATAAGATAGACGAAAAACTACCCCTGCTTCCCAATTCTCAAACAAATGCGACTGAAAATACTATACATGTTTGTTATTACGCACTTGCTCTAATAGGAAGTCATCGCTAGCTAACCGAATCATATGGCTACCCCACTATAACTTTTAGTTTTTCTTTATTTTTCATTTTCTTTTTAATTAACTATAAATATAAAAAATTTAGTTAGTTTTAGGTCTTCTTGATATTTTTTAGATGGTTTTTGGCCTTGAGTCTTGTTTAAAGCTCCTGTCCCTCTCTCTCCCTAGGGTTTGGATTTGTAAAAGCGTATTATTTCTCTCTCTCTCTCTCTCTCTCTCTTCCACCATTGTTAATGTTTTCTTAGTTAGTTTTCAAGCTTTGTAACCTAGATAAATTTCAATACAAATGACTTGGTGTTGTTAATTTCTCTCTTGATTTCTCTTTTTACATATTGTTATAGTTACTTTAAAATGTTTTGTAGCTAATCAAATTAGGTTGAGATTATCGAACCCACCATAGGTCATTTGGTTGCTTTGCTATGGTATGATGTTTGGGAGGTTTTGATGGGTTGATTGTGTTTTGAAATAGCACATGGGAACCTTAATTGATGATATCATGTATCTTTTATATTTGAAACCTTTGTATACAATTTCAACCATATTGTTGACATCAAGCTCAAATTTTGGCTTTCATGAAGATTTGGGGAGTGACATCCTAAATGTTTGATTGTTTTCCCAAATGAGTTTTAACATTTGGAAATGCTTCTTTTGTCAGGTAACCATTTATGTCAAGTAATTCCATAGTGGGGGAAATGATTCTCAATCTGTTGTTTCTTTGCCTAGTGTTAATTGTAGTATATAATATTTTAAACCTAAAATCATCTTTTTCAACTTTATTTAAAACGTAATAATTTAGTTAAATTCTAGACATGTTTCCTGTGAATTCGATACTCCAACCCGCTGATATACTCATAAAAAAAGTGTAGTAAAAGTTTTAGGATTTTTGAATTGAGGAGGTAAATCAAACGACGACTAGTGTCCTTACACAACCACTACGCGTTTATCGGCCCCAATAAGTGGACCTTAGAAATTTTTACGTCTTTTTATTATGTGGTATTATAAAGTAGCTTTGGGGTGCCCTTAGCAGTCCCGCACATAATTGATGGCCCATTGGCTTGTCAAGCATATAAGGTGAAATGAAAGGCCCAAATAACACAAGTTATCACAGAAATACAATAATGGGTTGGGGTTAAAAATTGCGCACCTGTGAGGGAACCATGATCAGTATGCCATCCACACCAAGATGATATGGGTTCACCATCTAGGGTACAATTACTGCATAAGAAATCATTTTCACCAGGTTAGTGGATGACTCTAGGTTCCTCAAACCAATTGTTCCTCTTATCAAGATTGCCATCGGAAAAATAAGGACTAATTTTAAAAAAAGGCATCATTTGACAACTATACTACAAGAGAACCTCATCATGAAGAGTTACTTAAAATTTGTTAAACCAAGTAAAAGTCTACAAGGGCAAACACAAGACATGGTGAGAAGGTCGTGGACAAATTTAATCAATTTAAAAGGTAATAAAACACTCTTGTGATGGGAAGTTACTCCTCTGTAGAAAAACGCCCAAATTAGTAATTTACTCGGATAATAAATATAGAAAATAAGGATCTGGCATAAACACTTATAAATGGCATAAAAGAAGCACTCTTTAACAAGTCAATCCCTAAAATAAAGTGTATTAATTGATTTGCCCCAAATGGGGAGTATAATATTTATAGGGATAGAGAAAGGGTATAGAAGGGCCTATTAGTTACCTAATAAGAAATGCTTAGGTCACATGTGATGTCATGGGGTGACATCACATGGACTAGAGCATTCCTTATTACATAATACCTAAAATGGCCCTCACTAGACCCAATAACTACAACTAAAATGGAAAAATAACAAAGAGAATTACAACAACAAAATTATAAAAAATGCCTAAAATACCCCAAATATAATTCACATCACACTCCCCCACTTATAATCAAGCTCGTCCTCGAGCTTTGAAACTTCAGGGACTTGAGTGCAATTTCTGGGAATATGCAGCCCTCAAAATCAGCATGTAAGTTCCAAGTGAGGTCAAAACTTTGGGCCCAAACAGAACAGGTCCAGTCCCCTTTATTGATATAACCCAACTCACCTCTATTTTTATTTTTATTTTTTTCTCAAGCAGCCCAGTCCAGAAATAAAGAAAGAAGGAATCCAAGACAACTAAATGCCCAAGTTCTCCTTAGTTGAATAGGCCCGACCCAAAACCTCTTGTTAATTTTATTTTTCAACGAAACCCCAACTAGCAGTCACGGGAACCCAGCACCCACGAAAAGCTTGTAACTAGCCGGACATGTGACCATTTAACCGGAGCCAGCAAGAGACTCCGACGGGAACCGCCGATGTACGCCATCCTCCTTCGTGATCTGTCCTACTTCTGTCTTCTCTCCAACAGATCCCCAGATCTCAACTCTTTTCTCGACGACCACTTTTTCTACTGTTTTCTTCTCTCTTTTTTTTTTAAATCAAACCTAGATCCTCCCAAGTCAAAATCCAGCCTAGGGTTTCGAAACCCTAGATTCAACCCGCATTGTTGTCTCCGGCCAGGTAAACCACCAGCGGGGGTCGTTGGAGCTCTCGAAGTAGTTCCGAGGTGGAATCGACGGTAGGGTTTGTCGAATCAGCCAAGTTTCCGCTTGTTTTCTTCTCCACTCTCTTTTCTCTCATCATCTCAGCCCTAGAGGTTGGTTTAAACCTCTTTTTCTTGTGTTTCTTCTTTTGGGCTTTGACAGAGGGGGTTTTGGTGGATTTAGGTTTATGTTGTGGTGGTGTAACCGAGGGTGGAGGTGTGGAAGGTGACTGTGGATGGAGCAACAGAATGGAAGTCAGTAGGGGGTGATAGAGGCGGAGGGGCAGCCACTGGTTGCTGGTGCTGCGTGGTGGTAATGCTGCGAAGCTCATTCACCAAGAGACTCAAAGGTCTCTTCTATCGTGAAGAACCTCATCTCCAAATCAGCCGACTGAAAATTCTACTTCCACACCATTGATGTGTGTAAGATTTTTTTAGGTTTCCTACACCACCACAACAACGGGTGAGCGAACCCCGCCCCAAATGGGGAGTACAATATTTATAGTGATAGGGGAAGTGTCTAGAATGACCTATTACTTTGCTACTAAGGAATGCTTAGGTCACATGTGATGTCATGGGGTGACATCACATAAACTAGAACATTCCTTATTACATAATACCAAAAACGGTCCTCATTAGACCCAATAACTACAACTACAAATGAAAAAAAAAAACTAGATATATTACTATAAGAAAATAAGAAAATAAGAAAATGCCAAATAATACCCAGAATATAATTCACAACAGAATGTATAAGGGTTATTGATCATCTTATCGTGGTTCAGACACAAAGCTTGTTGAGAACAATCATGTTAAACTTTCTAAGTGCCTATTTGATACAAAAGTTGGAAATGGTGTCGGTGGAAAATTTTCCATGGCAATATTTTCCCCCCAAAATATCATTTGTGGGGGTTGTTTGATTGCACTAATTTCCAGCTGGCAAATCCTGTATTTTCAGCTTCTGGTGTTTGATTTTCATGTTGCAAGCTGGAAAACACCTATTTTCCAAGCTTTGTTGTTTGATAGCGTATATTAGCCAACGAAAATAAATAAACTGCCATGGTCATTTTCTCACTTTCCAAGTTCAAATAGTGATTTCATTAAATGTTGTTATTTTTAATCCTTATTAGTGTTTCGTATACAAAATAATATCTCAAAGGTGTTGCTTCATAAAACTAAATTCTTACATAATAGTAATACTACATTTAATCCATAATGACTAGTTTAAAAAAACACTCCCGAGTTCGCCCGAGATTCAGGAATTCGTTCCTTTCCTCAATGACATTTTGGAAGTTAGGTTTTCCTTTGGTCAAGATGCATTGTTGTGGACGCGGACTCAACAAACGGATTTTTGTCAATATTAGCACCACACCAAACCGGATCTTATGTGGGAGGTGTCCCACTGTGTAGGCCTTATTATTAACTCCCACACGGATAGTAGCTGTTGGATCTTTTAGTAATAAGTATTCCCCTCCATGACGATTGAGTTGGAATTCCTAAACAGTCACAACAACGTACAAGTAGCCATGATAATCAACGATGTTTTTTTTGAAAACTAACTACTAGGGTTAACACTAGGATAGAAGAAAACTTACCCGAGCCAGTTTGTGTGTGGTTGTGTATTGTTTATTGGTTGCAATGTAACGTTGCATCCCAAATCCAAGTATCTGTAACTATGGCACGCTGCCATAAATATCAGGAAATATCAGGAAATACCTTGCAGTGGCAGGAGCCTCGTGCACTGGGTTTGTCCTTTATTGGTATAACTCTATTGCAAAGATGCAGACGTTGTGCCACTAGTGTATTCAGTTATACAAGCTTATATACACAGCATGAGTGTGCTCATATCTTGTTCATCTTTTTCGATGAAGTGACAATTCAACCCGAAAGAAATTTTTGCATCGAAAATGACTAATGCATAAACATGCTGAATTTCTGGAGATGTGTGACTTGTGCCTCTAAGGCTACATCCGAAATGAATTGCTTGCAGATGACTTGTCATCTCAGTGCAAAGCTAACTCTTTAAAACTCATGTACCTATATTGATTTTTAAATCCCCCAACCATACATACATATTTAACAAAAATTTCATGTCCCACTTCATATATATAATATGAAGAAGGGTGTGGGTCATTGTAATGTCTCCTCTGACTCCCTCTAATAGGGTTCTTATAATGTGGCCTATGTATTTACTAAATGTTAATAAAATAGGGTGTCAATTAACATAAAGAAAAATCAAAGAAGTCTCAAAAGGGAGAGACATCTTTGAGTTTGGATACTGAATCCCCACTTCCACCCAACTGTGATGATGAATCCAGGAATATACATTGACCCCGCTAGTACCATATCGGGAGAAAACGAAGTTAAAAAACAAGCCCATTCAAACAAGCGTTCCCTTCTCACAGGTTGGTGATGTTATTTATTTACTGCCTTCAAAACATGAATCAACCAACGGATCTATGCCTGATAGCTATTTAAATGACCACGCCTTTTTGACAGAGATGTAACCTCTAAGTATACTGTCGATGGAATGGATTGGTCATTCCAAAGGTGCGGTCTACAAATTTTTGTAGGGACAAGTCAAAAGATGATAAAAAAAAAGTTAGATGCCTTCTTAAACAGGAAATTAAACAAACGGAGCGACGTTTGCACCACATCCATCTGAAGAACCATTTAATTCGATCCATTTTACAATTAAATGTCAGATTATGATAATAATGACTATGCTGGGGATTTCACTAGCTACCTACCGGGTGGATTAATGGGTTCAAAGAAGCCATTGTGCTATCTTTTATGGAACCTAGTCTAATGACTCAGTCTTATTTATTTGTAATAGTGTTGTATTGTTGTATACTTTTTAAGTGTGGTGAACTCCATTTCCATTCCATTATGTAATATTTGTGTACTGTCTTGAATACTTATAAGGTGTTGTACTATTTCTATGTACCAATTATTGTTTATATTGGATTAAAACTAATGAAAGTGTTCATAAATGAAAAAAATCAACTAACTTAGCAATTCGTACGAAGCTATAACTGTAAAAATATAAACATCGATTAGCAGTTCACCCAAAACAACAATCCTATAAACAATATCAGTTAAGTTTAAAGAAGTGGGGCGACATTAGGGATGTCTAGAGAAGTGGGGTTTACTTAATCATCACTTTCACTATCCCCATCACAAACATCATCTATATATCATCACTTCGTAAAAACTTAGGAAGTTCACAACAGGCAAGCACTATCTTTAACTTGAGTGACATTGTCGAATAAGGTTGATGCCTGATATAAGCAAACTTCTTTTCAACAATCCCATCGACCTCTCGACAACATTGTGAAAAGACGCATGTTGAAAACTAAACAACTTTGCTACACTCGAGACGTTGACCATCTCCCTACCTATGAAGCACGGACTCGTAATACGTGTTTTGACACGCGACACGTGATTCTTCCAAAAACTAGGATACGACACGCTAGGATAAGTATATATATATATTAATTAAATGAAACATATTTTTTCCATAAAATACATTATTAGAGAATTCTTAACATGAAATTAAGAAAATGGACCATACAAAACAAAATTAAAATACACTTTAACATTAAAAATTATAAATAAAGCAGAATCGCCATCACATGTGCCGGCGTGTCCACAGCGTTTCGGTTACGTGTCGGACCGCGCACACAATACGTGTTTCGACACGACACGCGACTCATGGCTTCCGGAAGAGTGTCCGTGCTTCATAGATCCCTACGATGGTACCATTACCTAGGATACGATGAAAGAAATCCAGGTACCAACGGGAATCTAGCATCGGCAAGATAGTATTTACCTCATACATGTAATACCCCATTATTTTAAAGTATTAATTAATTAATTTAATTAATTAAGAAATAACCTAGAATTTAATAATGAGAAATTAAAATTATTTATGTGTCAATAAGCTAAAATGAGTTCATGTGATGAATTGATAAAGTTAAAATAAGTTAATTCGGAATTTTAAGTGCTCATTGGATTATAAAGTTTTTGGGCTAAAAGTTGAATTATATATAAGTTATGGCTAATTTGGTAATTATTGTAAGTTATTTTATAAGTTGGTCATATGGGGGGGGGGGGGGGGGGGGGAGGGTTGATTTAAGGTCGGGGGCATTTTGTTCTTTGGGACATTACTTAAGGGAGACACTTAAGGTTTTAGGGTTTTAATTAAGAGGGAAAAATTGGATTGCGGTGCATTTTCAAGAGGGAGCCTCTATAGCGGTATCATACGGCCGCAATAGCGGCGGAAGGCACTAAAAAGGGCGGTCAGCCCTTATTTCTTTAGGCGCGCAAACTCATTTCTCTAATCTCTTTTTCTCAACAAACATACTATGTCCTCTCCTCTCTTTTTCCAACTAAACCCACCGTTTTCAACCACCATCTTTAAATTCTCACCCAAGTTTAATTCTAAGTACAAATCAAAACCCTAGTCATTATTTCCACCTTTCAAATCAAGTTTTCAAAAAGGGTTTCAAAGCATTTCAAGAGTTTTAGAAAAAAGGGTTTTTCAAGATTAATTTCAAGGGCTTTCTTCACACACAACTCAAATTTGAGCCACATTTTTTAGGCAAATTGCTTTTTACTCTTCTCTTTATATATATGTTTAAGCTAAATTCACCTAAATCTAATTGTAGGGGGGGGGAGGGTTGATTTAAGGTCGGGGGCATTTTGTTCTTTGGGACATTACTTAAGGGAGACACTTAAGGTTTTAGGGTTTTAATTAAGAGGGAAAAATTGGATTGCGGTGCATTTTCAAGAGGGAGCCTCTATAGCGGTATCATACGGCCGCAATAGCGGCGGAAGGCACTAAAAAGGGCGGTCAGCCCTTATTTCTTTAGGCGCGCAAACTCATTTCTCTAATCTCTTTTTCTCAACAAACATACTATGTCCTCTCCTCTCTTTTTCCAACTAAACCCACCGTTTTCAACCACCATCTTTAAATTCTCACCCAAGTTTAATTCTAAGTACAAATCAAAACCCTAGTCATTATTTCCACCTTTCAAATCAAGTTTTCAAAAAGGGTTTCAAAGCATTTCAAGAGTTTTAGAAAAAAGGGTTTTTCAAGATTAATTTCAAGGGCTTTCTTCACACACAACTCAAATTTGAGCCACATTTTTTAGGCAAATTGCTTTTTACTCTTCTCTTTATATATATGTTTAAGCTAAATTCACCTAAATCTAATTGTAGGATTAAAATCAGTGAGAAACCCTTAAGAAATTGAGACTTCCTAATATATTGTTGTAATTAGGTGAAATTTATTATTCTCACGTGATTTATATTAAAATTTAGCCTTATTTGATGGAATATATTGAATATTGGCCCTTAATTGTAAATGTACATTTTAGGGTTTTGCAGCCCATCTTGAGAATTGATTAATAGGAATTAAATGATGAGTAGGATGGACTTGATTTAGACTTAATAAAATTCTGGCATACATATACTTGGCAGAGTTGTACGTTTAGCATTAATAGTAGTACTTTTGGTATTAATTACCCAATTAATGAGATTTTTGGATAAGGATTTTATTTATGACTTAGAAAATTATTGGGACTCATTATATTGTTATTATTTTATATTGAAACACTTGCAATATGAATGAAAACCTTATGATAAATCACTCCCCTGGAATTGATGATATATGACCCCTTTATGTGCAAATTCAACACGAGACTCTACCATTAGTATTATGTTGTTGATAATGAATTAATCACGTATAGGAGATAGGAATACGGGATGAACTTGTGTTGATTTGTTGGATTTTTGGTTATTATGAATTGTAGTGAACGAGGTGAGGGGGATATGGAAGTGGGATATATTATGCTTATTTTCTAAATTTAATTTCTCATAATAAACCCTTAATTAATTAATTGTCTTAACGACTATCCTATTGTAATACCCCGTATTTTCGAAGACTTAAATAATTACGTGATTTATTATTATTGTGGGATTAATTAAATTAAAATGTGAGAATTAATTATTTAATCCGGATTTAAATTGAAGATTTACTAGCGTGACGAGAAGTTAGTAACTATTAATATTACTGTGAGAATAAGTAATATGGAAAGACGATTTTCATACAATTTGTCGAGATAGAGAAATGCGACAGTTTGGTATAGTAAGTCGGGACGCGCGTGTGAGTCGTGTCAGAACTAATGAAGTGAAGTAATAAAGTAAATTATTTTTAAGTAACTCGTATGATCATTTCGAGTGCGCCGCTGAGTCCGGAGGGGTCGAGATAGTCAGAAAACTCTACCCGGGTATTTTATTTGGACTCCGGGACATTTTTAGGCCAAGCCGGCACTCGGTAGGGGTAGTTTTGTAATTTGAAATTTTGGAGAAATTAAATGGACGAAAATTAGAGATAAATTATATCAGCTAATTGGGACAATTAGGGTTAGAATAAACCAAAATCACGAGAGAGCCACAGTGGGTGAGGGAGAGTAGTTTCCAAGGGTGGAAAAGCCATGTTCACCACCTTGCACAACCACCACCACCATCGTGTAGATCGGAACGCGAGGAACGCACCCATACCAACAACATCAACGGATCAGACCGTCGAAATCGAGGCAAATGTTTATTACTTGCTTTATTTAGCAATAATCATACTCATGTTAGTGTAGGTGGATTTAATCCTTGATTTACATGATAATTGGGTGAAAATTGGAGTTAAATGATGATTAGAGACTAGACAAATTAGTTGTTGATATTCCCTCATGTATGTAGAGGTGAAACTACGAAATTGAATCATATATGGATGAACGAATCTGGGTTGGTGGATTCTTTAATTGAAATTATGGAAACTAGGGTTCATATGAATTAATTTGGGGGTTTTATGTAATTATGATGATTAATGACGAATTAAGGATCCTAGGATGTTAGGAATGACTTATAATCTGTTATGGGTTGATGGGTATTGATGGTGAGGTGTTGGGTGTTGAATCTTAGAGGTTTTAGGTTCATAAATGGTGGGAAAAACGCAGAATTCTGGGAAAGAAGACGAACAGTGACATCTCGCGCGAAGTCGTTCGCGTGAGATAGGGAAGTCGCGCGAAGTCGTTCGAGCGACTCGTGGAAGTCGTTCAAGCGAGATCCATTCTGGTTCGAGCGATATTTCTGATTTTTAAGAAATTACCTATTTTTCCCTAAGTTAGTAAATGGTTGATTTGAGTGAGGAAAATTAGTGTTCGATGAACCCAAAATAGTGCAAAATTATTGGGAGTTGTTTAGTTGTATTGATTTAGATATCCGGGAGGGCGAGATTACGAGAGAGAGATAATCGTAATTGTAAATGCGTCGAGAGTATTAAGTGATAAATACTTACGAAATTAGTTCCGAAGAAATGGAACTTATAAGAATAAAAGTTAGTAATTATGGTTGGGACTTCTTATGATTTTGTATTAAGGATTTTCGAGTGACATATTATCCTTAGAAATATATTACGAGAGAGGGAATATCGTAAATTAAAATACGTGGATAGTATTTAGTGATAATAATACTACGTATGGAATATGACAATTGGTTGTGTGTATACCTATTACTTGCTAGTATTATGTGTATGACATACCTAGCTGCTTGCTATCACGGGAGGTGGTGTAGAGACAGTTTTATCCTGAGGGGATTTTGACTTGTATCTCAAAACATAGGACTGTGAAGGCTTACTTGTGAGTTGGTAAGTTGCTGACTATGGGAGCGTAGGTATGTGCGTGACCCATAGGTATGTGAGCTATGTTCCCCTCCATTATGTGTGTTTTGTATATATGGTTCGTGGGAGACTTCCGAACCGATAGCAGAGTACGAGAGGTACCGGGACATGATAGCAGAGTATGTAATGCACTACAGGTATAGCCTTGGGGTGTTGTATTAGTACATATATAAATAGTGGTGGTTATTTATATATACTTGTGTTATACTTACAATGTGATAATTGTAGGCTATTAAGATTGGATTAATGCATATATATAATAGTGAAAGATATATATATGTATGCTTTTGGTATATCTAAAATGAGAAAATATCAGATAATTAAGATAGTGAAATCTTCAGTAATGTAAATAAGTGAATACTTGACTTTAGTGTGATAACACTTGTTTAAAATGATAAAGGTTGAGATCTAAAATCGGAAAAATACTACGAGGGGTAGTTAGATGGATACGCCTTTCACCTAGTTAGAAGTGTGTCAGATGGCTAGGTTGGATTAGATGTACGTTAGGCGTGCACACTAGTCGAGAGGTGAGAATCTCATGTGAGAGTTCGAACTAACATGCATATAGTACTTGCTTTAATGCAGTTTTAAATACTTGCTAAAACAAATATTTTTTACACATAGGGCTCTGACCCGTTTCTTGCATCTCTTTTCTCTTTTGCTATATATATATGTATTAGTACAGGTGCCTAGCCACAGGGATACCGGTTTTAGATACTCGGATGGTTTGCCGAGCTGCAGCTGTTGTGGAAGTTGCGGGTTATTTGAGATTAGACGCTTCTCTCATTTCATTCAGTTCCTAGTTCAGATATCTCAGTCAGGGCATGTGTAGCAGAGTTGTGCTCAGTTTACTTTGTAGTTCTTCTCAGTTGGTTTGAGTATTTATTATGGTTTGGTTTGTAATTGTAAACTGGAAGGTTTTATCCAGTCTTATCTATTCAGTATTTGATTCAGTCAGCATTTAATTCTTGTGTATGGTTTACATTTACATGTTCAGAATTTATTAAATTAATTAGTTTAAAATTTAATTGGAAAATATTTTGACACTAGCTTAATTAAATGTTAGGTAATTAATTGGATTTAAGTTTTCGACAGTGATGCTAAGAATGAACCAACCGAACATTCTGTTTTAAATTTTATAAAGGACTGATCACCCGATATTTAATTGGGCGGGGTGTCACACCTATCTGAACGGAAGTGTATCGGGGGGGTTCCTTATTCGAATTTCACTTCGGTGAGACGTCCCAAGCACGGAGTTTAGAGACATGTAGGAGTGATGACTCTAGAACCATTAATAAATTCATTATACTTTTACTTTAAATGCTCTGATTTACGTGTGGTTCCATGTAGACTTAGTATCCTTTTAGCTCCTATTGCAGTGGCGTAATACGTGTATAAATGCCTTATTTGAAAACGACCCGAGGGTGGGGTAATGGGGTAATAATATTAAAACGATGAGTGATAAACGTGATTTAAATTTGAGAATGCAATTGATAAATGAACATATGTAACGTGGATTATTGGGTAAGTGTCGAGAAGAAACACCCTCATGCTGCGATATTTGATGAGTACGATTTATTGTGGACTGCTATTGCGTCACACGCTGTTGTGGAGTTCCGACGCTGTGTAGCAGAATGGCTAGGGGTTTTCGGGTACTGTGAAGCAGGTGGCAATGGGATGTGTGAGTTTGTTATGGACACACCGCATGTTCATGAGATGGCTGGGGAGAACGGGTGCATGTCGGTTAAATGTTAACTGATTTAGAGAATAATTACTTGATGAAATGAATTTGGTTAATTCAAATGCAATGTGAGGTTGCGTAATTTACGATGGGCTATTAATATTGATTACATAAACTGTGGATTTACCATTCACATATATAACTGCTTTGAGTCGCGAAGCATAGTGAGTTGCTAGGGGTTTGACCAATCTTTATTCGTGGTGACTTTCAAGTACTAGAGTTGGACCGCCCGCCTAGTCTTCCTCCTTCTAGCTAGCACACTGTCTCCATCTCTTTCTCAGGGACTTCAACTACAGAGCCCGATGTAGGTCTTTATTTCGTTAGACTATCATTTTACTTTTAGTTGAGTGTGTCATGTTTACACTTCCAGTAGGCATGTACATGGACATCACGATTTGGCATGTATGAATGGAAAATTGGTGTTTGGCTTGTATATTCAGGTGTTGTGATTGAGTTGTAGACCCTTCTCTTTTACGCTATTATGAATATTGGCTACACCTTATTGAGATTTATATTTGAGGACTTTAATATCGCATCCTTATGCTTGTCATATGACTCGCTTGTTTCTTTCATATTGAGAATGGTATTTAACTTATTTAACAACCTGTATGATTTAATAATTAGACTTGATCAACCTAAGTACTAAATATACGAGGCGTCACAATACAAGTTTCACGAGGTTAATTTTTTGACTGGTTACAAAGGAGATAAAATTAATTACAAAGCATAGAGTTTGTCCAACCTACCGACGTACCTTTGCATAACCATGAAACTAAGTGACAACCGAATAAACACACTTCACTCTTCTCAAACTTTTATACTCAACGACTTTCTCCACGGTATCCAATAAATCAATAAAGGCGTTCGACTTCATCCTACCAATGAACATCGGATCCTCCACTTGGATATCATCATGTAGGCTCTTAGTCAAAAGCCATGAGGCTTATCTAACATGATCGAGTGCAACCCCTCTTCCCTCCCTTAACGGGATATTCCTCATCATTAACATCAGCGTAATACCCGGTTGACATTTTGTTTAAATAAACGTTTTCGACAGTGATGCTATGAACTGAACCAACTTGACATTTTGTATTAATTTGAATAAAGGAGTAGCTACCCGGTATTTAATTAGTCGGGGTGTCACAGGTGGTATCAGAGCATCAGGTTCTAGTGTCCTTAGGATCTGTACGGCTTGTTATGTTTCCGCGTAGCGTTCTTTGATATAGAGCCCTATATTTTAGGACTGTTGTACTCTTTTGTGTATCTTTCGCTCTTCAGCTATTTTGAGATAATAACTGTGAACTTATAAGACTTCTCTCTCTTTTCAGATGCATCCACGACGTGCACAGAGAGTTTCCAGGGATGCTCAGCCCGAGCCACAGCATGCACCAGTTCAGGGTTCCATGAATGCCGCAGAGGTTGCAGCCATTGTAGCCCAAGCGGTAAATGCCGCTTTAGCAGTTGTGCAGCAAGCACCACCTCAGGCGCCGGCGGTAGCCCCGGTCCAGGCTCACTCATTCCCGTCTGCTTGGGAACGTGTTCGTGATGCCTTTCAGAAGGCACACCCTTCGGAGTTTGCAGGTAGCTCCGACGTTATGTCCAGTCAGTGGAAGGACATCTAAAGACACTTGAGGATGTATGAGTGTACGGATGTGCAGAGACAGATACTAGCTACTTTTAAGCTGGTAGGGTCAGCGTTGCAGTGGTCGGAGTCCATTACCACCGCGGAGGAGAGAGATGTTCTTACCATTCAGGAGTTCTGGGTGCGGTTTGACTGCAAGTACTTTCCCTCAACAGTTCATACCGAGATGAGGAGGAAGTTGATGAACCTCAAGCAAGAGGGGAAGCCAGTGGCAGAGTATGAGGCCGAGTTCACCAATCTTCTGAACATCGTTCCCGATGAGATTCCGACCGAAGAGAAGAAGATACAGAAATTCATGGATGGATTGACTTGGAGCATCCGTCAGCACTTGTAGGAAATCTCTCGTTGGCCACTTATTCTAATGTGGTTAACGCAGCACTGCTTCACTGCCAGGACCACCGCTTTCACTTATCAGAGGGTAAGCGATCAGGAGAGTCCAGCCATCAGGGCAGGACAAGGAGGAATGGTGCCAGCGGGACACAGACAGCTCAGGGTCAGCACAGGCAGAGTGATCAGAGTTCCCAGCAGGAGGATTATAAGAGATTTCGATCTGGAGGTTTCAGAAATGGTCAGGGAGGTTTTCGTCATGGCCAGCAGGGTCAGCACGGCCATCAGGGTCAGCAAGGCCAGCATGGTCAACAGCAGCAGTTTCAGCAGGGCCATCATGGTCAGGGGAGGAATGGCAACGATCATCAAGGCCGTGGGCAGCAGGGTCAGAGAGGGGGAAACTTTGTGGGGAAATGTTTTATTTGTGGCAAGACTGGCCACAAACGCCAGGAGTGTCCTGAAAGGGGCAGGACCCCGCAGCAGCAGCAGGGTGCTCGACACGAGCCCCAGAGACCTATGTTTCCCGCCGCCCTCCCAGTACCACCACAGATGCCAGCTTTACCACCCATCCCAGCAGTCCCAGTCCAGCTGGGACAGCTTCAGTACGGACGAGTTTATCAACTCCAACAGGCCGCAGTCCCGCAGGATCCACCCGCTATTGAGGGTATGTTCTCTATTCAGGGGACTATGGGGCGTATTTTATTTGATACGGGGGCCACACACTGTTTCATTGCCACGAGATTTGCATGCACTATAGGGTTGTTAGACACTGCGGAGAGCACAGTTACTTGCGTAGATTCACCATTGAGTAGAGGTTCGATGATTTCCCTTATATGTAGAGGTGTGGGTATCGAGATCGGGAGGTTTACTTTACCTGCTGATATGTTAGTGTTAGATATGACTGAGTACGATGCTATCGTTGGCATGGATTGGCTAGTTGCGTATCGAGCCATGATTGGTTGTTTTAGCAGGAGTATTATTTTTGCCATACCCGAGCAAGAGATGTTCTTAGTGGCGATGCCTCGTCCTGAGGGAGGATCGTCCACTCAATTGTATTACATAGAGGAGGAGACCTCTAAGGAAGTGGTGATACCACTCGATTCGATTCCAGTTGTGAGGGAGTTTGCTGATGTATTCCAGGATATTCCAGGAGTTTGTTATCGATTTGACGCCGAGCACTCGGCCTATAGCCCGCGCTCCTTACCGTACGGCTCCAACGGAGATGAGAGAGCTACGGGATCAGATAGAGCAGCTGTTGGGTCAAGGGTTTATCCGTAGGAGTACTTCGCCATGGGGTGCCCCTGTGCTGTTCGTAAAGAAGAGGGATGGATCTTTAAGGTTGTGTGTAGATTACCGGGAGTTGAATAAAGTCACGATACGAAATAAGTATCCGTTGCCCCGAATCGATGACTTATTCGAACAGTTGAGAGGAGCTTCCTTCTCAAAGATTGACTTGCGATCGGGATACCATCAGTTGCGTATCAGGGAACAGGACGTCTCGAAGACTGCTTTCTTGATGAGATATGGTTCCTATGAGTTCCGGGTTATGCCTTTTGGCCTAACCAATGCCCCAGCCGTGTTTATGGACTTGATGAATAGGGTATTCAGAGAGTTCCTAGACCAGTTCGTCATCGTCTTCATTGATGACATTCTGGTTTATTCCCAGACAGAGGAGGAACACACCGAGCATCTGAGGCAGGTTTTGCAGACGCTGCGTCAGAACGAGCTGTATGCAAAGTACGAGAAGTGTGGGTTTTGGCTGAAGGAGGTTCAATTTTTGGGGCACATCATCTCAGACATAGGGATATCTGTTGATCCGGGAAAAGTATCCGCGGTGAGGGAGTGGGGACAGCCCACGACACCGACTGAGATCCATAGTTTCTTGGGCCTGGCAGGATACTACAGAAGGTTTATTCGGGGTTTCTCAAAGATAGTGGGTCCTTTGACACATCTGACTCGCAAAGGCGTGCCATTCATCTGGGGCGATGCCTGTCAGTTGGCATTCGATGAGTTGAAAGACAAGTTGACCTCAGCGCCAGTGTTAGCATTACCCAGACCGGGAGTTGAGTATCTAGTCTACACCGATGCATCCTTACAAGGACTTGGAGGTGTACTGCAACAAGAGAGTCAGGCCATAGCTTATGCTTCCCGTAAGCTTAAGCCTCACGAGAAGAATTACCCCACCCACGACTTGGAGTTAGCAGCATTTGTATTTGCTCTTCGGATTTGGAGACATTATCTCCTGGGAGAGAAATTTCGTTTATTCACGGACCACAAGTCCCTACAATATCTCTTCACGCAGAAAGAATTAAATATGCGTCAACGTAGGTGGCTTGAGTTCGTGAAGGATTATCAGTTCGATATCCAGTACCACCCGATAAAGTCTAACGTGGTAGCAGACGCGTTGAGCCGTAGGCCAGTAGGTGAGGTGGCCGAAGTGTGGAGAGCAAAGTGGAAGGAGTTGGGACACCAGGACGCAGTGGCCCGATCATTCATGACAGTAATGACCGCTAGGCCCCAGATTGTTACGAGACTGGTACAGGCCCAGACAAAAGACTCGTTTTGTCAAGAGCAGATAGTTCGTTTACTAGCCGAGTCCTATACCGTTAGTTCAGACGGGGGCCTACGCTTCAATAGGAGACTGGTTGTTCCTGAAGGGGAAGACTTGCGACACGAAGTTATGACCGAGTCGCACGGTTCACGGTTCACGGTTCACGGTTCACGGTACATCCTGATGGGGATAAGATGTACCAGGATATGAGGCGACAATACTGGTGGAGCGGGATGAAGAGAGATATTGCCGAGTTCGTTTCCAAATGTGCCACTTGTCAGCTGGTAAAGGTGGACCATCAGAGACCGGCAGGACTTCTACAACCGTTAGAGGTTCCTATGTGGAAATGGGAGAGCATTTCCATGGACTTTATCACGGGGTTACCTACTTCGCAGAGGGGTCACGACTCCATATGGGTAATCGTGGATAGATTGACCAAAGTTGCTCATTTTCTACCAGCCCGGACAGACTACACTACGGGACAGTATGCCCACATTTTCATAGCGGAGATAGTGAGACTCCACGGGGTGCCTCTCAATATCGTGTCTGACAGAGACAAGATCTTTGTTTCGCGATTTTGGGAGAGTTTCCAGGAACCCATGGGTACAGAGTTGCGGCTGAGTACGGCGTATCACCCGCAGACAGATGGGCAAACCGAGCGAACGAATCAGATGTTGGAGGACATGTTGCGTATGTGCATTCTAGACTTTGGAGGTGGTTGGGAACAGTACCTTTCACTGGTGGAGTTTGCTTATAATAACTCCTACCAATTCACTATTGGCATGGCTCCATTCGAGGCGTTATACGGTAGACCTTGTCGTTCCCCAGCATGTTGGTTAGAGGTGGGGGATAACAAGATTCTTGGGCCGGAGGTGATTCAGGATACCTCGGCAAGGATAGAGATGATACAGAGCCGTATTCGGGTAGCTCATAACCGACAGAAGAGTAATGCCGATGCCAAGAGATTCTTTAGAGAGTTCAAGGTGGGAGACCAGGTCTTACTCAGAGTATCTCCGATGAAGGGGATTATGCGTTTCGGGAAGAAGGGAAAATTGGCGCCTAGATACGTGGGCCCATTTCCTATCATCGAGCGGATTGGGCCAATAGCGTATAGACTTGGGTTAACAGAACACTTGCATAGGATTCATGACGTGTTTCATATTTCCTCGCTAAGGAGATATCTTACGGACGATTTGGCCCATACTCATATTGCTTTAGAGGACATCGATCTTCAGCCTGATAGTTCCTACGAGGAAGGGCTGATTGCTATTCTGGACCACAGCGAGAGGAAACTGAGGTCGAAAATAGTACCGTTAGTACGTGTTCAGTGGATGAGATGCGCGACCGTTATCCAGAGCTATTTTTACCAGGTATACTTTAGTTCCCAATTTCGGGACGAAATTCTGTTATTAGGGGGGAAGTATGTAATACCCCGTAAATTTTATTGATTTTATTTAATGGATTAATTAATTATATGAGAATTAATTGGATATTAATCCGGATTTAAATACTATCGAGACGCGAGTTGGTATATGATTATGATGATAATATTGAATATTACTGGGTATATATGGTACTATATGAGTATTGAAAGTATTAAAATTGTCAAGAGTTAAATACGACAATTTGGGAAATTAAGTTGGGACGCGCGTGTCAGCCGCGTCAGAAATCAGTTTAATTAGATTTAAAAGGTAAATTATATTTTCATCAACCGTACGGTCATTTTGAGTGCGCCAACGTGTCCGGAGGGGTCGAGATAGTCAAAAAACACTAGCCGGGGATTTAGTTTGGGTCCCGGGGCATTTTTAGGCCAAACCGACAACCCAGAAGGGTATTTCGGTAATTTTAAAAATATAGGAGTTAAGACCCACGAATTTTAGAGGTTAATTATATATTATTAGAGAGGCCACTAAGGCCATTATCAGCCAAAAACAATAGAAGTGGGCCACGGGAGTTGGAGAGAGGTTTCAAGGAGTTCCAAAGCAAACCACCACCCACCACCACCAATTGGGAAGGATTTGTGACCAAAAAGAGGAGAGATTCAGCCTTTAATCACCAACAACAAATTAGAAGAACAAATCTAAGGCAAGTGATTTGGTTTCATTAGTTCAATGAATATTTCCTCCATGCTTAGTGTAGAAATTTATGATTGCCTTGAAAGATTTGATGAAAAACTCAATGAATTTGATGTAAAACTCTAAACTTTGGTTATGAATTATATGTAGATCTGTTCTGGACGAATTCAGTACCCCAAATATAACTTTTGATGATTTAAAAACGAATTAAAGAGGAGATTTATCAATGTTCTTGAAGAAAATAGAAAACTAGGGTTTTTATTGAAGTTTTGATCCATATAATGCCAATGATTGATGATTAAAAGGTTTTGGAACGTTAACAATGATGTATTTTGGTTATATGATGAGCCTATAACGTTTGAGTAGATTTTCATACCTTGTAATGGAGTTTTGGGACGAATTTTGGATTGAAAAACGAAGCAGGCCGTAGCCTATCTGGTGCGTTCGATCGATCGACACTCCCAGTTCGATCGATCGACACCATCGATCGATCGACACTCCCAGGTCGATCGATCGACACTCCCAGAATCAGTTATATTTTTCCTTTGTTGGATTTTTAACAGTTTCGACCCTAGAGAATTATTGGTGGGGACTTTGTGAATACTCTTAGATTCAAGGAAGACCAGTAGGCATATTTGTGAGACTCGAATTATAATTTGAAATAAAATTTGGGAATTACATTAAACTTAATAAGGCTCGACGAGTGTGATACTATTTGAGATTGAGAATTGATGAGTAAGTCCTAGATAGTTGGATAACATAAGGTTAATGGCAGAAATGAGGACCTTAAGAATAGTGGATTTAAACGTGGGAATAATAGGGGACTTGGTAACCTTTGTGGGTTAGGCTTTAGGTACTTGAAACTACGACGTGAGATGTGTCGGCGGTCTATATTACATATCATTCGGAGACTTAAAGATGTACAAATTGGAATCACGGTATAGGAATGTAGAATATACCTTATTTAATATTTTAAGATATCTAAGTGGTGTGATTGCTTAATATATGAACTTATGTGTATAACATACCTACCATACTTGCTATCACAAGAGGTCGGCTTTCGAACTGGGCCATCTAATCCTTGTGTGCCTTCGGGGGGATTTAGATTGGTACCTTAAGGACATAGGGCTGTGAATGACTTATTTGTGAGTTAATAAGTCAGCTGACCATGGGAGCGTAGGTATGTGCATGATCCATGGGTATGTGAACTATGTTCGCCTCCATTATGTGTGATTTTTGCTTATTGAGACGGTTCCTGAGAAATTCGGAACACGTGGTCCTTATGTACGTGATGTACCGGGATTCGATAGCAGAGTATGCGTGTACCGCAGCATAGCCTAGGGGTGCCCTAATTGTATATTTATGATGAGATTAAAATACTTGTAATTGAAATGGACTCTTTATTCTAGCGTAACTGTGAATACTTGTGACATTTTAGTGGAGTTAAAGTGGAAATTTCACATAATAATTATTGTAAGGAAATCTGAGAAATAAAAAAGTATGACACGCACAGGTTATATTAGAATGTCTTGTTTTGACTCAAATTACAACATAAGGTCAGGTCGTGATTTAAACTAGTTAGTTAGCGGCATAACTAAGATGGGTTACGGATACGTTAGATGTGCACAATTAGTTGAGAGGTGAGGAACTCATGTGAGTGCACGCAACTAACATGTATTTTATATTCAATGTTTAATGTTATTAAACACTTGCTATATTTTAAATTGTTTTCACATCGGGCTCTGACCCGTTTGCTTCCAAATCTATTTTCTTGTAAAAACCTTTTAGGTGCCCAGCCACAGGGACGCCAAGCTTAGGAGTTCCATTACAGTGACGTGTTGTAGCTGCTGTGGAAGTTATAGGACCTCGATAGTAGACGCCTCCACTTTCTACATCGACTCCATTTCAGATTTCTTCAGTTGTTAGGGCATGTCGCCCCACTTTTTTTAGAGACAGTTTTACCATACTCAGTTTATTTCAGTGGTGGAGTTAATTAATTAATTATTCAGACTTTGTATTTGGATTATTCAGAGGAGTGTTCCTCCAGACTCATTTTTATTCCATTATTATTCTATTGTGACTGTAATGTGATTGTGTTACCTTTAGCTCATAATTTAATTGGTTGCATGTTAATCTAAGTAAATTAAAATTGACATCTCACTTTTAAAATACTAGGTGGCTAGTAATTGTTTAAATAAACGTTTTCGACAGTGATGCTATGAACTGAACCAACTTGACATTTTGTATTAATTTGAATAAAGAAGTAGCTACCGGTATTTAATTAGTCGGGGTGTCACACTCAACATGGCCTCCGGCCGCCCAAATGTTGTCTCGGCACCTCCGGTGTCATACGCCCCTTCTCATGAAACAGGCACTCATTCATCTCATGTCCCGCGCTATGGCACTGGAAAACAAAAATATTGCTCTCTATGCACAAAGGGGTGTACCTTAGATCTCAAGTCTTCGAATGAAAACCGCTTCATTCACCACTCCTCTCGTTTTGGTTTCTCGATCTTCGTGAATGGACCATCATGTCAATGAAATCAGATCAAAATGATAGCGGATCTCATCTCCATGCTTCCTACCTTCAAAATCTCCAAATTTAATCTTCCTTGGTAGCACTTGTTACACCAATTCCTCGGTTCTCCTCTTCACTTGGAACCTCTTATAAAATTGAGGATATGAGGGGACTGAAACGATTGAGAGGGTGTTTATGAAAGCCCAAGTAGCCTAACTAGGCATTACCCTCCACCAATACTAGATCAGATTCATGAGGAGGTAGAGGCTTCGAGAATGATGTCAGGAAGCGTATGTTGGTCGAGGAGAGGCCACCTTCCGGTTAGAGTGCCTTAGTTGGGCTTAGAGTGAGTCTGAGGCTTGTAGCCATAACGTTAAGTCTGTTAAGGTTTGTTGAGTTAACCGACGGGCTTGGATGAGAGTAATGAGGTTGGACACGCCCTCCCCATATCACGAACAGCAGGGAGAGATCTATGGGGTGAGACGCAACTGGAGGGTTGGCGGAAGTGGTGTGCGGGCATCGCAGGAAGCCTGTTGCGTCTCAAATGAGGCTGGAAGCCTAGGCAATGCGGTGGTGGGTATTGGAACCCTCAACTTCCCTAGGGTTGGTTGGCATGGAGAGGCAATGGCACATAGTGAAGAGACAAAAGCCAAGAAGAATCTAAATGTCGGCGGACAACTCTCGGAGAGCCATTTTTAAGGCTATCATACAATAGTCCATATAGGCTTGGTAGGATTTCTTGGGAGACATGTGAAGTTCCTACGATTTTTACAACTACAATAATAACTTTGATGAGATGAGCTTTGATACCAGTTCGACGTAGCACGACAAATGTCCTATAGGAATAAACACAAAAAATATTTTTCTCTCTATGATATGATGTTTTCCAAATGAGGAGAATAGAAAACATTTATAGCCTAGAGATGTATGCCTAGTGAAACACTAAAAAGGGTAAAAAAAATATAATAAAGGACGCACACAATCGATTTCTAAAACCTAGCCATTTAAAACCTAGGGCATAAATCAAATATATCCTCATAAATGCAGTAAAAGACCATAGTAACTACAAATGACAAGAATGAAAAAATATCCAAACAACAAAGGATTACTGTCCCTAGGGCTAAGGCCATATGCATCACATAAAGACTTAAGTAATGAATATAAACCCACTAAAGGATTTCTTGTTAAAGGATGTTTAACATAAGTTCACTCGATTCTTATGATGTCCATCGGGGGGGGGGGGGGGGTAGTTCTTTTTTTTATGTAGTCAAATTCGTAAAGTTATTAGTTCGTAGCCTTTATTATTCTGATGAATAAATCGAAACAACATAATGTTCTTTAGCATAAGTTACAATTTGGTAATCATATAATTATTACTCTCTTGAAGCGTATCAATGACTTAATTAAGTCGAAAAAGGCATGAAGTTCAAAAGACCACATTCATGTTCAACACAAGAATATAGGTTGAATATTTACATGCGTTATTATATCTTAAGGTTATCAAAGACAATACGATTAAAAACATGCACATCTTGTTCGAAGACATTAAGGGCCTCAAGGACAAAAGCAGAAAGGTTTTTGCAAGAAGCCATAAGGTTGGACCAAATATGGATATAACATTGATAATCACATTAAAGGTGTTATTTTCATGCATCCATATTGATTTGGGATCCATGCATGGTTCAAAATATTGGTCGATATTGAGTCAACTCGGCTGAGTACCCGAGTTTGAGTAATAGGCGTTCTTGGCTCGAATCGAGTATATCGACGAGATCTCGGTCAGCTAGACGATATTGGTGCGATCTCGGTCAACTCGGATAATATCGGCTAAATCTCGATCTTCTCGAACAATATCGGACAATTCATTATAAATTTTATTGTGATTACAAAAGTCATTGAATTTGTATTGCATCTATCAAATTTGTGATCTTATTTATCGTTGAATTAAATCCTTACCTTATGAGTGATAATGTACTTATACATAAATCAAAATGTATTAAATATGTATCAATGTGGTTAAACACTTCAGGTCGTTTGATAGACCACATTTGTCAGGCAAATGTGGCAAACGGTGGCAAATGAAGGTTTTGCCCACAATTTTGTGTGTTTGATAGGTCTTATATGCCACGAAAAATTTTGTATAGATACCCATGTCCAAGTAAATGTTTTGCCATCCTCTTCCCACTTTTGTTGACAAAATTTGCTTTTCCCACAAATTTGCCATCCCTTTGGAAATTGTCTTCTTTTTTTTTTAACTGGTTTTTCTTGGTTAAAACTTTTTTTTATTTTGTTAAACCTAGTTTTTAAAATGTTTTTTATTTTTCGTTAAAACTATTTTTTTGGCTAAAAACTCTTTTTTGTGTTAACTGTTTTTTTTGTTACAAGCTGTTTTCTTGACAAAACTGTTGTTTTCCTCGTCACAAACTGTTTTTTATTGTTAAAAACTAAGTTTTTTAAGAACTGTTTTTTTCGTTATAAGATGTTTTTTTGTTAAAATTGTTTTTTAAGAGACTATTTTTTATAACAATTTTATGTTAAGAACTATTTTTTTTGGTTAAAAACCATTTTTGTATATATCAGCTTGTTTATATATGCCACTTTTGCCATAAATTCTATCAAACACCCCACTTTTGCTACCTGAAAAATTAATGTTATCAAACAACCCTATCTGAAAAATTATAGGATTTGCGCCAGGGAAAAATATGCCCACTTTTGAACCAAATGGGCACTTCTTTTATTTACTTCAAATATTAAAATGTATCATTAGTTACTTGATATGTATATATATATATATATATATATATATATATATATAATCTCTCCTTAAAATGTACTTTTATTTAATCAAAATATTTTTATAAATGTATTATGGAATATATTAATTAAGTGTTATTATTTACTTGATTAACCTTTAATATATTATTACAATAATGAAAATATATATTTAACTTCTATTTACTTTTTCTATAAAGCTTTGTGTTTAATTTGATCGGTTTGCTTACTTAGCAGCTAATAAGTGCGACATGCGTCAGTATAAGCAATTACATAATGCTACGCATACTAAATGATGGTTTTGTACTTATCTAATTAATCAATAATATTATTCTTATTTTTACGAAAATTTATATATTTTTTTCAAAGTTTTTTGGGCTCTTTGAATTGCGTATCGCCCGATACCGAGACCAAGTTGAAAATTGGGGGTCTGAGTCGTACACTGATACCGCAACTTTGAACCATGGATCCATGTATATGGTGCTAATGTTTGTGATCATGGAGGATGTGTAAAATTGATTGTACACAATCCTCTATGGTTCACAACGATGATTTTAATTGACAATCTGATATTTAGGTATGGGTCATGCTAAAGGTATCCCCATTTTCTCTCCTCGACACCACAACACAACTTTTTTAATCACAATATAGAATCATTTTAATGCATGTTGTGGTGCCGAAGAGACAAAATGGGGGTGCCTTTAGCATGACCATTAAGGTATTCCATTTAGGTATTAATCATGTTTCGATTTCTCTGGCCTCTAAAGTTATCCAATTTGGATTGTTTTTCCAAATTAATATATAATTCAATGTTTGTGCAAATGGGAGAACGTTAGAATAGTGTTCTTCCATTGGTTTGTTTTTAATTGATTGATAAGCCAAAATTTGTGATTATCAAGTGTATTGGTTATTATATATCTTAATACATGTGATCATATGATTAACAGGATATGGATAAAGTAAAAAGCTATTTGATAATTATTAAGGTAATATATTTTGTGATAACTCTTAATGCATAGAGTGTATCATTAAGTGACCTAATGCTTGGTCCCCACTTTCGCAAAATATAAGCCCATGAGGTTTGTCCAGACCCATTTAACGACAGTCAGGACAAGGTTGTGTAACAACCAAGGCCTGAATCATAAGGTGGGGAGAATTTCCTAAGTTTACCGCAACCTTGTGGCCCATATAGGCTGGGTAACTTTGTCTACGCCACGGATTGGGTAGGCCAAGGACTTGGGATCAGACTTGGAGCAACTTGAGAACATCGGATTGTTTTGGAGACTTTTGGATGAGGTCTCAAATGAGGCTGCAGACTTTTTATTCTAGAAAACACATGATGATGATGATTGATGACATGGCCCAATCAAATTATAACTTGGAGAGCAAGATTTGGACCTTCTAGAAGGTCAAAGCTGAGGACATCTTCGGAATAAAGAGGCCTTATTTTCTGAAACCCTAGGTTCCACCCTACTACTATAAAAAGAAGTCGTTGGCTTACGCTTGAAATTTTCTAGCAATTGAGAGATATCTTTTAGAGAGCGAGAGGCGGGGAGTCGATGGGGAGTTGATACTGCAGTAGTAGGCTGCGGCTGGAGGGAGATGAGAAGCGGAGTAAGGTGACCGACAACGGACTTAGTCCACCAAAGGTAAAGGATTCTTCCTCATCTTCTTTTCCTTCAATCTAAATCCTAGTCTCCATAGTTTCCTTTAATGAGATGAGCCCTAGTTAGACTTGTGAAATTTGCATTACGTGTGGAAATTAGACCTCGGCCTTTACTGCTCATCCTCTTGGAATTGTTAGCCAAGGCCTAATTTGTGCTTTCTTATCATACATCTCGGGTATAAGACTGTATTGGATTGAGGTTTGTTCATAGGTTCCTAAAGTATTCTTCATGTTCTTGAGGTTCGGCTTAGGGTGGGATTTTGATCTTTGAAGGCTATATATATGACATGTTTGTGATAAAAATATTTCTTTTACTTAAATACCCTCGTTGTTTGACGATAACGAGCTATAACTCCTTCATGGCCGCGGACTTGAGGCAGATTAGAAATGTGCCTCATCTTCTTTTCTATATCCCTTTGTACCATGAGGTGTTGTAACCGGGGCATTGTGGTTCATCAGGTCACAGCATATTGGGCTTGCCTTTGACCTTCTGCTTTGCACATAAGGTCGGGGACGAGAGCTGGCAAATTGGCTCGGCTCACTCTCTGCTTGTACTTAGAGTGAGAGTTTGTTGTAGCTTTGGGCTTACATCAAAGCTCGGCCAAGACTGGAGAGTTGATGGTAGGCCACGGAAGGCTTATCCTGGAAGTCTAGAAGTAGATAGGAGAGATGATCGTAATCTGTAACATGACCAAACAAAGACAAATCAAGGCCGTGAGTGGAGGTTTTATCGCGCCCTATGAGATCGTCCGGAAAGGACAATTTGTGATTGGCTGCCGATGGTTAAAAAACCTAGAAAAAGTTGAGGTCGGTTTTTTGATTGATCAATTGTGGGTTGGTTGGGGATTTACACTCTCTTCATAAGCGCTCTCCTCATTCTATTGCCTTTATCATGACATTGTTTATTAACATCATGTTATTCACTTTGGATTATTGAGATTATTACACATCTGCGATACTGACAAGTAATAGACGTAGAGTTTAATATACCTCTTAGTAAGACATTTGAGTACTTATTCCCACTTGGTTTGTTCTTTCACTACTATTATTTGTTGTAATTAAGGGCCGAAATGTCAATGCCCGTAGACATTGAGATGCTTTCCTTATTTCTCTCGAATAAAAATTATGATCAGTTCATATATGAGAGTACAGTTGCTTTTATTATGATATCGATGGTCGTGGACTTTATTGCATTGATGATTATCATACATGCATGTATTTGTTTGAGGTGAAACCAAAATATTAATTGAAGTGGTTATATGTGGCGGCTAAGGCCCTCTAGAGGCCGCGACCAAGTTTAAGGCTTACCCTAAATTTTCTTTTATAACGTGTAAGCCGAGAAAGTGGATCACACCGCCGCCCAACAAGGGAAGAGGCGGGGATGGCAGTTTGACAATGGAAAACTTGAGTTTTTCTTGGCAAGATTTCCTGGATATGATTACAGCTCCTATAGCAACAGGTATGAACTTATTACACACACACACACACACACACACGCATATATATTTATTGTTTTAACCATATGTATGTAAGATGGTTATTATAATATGCCCATCTCACGGACTAGACAATGATAAAATCGTGGGTCAAACTCAATCCCAAAAGCTCTTCCAAGGTGTGAGGGTGCCAATGTATTTGTGCACAGCACATGCCAGGATTCCGAGGTGATGTGGGACTCAGCCAACATACATTTATTTATGAAATAACTTGAGAGTCCTTAGCCCAAATGTAATATAATTAAAATATATATATATATATATATATATATATATGTAAACCAGTAAATAAATAATCTCCTTATAATATGATCAATATCTGAAATAATGAAGACATCAGAAATATTTACACCAAACAGGACTAGGACCAATAAGGCGTAAGATGGGGATACTAAAGACCGCACATTAATTAGCTATGGAAAAACTTGTAATAGGAAAAAAGAAATTACCTGTGCTGGGAAGGAAAATAATAAAGCAGACGGCCTTTATGACATCTCGAGCGAAGAAGCAACTGTTCAAGGCCTTCATCCTCATGCAATTTCATCCGTTTGGATACTGATCAAGTGCATATCAGAAGCCAAAGATCAGAATAAAAAACCATGCAACACAAATATATACGGAAAAAAAAATCTTCTCCTTAGCAGAAAATGTTAACTCAAACTGAAGGGAAAAAGAGGCACCAAGAGCTATAGCTAGAATATAACATTATTATAAATTATAACACAAACAGAACTTTATTACAAAAAATGTAGAGTATTTTTTGTTCCAAATTTTGTTAAAACATGTAATATTCAGTGTATATAGTAACTCTACAAGGTGGGAATATGAGCTTAGAGTTTATTTATGATAATTGTTAATAATACTGATGTCATCAAAATGAGTATAAGCAATTGTGAACATCATTGCATATTTGTATGGTACCAAAACTTCAATACTCAACTCAACTCAATTCAACTCAACAAAACCTTTTCCCAATTATTAAGGGTGAACTACATGATATCATGTCATTTTTTACAATATTCCACCAAGTCAATTTAGGCCTACCTCTACCATTAGCGTTATCATCAATCTATGGAGCAAGGACTCGACACCAATGTTTGAAAAGGCACGAGGCGATGCGTTTTGGCTCCAGCGAGGCGAGGTGTATTGAGGCGTAAGCCTCAACAAAAAAAAAAGAGCAAAATAATATTAAAAAAAATACTGCAAAAAAAAAAATCTTTTAGGATTTTGTCACATAGTTAAACATTTTTTTGTTCCCCGAGATGACTTTTTTTTCTTAAATAATTTGATAAAATCAATTTTAACATATTGGTTATTTTATAATATGACAATAAATTAATCAATGCAAAATCAAATTGACAAAATCATTTTTTTGAGTTTCATTCACATTGGTTATTTTATATATGACAATAAATTAATCGATGCAAAATCAAATTTACAAAATCATTTTTTTTAAGTTTCATTCACATATTGGTTATTTTATAATGACATATTGGTTATTTTTTTTTAAATTCTTTTAAGTTAAGTAGTAAATAGTATAAATTAAGTGCAATTTTAAAACCAAAAAAAAAAAAAAAAAAAGAATAAGAGTTAGTAAACTCAAACAGCAATTTTTTAACTTAAGTGCAATTTTAGAAAAATGAAGAGCTCTTTACCTTTAAAAAAACAGTGAATTTGAAAGGCAAAAAAAAACTCAGATCATTAGTATGTATATATAATCGGAATATATATATATATATATATATATATATATATATATATATATGTGTGTGTGTGTAATAAAATAAATATAATTAATTGTTGCACCATCTTCATAGTATGTATACACATACCAAAATAACAAAAAAACAACAGTTTTATTTTTTCTTGCGCCTCGGCAAAAAGGCGTGAGGTGCATCGAGGCGTAAGCCTCGAGGCGTATTGAAACGTAAGCCTCAAATTCAAAATTGAGGTTTAAGTCTCAAGGCGATTGCTTTGTGATTCGCCTCGAGGGGTATGCCTCGAGTGATTTTTAAAACATTGCTTGACACATAATACGTGGTTCGACACGACACGTGATTTTTCCAAAAATTAGGATACGACACAGTAGGATACGTATAAAATATATTATATTTAAATATATATATTGATGAAATAAAACAGATTTTTTCATAAAATATATTATTAGAGCATTCTTAAAATAAAAATTTAGAAAATGGACCATACAAAACAAAATCCAAAAACACTTTAAAATTAAAAATCATAAATAAAGCAAAATCATCATCATCATCATCATCATCCTTGCCTTAATCCCATCACATGGGGTCGACCACATGGATTCTCCTTTTCCTATTTAATCTATTACAAGCAATATATTCATTCAAATTTAAATCCTTAAGATCTCTCCAAATAATTTCCTCCCACGATAGCTTAGGGCGATCCCTTCCTCTTTTACCCTCTATCTCCAATAATCTTCCTCTTATTATAGGTGCATATACTGGTTTACGTAAAACATGTCCGTACCATCTAAGTCTACTTTCTCTTAATTTCTCGGTAATGGGAGCTACTCCTAACTTTTCTCTCACATAATGGTTTTTAATCTTATCCATTCTATAAATCCCTATCATCCATCGGAGCATCCTTATCTCACTAACATGGAGACTTTGTTCATGTTTTTTCTTTAAAGCCCAACATTTCGCTCCATATATGGTCACTGGCCTAACAACTACTCTATAAAATTTTCCTTTTAGTTTATTAGTTATCCTCTAATCGCATAACACCCCACTTGCTTGTCTCCATTTCATCCAACCAGTTGATATTCTACTCGTAACATCCTCATCAATATCCCCATTACTTTGTATCACTGAACCTAAATAACGAAATTTATTAGTTTGTCTTATCACTTTTTCTTCAATCTTTAACATTATGCTATCAGACGCCTCATTATTAAACTTACACTCCATAAATTCAATTTTATTTCTACTGATTTTTAGTCCCTTGGATTCTAAGGCATTTCCTCAATTATCTACTCTCGTCGTAGCTAAGGCCTCCTTTGAAGCGTCTACTAAAACTATATCATCTGCAAACAACATACACCATGGGACCATCCAATAGCAAATAAGTACGGACTTAAATCCGATCCTTGATGTAGGCCCACTTTAATCGTAAAATCATTAGTTTCTCCACAAATAGTTCTTACTTTAGTCATTGTGTTATCATCCATATCTTCAATAACTTTAATATAACTCACAGGGATTCTTTTCCTCCTTAAGGCCCACCATATTATATCCCTAGGTACTATATCATATGCCTTTTCTAAGCCTATAAAGACCATATATAAATTCTTATTCTTACTTCTACATTTCTCCATCACAATTCAAAAAACAAAATTAAAAAAAAAATAATAATTTCTCGTGTCCTTTTATGCGTCCCATCGTGTCCTTTTACATGTCCAACCTAAAAAGAAGACTCGCATGTTAGCAACGTGTTGGAGCGTGCCCATGTCCGACTTGAGTCAAAGCTGACTCATGGCTTCCGGGAGAATGTCTGTGCTTCATAGCCATCAATATTAACTCACTCTTCCTTACGAGGGCATCCACTGGGATACGCTTGATGTGTCCAAACCACCTAAGCCGATTTTCTCTCAATTTATCTTCTATAGGAGCTACTTTTACTGTTTCACGAATTTGTTCATTTATAATTTTATCCTTTTGAGTTCACCACAAATCCATCTTAGCGTTCGCATCTCCGCCACATATTTTCTACACATTTTGTTTCTTGGTTGCCCAACACTCTGTCCCATATAACATGGCGGGTCTGATGGCCGTCTTATAGAATTTTCACTTTAACTTTAAAGGTATACACCGGTAGCACTACTCCACTTAACTCAGCCTGCTTTAATCCTATGAGTAACATCATCACTAATATCTCCATTTTTTGGATAATCAAGCTTAAATAACGAAAATGATCATTTTTAGGTATCTCTTGACCCTCCAATTACACAACATCCTCGTTTGTCCTTCTATTATTACTTTAATTGCACTTCACATATTATATTTTAGTTCTATTTATTTTAAATCCTCTTTTCTGAGAGTTTCTCTCCACAATTTCAATTTAGCATTAATCCCCGTCTTAGTTTCATCGACTAAAACAATATTTGCAAATAACATACATCACGGCACCTCATCTCGTATTTGTCCAGTCAACTCATTTGTAACAAGATCAAAGATATAAGGACATTATGCTGAACCTTGGTGTAGACCTACAGTAATTGGGAATTCACTATTTTCTTTGTTCTTATTATAGTCATGGCCTCATCGTACATATCCTTGATCACATCAATACAAGGTTCTAAAATGCGTGAGGCGTGATCGAGATGTGAAGGTCAAGCTTCAAGTTTTAGAAGCCTAAGCAAAACCTAGGCGTAAAAAGGCATTTTTCCTAATGAGCAAAAACACGTACGTAGAACCAAAAAAACTATAACAGAATAAGAAAAAAAAACATAAGCAGAAACATCATGAAATAGAATAAGAAAAAATTATAAGCAGAAAGAAACATCATGAAGTAGAATCAATACTATACCAATTTGGTTGGGGGGTTTTGTTTTGCTTGTTTAAAGGCTTTTGATAAGAAAAAAAAAAAAAAAAGGCGCGCGTGGGCCGTTGACTGCGCCTTTTGCCATGCCTATGCCTTATGCGGGGTGTTTCTAAAAAGCCTCATGCCTATGTGCGCCGCCTAAGCGCGCCTTTTAGAACACTGCATCAATATATCTACGAGCCCTCCTTTATTTTGTAAAACCCACCAATTTATATCTCTTGGTATCTTATCATACGCTTTATCCAAATCTATAAAAATCATATGAGGTTCCTTTTTTTTCTCCCTATAACCCCCCCCCCCCCCCCTTCATTAATCTCCTCAATAAATATATATCTTCCATTGTTGATCGCCCAAAACTGATTCTCACATACAATTCATAGGATTGATGTTAAATAAAAAAACAAAAAATTAATTTGTATGATGGAGACGAAGATACACTATTGACTTTTTAAGTAGGGAAAGGTCAGAACACAGATTTAAGAGAAATGAACCGCTTTAATTACCTAGTTTTTTAGGGGGGGTTGGGGGTGTTAATGCACAGGATCATTGAAGGGCATACGATTCAAAGAACTAACTCCATCATCGAAGATTAACATCACCTTCAACATCCACCCAGATGTAGATCACCTTTGAGAAGACATGTATGATCCTCACTTATATGATTTTCTAGTCAAACTCGCGAATCCCGTTTTGTAGAGACTTGAGTTAGACAAAACACAAGGGAATCTCAAGATTCATTCGAAATCTTGATTCGTTGTGAGACCTTCGCAAGTCTTCACAAGGAAGGCTGGAAATGTTGCCTTGTTACTCAATCCATCACAGCAAACACCATTACTCGCTCCACCAATCACATTAATGGCACCACTCAAAGTATCCCAAGCAAGCAGTACAAATTAACACTATTGAACACCTGTCAACTAAAATCACCTCTCGACCTGTCACACCACGAGCCCATCTCGAATGAAGCCACGGCTTGACACTAGCCTCGACCGACTGGTTACGGATTAGAAACAGACTAGCCTATGGTTGCGGCCTTTTTAAACCTCGACAAATACGTCACAATTTGTAACACCCCAAATTTTTGTACATAGCGGGTGACCAAGCCTCAATGCCGAAGATAGGGGACGTCAAACAATTCATATCACTCTCAACATCAGAGATACACAAAGAAATAAAGTAAACCATCCACAAAGGTAATATATAAACTATGCAAATAAATAAAATGAGATAATAAGTATGACTCTCCAAATTAAAAAATATATATATATATTTTGAATAAAACTCCACCATACTGAATAGTCTCAAAACCGAATCAATCAACAACTCTAGAATCCACCGTGGATCCATAAACAATGTCTTTAACTAAATACAGATAACAGAGATTTTGATAGAATAGGAAATATTGAACTGAAATGAAATCCTATACTACTAGTAGATAGCTGCCTAAGCAGCTGAATTACAAGCCTAAATACTAAGACCTATTGCTCCTGTGTTATAAACACCTGAAAAGCAGTTTTTAGAAAATAAGCAAGAAATATCTTACTTTAACTAAACAATATTAAATACAGCTTATTTACGTATCACACCCTCCTACCGGCGCACACATCAAAATATACCTCACCCAACCTGTCTTAATATATAAACTAGCTACAAGTCCACTGTGCTAAACATTAACTATCTTGTAAAAGTCCAATTCCCAAAACTATAGAGTAGGCTACCTAACCTCACCTTAAAGCTACAACAAATGTCTTATTTCTAGCCGCGAACATGAGACAGATTTTGTCTAATGTCTCATTTTGTTTTTGTACTTCTAGTACACTTGGCATGACGCAGTTGCATAATTTGATGAAGAGATTTCCACTGGCCTTCTACTTCGTGTTTTAGGTCCAGGAAAAGATTTAACGGGTTGGCTCGGCTCATTCTCTGCTTAGTTCTTGGGATGGGAGGCTGATTTAATCCCAGGCTTGCGTTCTAGGCAGTGCTAGACAAAGACTAGAAAGCTGGAATGCTCACACTGAAATGGGGCAGGGAGATGGTCGTAAACTATAGCATAACCATGCAAAGACCCATAAAGATGGTCGTGGAATGTGGCATAACCATACAAAGACCCTGGAACAAACCCGAGGTAAGTCGAGGTCCTACCGACACCCAAAAAGAGCCCACATAAGATAACATGGCGATAGTTGCCAAAGGTTGAAAAGCCTTTTGCAAAAACCGAGGTCTCGTTAATGGACTTATCTTCCAGGTCGACGAATGCCCCTTGTGCCAAGATTCAATTGAGTATTTAAAGCAATGTCACTTGGAACATGGGTCCCTCCGGTATGTGTTACGAATACAAGTACGTGGTACATTACTTTATCTGGTACGCGGTATGGCAGGGGTATACTTGGTTCACTACTTTCCATAATGGGGGACTTTACAACACTTATTGGGTTCTTTTAGTACTATAATCATGTATTATGTAAAGATTCGTGTACTCCACCAATATACAAGGGTTCTGTAAGAATGTATGGAGTGGATAATCTCTATATATAACATTATTACATTATTACAATAATATATATAAATTATTTTGCGTATATTCTGGTTGAGAAATCTTTTCTCCTCCCATGTATTTAATTAATCAAGTCTAAAGTAGTATTGTAACTAAATTGAGAACGCCAGATCAGGATCGTGAACCCACCATACTTTGAATTGTGCGACACCGGATCGCGCTACGTAAGGGGATGTAGTGATCCGGGTGACTATAATTTGAAGGTTGGGTTGAGGAGTTGGGTTTATACATTCTTTATATGTCTATTACCTACATTATTGTGTTATGATTTCGTATTGATTATGAGTTCTCACCATTATCTTCATAGATTTCTTGTTGAGTTTTAGTATTTGTGATACTAAACCTTGTTGCAGATATCGGCAGTTATGGGTTAGCAAAATCTCTTGATAGCCATTATAGTGCTCAATCCTTTACTTTCCTTCATTCCTCAGGTTACAGAGGCGAGGAGATCGGAGATTGCGGATCTGAGAGGAGAGACCAAGCTGTAAATGTTAATGTAAGACTGTTTAGTGTTTACTTACGATGGTTTGTAATGGTTTGTCATTGACTTTGATGCATATTTGGTTTTTTAGCATTAAATGGTATCATACTCGTATGTCTGGAAATAGATGAACTAAGTTATGATTTTCGATTGAGATCTTAGATGAGGACGCGATCTGGACTTAGGTTAGCCCTTAAATCTTCTAGCACGTGAGTCGAGGTAGTGTTTCATGCTAAGTCCACGGTTGTATTCCAAGTTCTCTTGTTTGGTCAAGCCATGAACAATCCACAACAACCATCCCTCATAACTAAGGTTCAGCCTCTGCAGGCTGTCCATCAGCCCTATTCCCTAGCACGAGCTCTGGCATGGCACACAGGAGCCAAGCCATAAGTTAACCAGTAGACGAACTTTTCAGGTTTGTTTTCCAACCTCAAAAATGAAGCAAGTCAAAGGCAGGCTTGCAGAGACGGCAGTCTTTATAAGGACACCTGCCTCGGCCACGCTCGAGAATACGAGAGGTTAAGAATTAAACTAAGTCACACGACGATCTTGCCTTAGATTCCATTGTCAATAAGAATATATAGGGTATTTTTGTAAAATGATACTTTTTGCACAAACACTATATAAAATTCACATTTAAGGATGAAACCCCCAAAACAAACGCGGGCACTCAAGAACAAGAACTTCAGAAAAATTATTATAGGTCATTATAATAATCAACAATGAATAGTAAAAGGACTAAGTCGCTCTAAAGCTTGACAAATTATTAACACAAGGATTACATGTTTCAACAAAGAAGATATAGGAATCAAGGGAGAAAAGAGTAAATTCGTATTTACCTCAAATGCTCAGTCCAAACACCATAATATCAACGCAGGTGCTCAACCTCCAACCACCGACATCAACGTGACAAAATTCCCACGGAAAGCAGAGCTCCGACCACCCTCTCCTTCTTCTCACACTATATTACTCGTACCTCGAGATAAAATGTCGCCCTCAAACAGTAACCAACAATTTATTTTCAGTGTCAAGGATCCTTTAGGGTTTCTAAAAACCTATGAAGCACGGACACTCTTCCGGAAGCCACGAGTCGCGTGTCGTGTCGAAACACGTATTATGTGCGCGCTCCGATGTATTACCGTGTGTTTGAATTTTGTAATGGTGATTCTGTACTATTTATGATTTTTACTGTGTATTCGAATTTTGTTTTGTATGGGCCATTTTCTTGATTTCATGTGACGAATGCTCTAATAATGTATTTTATGAAAAAATATGTTTCATTTCATTAATATATATATATATATATATATATATTACTTATCCTAGCGTGTCCTATCCTAGTTTTTAGAAGAATCACGTGTCGCGTATCGCGTGTCAAAACACATATTACGAGTCCGTGCTTCATAGCTAAAAACTGACCAGTCCCTAATATTCCCTGAGTACATAATATTTTAAAATCTCCATAACTTGCTCCTCGAGTATATATCAACATTGGTTGACCACAAAACCTCGGTCAATTGCTCAAAATGGTCGGGCTCCTACAAGGCTCAGCCTTCAGACTCCAAAGTTGACATTATCCAAATGTAACTCCACCTATAAACCTAGCTCATCGGCCTATTATTTCCTTGGCTAAAGCATCTTTGTCCTACCACACCAAGTTCACAGCTAACGTTTGTTAGATAGTTTGTATCCTCACGGCACGCCTCGGTCCCACAACACTCCTCAACCCGCATGGGTCAAATACTTATAATAATTTAAACTATTCGATTTCAAGTATTAGATCAACGTTGGATCTGGGTATTACACCAATAGGTGCTAAACCACCTAACAAGAACAGCACCACCACTAACGTTGCATCCTCGATCCCAATGCTTCAATTTCCATCCCTTGGGTGACTTTTAACCCACCTGTTATCACCACCCTCGGCCAATTTCAGGACAATTGACGATATGCAAAGGTTTTCCCAAAACACAGCCACAAAAATTCAAACAATCCCACTCATGCCTGACAGAGACTCCATGTTTGCCAAAATCATGCATGGCACCATTCCCTCGAGTTACGTGGTGCCCCTAAAGTTTTGGCAGCTAAACCAAAGTTTTCATACTTCGATGGCAAGTTAAGTAACCCTTAAGAGCACTTGTCTTGCTTCATCGAGAACGTTGATTAAGGGGATCAAACTCTTCATCTAAAAGAGTGCTCAAAACTCTTTAAGCGGAAAAACAAATACTTAGTATTTGGATTCACTGGTCATAGTGTCATCATCATGGTAGAAAAAATTTATACGTACGAAGTTTTTTGAACTGAGGCTCAAATATCAAGATAGCAGAATTAGCGAAGGACAGACAAAGTTATAATGAAAACCACAAGGCCTACATAAGGAGGCTCCGCAAGTAATCTCTCAATTGCAGATTGACCGTCTTCGAACTCCAACTGACCCAAATGTGTGTTAATGGCATGTTTCCAGAGTACAAAATTCACCTCACACACACATCAATTTCGCAAATTTAGATTTGCCAAAAAGCACTATGAACATCATCAAACTAATATTAGCTTCCAATGATGAGCTTATGTCACTCTACAAAACCCAATGCGATGTATAATTTTTATATACTATAAACCCCCTCTTTAAGGTGAGCTCCAAGGATATTCGACTCTTGAAAAACTTTATTCCATTGAGAAAATGGACTATCTGCAATGGATCAGTAAATGGCCCAGATTTTAATCATTACTTTTACGAAGGCAAGACCAAATAGGGGAAAGACATTTGAATGGTCTCCTCCTTGTAAACAAGTCACACGTGTTGACCTTTCCATGAGCCACAAGCCAAGGAAAAACCATATTTTTTATAGGAATGCTTGTTATACATAATACTCGAGAATGTGCAAAGAGAGGAAAAGAAAGCATCAATCACGAATTGAAAGAAATATCCACAAGAAAATCACTTTCGGAAATAAATTACACCCATCTACCAAACTTAATAACGAGGTGAACTTAGAGGTCTCGACATCATTCAAATTCTTCCTAACAAGGACGTTTCAAGAAACAACCGAATTACAATCCGAATAGGCTAAAAAAGCAATTGAGGAGTTTTGGTTCATTGACACTCTATAAAGGTTTGGACATAAAGATTGAAATGAATCCCCCTTCAAGTATCTTCCTAAAAGCGGATTTTGGACCTATTACCTACCTCCAAAGAGACACATTTTTTAAAATCCTCAATCCCTTGGGAAATAAATTTCCTTGGAGTTCTAAAAGAGCCTCGTTCGACCTTCTTAGTATTCCACCCATTCTCACTCAACCCATACTTTTGGTTAATGATTCTGCACCAAAAGGACTCACTTTCTCCAGGGAAACTGCATAACCACTTAACCAATAGAGCTTTATTTCTTAAAATGAGATTGCCAATACCCAATCCTCCTTTGTTTATTTGAATTTATCACTTGATCCCATTCTATGAAGTGATCTTTTTTCTCAACCCCCCCCCTCTCGCCCCCCAACCCTCCCTTAAAAATCCATCATTCTTTTTCCAATTAAATTAGCCACTTTAACCAATATTTAAAAATACGCACAAAATATATTGGAATGCTACTCAAAACTGATGAAATATAGTGAAAGTCCCCCGCCCCTTACAATTACACCTTTTTTCCAACCATACAGCCATTTAATTTTATTTATGACCGGATTCCAAAAATTTAAAGAGAACGGTTTCCACCTGCAAACCTGAAGTATGTCAAAGGCCAATCCTCCACACACAACCAAACCTCCCCACTAAGCCCTGTCAAGATGACCTATCCACAATGATTCCCGCCACCAAGCTTTTTCACAATTTACTTTTAAACCCATAATATCACCAATAAACTTAATAGAAGACTTCAGAATCTCATTGTTCCAATATGAGAAAAAAATTGAACCAACCAATTATTGCAAACGAGAGACCTCCACATTGTCTCTTACCTATCTTGGAGCCTACCACCACACCACAGCTTTTGGCTTTCTCCCCAATTGTACTTGAAGCATCCGCCACAAACAAAAACAAAAAAGGAGGCAAGGAGTCACCTTGTCTACTTACCCCTAGGACTTTCATTAACTATAATGAAAAAATTAACCGAACTAACACCTCCTTACTCACTTCCTCCAACGTTTCATTAAAAACTTTTTCCCATGACAACGGGGATGAATTTCCAACATAAATGATTGTATGCTTTTTCAAAATTTGATTTTAAACCCAACACCTTTTTTATTCTTTGATTTATACTTCTCAACCATTTCATTTGCTTTCAGAACAAGACCTAGAATTTTCCTCCCCCTCACAAAAGCATCTTGAGCTTCCGAAATTGTCTCACCCAACACCTTGCTAATAAGTATAATTGAAAGGCCTTTTTACCAACACCTTTTAAAAACTATTCACTGAACTAATAGGTCTAAAATCTTTCAGCTTCAACGCATTTAGTTTCCTTAGGATTAAGCAAATGTATGTTTCATTCACACAAGCGTTGACAACCCCTCTCATAGAATTCTCCAAAAAAAACTCAACAAGTCCTCCATAATGTCCACCACCACCCCAATATTCCTCACATCCATGGTGAACCCATCCGGGCCCGGGGATTTAACCCCAAAGCATTCCCAAATGGCATTTTTAATCTCTTCTTCCTCAAAAGGATGTTCCAACCATGTTACACGACTGCCCTTATTGGTTTCCAATCTAACCCCTCAGTCTCAAACTTCCTATCCACATCGTTAGAGTACAACTTCTCAAAAAACATTATATTAGCCACCTCTTCCTTCCATCATCTCTCTCAAGTTTACTGATCAACTTGTTATTCCTCTTAGCCCTCAGAATCTTATGGAACAATTATGAGTTGTTATCCTATTCCCTATCCCAATTAAATTTTTCCTTTTGGTCCACGATCATTCTCCCTATACAAAACCTTAAGCAACTCATTTTTGAGATTACACCTTTCACTTCTATTCTCTTCATTAATCAAGTTGTCCCCCTTCATTTTATCAATATCTTTAATGTTTTCCATGATTGCATTTTCTTATTCCTAACTTTTCAAATTATTTTTGACAACTCTCAATTTATTCATGAACTTGAATCCAACCAAACCTTCCACCCAACATTCTGCCCAACAAACCTTAAAAAGAGTTTTTAAAGTCCTTGTGATCTATCCACATGTTTTTAAATCTAAATGGGGTGGGACCAGTCTAACTGCACTACAATCCTAGGCCACTGAAAATTATATGAGGTAACCCGAAATCTCAACTCGTGTCTCACTCCTCGAATGTAATCCCCACTCCCCGGAATGTAATGGAATCTATTTATTTGTCAGCAAACCATATTCTCCCTCATATTGGACCAAGTAAATTGCCAATTGCACAATCCTGAATCAATCCACTTTGTTTCATAAATGAACTAGTCAATATCATTCATTACTCTTCTGTTATTGGAACATTCTGAGACCCTACGACCTATATTAAGTCACTCCACACACACCTACAAAGCCCAAACAGCCCTGGAAGCTCTTCCCAAAACTCTTTCTTATCTTTACACCTACATGGTCCATACACATTAGAGAACCACCAACTTTCCCCATATGGCGGATCAAATTTAATGGAAACTGAAAAAGACCCAAAAACCCACTCATTCACCTTGATAGCTCTAACATCCCATATTACTAGAATCCCTCCCGACCTACCCACAGATGGAAAAACATCCACCTATTAAATCTAACCCCTCACACGGCCATAACTAATCCAGCGTCAAATTTTTCTTTCTTGGTATCCTGAAGAACCACTATATCTGGATTATCCTTAACTCAAATTTCTTTAATTAATTTCCTCTTTTTCTTTGACCACACCCCCATAACATTCCAAGAAATTATCTTCATTTAACTACCATAGGACCCCCTAACACTTGCTAGAGCTATGCCCGTCGTAATTAATACCAGACACCAAATTTCGAAGTTCACGCTGCCTTTTATTCTTTTTAAACTTTGGACAATTTTTAAGTTAAGACTATCCAAAAATGTTTTAAAAGCACGCAAACCGTCTGACCAATCATGGAAATTTAGGAGATCAAGTGCGTCCTTATGGTGCAAAACCTCAAACTCTTGCAAAGGTTTAGTGAGACACGGTTGGCCAACTAATCCACACAAAACAGGCTCAACATTAGAATTTTCCAGAAAATTAACTTCCCGAGATAAGTTATACTACTCTAGTGTTACAATCTTAGGATGTAGACCGACCCTCTCCACCCCCTACTCTCAATAACCACTCCTAACCCAACAAAGCGAATTACGGCCCAAGAAAAGGAAGATATTCTGGACAGAAGGATTTTAAAGGAGAGGGCTTAACATTGACTCATGACTGGACTAGTCAACATTTGCTCCAAGTCCAATGGAGAATTAACAACTTGCTCATCACAAAAATCCCTTACACCAGCACTAGACTTTTCGAAAAGAGAGTCAGTGTCGGTGGCAAGGTCACCACATGGTTCAAAGTATCGGCCGAGTTGACTCAGAATCGGAGGGTACCGATACGATACCGAGAGGCATTTCAAAAAAAACACTAAATCATGTTGTCTCGCCGAGATATCGGCCGAGACATCGGATTCAATTTTTTTACAAACTGTTAAATGTTATAAAACTGTTACAAACTGTTAAATGTTATAAAAATGCTATTTTTTTTAGTTGTTATAAAAATGTTACAAAAAAATGTTATAAAACTATAAAAATGTTATTTTTTTTAAATGTTATAAAAATGTTACAAAAAATGTTATAAACTAAAAAAATGTCATTTTTTTTAAATGTTATAAAAATGTTACAAAAATGCTATAAAACTGTTAAATGTTATAAAATGTTGTTTTTTTAAAATGTTATAAAAATGTTACAAAAAAATGTTATAAAACTGTTAAATGTTAGAAAAATATTATTTTTTTTAAATGTTATAAAAATGTTACAAAAAATTGTTATACAACTATAAAAATGTTCTTTTTTTTAAATGTTATAAAAATGTTACAAAAAAATGTTATAAAACTATAAAAATGTTATTTTTTTGAAAAATATGGTGGGTCTTCAACTGATAGTTCTGGGTATAGAGGTTTTCGATATTATCATCACGGTAGTCAATCGGGAGATCGCCAACAACAACTTCCAAACTATGGATCATCCAGTCAGTCATCCCAACCCTCTGAGCAGCAATATGGCTCATATTTCCTTCCTTACCCTACTGAAAGAAATTACCCCTATCCAAATCCGTATGATCGATATCGCAACTAAATAGGGAGATGAAAATGACGAGACATTGTAATCATTTCTATTTATCTTCCATGTAAATTTTTTATCAAGTTCTATGTGCCATTTTATTGTTTTTCAATATTAGTATTGGTTTATTATGCAATATTGCATCTGATAACTCTGTCACGCTTTAGTATAACCAATTATACAATGCAATGCATATTGAACGATGGGTTTGAATGTATCTCATTGGTTCACTTTGTTAATCTTATTTTTTTTAAAATTTCTACATTTTTTCCGGAATTTTTTGCGCTCTCTAAATAGTGTATCTTTGCGTATCGCCCGATACCGCGACCGAGTTGAAAATCGAGTGTCCGATACCCTTTATATCTGATTCAGAAAAACTGACGCAAGCTACACGTCAAAAGGCTCCTAAAATATCTAAACACATACTTTTAGAGAGAGAAATACTCTTTTCTATTCCAAAATTCAAGTCTTCCTCAAAAGAGGCTTACATGGGGGGGTATTTAAAGGGGAGGAGTAGTTTAGGCTCAAAGCTAATGCTCTAATTACATAAATTCCCTTAATAGCGTTTTGCTACTTATACCTCTAAATGTTAAAATAAAAGGAAACACAATGACATAATAAAAGAAAAGAAAAGAAAAGAAAATAACAAAAATACAATAAATGCAATAAAACCCTAAAATGGGGCCCATCTCCATCACTTTCCCCCTCTACCAAGCTCGTCCTCGAGCGTTCAAAAAAAAAATTGGGGACTCGCGAGGAAATTCCAAAAATTATGCCTAAAACTTTTAGGGCCAAAAATTAATTTCTGAAAGTTGGGGAGTGCACATCCCACAAATTTTCTTCTCTTCTTCACCCAAACCAGCCCTAGAAACCTCCTCCCAGGTCAAAAACCGCTACTTCGGTGCATCTCGAAGGTGTTGGGCTTGAATTTGGCAACACAGGTTGTTTTCTACCAAAATTAGGGCAAAACTCTAGGGTTTCGGGGCCATTTTGGGGTTCTGCAGGGGGCGTACAGCTCGGAGGGTTGCGATCTGGGGGATCGGGTTTTGGTCTGTTTGGATTCGGGTGGGGGTTTTTGGGGGTGAGGTTGACGAGGGTTTGGGTCACGGGCTGCAGAGGGGGTGTTGGGTGGTCGGCGACTGGGGGGAAGGGGGTGTTGCAGCCGGAGGGTGGGAGAATGGTAGGGCAGGGGTTTTTTTTGGCCTAGGGCAGCAGGTAGGTTAGGGTTAGAATTAGGGTTTAGGCTAGTAGGGTGGGGAAGGGTGGTGGTGGGAGTTTATGGCGGCAAGGAGTTGGGCCATTTGTTGTTTCAACTCTAAAAATTGTTTGGATCTCCTATGAGCCATTGATTGTAGCGTGCGATTTGATAAAAACACACCCCAATAAACCAAACACCAAGGTTGGTGCGACACCTCACTCTGATACCAATTTGACGTAAACTACACGTCAAAAGGCTCCTAAAATATCTACACACACTTTTAGAGAGAGAAATACTCTTTTCTATTCGAAAATTCAAGTCTTCCTCAAATAACGCTTACATGGGGGTATTTAAAGGGGAGGAGTAGCTCAGGCTCTAAGCTAATGCTCTAATTACAAAAATGCCCTTAATAGCCTTTTGCTACTTCTACCTCTAAATACTAAAATAAAATAAAATACAATGACATAATAAAATTAAAAAACGTAACAAACATACAATAAATGCAATAAAACCCTAAAATGGGGCCCATTTCCATCAAAAACCATAACAATCTTCCATATTCTCCATCTCGCCGCTCCACTGCCAAAAAATCATCCAGACAATCTGGAGCAGCCTCTCATACTGAGTATTATCGCTGTTTGACTTGTGAATAAATCATTTCTCTTCGAAAATAAGTCTTGTCGTGCTCCAGTAATGTGTTTCCGCAAAACGTCTTCCTCTGAAGAAAGCTCTTCTCTTAAGTACAATTTAGTCTCGTGTCTGAGCTAACTTGTGTTGGCATGGCAACCGCGGTAAAAAACGAAGACTCACTCCCTCTAGACCACTGATCCAAAGCTTTGGTTGTAAAGCATCCAATCATCCTAACACCGCTGGTTTAGACTCAACAGATTGGAATGTATCCTCCGATATCTTCTCTATGTTATAATTAACCTAGTGGGCCTCTACAGACACATCCTTATTTTTCCCCTTTAAGTCTTCGTAACATCTTTTCCCCAGAGTGCTCATTGCATACAAAACTTGGGCTTAATTTATTGCAACATACCACAGCTGCATTAGTTTTCAAAGTCGAGGAGTCACTCCTCACATCCTCTTATACTTCATCAGCTGGTTTGTTGCCACAAGTAAACTGGCCTCATTCATGTTTTCTGCGGACAGCAAAAATGACCTTTTGCCTTTCTTCCGTCGAGCTCGAGGTTCTTCGACTATTTTCCAATTGATCAGGGTCAAAACTCTATAGTTCTTACTAGAAAAAGAATCCCCTCAAATGTCCCATTCAATCCTCCTGGAATAAATCTAGATTCGCAGACTTTCACCTTGATTCTTGCTTTGAATAAATTCGTCATTTCTCTCGTATTTCTATCGATGTCCAGGAGCCCCCCACACCAATCTCCAATTTGTGTAAATTCTTCCTTGTCCCATAACTGAATAGACTGTCCTTCAATGGCAATCCATACACCTGTAAAAGCCCAATTTCCTCTATTTCTTGCTAGTTCAGGAAGCCAAGGATCTAGAGATATTTCCATAGTTTTCCAAAAATCTGCATATGAGGTCAAGTGTGAGTCAGATCTTTCCTGGTGGTTCTTCCAAAACAATAGCGATTTGCCGTCACCAATCGGGGATAGTTGGATCCAGGCACGAAAGTAATCAGATATCATTTTTTGAAAAACTGAATAATTATCATATGCAAATAATATCCTAACTACAGCTTCTTCCCAATTGATCGAGTTCTCCACATCATGACCTAAAGTAATCTTTTGGAGGATGCTTACTATTTTGCCGGGGTTTCTTAAATCTTAGAAAATGTCTTCCGGTTTCCTTCCATCACTTTCTGAATAAGCTTATGAGAAAGTGGCAGAATGGTTTTAAACTTCTTTTTGTCTCAAAATTTCATCTATCTTTCTAACAGAATTAGACCATCCCAAATTACTAAGCCTGCTGGGACAAACACCGACATTTTTTTCCACCATTCCTCAGCCTCGAGATAACCAAACACTTCCCCCTTTTGTTCGATAAACTTTCTGCCCAAACTACACCATCAACTACCGTTAGTTTTCCAAAAAAAATCGCACTGAAATGTCAAAATTTCCTGCGTCTAGAAAGGCCTGCCGGAGCCATCTAGCTGTGTAAATAACCAGTGACAGAGAAAATGATTTCCCCTTGAGGTTTTTTGTGAACCGAAATCTACACCCGCCACCATAATGTTCAAATTCAATAGAGAACCATTTCCTTCATTATTCAAACTTCTGGCCACTAGGGGCAAAAATTAATGAACCACCACAGCAATAGGCAATCTATTACTGTCCTAAATTTGTATAGGAAGCTACTGAGAAATAAAAGAAATCAAAAAGGCACTGAAAAGGCATGGATGACAAAAGCTGTATAGTTTGTGGAAGAGTGCCAGAAATACGGATAGTGACAGCAACGCCGGGAAGGGTGGCAACTGATAATCACTTGCCGAGAAGGGTGACGTGCCACGCGCTGGAAAGGCTGGCACGTAGGGGTACGACCAGACTCGTGACTGGTACGGAAGCCTACCTGTGAGACATGTGCTGCAACTATGATGGGTGTCATATCTGGAACTGAAGCTCTTTAGTTAACTAGAGCTCACTATGAGAAGATCATCTCCACCAAAATTGGTTTAAAAAAATAAATTTTATAAAATATAGACATTATACCTGTAATACTAAAAGAGCCCCAACACGAGTTCTAAAATGAATAACTATAATACTAAACGAACCCCAACACGAGTTCTAAAGTGACTCATAATCTGAAGCAGCAAGCCTACCCTCACAATAAGCGTACTGAGTAAAGCAATGCACCACACACCCCGTACCCGTACGTGGCGGAGAGACCCACATTCTAGGTAACATGACTTGGAACCACACAGTTGGAGAGATTAGATGAGCGAAAGGCATGAACATATATAAACTTTAGATATTCGAGTCAACTGGCCAGCAAGTAGTAAGTGACGCTATCGTAAAACCAAAGGAGTTCAAGAAGGAAGCTTAGTATTGAAAACAACAATCCGCATCAAGTAAGAGAAAACAGTGGGAATGTTCGCACCAAATTGGGAGGAATCCTTCCTAGTTCAAGAAGCAACAACAACAGGATATTACAAAATCTCTAAACTAGACTCTAAGAAACTATCATCAATCACTGTAAGTGGTTGAAACATTACTATGCCTAAATGAAAGCTTTGCCCCTTTGGACAAAGGTCGTCTGATAACCACCTACGAGAATACGAGGCATAACCATCCAATTACTGAGAGACATAATTATACAATCATTAGGATAGAGGCATAATCATACAACCATTGGGATAGCGACGGATATACAATAACTAAAATGGATGAACAACCATACAAACACAGGGAAAAAGGCATAAATCACCCGGATAGATGCATAATCATACAATCACTGGAATAGAGATATGACCAAACAATCAATGAGAGGCACAACCATACAATCACGTAAATAGAAGTATAACCGTGCAGTTGCCGAGTTAATGTGATGTAATTTAGAGTGCGAAAGCGTAAAAAAAAAAAAGTTAATCTACACAACAACAACAACAACAAAGTAGAAGTCACAAGGGTTCCATATTTCTCTCTCTTGTCTTTCAATATCAAATAGGCAAAATAAATACAATGAGCGACACAAGAGCTATTTATACTAAAAGGTACAAAAGGGTAAAAAATAGAATAAATGCTAAAAAGACGACTATATCCCTATGCTCCTGCATCATTCCCCCCTCTTGAGAGGAATTTATATATGCCGAGTAGTGACGAAAGAAATCGAGATCAACATGCTGCAAGGTGGCCTCAGTAATCCAAGAGTCCTCCGCATCAGGGCGTCCAACCCAGCGGACCAAGTAGCGGCTGTAGTCTCCCGATGCAGAAGAGACAAATGCAGAATCAAGGATACCCTCAATGCGATCAACATGGGAACGGACTAGCTGGGTAGAGGATGAAAGAAGAGGAATGGGTGGGGGCCTCGGAAAGGGAAAAGGTCCGCCACGTTAAACGTACGGTACATGTGAAACTCCGGCGGAAGGTCGACCTCATAGGCATTCGGCCCACAAGCTCGAATAATAGGAAAAGGGCCAAAACGTCGCATAAGGATCTTGTTGCCTTTGCCTAAACGTCGCGCCTTCTGGAGGTACACCATAACTGAATCGTCGGGCTGGAAGGAAACAAAACGGCGATGCTCATCCGCCGACTCTTTGTAAGAGGAAGAGGTGGTCTGTAAACGAGCAGGGATGTTGGCCTAGATATAAGTCAAGTGTGCCGCAAACTCTTCCGCGGAGGGGCACGTAAGAACTGTTGGTGGTAGCTCAACTAGGTCAATGGGCATAGTGGGAGACTGACCCAACACAATCTGAAAGGGAGAGAAACCCGTAAAACGGTTGACGACATTGTTGAAAGCAAACTCGGCATGTGCAATCACGATATCCCACCTACCGGGATGCTCGGATGTCAAACAACGCAAGAGGTCACCCACACTCATGTTGACAACCTCGGTCTGTCCGTTGATCTGTGGATGAAAGGCAGTCGAAAACTGGAGCTTTGTCCGTGATAAGCGCCATAAGGCCAGCCAGAAATGTCCCGTAAAGTGTACATCTCGATCAGATGTGATGCTGCGGGGAACGCCATGTAAAAGGACAATCTCACGAAAGTACAAGGGCACAACATGAGAAGCATCGGTCGTACGAGAACACGGGATGAATTGAGACATCTTGGAGAATTGGTCTACAACTACCATGATAGTTATACCGACTGGAAGTACAGGGGAGGCCCACAATGAAAACCATCGAAACATCCTGCCACGGGCGATCGAGTATCAGAAGATGAGTGTACAAACCTGCATTGGAGTGCTGCCCCTTGGCCGTCTAACAGGTATAACAATGCCTGATGAAGGTGTTAGTATCCCGCCTCATAGTTGGCCAATAAAAACGGTCTCGTAACAATGCATGGGTGCGTGCCTACCCCAAGTGACCTGCTAAGCCACCCCCGTGAACCTGTGAAATAATCTTCTACCGCAAAAAGGAAGATAGAATACACAAAGTTGTCCCGCGATGTAAAAAGTCGTCTTGTAATAGGTACTCACTCGAAGCCTCATTGCCCTGCTGGCATGCGGCATAAATGGGTCACAAATTCACTTCGGTCAGGTAGAGGACTCGAATCTAAATAAATCCAAAAACCCGACTCCGCAAAGTCACCAAAGCATGAGCTCGCCGACAAAGCATATCCGCTACCAGATTCCCCTTACCGGGATTATACTAGAGGTGGAAAGTATAACGCTGAACAGAGGCAGTCCATTTGGCGTATCAGTCACTAACATGTCGTTCGCTATGAAGGAACCGCAAGGCCTCATGGTCAGATTTGATCACAAACTCCTTATGTAAGAGGTAAGGTGACCAAAACTTCACGGCCTTAACAACCGCATAGAATTCCAAGTCATACGTATAATAGTGTAATGTCGCTCCCGTCAACTTCTGGCTAAAAAATGCAATGGGATTCCCATTCTGGCTAAAGGCAGCCCCCACCCTGGTCTTGCAAGCATCACAAGACAACTCAAACAACTGATCAAAGTCCCACAACTAGAGGATAGGAGCAGTCGTCATCAACACCTTGATGCGCGTGAAGGCTCGCCCGGCCTCCACAGTCCACTTGAACTCAGCGCTCGAAGAAGTGATCATCAAATCCGTGATAGGAGCCATAACGGTGTTGAACCCCACTATAAATCGTCGATAAAACCTAGCAAGCCCATGAAAGCTGCGGACTTGTGATACGGAAGTGGGTGTAGGCCAATCCACTATCGCCTGAATCTTGGCGTCGTCCGTCTTTACGCAGTCTCCCGATACCACATACGCCAGGAAAGTTACAGCTGGAACCATGACGGCGCACTTCTTCAATGTGAGGAAAAAGCGCTATTCTCACAAAACCTCCAAAACATGGGTCACATGTCCAAGATACTCCTCCTCAGACCGGCTATAGATCAAAATGTCGTCAAAGTAAACCACGAAGAACTTGACCAAGAAAGGGCGCAAAATCTAAGTCATCACCCTCATAAATGTGGAAGGAGAGTTAGAAAGATCGAAAGGCATCACCGTTCACTTGTAAAGTTCGTCCTTGGTCTTAAACGCCGTCTTCCACTTTTCCTCAGGCCTCATGCGAATCTAATGATAGCCACTCTTCAAATCAAGCTTGGAGAAGATCGTCGCACCATTGAGTTGGTCGAACATATCCTCGAGTCTAGGAATAGGGAACCTATACTTCACCGTGATTTTGTTCATGGCACGACTATCCACACACATACGCCAACTCCCGTATACTTCACCGTGATTTTGTTCAGTTTGTCACGACTATCCAAAAGGAATAGGGAACCTATACTTTTTTTTTTTGGTTATTAACCGGGGTGTCCACTAGCGTCCACAACCTTGGTTTGGTCAGGGTTAGAAGACAAGTTATTTCCAAATTGTGGCTTACCTGAGATGACCATGGAGAGGCTGGACTGAGTCGGTTTTGCAAGCCCCTACTACCGGCGTGTTGACTGGGTTGGATCGGGGATGTTTTAGGCATATTCGGCGGCTGGCCCACCTGGGGTAGGATAGTGGCTGCTTCGGCAGTGATTTTGGTTCATTTCTAGCGGAAATCCGCCTCCATTTGAATGTGGTGGGTCCAACAACCCCTAATAGAAATCCCGACAGCTTCGATGGAGGAACCTCCCTCTTTCCGGCCTGTCGGTGAAGCTAGTGGCTCTATTGGCTGTATCGGCTGTATAATGCCAGTTTTCGGCCTCCCTCTTTCCGGCCTGTCGGTGACAATAGGGTTTGAGAAAAAAAATTGGGGGTAACCCGGTGTGATACCCCGCCTAATTAAATACCGGGTGATCAGTCATTTATTAAATTAAATCAGAATATCCAGTTGGTTCAGAATATGCATCACTGTCGAAAACTTATTATTAACACTAACCACCTAATATTTAAAAAGGTTGATGTCAAAATTTTATCTTTAATTGACATAAATCAAATTAACCAATTATTAAACATACACCATTCAAACTAATCTCATATGAAATGAAATTACTGGAATAATAAAAGTGACTAGAGCAAACATTTCCAGTCTCAATACCAAACAAAATAAACCAACAACTGAAAGGAGTAAATAAATAAATCCACAACCTCTGACTGTCAGAATAAGTAAAAGAGACGACATGCCCTAACTGAAGTAAATAACTCATGATGAAGAAACGAAAGTCATGGAGGCATCTACTACCAAGTCATGTAACTTCCACAGCAGCTACAACTCATCAAATGAATGGAACTCCTATACTTGGTGTCCCTGTGGCTGGCACCTAAAATAATTTGACAAATGAAAAGAGATTTGCAATAAACGGGTTAGAGCCCGAGTGGAAAACAGTTTAAAAATCGGCAAGGGCTTAAATGAAAACCATAGCACATATTGTGTACATGTTAGATTTTCGTACTCTCACTTGAGCTACTCACCGCTCATCTAATGTGCACATCTAACGCGTATATTTAACCCATCCTAGTCATGCTAACCAGCCTAACTAGCCTGAAGATGACTATTACCACACCAATAATCTCATGCGTTTACCCATATCACCTGTATCCCGTATTACCATATGTTTAAGAATAGTTATTCATATACATAACCGTTATTCTCATAGGTATTCCTTTTTCTCACTAAGAATATTTTTAAATATCATTTATTCCATACCTACTAAACACGCACTGTAGAATAAGTAACAGGAATACATATATTTATCTCTCTATATATATATACTATTTCAACACCCATGGGTTAAGGCCCCCCCCCCCTTGGTGCAATGCATACTCTCGGTGCATCGCTCATTGCATGAAGGACTATAGTTTCAATCTCTTGCGAACCATCAAAACAAACACACATATTGGAGGCGAACATAGTTTCAAGCCCATGGGTTACGCACATACCTACGCACCCATATGACCGTCAACACTATCGTTCTCACTGATAGCCCGTACCTAGGTTCTATGTTCTAGTGATACGAATCAAAATCCCCCCGAAGGCTCCTCAAGATATGATCGTCCACAACGCGCAACTTCCACCCGATAGCAAGCAACGTAAGTATGTTATACACACAATAATTCAATCAATGGGTATATACATAACCTATAATAATCATTAGGTATTGTTAATGTAAAAAACTAGATTTGACCTAATTAATTAATCACAGATAAATATGAATTGAGAAGTAAGACAAAGGATTTTTAAAGTGGTTCAGCCTTAATAAAATGACCTACGTCCACTATCTTGTATTGCTGGGTGTTTTCCCTTGATCTTGATTGTCTTTGCTTATGCTATACTACCCCGTTATGAGGTATTACAATGTATTTATAGCCCTTGGACTGCCCATATGAATAGATGATACGCCATCATTAGATAGGCATATGTATCGGTACATAGTAAGAATATTCATTGAATTTATCTTGGTCGTTTGGTCTTCCCAGATAGTTGCTCGGTATACTGAGTAGCTCGGCATGTTAAGTTGCTCGGTGTATATAATTATGCCATTTGGACGATACGTGTTTTCACATAACTTGTCCACGTCAGCTGACTAATTTTTGTATCAACAGGTATATTCACGCAACCGAAATCCCCGAATTTATACGTAGTATTAATATCTCTAATACTCACGTTACTCAATCCATACGATTAATCTCTCTATCGTAAATATTCATAATGCCCTCTTATTCCAACATATTCCCTTAGTAGTTACACAATCATCTCACCACTAGACTATGTAACGAAGTCACTCAAGAATAGCGTAGGTCATTCTCTCTAACTCGGATCAACCTTGTAAGGTTTTAACTTGTCCGGGTAAAAATTGGAACTTCTGAAATCTCATTAGAAGCTAGGAAAAATCTCGTTCGAATGAAACTTCGAACGAACTAGGGCCTGAATTTTCGTTAGAAGGTCGTTCGAACGAAACTTCGAACGAACATACTCTGAATTCTCGTTGGATAGCTTGTTGGAATTCTCGTTCGAACGAGGTCGTTGGAATTCTCGTTCGAACGAGAATTCCGCAGATCGTCCCTGTCCTCTAAAAACTACGTTTTTCCAACTTTTTTATCACCCAAATCACCCAAAACTTATCCTAACTCAAATCCAACAATTCTAAACTATACTCCCTAGTAATAGAATGCTTTCCAACACGTTTTTAACATCAAATCCTTCAAAGTTATACCATGAAAAACTTTTTTATCACCCAAATCACCCAAAACTTATCCTAACTCAAATCCAACAATTCTAAACTATACTCCCTAGTAATAGAATGCTTTCCAACACGTTTTTAACATCAAATCCTTCAAAGTTATACCATGAAATCAGATTGATTCCTCAAATCTTCAAAAAGTCCTAAATTCATATAGTCACCATTAATCACAATTAAACCCAAATTAAAATTCGTGATTTCAGCATATAAAACCCAGATTTATTATCCCCAATATATGGTTATTCAACTACATGCAAAACTTATACCACAATCATGGATTAATACCCAATTCAGTCCCAAATTTCATAATATCATTAATAAATCATCAACTAGTCTAACATGGACATTATATGCTCTAAATGAAGCAAGATAAACACTTGCCTTTTCACGAAGGCTTGATTCGTCGCTTGAAATTGATATAGATGCGTTCTCCTCTTCCCGATCTACACGTTGATGATGTTTTTGGTGAAAGGTGACTGGGTTTGGCCTTGGAACTCCTAAGAACCTCTTCTCCTTCTTCCTCTTGGACTCTCTCTTGGGTTTACCACTTATTTACCCTCTCCCACGTACATGCTGATATATTTCTCCAATTTTCGTCCATTAATTAATCCCAATTTTTCAAAAGATAAAAATACCCCTCCGTGGTGTCGGGTTGGCCTAAAGTTGCCCGAACTCCAAACTAACCCTCGAGTAGACTTTTATGACTATCTCGACCCTTCCGGACACACTGGTGTACTCAAAACAGTCATCCGAATAGCCAAAAAATAAAATTACATTTTAATTCCTCATTAAGTCTCGACACGACTCACGCGCGTCCCAACTAAGTGTACTGTAACTGCCGTATTTTTCACACACGACAATTATATAATATTCTCATTATATATTACTTTACTCACTAAGTAATCTTCAACATAATTTTCACCAGTAAATACGAACTCTCATCACGCTAGTAATTATTTACTTAAATCCGAATTAATTATAAAATTTCCCATTTAAATTAATTAATCCCATAAAAAAAAATCTTTCAAAAATACAGGGTATTACATACTCCCCCTAATAACGGAATTTCGTCCCGAAATTCGGAAAAGCGTAAAAATAACGGTATACCTGGTAGGAACAACTCTGGATACTTGTCGCGCGTCTCATCCTCGCTCTCCCAGGTAGACTCCTTGACATTATGATGCCGCCACTGAACACGTACTAACGGCACTACTTTTGACCTCAATTTCCTCTCGCTACGGTCTAGGATAGCAACTGGCCCCTCCTCGTAGGAACTATTAGGCTGTACGTCAATCTCCTCTAAAGCAATATAAGTGTGGGACATATCATCCCGAAGATATCTCCTTAGCAAAGAAATATGGAACACTTCATGAATACTATGCAAGTGCTCTGGTACCCAAGTCTGTAAGCTACTGGCCCAATCCGCTCAATAATAGGAAATGGCCCTACGTACCTCGGCGCCAACTTCCATTTCTTCTCAAACTGCATTACCCCCTTCATTTGAGATACTCGTAATAACACCTGGTCCCCCACCTTGAACTCCTGAAGAACCTCTTGGCATCGGCGTAGCTCTTCTGTCTATCCTGAGCAACCCGAATACGACTCCGAATCATCTCAATACGACTCTGAATCACCTCTGGCCCAAGTAACTTGTTGTCCCCCACCTCTAGCCAACACGCTGGAGAACGACAAGGCCTGCCATATAACGCATCGAATGGAGCCATGCCAATAGTAAACTGGTAGTTATTATAACCAAACTCCACCAGTGGAAGATATTGCTCCCAGCCCCCACCAAAATCAAGGATACACATCCGCAACATATCCTCTAACATCTAATTCGTTCGTTCAGTCTGCCTATCAGTCTGCGAGTGATAGGCCGAACTCAATCGTAACTTCGTACCCATGGCCTCCTGGAAGCTCTCCCAAAATGTGGACACAAAAATCTTGTCCCGGTCGGACACAATATCAAGGGGTACCCCGTGGAGTCTCACTACCTCTGCAATGAAAATCTGAGCGTACTGCCTCGTAGTATAGTCGGTCCGGAATGGTAGAAAGTGAACTACCTTGGCCAACCGATCCATAATCACCCATATAGAATCGTGACCCCTCTACAATGTAGGCAGCCCTGTGATGAAATCCATGGAAATGCTCTCCCATTTCCACATAGGGATCTCTAACGGCTGTGGGAGCCCTGGCGGTCTCTGATGGTCCACTTTTACCAACTGACAAGTGGCACATTTCGAAACAAACTTCACGATGTCCTTCATTCCACCCCACCAGAACTGTCGCCTCATATCCTGGTACATCTTATCCCCTCCGGGAAGTACCGCAAATCGTGAACCATGTGACTCCGCCATCACCGCATGTCGTAATTCCTCCCCCTCTGGAACTACTAGTCTGCCATTGAAGCGCAAGCCCCCATCAGAACTTACAAAATACGACTCTGCCCCCTCAGCTAGAAGCTGTACAATCCGATCTTGACAGAACGAGTCTGTTGCCTGAGCCTGTATAACCCTAGTAACCATAGTTGTCAAATCGCGAATCGTATCGTGAATCGTTTACCCCCCGAATCGCGAATCGTGAATCGAATCGTGAATCGTATCGATCGAATCGGAACCAAACGATAAAAACGTAGTAAAACATACGTAAATGGAATTTAACACTATAGAATTGGTAATTAAGCGTAATATGACAAAAAACTAATCGTAGCACATGATAATATACCAAAATATATCACAAAAATTAAAAGTAGCACATGTTCTCATTTATTTTAAGCTTAAAAATGTAAAAAACAAAAATATATCATAAAACACCCTACATATTAATTTAAAACACCCTACATAAAACAAAAATATATCATAAAAAGCCTATATATTAATTTAATGTAAAAAAAAAAAAAAAAGTGAATCGGACCGAATCGGGAATCAGACCCGAATCGGAAGATTCGAATCGTGAATCGCCGATTCAGTCTGATTCTTTAGACATTTGCGATTCTAAGGTTGATTCGAATCGTTTTGGCAGTGAATCGAATCGAATCGAATCGTCCGATTCGAATCGCGAATCGAACGATTTTGACAACTATGCTAGTAACGATCTCGGGTGTAACCATCATAACTGACATGAATGAGCGGGCAACCGTCTCCTGATGTTCCAGTTTCTTCCATTTTGCCTTCCACACCTCGGCCACCTCACTTGCTGGCCTACGGCTCAACGCATCTGCTACCACGTTAGCCTTCCCCGGGTGGTAATGGATGTCGAACTGATAGTCTTTCACAAATTCAAGCCACCTCCGCTGACGCATATTCAACTCCCGCTACGTGAATAGGTACTGCAATGACTTGTGATCTGTGAATGAACGAAATTTCTCCCCCAAAAGATAATGTCTCCATACTCGAAGTGCAAACACGAATGCCGCTAACTCCAAGTCGTGGGTGGGGTAACTCCTCTCATGAGGCTTAAGCTTACGGGAAGCATAAGCTATAGCATTATCCTCCTGCTAAAGCACACCCCCAAGTCCTAGTAAGGACGCATCAGTATAAACCAGGTATTTCACCCCCGGTCTAGGTAGTGCTAGAACTGGTGCTGAAGTCAGCTTGTCCTTCAGCTCATCAAAAGCCATCTGGCAGGCATCATCCCGTATAAATGGCACCACTTTGTGAGTCAAATTTGTCACCGGGCCCGCTATCTTTGAGAATCCCCGAATAAATTGCCTGTATTATCCGGCCAGCCCCAAGAAACTACGTAATTATGTCGGCGTCGTGGGTTGTCCCCACTCCCACACTGCTGACACCTTCCTCGGATCCACGGATATCCCTTCTTCAGACACAATGTGTCCCAAAAACTGAACCTCTCTCAGTCAGAATTCACACTTCTCATATTTCGCATACAACTCGTGCTGACGTAGTGTCTGCAAAACCAACTTCAAGTGCTCGATATGCTCCTCCTCAATACGAGAATAAATCAAAATGTCATCAATGAAGACAATGACAAACTGATCTTCGAACTCTCTAAGCACCCTGTTCATCAAGTCCATGAATACGGTCGGTGCGTTGGTTAGCCCAAATGACATAACCCTGAACTTGTAGGATCCATATCGCGTCAAGAAGGCAGTCTTAGACACGTCCTCCTCTCTGATACGTAACTTATGGTATCCCGACCTCAAGTCTATCTTCGAGAAATAGGAAGCACCCCTCAACAAGTCGAATAGGTCATCGATTCGGGGCAACGGATACTTATTTCGTATCGTGACCTTATTCAACTCTCGATAGTCCACACACAACCGTAACGACCCATCTCTCTTCTTTGCAAATAGTATGGGAGCACCCCAGGGCGAGGTACTTCTGCGGATGAAGCCCTGACCCAACAACTACTCGATCTGATCCCGTAGCTCCCTCATCTCCGCCGGAGCCATACGGCAAGGTGCACGGGCTATCGGCCGAGCGCCTGGCATCAAATCTATAACAAACTCTATCTCCCTGCTGGGCGGTAGCCTGGTATGTCCTGGAATACATCAGCAATCTCACGAACAACTGAAATCGAATCAAGTGGTATTACCACCCCCTTAAATGTCTCCTCCTCTATATAATATAAATGGGTGGACGAACCTCCCTCAGGATAAGGCATCACCATAAAAAACATCTCCTGACCCGGTAAGGCAAACACAATACTACGACTATAACGGTCAATCATTGCCCTATACATAACTAGCCAATCTATCCGGATAATAGCATCATACTTGTGCATATTTAAGACAAGCATATCGGTCGGTAAGATCAACCTCCTGATCTCTATGCCCACTCCCCGACATATAAAGAATATCAATGAACCATAGCCCAATAGTGAGTCTACACTAGTAATTGTACTCTCTGCCGTGCCTAATAACCCCGTGTTGCGTGCAAAACTAGTGGCAATGAAACTATGTGAGGCCCCTGTGTCAGAAAATATCCGCCCCAAAGTCCCCTGGATAGAAAATGTACCCTCAACCGCGGGTGGAGCCTGGGAAGTGGGGCCTGGTGGACATTGTAGACACGCCCATACTATAGCTGTCCCTGCTGGATCGGAACTGCTGGCAAAGCTGGCATCTGCGGTGGTGCTGGGAGGGTGGCTGGAAATATCGACCGTTGGGGCTCCTGATGAGCGCCCTGTTGCTGCTACTGCTGCGGGGCTCTACCCTTCTGAGGACAATCCTGACATTTGTGGCCAGTGTTGCCATAAGAGAAGCATCTCCCTGGAAAGTGTCCTCCCCTTTTCCCCTGCTGCCCTCGGCCCTGATGGCCGTTATCACCCCTCCCTTGGCCTTGCTGGCCTTGCTGAAAGCGCTGCTGCCCCTGCTGGTCAGGCTGGCCTGATGGCTTTCTCTAAAACCTCCATGTCCCTGCCTGTACTGATCTGAACCTCTTAGCAGGTCCCCCTGGTGGGAACTCTGCTCGCCCTATCTCTACTGACCCTGAGCCGGTTATCCCCCATTGGCATCATTACCTCCAGTCCTACCCTGCTCGCTGGACTCCCCCACTTGTTTGCTTCCCTTCTGATGGAAGCGGTGATCCTGACAGTGCAGTAGGGCAGCGTTAAGTACATCAGTATACGTACCCAAAGAATGATTACCCAAAAGGTGCTAACGAATCCTCCTTGTCAAGCCGTCCATAAACATCTGAATTTTCTTCCCCTCAGTAGGTACCTCATCTGGCACCAGATTAATCAATCTCGTAAACACTTCCTCCTATTCCGCAACGGTCTTCCCTTCGTGGGTGAGATCCAGTAATTTCCGCCTCATCTCAGTCTGAACGGCGGAAGGGAAATATTTGCGATCGAACCGCACCCAGAACTCCTGGATAGTCATGCTGTCTCTCGCCTCAGCAGTGGTAATAGACTCCCACCACTGTAGTGCCTCTCCCACTAGCTTAAAAGTAGCTAGTATCTGCCTCTAAACCTCAGTACACTCATACATCCTCAAGTGCCGCTGAATGTCCTTTTTCCACTGGCTCGCTACAACATCTCAACTTCCTGCGAACTCCAGAGGGTGTGCCTTCGGGAAGGCATCTCTGACTCGCTCCTAAGCAAAAGGGAATGCGTCTGCTGCTGCTGGGACCACCACCGGTGCCTGAGGTGGGGCCTGATGTATCACAGTCAAAGCTGCATTTACCGCCTGCGCTACGATAGCAGCAACCTCCGCAGCATTCATCGTACCCTGGGCCGGAGCTGGCTGGGGCTCAGGCTGGGCATCCCTAGGAGCTCGCTGTGCATCTCTATGAGGCAGTTGAAATGAGAGAGAAGCTTTATAAGTCCACAGTAATATCTCAAATAGTTGAAGACATAAAATGCGCAATTAATGAAAACAACAGTCCTAAATATAGGGTTCTATATCAAAGAAAGATACGCTGGAAGCATAACAAGCCGCACTAATCCTGTCACACCCCGCCTAATTAAATATCTTGGGATCAATCCTTAATTAAATTAAATCAGAATATCCAGTTGGTTCAGAATATGCATCACTATCGAAAACTTATTATTAACACTAACCACCTAATATATAAAAAGGTTGATGTCAAAATTTTATCTTTAATTAGCATAAATCAAATTAACCAATTATTAAACATACACCATTCAAACTAATCTCATATGAAATGAAATTGCTGTAATAATAAAAGTGACTGGAGTAAACACTTTCGGCCTCAATACCAAATACAATTAACCAACAACTGTACGGAGTAAATAAACAAATCCACAATCTCTGACTGTCTAAATAAGTAAAAGAGACGACATGCCCTAACTGAAGTAAATAACTCAAGATGAAGAAATGAAAGTATTAGAGGCGTCTAATACCAAGTCCTGTAACTTCCACAGCAGCAACAACTCATCAAATGAATGGAACTCCTATACTTGGTGTTCCTGTGGCTGGGCAACTAAAATAATTTGACAAAAGAAAAGAGATTTGCAATAAACGGGTCAGAACCCGAGTTGAAAACAGTTTAAAAATCAGCAAGTGCTTAAATGAAAACCATAGCACATATTGTGCACATGTTAGATTTTCGTACTCTCACCTGAGATACTCACCTCTCATCTAATGTGCACATCTAACGCGTATATTTAACCCATCCTAGTCATGCTAACCCGCCTAAGTAGCCTGAAGATGACTATTACCACACTAATAATCTCATGCGTTTACCCATATCACCCGTATCCCGTATTACCATATGTTTAAGGATAGTTATTCATATGCATAACCGTTATTCTTATAGGTATTCTTTTTTCTCACTAAGAATAGTTTTAAATATCGTTAATTCCATATCTACTAAACACGCACGGTAGAATAAGTAACAGGTATACATATATTTCTCTCTATAAATATATAGTATTTCAACACCCCTGGGTTAAGACCCGCTTGGTGCAATGCATACTCTGCTATCATGTCCCGGTGCATCGCTCATTGCATGAAGGACTATAGTTTCAATCTCTCGCGAACCATCAAAACAAACACACATATTGGAGGCGAACATAGTTCCAAGCCCCTGGGTTACGCACATACCTACGCACCCATATGACCGTCAACACTATCGTTCTCACTGATAGCCCGTACCTAGGTTCTATGTTCTAGTGATACGAATCAAAATCCCTCCGAAGGCTCCTCAAGATATGATCGTCCACAACGCGCAACCTCCACCCAATAGCAAGCAACGTAGGTATGTTATACACGCAATAATTCAATCAATAGGTATATATAATAATCATTAGGTACTCACGCAACCCAAATCCCCGAATTTATACGTAGTATTATTATCTCTAATACTCGCGTTACTCTATCTGTACGATTAATCTCTCTATCGTAAATATTCCATAATGCCCTCTTATTCCAACATATTCCCTTAGTAGTTACACAATCATCTCACCACTAGACTATGTAACGAAGTTACTCAAGAATAGCGTAAGTCATTCTCTCTAACTCGAATCAACCTTGTAAGGTTTTAACTTGTCCAGGAAAAAATTGGAACTTCTGAAATCTCGTTAGAAGATGGGAAAAATCTCGTTCGAACGAAACTTCGAACGAACCTACTCTGAATTCTCGTTGGATAGGTCGTTGGAATTTTCGTTCGAACGAGAATTCCGCAGGTCGTCCCTATCCTCTAAAAACTGCGTTTTTCCAACTTTTTCATCACCCAAAACTTATCCTAACTCAAATCCAACAATTCTAAACTATACTCCTTAGTAATAGAATGCTTTCCAACACGTTTTTAACATCAAATCCTTCAAAGTTATAACATGAATTCAGATTGATTCCTCAAATCTTCAAAAAGTCCTAAATTCATATAATCACCATTAATC